>CM038676.1:266344091-266944091 GCA_021605205.1 Aegilops longissima
GTTGCCGGTGAAAATCGAGCCGACGGCAAAGCGATGGCGGCGTTCTCGCCGTTACCTTGATGAAGGCATCGTCGTGTAACTATTGTCGACCCACTCGTGCCGCTCCGGAAACCCTAGGATCCGTGTTCCAGATCGGACGATGGCGATAACGCGTGTCGCTTTCTCTTGGGAGCATCGCTTGCGGAGCAGCACCGGATGTCGAGGCAGGAGGTGGAGCGGCTTCGCCTTGCATGAGCTTCGGTGGTGATGTCAAGTCATGCCTAACCGGCGGGTGCTACGCTTTGTCATGCTCGGTCGGCGGGTGCTATGCACGGCGATCTTCCAAGGACTTCAAGCAGGTCGGCTGGTGATACATGGCAGCATGGCGCCGAGGTGTATCGATGGCGACCGCGACGTGTTTCAACTGTTTGCGCGCAGGAAGGAGGTGCCGTGCCGCGCCGTGGTGGCGTCGATGATAGCTAGACCGAGCAAGGTTGATGCATCAAGACAGATTCAAGATGGAGCGGCGGTAGTTGGCGGCGGCGGCATCGAGTGCACGCGGACGGTGAGACCCATGCCCGGCAGCGCCCTGGATGGGTTCTCGTGTCTTAGATGTTAGGTTTGGCTGCGATGTCTGTTTGGTATTAGGCCCAGTTATCTCGCGCCTTCATCACTGGATAGAGGTGCTTAGACGGCGGCTTTAGTCTTACTGTTGTATTACTTTGTAAGGTCTTGTGAGAATAATTAATAAAGTGGCCGTATGCATCGTCCAGATGCAGAGGCCGGGGGTCATCCTCCTTTTCTAAAAAAAAAGTTGATATATCAAGAAAAATAAGTGATGTTTTTCGATGATGTACTACTATGTTGGACAACATGAATCAGAGGACACAATTGCTGCAACAAGAGAACTACCTGACATTGCTAGCACAATGAGCATAACTGAAATTGGATACAGAAACAAGAAAAAGCCTAATTGGATGCAAAGAACTAAGACCAATCTACGTATCAACAAAAAGTTTCTTGGATTAACATGCACACATGTGGATATGACATGAAAAACATGAAAGCAAACATGATCTCGTGAAGAAACAGTTAAAGCGCAATCGCATTACATTACTCATCAAATTAAGCTCCTTTTCAATACAAGTTCATAAGCAAGAGAACATAACCATATAACTTGCAGGACTAATAACCTGCTCACAATACTCCATAATGTGCTTTGCAGCTCCTTAGTAAGTTAGGATAGATGGATATACCAATAGAAATAAGTGATACTCAATAAGCATAGGCAACCAGGAGAGGAGACTACCTGACAATTAGCATATAACTGAACTAAGGTGTGGAAGACATGGCGATCAACTCCTGCAACAGAGGGGCAGGTTGTGCTTAGATGCTCGAAGCCGTCGCTGGCCATGGCTGCCCTCAGATTTGCAGGAGAGCTGAGAAAATGGATGCATGCAGTCTTGAGCCCATGGCAGCCGTGCAGTTCAGCCAGTGCCAGGATGTTCACCACCGTGCCTACATTGATGTGCTTGCACAACTTGTCTTCACAAACCAACTTCATCCTCTCCATGTTATACGTGTCCGCCGCGACAAGCAGGTGCTGGCACATGGCGTCTTCCTCTTCTTTTCCCATCTCCGGCAGCGAATCGGTGTAGACGAAGCAGAGCAGAGCCTTGAACACCTGCGCCTCCATGCCATCTATGCGGACCAGATCGTTGGCGTTACCCTCCTTCATCGAGCCAAAGAGCTCCGCGCTGAACACCGGCGACCGGGCCGCGAGCACGCAGCGGTGCGCCGCGAATGTCTCGCCACCAGCCTCGAACACGACGTCCGCGCCGCTTCCGGCGAGGAAGAGGCCGCTGAGGTGCTGCTTCAGGTCGGACGGGGGAACGTCGACGAACTTTGGAGCTGCTTCCTGGGCAGTCCCCTCGATGCGGACCCTCTTGAGGACGGCGAGGTCGCACCTGATGGTGAACGAATCGCCCTTGAGATGCTTCGATTTCTCCAACGCATTCCATTGCACGAACTTTGGGTACCCCCAAGAGCCCTGGCTGGCGAAACTCTGTGCACCTGCTGAAGTCACCGCTGCCGGCTTGGCCTTCTTGAGGAAGAAGAGCCCTCGCTTCTCCGCCTTGAAACCAAACTGGAACCGCGCCATCACTTCCTTGTCCACATTCTCGTCGAGGTAGAGGTAGACGGACACGTGGCCCGCGCTCTCCGCCTGGTTGCCGTTGGGGTAGTAGAGGATTCTCCAGCGATGGCCTCCGACGGTGAAAGGGCCGGAAATGAGGCTCTGGCCGCTGGGGATGGCCTTGAGGCTTGAGTAGCCGCGGATCTTGAGGTGGTGGTACCCGCTCGCCGTCTCGGCGACGATGGCGGAGGCGGAGGCGGAGGCGGTGGGCGGCATCGCGATCCTAGGCTTCCGAGGGGGCGGTGAGCTCCGGCGAGGGCTGATCGCAAGTAGGGTTTTTTAGTGCGGAGCTGCAGAGTGAGGTGGGTTTTTTTTAGTGCGGAGCTGCAGAGTGAGGTGGGGATTGAGGAAGAGGGGGCCAGTTGGGGAAAGCCGGAATGGGGGGATGTAGGCAAGGTGGTTGGTCTTCCAGGCAAAGGCAAGGTTCCAGACATTTCCATCTAATGGGCCTTGGCAGATTTGTCTTCTGGGCCTATTGTGAGATTAATATGGTACTCTCTGTGTTTACAAATATAAGTTGTTTATAAATTTTTGATGAATCGGATGTATATAAACATATTTTAGTTTGTTTGTTCGTTCATTTCAATGTATCTAGTCGACATTATAAAATATCTAAAACATCTTATATTTATGAATGGAGGGAGTACATGACAACTAGACTCGGGTGTTTCTAAAAAAACGCAGATTTTTGACATGGTTCTAGACGCACCTGCTGAAACAGTTTAATTTTTCAATATATATTTAAAGAGTCTAGCAATTATAAAAAAATGTGTGGCAAACATCGTCGGGAAGAAATGACTTTCGTGTTCTTCTGGAAAAAGAACATAAAATTTGAATAGTAACTTTACACAGAACCAAATATGTTTTCTTTTTTTTTTGCATAGAAGATCATATAAGTCTTTTCTTTGCGAAACTTTACACAGTGCTAGTTCATGTCATTATTTTCTTAAATAGTTGATTTTTTAAAGATTTCTTTAAAAAATTAATGTGGATGTGCCTAGGCCCAGCTTCCATTGGGCACTTCCGATGACAACTTAAGTTCTTATATGTTGAAACAAATTCAGCTGTGTTCTTTTGTTGGAACAATCACTGGATCACGCACAAGTGCGTGAGGAATCTATTTCAAAAAAACTGGAAGGATGATGAACTTGAAAAGGGAGAGGCTCACACGAACGCATTGGGCTCAACTATTTTTGCGATATGTAAAGTCTGCATCTTTTTTGGTTTTCCTTTCATTTTCTTCCTACCAGACCACCTACCCACAATTCGTCTCCACCATGCCATCCCATAGACTAGACTAGATCGTGGGGTTCTACACATAATTACAATAATAACATGTAAACGTAGAAAGCTATTCAGCCACAATGCACACCTAGCGCGATTCATGCGTTATTATAAAATGCATTAAACATGACAATTTCATTAAAAAGCTAATACAACTTTAAAAATGAGCTATCCAACGGTAATTAAACTCATGAGTATGCTTCCCTTTATCTTCAACTAGCTATAGTTATGGTATGTATGACCTTGCTCTTCTTCCATAACTTTCTTTGTGTTTGCTTTGATGCTTGTTGTCTGCATCTTAATTATATAGAGGTCGGACATGCATTTATCGTGTTTGCATTTGTTTGATTCTTCATTTTAACATCTTTTGTAAAAAAAATTCGTGAGTACAATTTTTTTGATAATTATTATGAGTATGAATAAAATTACTAAGGATAGCAATTTTACGAATGGGCATGGGTACCAGTGGGTACCGACCTGTACGGGTAGGGTATGGACACATTTTCATGCCTATGTGTATGTGTAGTGACCGAACCTTATCTGATTAATCGTGGATAGGACACGGGTACAATTCTGTGACAGGTAGGGTACGGGCACATATGTTACAAATTCCCGAACCATAGAAAACTCTCGCTGGCTAGCGCCTCCACCCCACATGATAATAGAAATTATGTAAACCAACCTTCGATGTTGTGTTGATCTGCCCGATGGATACCCGTCAGGTATGAATACCCGTAGTGTATAAGTATAGGCATGAATATTTATCCGATGGGTAGGATATGGGTGTATCTCATGAGACACATGGGTATGAAATTATTATACCCGTGCCATACCATACCCATTGCCATCCTTATAAAATACAGATGTTTCTAAAAAAAGAAGTTTTCCGGTTAAACCTGTCCCAAGCTATGTTGCTGGGCCTGTAGAGCAGCGGCGCGAGGCAAATCAATCCTAGCCCATTTTGGTCCCGCGATCTCCGCGCAAGCCCACCAGTAAAACCCTAAACCCTAGTGGATGGTTCTGGATCCACCTCGTCTCCTCTCTTCCTCTCCCTTCTCCTCCCTCTAAAATCCGCCTCCCCCTTCCCCATTCCCTTTCCTCCTCCCCAAGAAACAACCGAAGCTCGCACATCATCTCACCTCGGCGCCTCGCCCCCCTAGCCTCTACGCACCTCGACTCCCGCGCCATCTCGCTGCATTCGCCATGTACCGTGCGGCCGCCAGCCTCGCCTCCAAGGCTCGGTGAGTGTTCCCCTCCGCGCCTCCCAGCGCGGCGATCTGAATCTCTTTGTGATCTTCTGCTGTGCGGCTGCTAACCCGTGTACGTGGTTGTTCGTGCAGGCAAGCCGGGAGCAGCGCTCGCCAGGTGAGAGGATTCGCCCTGCTCGAATTGCTGTTTGCGGTCGCCTGGTGTTCTAGCTTGGTAGTTCTAGGTCGAGTAGCGTCGCTGGGCGCGGGTTCAAGTGGAGATTCGGTGGCGTTATTTAGTGGGTTTGGTAGCGCGTGCGAGAGCGAGACCCTGTGGTGGTCTGTGCGGGGTTCAGTCAGGCAAGCTTGAATTGCTTAGGATCCAGCGGATTTGGTTCAATGACAAGTAATGGATTAATGACCTGTTGTTTGGCAGTGAAAGATCTATTGCTTCCTCCTGGTGTTGTGGACTTTCATGCTCGCCGTTTGCTGGTGATTTAGTCTGTGTAGTCGGTTTAGCCACAAGGCCTCTACTTGGTGTAATGTGGGTTGGCTCACAGTACAATTATGCTCCAATTGAGAACTTGAGTCTGTTTATAGTGGCATGATAGCAAGATCGAAGTTGAAAAAAAGCAGTAGGTGTTAATTGTGCGTTTTGCTACCGCCTTCAGCTTTTCTGACCAAAGTGCATAAGCGCAGTTATGCTGACAATAAGCGTAATTCAGCGCTAGGCGTTTTGCTATCGCCTCCTAGAGCCTAGGCGTGCTTAGCAGGATGTAGTATATCTCAATTGGGCGTTTCTTGACATACTGTGTAGGTTGGAAGCAGGCTTGCCTGGAGCAGGAACTATGCCGCCAAAGACATCAGGTTTGGTGTCGAGGCCCGTGCCTCGATGTTGAGGGGTGTCGAGGAGTTGGCAGATGCGGTGAAAGTGACCATGGGTCCTAAGGTATAACTATGTCCTAAGCTTCTATATCCCTTTTTTTGCGAATAAGCTTATATACACATTTAAGGGTCGACAACTGTCATAGCTCATCTGATAAAAACTGTCATAGCTCAGATTCTTTACATGTTGAATTCTACAGGGGCGCACTGTGATCATTGAGCAGAGCTTTGGTGCCCCAAAAGTCACAAAGGATGGTGTGACTGTTGCCAAGAGCATTGAATTTAAAGATAGAGTCAAGAACGTTGGTGCAAGCCTTGTAAAGCAGGTTGCTAATGCAACAAATGATACTGCTGGAGATGGTATGTCATATTTATGTCCTGCTGGATTCTTATGCGCAACTAATATTGAATCTGTTTTGTGAAATATTCCGTCCATGCTTGTCTGTTGGACATATCATCATCTTATTTTTGCTGTACCTTTACTTCATTTCAGGAGCATTAATAAATGTCTTTACTCTTTTAAGTGTAATTGCAGTTTGATCAGTAACACTAAACAAATTTGATATGTCAGTGCTTTTGTTCTATCGCATTCTTTACAATTGTAAATATTGTGTTAAATTGTGCTCTTTATAGGTTCGTCCTATCGCATACTTCATTTCTCTTCTGTTTTAATTGTTAAACCATAGTTCTAACCATGTTGTGCTTGTTATGTTCCAAATTTTCAGGTACCACATGTGCCACTGTTTTGACAAAAGCAATCTTTACTGAGGGTTGCAAGTCTGTAGCTGCTGGAATGAACGCAATGGATCTAAGGCGTGGAATCTCGATGGCGGTTGATGATGTTGTGACAAACCTAAAGGGCATGGCTAGAATGATCAGCACTTCAGAGGAAATAGCACAGGTAACACCCAAACTGATTAACTACAAAGTTCTTAATTTCTTCTTAGTTTCTTATTTATTACTAATTTTGTTGCTCTTCTCTTACAAAGGTGGGTACAATATCAGCAAATGGTGAAAGGGAAATTGGTGAGCTGATTGCTAAGGCTATGGAGAAGGTTGGGAAAGAAGGTGTAATCACCATTGCGGTAAGATTTACTGAGTCCAGATTACCAGAACAATGTTCACCGATTATGTGTAGCCTGACCAATGATTTTCTTTCATTTTCTTTCCATCTGTACTGGATTTCTAATAATTATTTGAGAGAGAAAACTTTTATAGATACCGTTCGTCTTGATCTATATTGAAGCTGAGCGCAGAAGATAATGTTAGACATAATTCTACATCTAGAAGTCTGTTTTACTTCTAGGAGTTGCACTCAACAGAATCTTCAGTCTAGAAGTAGAGTCTGTTACAAATTCCTGTATTTGTAAAAGTGGCTAAATGAAACAGTAAAGTGGATGTGTCCTCAATCCTCAATGCGTGTACTTAGCGGGAAATATATAGCTAATTTAAAGTATGCTTTCTTGCATTTTGTGATTTTAGTTTGAGTTTGTGTCATCTAAACTCAGTGTTCAGAAGAAAAAGTAACACATTCACCGAGTATGTTGTTTGTGCGGAAATCTCAGTCCCAATCTGTATTGTGCATAGATCTGTTTGTACTACATGATTTTATACCGTTCCTGGCCATTGGACTTCCTTGATGTTTCTCTGTCAATGCTCTGATACTTATTTGCTTGTAATACCCTGGCTTAATCGTTCATGTGCAGGATGGTAACACCCTTTATAACGAGCTTGAAGTTGTGGAAGGCATGAAGCTCGACAGGGGTTACATCTCTCCTTACTTTATTACCAACCAAAAGACCCAGAAATGTGTAAGTACCATTTAACTTAATTTGCTGCTAGCTGCTTGTTAGTCTCAAAATTTGGTTGTTGTTTATCATAGTAGTTGTTGCAGTTATAAATGTTTTTATTCCTGTTTTTATCCCACAGGAATTGGAAGACCCCTTGATCTTGATCCATGACAAGAAGGTTTCGAACATGCATGCAGTAGTTAAAGTGTTAGAGATGGCTCTGAAGGTGCTTTTTTGTTTTAATCTTGAAACCTTGGCCACATAGTGGTCTTCGCTGCTATAGTGACTAATGTGTTGCCGTCAACAGAAGCAAAAGCCTCTACTGATTGTTGCTGAAGATCTAGAAAGTGAGGCATTGGGCACTCTGATTATCAACAAGCTCCGTGCAGGCATTAAGGTCAGTAAATTCAATCTCCTTTTCATCTGACTTCTGTATGGCTGGTTGTCCTTAATCGATGTGGAATTCAGGTCTGTGCTGTTAAAGCTCCTGGTTTTGGGGAGAACAGGAAAGCAAATTTACAGGACCTTGCTATCCTTACCGGCGGAGAAGTAAGTTTGGAAGTTATTGAACATTTTCATGTTTTCGTGCGAGTCATATGCGTTTTTGAAATCAGCATATTTCATTATTCAGGTCATAACTGAAGAGCTTGGGATGAACCTTGAGAACTTTGACCCTGAGATGTTAGGTACATGCAAAAAGGTATTAAAAAATGCTCATGCTTCTAGTGATCATACCTTTTTGGTTAAGATATTACAACATAATTCTTGCCCCAAGGTTTTAGTTCTCTGATGGCAAGCTTACAATATTTATTAAATTGTTTTTTTAATCAATGAGCTTCCATTTCAGGTGACTGTTTCTAAGGATGACACTGTTATTCTTGATGGAGCTGGAGACAAGAAGAACATTGAGGAGAGAGCAGATCAGGTTCATGCAATATCAATTTAATGTGCTGTGACTTGTTAATTGCATTGTATCTTATTTATATATCATGGCAACTTACATGAATATTGTGTTACAGATTAGATCTGCAATTGAGCAAAGTACTTCTGATTATGACAAGGAAAAGCTGCAAGAGCGGCTGGCGAAGCTTTCTGGAGGTGTTGCGGTTCTAAAGGTGAGGGTCATGCTCCTCTTGCAAATTCTAGAGAGAACTATAGCTCCTTGTTTTATTTCCTATTTTGCAGTTAGCATTACCTATTCTGATAAATATGCTATAAAGCATTAATGTTATCTCAGAATCTCAGACTAGCATTTCACAGTACTATATTGACTGAAAATGAGTGAGACTGGCTATATTAAGAGTTGCTTAGTTGACATAAAAATGCAACGATATTGCTCCATTAAGTTTTATACTTCTCTGTCCCAAAGTAAATGTAGTTGATTTAGTACAAAATTTGTACTAATTTAGTACTAAATCAGCTATGCTTATTTTGGGATGGAGGGAGTATATTCTATGTCTTCCTCTGCTTGAGGATGCTATTGAATTGGTGAAGGACTGTTAATATAGTAATAGGTGATTCCTTTCATGCTACTACATCTTTTCTATTGTTTTGACCCATCTACTGTTACCTGTCCTATAGATTGGAGGAGCCAGTGAAGCTGAAGTTAGCGAGAAGAAGGACAGAGTTACAGACGCACTTAATGCCACTAAAGCTGCTGTTGAAGAGGGTATCGTGCCAGGTACTGCACCATGTACATTCTGAATATGGCTTGTTTTGAATAGTTTTTGGTCTAGAAAAAATTGATATCCTGCTTTTGTTGTTCATTACTCGTGTCTAGTTTGTATCTTAAGCATCACTGTCCTGAGAATATGGTTCAACTTTAATGGTTATGCAGGAGGTGGTGTTGCCCTTCTATATGCGTCAAAGGCTCTGGATAAATTGCAGACTGCAAACTTTGACCAGAAGATCGGTGTGCAGATCATTCAGAATGCTTTGAAGGTTGGGGAGAAAAAAATAATTCTGTTTTGTCCTGATTTCTTTTGCATGTGTACTGATTTCTGAAATACCTTGCAGACACCAGTGTACACCATCGCTTGCAATGCAGGTGTAGAAGGGGCGGTTGTTGTTGGCAAGCTTTTGGAGCAAGAGAACACTGATCTTGGATATGACGCAGCTAAAGGTATGATGTCCTTCCATTTGCTTGATCTTGTCCTATTTTAAACAAGCCGAGTCATGTACCTGATGCCGTAATTATCTCTGTATCTAGGTGAATATGTGGACATGGTGAAGGTCGGTATCATTGACCCACTGAAGGTGATCAGAACTGCCTTGGTGGATGCTGCTAGGTACTTACTGGCTACAACCTCCTTTTTCTTGTCGACGAACAAGGATCAGATGTTAAGAATATTTGATGAGCACCAGCACTAACGTTTTGCCTTGTTTTGTTGCAGTGTGTCGTCTCTGATGACCACAACAGAGGCCATCATCGTAGAGGTTCCCAAAGAGGAGAAAGAGGCACCTGCAATGGGCGGCATGGGTGGAATGGATTACTAAGCCATGAACACGCACGATATATGAAGCAAACTGGAACATATTGATTAGGGGATTTTTTGGGTGTAGTCCCATCTTTGATGTAATTTTATTGTCGATGGGTTGACAGTTTTGATCGTGCGGACGATGTTCCAAACGGAGCCAGTGTTGGGACGAATAAAGAGTCGTCGAGAGCTGAAACACTTTGATCGGAACTGATTAGTGACACCTGCTGAAGGCCAATTGATGAAGAGTTGCGCATTTTGAAGATGTCTTTTTTTTATTTCACTTGTTTATCCTCGCCTATAATACGACTCTTATCGTCACTTGTTCTGCACGTTTTCATTGTAAAATAATTTAGTCTTGTCCGGTCCTGGAGCGAGTCGGTTTAGGCTTGAGTAGCGACCAAGTTTCCGTTTCCGTGTCCTGAAGCGTTTGACAGTGGGAGAATATAAGCCCGGGATATGTCTCCCCTCCGCTCCTCGGTTTGAGAGATTGAGATATGGTGGCGTCGGAGGAGCAGCAGCAGAAGGCGCTGATGCTGTTCGACACGAGGACGAAGAAGGCGGAGATGTTCCGGCCGCTGGTGGAGGGCAAGGTGAGCATGTACGTCTGCGGCGTGACGCCCTACGACTTCAGCCACGTTGGCCACGCCCGCGCCTACGTCGCCTTTGACGTCCTCTACAGGTACGTGTGCCCCGCCGCCCGCGCGTTACATCCCCTGTGACTCTATTATCTAGCTCCCGCGCGTTTCGAATATCTGTTAGCAGTTGGTTGGAGACCCGTCGAAATCGATTGCCTGAAATTTCGCCGGAAGGGATACGGTCAAAACCCGCTTTCCTAAACTCTTTTTTTTAGTAGGCAGGTGTCGCACAGGGCGAGCACCACTACATGGGGCGGCCCATGTGGCCGTTTTCCTTTTTTTTTTCTCCATTTATTGATTATTCTTTTTCTGTTTCGTCTCTTTTCTTCAGGTTTTTCAAGCGGGTTTTCTGTCTAGTTTTCTCTTTTTTTTTGCTGTTTTAAATTCCAAATTCCAAATTCATCAAATGTTTATTTCGTAAAATCCTTTCTTATTTCTTATTGTTGAAATCCAAAATTAAAGTCCATACTTCTAACCAGGCTCCTCCATTTTTGTGTTGCATTTTTAACCCAATAATAACAAATGTAGTGTATCGTGTGTTATTTACTATAGATGACAGCCCGCACATTGGTGCAAGAATTATTCGTGATATATCTCAATGAGATTTAGTTACACGGACATCAATATTTGGATTGATAACATAAGCCTAAACTGAAAATACATATAATTAAGGTATAATTAATTATGAAGCATGTGTTGAATATAAGTAGCATAATAAAATTAAACATTTGAGCCTTTTTGCATCCAGTGGTTGCATGTTGAGGTGGGCCTTTTCCCACGCATAGTTGCAATGATGATGAGATAAATGTGTCAGTGGGGTGAACTACTTAGTTATACAATATATGATTAGTCCTTGTTTTCGTACATGCCTTTTGTTTTGGTTAATTTTGTTAATTGTCAAGACTTATGAGGGTTAATTTTATACGGCTCGTTTTCTTTCTTTTTAAACAAGATGTGGTGTTATCTTCGATAGTTGAACCTGGATCCTTGCTCTATACTTAGTTTATTTTCATTCAGGTACTTATCGCTGCACTTATCATCTTAATTTATTTTCATTCAGGTACCTAAAGTACTTGGGGTATGAGGTTGAGTACGTGCGCAACTTCACTGATATCGATGACAAGGTAATCATTGAGAAATTTTTGAGAAAAGACTTAAGTTATTGAGTAAAGTAATAAGAACTGTCTAATGGAAACTTTTGGTCAGTGTACTAAGCTTTTTCTCTAGGAATTCCTGTACTGTTATGCACTCAAGTGGAAACTGATGTCTTTGTATTTGCCTAATTCCCTGTTTTGTTATAATGGAGTCCATATTCTATCTTCTGCCTATCGTCCATCAAATTATTTCTTTTGAAATAATTTAGGTAATTTATTAGGCTTTAATTTCTCATTAAAATAGTTTTCTATGCCTGAACTATCTTCTGAAATGCATCCTACTGAAAGTCATTTTCAATATCTTGGGTGCGTGCAATACGAATTAGTCAATTCTGAACTGCTGTTTTTTGCATGCAGATTATTAGACGAGCAAATGAAGCTGGTGAAACGGCAACTAGTTTGAGTAGTCGGTTCATTGATGAGTTCCAGCGTGACATGGTTGAACTTCAGTGCTTGCCTCCTACTCGCGAGCCACTTGTGACGGAGCACATTAAACAGATAATAGATTTGATAACCAAGGTACTCAACTACATTTCCTCCCAAAAAAAAAAAAACTGTGCAACTACAATAAGGGAAAATAAAAACCAATATAGAAGGATAACTGATCAATTTGCTTATCTGTGCTGGTCACCCATTCCATGAAATCAAACCATCAGCAGCTGCTTGTTTAACTTCCCCATTGCGCATGAGGGCATAAAATCTAAGTTGTTTACTTTTACCGGTTTCATAATTCATACCATTTGGCTTGACATTAACAACTATCTTGTACTTGTATATGCAAATGACAGATAGAGGAAAAAGGGAAAGCCTATACTATTGAAGGAGACGCGTATACTTCTCAGTTGATAATCAATCTTCCGGGGTCACGAGTCGCTGTCGATACAAGAAAGCGCAATCCTGCAGACTTTGCATTATGGAAGGTGCTTACTATTTTACCTTTTTTTTTTACTTCGTTTTTTTTTTGATTGTTGCCTTCAGTCAAGTGCTTAATTATCCTCCACATTTTCTGTTCAGTCTGCTAAGGAGGGTGAGCCATTCTGGGAAAGCCCTTGGGGCCGTGGGAGACCAGGATGGCATATTGAGTGCAGTGCAATGAGCGGGCATTATTTAGGCCATGCGTTTGATATTCATGGCGGAGGAAAAGATTTGATCTTTCCACATCATGAGAACGAGCTCGCGCAAAGCAGAGCAGCGAATCCTGAGAGCGAGGTCAAATGCTGGATGCATAATGGCTTTGTCAACAATAATGGCCAGAAGATGGCAAAAGCAGACAAAAACTTCTTCACTATCAGAGATGTAAGGGTCTTTTTTTTTCTGTTAGCAGTATACTTTCCAGTTAAAATATATATCATTTGTTTGTAGCTGAGGCTGACCATTTTGTTCTTGTCGCTGTAGGTTATCGCTCTGTACCATCCAATGGCTCTCAGGCTATTCCTGATGCGAACACACTAAAGGTCCGATGTTAACCACTCTGATGCAGGGCTTGAGTTTGCATCTGGCCGTGTGTACTACATCTATCAGGTATTTAATGTTTGCAAACTTAATGTCAAAATGCTCCCTACTTTTATCTGAGTTATATACTATATTTGAACTGTCGTGTTGTAATCCCTTGAACAATTTATTTTACCAGACCCTACAAGACTGAAGAAGTCATATCCTTGTACCGTGATGACAAGTTGGACGTCCCAGTACCAGCAGGCGATCGGAAGGTGGTTGACGACAACCATGAGAGTTTCCTGAGACACATGTCGAACGATCTTCACACAACAGGTGCCCTTGATGAGCTTATGAAGCCAGTGAGAGCAATGAACAACAACTTGAGTGATTTGAAGGTATTTACGCTGCAGCTTGAGTTTTGCAGTTGTTGAACATTGAACTGTGCTACTGGGAAAGTGGGAATGAAAGGAAAGTAACTCATCTGATAGTGCTGTAAAAAAAAAACCTCATCTGACAGTGTGTTGTGTTGTGTTGTCAGAAATTGCAGCAGAAACTGGAGCAGCGGGAGAAAAAGAAAGAGCCAGAGAAGAAGAAGCAGCTGCAGCAGCTGAAAAAGAAACAGTCCGAGGAGAAACAGCAGGAACATTATGTACAAGCTCTGGTTGCTTTACACGGCGAAGTTACGGATAAGCTGTCTATTCTTGGCCTGATGCCGTCATCGTCGTTGGCTGAGGTAAATTTAGCAGTCTTCATACTATTATTATTATTTACTCGACTAGTCTTTTCTGGGGGGTCGAAGATATATATGTTCAATTTTTTTGGTTCTGAGAGCTAACAAAAATGGTCAAAACTTGTAGGTGGTGAAGCAGCTGAAGGAGAAGGCGCTGAAGCGAGCAGGGATGAGCGAAGAGGAGCTGCAGCAGGTGATTGAGCAGCGAAGCGCTGCGAGGAAGAAGAAGGAGTTTGCGGAGTCGGACCGGATCAGGGCGGAGCTGTCTGCCCGCGGCATCGCCTTGATGGATGAGCCTGCCGGGACGCTGTGGAAGCCATCTGAACCAGCAGAACTAGTTGAAGAACCGTAGGGCACGCAGCAGAGTGAGAGAGAAACCTCTGTTCACGCAGGTAGAATGATGAAGGACTCTGCATGCCACGTGGTGTGTTTACAAATACTGTTGTAGAATGAGAGAGTACACCCATAGATTATATTCGCAGCTGTGAACAAGAAGAAGAAGTCGAGTTATTTGCATTGCGCATCTATATCTATAATTTAGAGTTGTCAATCATACCCTCTGGGTCGATGGTTTTGTGTGGATGACTCCGGGGCATCATTGGTTAGCTCGCGAATTGCGTCGTAATGAAGGGCGGCGCGGGAGGAGGAGGAGAAGGAGGGTCCAGCACCGCACCGGTGCGTGTAATTACACCGGGAATTAGCAAGTACAATAACCATGTAGTACTGCGCCTGCCTGCCTTGCTGACTCTGCACTAAGTATAGAGAGAGAGAGAGAGACGCAGGCAGCTAGGCAGGACGTCGCTGTCCCGGGTTCGTGCAGGGGCGAGGTGGTGGCCACGACCCCGGAACGGCAACAAGGCGGCCGGATGGATGCTGGGCGCGTGCGTGCGTGCGTGCGGTGTGGTGTGCCTCAGGCCTGCCATTGAATGGCGTGAAGAATGAGATGGGAGGAGGAGGAGTGGGCGCTTTGAGTCGCCGCATAAGTTATGCTCACAACGCTTTGGAGATGTAAACCATGAAATGTAAAAATTTACATCTTCCAAAAATGCGTTTTACATCTTCAGAAAAGAGGCAACTTCGACGGATGATATGATGTAAAAGTGCAACTCCAATAGATGATGCACATGTAGATGTAAAACTAGTCGGCATGAGAGCCGGCAGGCGAGCGCCGAGAGCTGGGAGGAGCACCGGCGGACCAAGCGGCGGCAGGAGGTGTGTCGACGACTGAGCGACGAGAGCCGGGAGGTCGAATGCGGAGGTGGGAGCTCGAATGACCGGCGGCGTGGTTGTGAATCGAGCGGCGGATTTGTCGCGGCGGGATGACAACCGTGTGATGCGAGAAGATGAGTCTGGTGGCGAAAAAGCGGCAGCGGCATGGCGGCGGGTGTGCGGCGGGGGAGCTCAAATCATACGACGGCGAAGAAGCGGCCAATTCGACCGATTTGAAGGCGGGCGGCGGTGGAGCGGCCAGATCTGGCAGTGGGGCGGCAGCCGCGACGGCGACCGACCGGGGTGGGGCAAAACCAGGGCGGTGGAGCGGCCAGATCTGGCAGTGGGGCGGCAGCCGCGACGGCGACCGACCGGGGTGGTGCAAAACCAGGGCAGTGGAGCGGCCAGATCTGGCAGTGGGGCGGCAACCGCGACGGCGACCGACCGGGGTGGGGCAAAACCAGGACGATGGCAGCGGGATTGGGGATGGTGGTTGCGGCGGCAAAGGCCTCGGCGGGGTAGGCGGCGGCGGTGGGGGAGGCGGCGGTGTCGTCAGAGTCGGCCATGGCACAGGCGGCGGTCGGCAGGCGAAAGGAAAATAAAAGCTGTTGGATAGTTGACACGCGGCCGTCAGTTTTACATCTCCTGTAGGTGGATACGTATATTTGCATCTCGAGTTACTGTATTTTACATCTCCGTGAGATGAATATATTTTTTTATATCTACATCATCTGTTGAAGAAATATGTTTGGGTCTCAAAGATGCAACTCATCTATTGAAGGTGAAAAAACCCCTCATCTATTGAAGATGCTCTTAAGTTGGTTACCAGCAGAGCAGAGTGGATCCACAGTATTTACTCCCGTATTGCAAAAAAGGGAAGCTCGAGGCTGTTGACCAGCACCGTCCTTGCCTCATTCACGGTTGATGAGTATAGACAGATTGCCTGCACTTTGCGACCGGACGGTACCAACATGTCAGGTACAGTTAAATGAAGCTCCTCAGGTAGCTGATGACAGCTTTCGGGTTGCTTCCTGCTGTGATCTAGGCAGGCAGATGGATCCTCGCAGGCGCAATCAAATCAATCGCACCCACAGTTGCCCATTTGGCGGGCAGGTTAATTTTGGGACTGACTTTTCCTTTCTAAGTGCAGCATCACACCCTCGACAATGTCTTCGTCGCGTCACGTCGCGAGCTTTTACGTGTTGTGTGTCTAGCATCTCGAGCCGCGGCTCGATTGCAAGACATGGTCATCACTTTCGTGGAATCTCAAGTCATGACCGCACACCTATGCAGCTGCCGGGATTGTAGAAAGTGGATGCGGCAACACTAGACGACCTTGATCTGGTGGTGCTTCTCGCGTACCTGACTCAAGTTTTGCGTAAAAACCCCAGGTCCGATCCTAGTTCGTCATACCTCGCACTGACAGCCACCCTGTTTCAGGTTTTGCTTGGAGTTTGTTTGGAATTGATCTTGGGATGAAAACCTAAGATATGGCCGTTAGTGATTGGATCCGGCAACGTTGGTGAGCACGTATCATTTCCTTTCTAAATGCATTGCTTTTGAAAAACCTTTCTCTTAGTCATTATGTTGTCAAGATATGATCGATGCAGATGGTCATTGCTGCATTTTGTCAATTGTTGTTTCTATCACTTTGGTTTTTCTTTTCATTTCCCCCGCCTAGGTATAGCTTCAATATTGTATGACTTAGCCCTTTATATGGCGTGATCCTTCGTATGTCCGCGCTGATGGTGGCTTTGTGTATCTTAGTTATATGGAAGCTGGGTGTATACTCATTATGCTTGAATTTCATTGATACCTCATTACAGTAGATTGCATTTTTGTGCCCCTGAACTGAAAAACTACTCGCCCCGAGCCTCCCGGGTCACTCCTGGGGCGACTCCAGAGGTGCCCCCAGCCGCCACCAAGAAAGCAGATTACCACCGCCAAAACCCTCGGCACCCCCGGAGGAGGTCGTCCATTGCCGGACAGCATCGGCGGCGCTCCCCCGTCCCCCCCAAACAACCTTCAGATTCGGTGGCAAGTCCCACCTCGTGGTGGCCTTAGCGGCGTCAACATCGGCGGACACACTCGGATTGGTGTTACCCGCCATGAGAGGCCGACTTAATTCCGACGCCCATCCTCACGGTCATCTGCACGCCAGGGTTGGGCTGGGAGATTGGTCCCTTTCGCGCTGGCGGCTGGCGGCATCCGATCAGATCTGGAAAAGAGCAGTCGAGCTTGTGTCCCATGACAGTCGGAGGGTCAGCTGCCTTGCCATGCACACACACGCACGCACACGCACGCGCGGCACACATACATATTTTTGGATGGTGCATGGGAGCTCTACCAATTTCATGAAGATAGAAAAGCAAAATCCAGTAATCCGGTTTATAAGAAAAACTAGGCTGAAAATCACAATAACCGAATCCAAGCAAAAACCAAACATTTTGTTTAGACACCCCCTCCCCAAACAGACACTAGAGTTTGACGATAGGGACTAGAAGAATACACGCACGCGACATCAAGGAACATCGTTTTAGCCGGACACAAGAGCGTCAAGGCCCAAAACTAATCAATGAAGCTCAAGAGCAACCGAACTGATTACCATACTCCCGACAATACTCATCCATAGAGAGCCTGGCCACCACCTTTGGATTCATGCATCATGAACTAATATTATATTGTGGAAGATATCCTATGGAGCCCACCTTCGATTTCCCAATGCCCGTCAAAACTTTCAATGCCTCGATCACTTGCAATGAGAGGAATTTTTGTAAATGTCCATGTAGTCCTTCATCTTGAGCTCAACACCCTCTACTTTTCTCACTTTTGAAAACTCATCAAAGCCTCCAACAACCTATGCTCTGCACGCTTGCCCATCGGGATGTTACACACATTGTTCTTCCTTTCTAGATGCCCGATGAGAGAGAGAGAGAGAGAGAGAGAGAGAGAGAGAGAGAGAGAGAGAGAGAGAGAGAGAGAGAGAGAGAGAGAGAGAGAGCATATTTCTCCGACTGCAAGGGTGTCGGTGCCCCAAGAAGAGCACGTGTAACGACACAAGTAACCTTACTGAGAAAATCTTGAACAAAGATTGGTGGTGCAACAACCTGAGTCACCTCAAAAACACCACTCCTCTCCTTGACCTGGGATTCAACCTCAGCGTCAGGCTTGCCAATGACCGCCGACATGTGCTTCACAAACCCAGGTAGCTCTTCCAATTGAGCATCGAACATGCATAATGCACATCGGTGGTCGAGGAGTAGCCACCTGGTCCGGACAACATGATCAGAGCCTCGAAGCACATGATGTGGAAAAAATCCTCGTTGATGGAACTCCAAAGTCCAACAACACATCATCACACATGGTAGAGCAGCTAGGGAGACACATCACTGCAAGTGCAACATATAGAGATGGCGACAAGACTTCATCAAGCACAAGATCCTCATGCCGTGAAACATTTATGTCTACCGGCCCACACAACGAGAAGATCTTGCTCCACAAGAGCGCGAGGTGGGGTGCGTTGGTCCATAGGACGAGCCAAGCGACCACCAATGAATGATTCCAAGAGAGCCTCAACATACGACTGCAATCTCAGGGTGTGCTCGACCAGCATGCCACTGTCAATATCAACATCAAGCCGCAAATGTGCGGTAGTTGTTGGGGTTTCCATGGCTGGCGAGAGGATTGGCTCTCCATATTAAAATCCTTGAAGCAGCACCAACACTTGAGCAGCTTTCAGCAGGGACATGCGAAATGCTTGCGGCTAAGGCATCAAACACAACACCCAACCATCCATTTAGGTACGCGACACACTCAGCCCGCTCACTAGTGGACACAGCGACGACACGACATGACTGTCCCCATCGATATCCATGCCCCCTACACCCCTGCACCTCAATCCAACCTTAACAACCCGCAATAGCCAAAAAATCACTTCCTCCGAACACCAAAATTTGGTCATGGACAACCACCGACTTGAGGCGAGGCCTCATCGTGGAGGACGAAGCAGTAGCACAACTTCTCCACATCTAACGCAACTGCGTGCCACCAGAACCTAGGTTAGATCCTGCCTTGGTAGCCAACAACAACATCGTGCATCAGCCACCCCCGACCTCCATGGACAATTGGCACTGCAACGGGATGGAAGACAATAGGCTCTAGATCCGATCATGGGGAAGCCACATCATCTATCTCCACATGTCTAACTTTCTAAGTTTCTATTAACCCCTGTTCGACTATCATTGACTATCACCAGATCATCTGCAAAGAGCATACATCATGTGATATCTCCTTCTATATCCCTTATGAGCTCATCCATCACCAAAGGAAAAAAGATAAAAAAGGAAAAGAGATAAGAGAGCAAATCTTACCCATTGGCGCAGTCCTATTTTAATTGGAAAGTCTTAGTGTCACTGCCATTTGTTTAAATACTTGTTACAACATTATCGTATATGTCCTTGATGAGGGTAGTGTACTTTTTGGAACTTTGTGTTTATCCAAGGTCAACCACATGACATTCTAGATAATATTATTGTAGGCCTTCTTCAAGTCAACTAACACCGTCTAGAGATCCTTTTTCTCCCTATATCTCTCAATAAGTTGTTGTACGAAGAAAATGGCTTCCACATCGACCTCCTATGCATGAAATAAACTAACTTCTGATAACACTTGTCATTCTTCTTAAGCGGAGCTCAACGGACGTCTTCCACAACCTCATTGTATGGCTCATCGGTTTATTTCCACAATAGTGCAACTTTGAATGTAGCCGTTATTCTTGAAGATTAGTCCTAATATACTCTATCTCCATTCTTCGGTCATCTTGTTTGACCAAAAAATGAAGTGGAAAATCTCAGTTAGCCATACTATTTCAGTGTGTAAAAGGCATCTCCACATCTCAATGAGGATATAATCAGGGCCCATCACCTTCCCCACTTCCATCATTTTTTACCTCAACCTCCTGGATCCGCCATAAAAATTGTGAATAGCAAAACTGAATCTACAAAGGGAAGAATTCTAAAAGTTGTGTCACCTCAAATAAGGAACGAATACAACAGAAAGAAAGAAGAACAAGTTTCTTTCTAAGGAAGAAAGAATCCTAAAATCACGGGGGTGGTATTATCCAAAAGAACAAATGGAAAAATAAATAAAAGAGCAAAAAACCAATATAAGAAATAAAGAATTATGAAGTGAAGGTACCTCGAAAAAAGAGAGAAAATGAACAAAATCATATAGAGAAAAAAAATAAGTATCTTCCTAAGGAAGAAATAATGGCGGTGTTACCTAACAAAAGAAATGAACAAATACAGAAACAAAAAGATCAAAATTTCTTTCTTTGGAAAATGAATTACAGAATTGGTTTAATCCTAAAAGAAACAAGAGAAACTAAACATGATACTATTTACTATTAATATTATATAACTATGCCTAACATGAACAATCATAAAGACTTATTGTCAAACTACTTTCTTATATACAGGAATTAAAATACAGCGAAAACTTGCACACACACACCTTATGCAAAAAGCTTGCACTATTTGGTATTGTGCAAGATCTAGTATAAACTAGTGCAATTTTAATAATAATTATGATTCGGGTAGATCAACTAAAAGGTTCATTCCATTTTAAGGTCCTAACACGAATTTAAGTAGTATCACAAGATTGCAACACCAGATACACTCTCACATGCACAAATATAGGAGAAAATCCAATGGAAAAATTGTCGACTAAGCATAAATAAGCAAACATATAATAAAACAAAGACAAAAGCTTCTTTTATTGATTCAAGTAGATCAAATAAAAAAAATCCATTTTAAGTTTCTAAGACAAAAATAAGAAGTGCCACACGATTTCAACATCAAATACTTTGCCGCACACACTTATATAGGAGAAAAGCAGTTGGCCAAAAAGACCGACGAAGCATCAATGAACAAAGGCATAATAAAACAAAAGCATAAATAAATAAATGTGTTTATTCTGTGGTAGAATGAATCAATGTCATTAATATACCCTTAAAGGAGAAAGAAAATGAAGGAATAACTCAAAGCAAATGATGTCAAAAAATTGTAACAAATTTCATATAGTTGCATGATACAAAATGGTTTGCATGATAATTTCTAGGTCATACTAATTGGCATCTCCTGGAGATGATTGTTGGCATGATCCTCGACATGGCATGGCAACACGATTATTTGGAAGTTCATGAAAAACAGGATGTACTCGAGGTTCCCGGCTTACAAGGCCCACTTTGAGGGGCTCACCGCCACACCCTCCCGCGAAGTGCAAGTTTTTTGGTTGGTCGATCATCCACAATAGGGTTTGGACGGCCGATAGGCTCCACAGTAGGAGTTGGATTGGGGTTTATTGCCCCTTTGTACCAAAGTGCAAGAATCATTGACACGTCTTCTCTTCCGATGTCGGTACATGATTAGTGTGTGGAATGAGGTCAAGGTGTGGCTCGTATTAGGCGATATTATGACTAGCTTATGTTTAAGAATTCATCCGATTAATCCCTACTCATAGGGTCACCGAGTAGCCGATAAACTGATAAATCGTCCTATTAATTGATTAACTTGTTGATTAGCCTATTAATCTCGTCTCGCTAGCCAACCGAGCAGCTAACACCGCCGCCCCATGGTCACCGTCGATAGGATCAAGGAGGAAGCTAGCTTATGGGCGTCAGAGTATTGTATTGCTGCAAGGAGTTGTTTTATATCGCCGCTATATGTCTCATGTATTAAACTTCTCCTTAATTAACAAAAATGGCAAATCTGTTGCCTTGCTTCAGAAAAAGGAATGATAAATCCAAAGTTAATCTAGTCTTTTTTTAGGGAGTGTAATCTAGTCTTTGAGAACGCTTCTTTCTACACCTTGCCCAGACCCCGTTTGGTATCATGGATTCCCTTATTTTTAGACAGTAAGGTTTGAAATTCCGCTGTCTGGAAAACAATGGCCAGAACTCAGAAACTATTGGTGTTTAACAATTCTTCGTGCTGATGGAGACTTTTGCAGCACACCATGGCTCTAATAACGTGCGAGCACCCAAATTCCGAAGTACTCTAACTTGGACGCTGATAGAGTGACAGTGAAATATGGGCAGAAAGTGGCAGCTTTGAAGATGTGGAAGTTGAAGTGCCAGAATCTCATTACACATACGCGGCGCACGTATCTAACATGGTGGCCTGATAAATTCCATGCAGCATTCTGCCGGGCCGCACATGGACGAGCGCTAGCTCTTCTTCCTCTATATATAGGCCTCTTCCGCCCGAGGCCATCCAAACCGGTCTCGTGCATCGCCCACTAGCGTACGTGACGATCGATCAAGCGATCGGTGCACTGCCTCGACCGATCAGTTCAACGACGACGATGGCCAGCGTTGCGTCGGGCCTGGCGATCATGGCGCTGTGCGTCGCCCTCCTGGCGTCGCCGTCGGAGTGCGCGCGCGCCTTCTTCGTGTTCGGCGACTCCCTGGTGGACAACGGCAACAACAACTACCTGATGACCACCGCGCGCGCCGACTCGCCGCCGTACGGGATCGACTACCCCACGCACCAGGCCACCGGGCGCTTCTCCAACGGCCTCAACATCCCGGACATCATCAGTACGTGGCGACCCCTCCTAGGAATCTGCCATTGATTTTGATTAGCCAGTGCATGCTCGCGTAATGTGTGTACATGTTGGATCACGTGCGTGCGTCTCAGGTGAGCAGATCGGCGCGGAGCCCACGCTGCCGTACCTGTCCCCGGAGCTCCACGGCGCGAAGCTGCTCGTCGGCGCCAACTTCGCGTCGGCGGGCGTCGGCATCCTCAACGACACCGGCATCCAATTTGTACGCGCGACACGAATTGACATCTTCAGTTTCGCTAATAACTATAGATTAGACAAGCTTCCCCGTACCAAAAATGAGGACTTGCTAGTTATAATATGCACGCGTTTGGACGGTGGTGCAGGTGAACATCGTGAGGGTGAGCCGGCAGCTGCAGTACTTCGGCGAGTACCAGGGGAAGCTGCGTGCGCTGGTGGGCGCGTCCCAGGCGACGCAGATCGTGAACCGGGCGCTGGTGCTCATCACCCTCGGCGGCAACGACTTCGTCAACAACTACTACCTCATCCCCTTCTCCCTCCGCTCCCGCCAGTTCTCCCTCCCCGACTACGTCCGCTACCTCATCGCCGAGTACAAGAAGATCCTCATGGTATGGTAACACCTCTGCACCTTCTTCCGGCAACACCACTAACCAGGTAGGTAGACCGACGAGCACGGGCTGACACGTACTCCCGTTGGATGCATGCATGCAGAGGCTGTACGAGATGGGCGCGCGGCGCGTGCTGGTGACGGGGACGGGCCCGCTGGGCTGCGCGCCGGCGGAGCTCGCGCTCCGGAGCCGCGACGGGGAGTGCGACAGGGACCTGATGCGCGCGGCGGAGCTGTTCAACCCGCAGCTGTCCCAGGCCCTGGAGGAGCTCAACGCGCGCTACGGCGACGGGACCTTCATCACCGCCAACTCCTTCCGCGTCCACTTCGACTTCATCAGCGACCCGGCGGCGTACGGGTTCCGGACGGCCAAGGAGGCGTGCTGCGGGCAGGGGCCGCACAACGGCGTCGGCCTCTGCACGGCGGTGTCCCACCTCTGCGCCGACAGGGACCAGTACGTGTTCTGGGACTCGTACCACCCCACGGAGCGCGCCAACCGGATCATCGTCAGCCAGTTCATGACCGGCTCGCTCGACTACGTCAGCCCGCTCAACCTCAGCACCGCCCTCCACATCGACGCCAGCCTCATGGACTGATGATATGCTACTAGGAGGCTACGATACGTGTCGATCCGTAACTTTGTTGATTGTTGGTGTTGCATGCATGGCGTGGTTCATGCCACTCTCGGTTTTGAATGTGGTGTTAGTTGTGTGTTGCTAATTGGAGGTCAATAATATGTGTAACCAGTAATGGTGTACGTGCAATGAACGTGTCATACTCGAAAACATAATGACCAGTGAGATGTATCTGCCAATGGAAACAGAGAGTAATAATGGTGACCAGTAAGGATCAAGGAGATGTGGCGAAGTGCACGTCTTATAACAACACAACATGGTAATAGCAAATTGTAAACTTAATACACCAAGAAAGAAGGTAGTACAATTCAAGTTGTCGCACGCATCAATTCAGCATTCGAAAAAAATGAATCATGTACATCAGATTTCTCCTGGATCAAAACAGGCGTCACACATACTTGGAACAATTTCGGATGTTCCTTGTACTCCCTCCGTTTCAAAATAGATGATCAACTTTATAAATAACCCATGGCTCTATATAGACGATTTAAAACTTAATGATTGGACTCAGCATTTTTTATGTCCATGATTGTTCTAGTCATCTTAGTAGCATCTGACAAACTCTTCTCGTATTCCTCTACTTCTTTTAGTTAAATCTGGTGCTCTATATTTAAACGTCTAGATATCATCACCAAAAAGCATAGTCCATTCACGTTGTGAAGGTCAAGTACGATATAAGAGTATACAGTAAAAACAGCCAAGAATTCAGGCCAAATAATTCTGGAATGCGTTTGGTTGCCTTGAGAATAGTGCCTGCATTTCAGCCACATCTCAACAGATCCCGGTTGAGCAAAAACAGGCAACAAACCAACATCTGCATATTGTTTGGTTGCGTGCATTGCATCAATGGCTACTTTAGACCCCGGCTGTTTGGTTGCCCGTATTTGTGCTTAAGGGATGAGCAGATGCAAACCACAACTGTTTGGCCGCATACACGTTTGTGTTCTGTTCACTTCATTCAAATATGGTGGCCTTACCACCACATTAGGCACAACAGTAAACACAACACTAACATCACATAAACTAGCAGGTAAACAACAGCTAACGACAGATAAAGAAGCAACTAAACATGCATACTAACAAGTTCACATCAAACACACATAAGTTTAAAGAGAGCAGGGGCATCCCATGCCCCCTGCTTCACCACAGGGTGTTGAACCCTGGACAAAATATTAACAAGTTCACGCCAAGTTCATTGGTCACCGCAGCAAACTAACTACGAGTTCATACTAACTAGTTCAGATGGCCAATTCAAGATTACCGATCCTGATGTGCCTGCTGCAGCGTACCATGCACCCCTGCAGCGTACCATGCACCCGATGGAGGTGTCGTGGCTGTAGATTTGGACCTCAAGGCCTAGGCCAAAGATGCGCAACACGAAAAGGTCGTCGGGGACGATCCTGTGGCGATGGCAGAAGTACTGCCAGCCCCGGCCAAGCACCATCTACCCCTCGAAGTTCTGAACCTGCACCCAGAATTCGCACCACTTGTTGGCAGACAGCCTGACGACGGGCTTGGTCTTGAGCACGAGCCACTGCCTCATCACCTCCTGGAACTTGGGAGGGATGACGAGCATGTCCAGATCCTCCTCGTCCATGATTTGCATGTAAAATAGAAGCAGCTCTCGGGACCCCTCCTCATGGCCGGTCTAGGAGCTCGTCCCCTTGAACGTGGCTGACTCATGAAGGCGACCCTGCAGGCAGGTTCACTCTCTTGAGCCAGCGGTTCGTGGGGATGAAGTCCACGGCGCCCTCGGTGTCGGCGATGACATGGGCTCCTCCACCAGCCCTGTCCCACTCTGTCTTCATCACCTTACCAGGTAAGATGACATGGATTAGTAACAGGGCATTGGCAGCATGCTACATTTGTACTAGTGCCTAAAGTAGCAAACACATTGGTCCTACCTACCATGAGAACCATGCACGTAAACCTAGCATGCACATTTGTACTAGAACCCTAAGCAGGACATCAAAGACAACACAACACCAATATAGCTAGCATGCCCATGAACCCTAAGCATGAACATGAAACACACACCAATCTACTAGATAACATGCACATGAACACTTAGCAGGAACATCAAAGACATCAACAATATGACTAGCATAATGAACACATTGTTGCACATGAGCACTAATCG
This sequence comes from Aegilops longissima, assembly GCA_021605205.1. Lineage (NCBI taxonomy): Eukaryota > Viridiplantae > Streptophyta > Magnoliopsida > Poales > Poaceae > Aegilops > Aegilops longissima. The sequence goes on from CM038676.1 coordinate 266,370,019, forward strand.
TGAACAACATCAAACACAATCTACCATGCCCATGAACACATTGTACATCACGAGCACTAAGCATACACCAATCTTGCATGCCCATGAACACTAGTAAGCATGAACATCAAACAAAACACCTATCTACCATGCCCATGAACACAACAGAATCCAATCTTGCATGCCTATGAACACTACTAGGCATGCACATCAAACACATAACAAGGATGAATACTACCCTGCCTATGAACAATACCGCACAAGAAGGAATCGAATCGATTCAATTCAATTCAATTCAATTCGATTCAAATCGAATTGAATCGTATCAAATTGATTAACTAGCATGCTAATGTTGAAAACCCTAATCTACAAATCTACGAGCAGAGGGACATTTGGTTCTTACCGGAGCGGGTGCAACTCGAGCGTACGCTGGCCGGGGAGAAAACCCCGGCGGGAAGGAGATGGCCGGCGAAGAGGAGGAGGAGGAGCCGCCAACACCAATGACCGTCGGCATTGGCCCGGTGCTCGTGCCCACGCGTGCGGTCGAGGAGGAGGGCACCGTCGTCCATGGGCCTGTGGTGATGCTGGGAGAAAACCCTTGGATGGGGGTAAAAACTGCCCCCAAGCACAGGGGTTCCATGTAGTGTCGCGGTGGCGACCCTCTCTGGCGGTGCCACCGAACCCAAGACCACAAGGTCCGGTAACGGCGGTGGAGCTAGAGTAGCCGACATCGGACTGACCGGACTAGGCAGCCTGGTGCAGATAGGAGACCGCGCGTGCAGAGCCCGCATCAAATCGATCCCAAAGATCGCCAAGCCAGCAAGCCACTTCTCGTGGATGCAGGTGTTGCAAGCGCTGATGGGGGTCAGCGGACGGTGCGGCAGCGGGCGACTGAAGAGAGGAGAGGAAGGGGCCGGCGGTGAGAGCAGAGTGAGAAAGCGTGGTGTGAAAATGAGTGGGCGGTAACAGGAGAGGGAGAGGGAGTTATGAAATGTCCCGTACATCTCCCGCGCTTCCTGGGGCATGCAACGAGGAGCCATGCGTGGCCGTGCTCAGCCTGGTGATACGTCTCCAACGTATCTATAATTTTTTATTATTCCATGCAATTATATTATCTGTTTTGGATGTTTAACGGGCTTTAATATGCTCTTTTATATTGTTTTTGGGACTAACCCATCAACCGAAGGCCCAGTGCCAGTTTCTATTTTTTTTGCCTATTTTAGAGTTTTACAGAAAAGAATACCAAACGGAATGAAACCTTCGCAATGATCTTTCTTGGACCGAAAGCAAACCAGAAGACTTGGAGTTGAAGTCAGAGACGTAACAAGGCATCCACAAGGCAGGAGGGCGCGCCCAAGGGGGGTAGGCGCACCCCCCACTCTCGTGGGCCCCTCGTAGCTCCATCGACCTAGTTCTTTCGCCTATATATACTCTTATACCCTAAAAACATCAGGGGGCCACGAAACCACTTTTCCACGGCCGCAACCTTCTGTACCCGTGAGATCCCATCTTGGGGCCTTTTCCGGTGATCTGCCGGAGGGGGAATCAATCATGGAGGTCTTCTACATCAACACCATTGCCTCTCCGATGAAGCGTGAGTAGTTTACCACAGACCTGTTGGGGAACGTTGCAGAAAATTAAAATTTTTCCTACGGTTTCACCAAGATCCATCTATGAGTTCATCTAAGCAACGAGTCAAGGGAGTGAGATTGCATCTACATACCACTTGTAGATCGCGTGCGGAAGCGTTCAAGGGGATGGTGATGATGGAGTCGTACTCGACGTGATTCAGATCACCGATGACCAAGTGCTGAACGGACAGCACCTCCGCGTTCAACACACGTACGGAACGGATGACGTCTCCTCCGTCTTGAACCAGCAAGGAGGAAGGAGAGGTTGAGGAAGATTGCTCCAACGGCAGCATGACGGCGTGGTGGTGTTGGTGCAGCAGTACTCCGACAGGGCTTCGCCAAGCACGTAACGAAGGAGGAGAGGTGTTGGGGAGGGGAGGGGCTGCGCCTTGGGTTGTGTACAACAGCCCTCCCCTCACCCCTCTATTTATAGGGGAAGGGGCAAGGGGGGCCGACCCCTCTAGATGGGATCTAGAGGGGGGGCGGCGGCTAGGGAGGGGGGACTTGCCCCCAAGGGGCGCCTTTAGGGTTTCCCCCCAAACCCTAGGCGCATGGGCCCAAGGTGGGGGGCGCGCCCAGCCATCCAAGGGCTGGTTCCCTGCCCCTTGCGGCCCATGTGGCCCTCCGAGAGGGGTGGCCCCTCCCGGTGGACCCTCGAACCTCTCCGTGGCCCCAGACAATACCGATATGCCCCGAAACTTTCCGGTGTCCGCATGACAACTTCCCATATATAAATCTTCACCTCCGGACCATTCCTGAACTCCTCGTGACGTCCGGGATCTCATCCAGGACTCCGAACAACATTCGGTAATCACATACAAGTTGTGACGCCCCCGATTTAATCGTACACTAATCATGCACGCAAATGTGTACGATCAAGATCAGGGACTCACGGGAAGATATCACAACACAACTCTACAAATAAAAATAGTCATACAAGCATCATAATACAAGCTAGGGGCCTCGAGGGCTCGAATACAAGTGCTCGATCATAGACGAGTCAGCGGAAGCAACAACATCTGAGTACAGACATAAGTTAAACAAGTTTGCCTTAAGAAGGCTAGCATAAACCGGGTTACAGATCGAAGAGGAACAGCCTCCCGCCGGGATCCTCCTAGCTACTCTCGGTCGTCGCGGCCGGGCTGCACGTAGTAGTAGGCACCTCCGAGTAGTAGTCGCCATCGGCGGTGGCGTCTCGCCCCGGCTCCATAGTGCTGTTGCGCAATCGAGTAGAGGTAGGGGAAAAGGGGAACAAGGCAACCGTGAGTACTCATCCAAAGTACTGCAAGCAAGGAGCTACACTACATATGCATGGATATATGTAAAGGGCCATATCGATGGACTGAACTGCAGAATGCCGTAATAAGAGGGGATAGCTAGTCTTAACGAAGACTACGCTTCGGTCACCGCCTTGCAACAGTAGAAGAGGGAAGGTTGTAGTCCTCCAAGTAACATCACATAGCAATAATCCTACCCGCGATCCCTCCTCATATCCCTCGAGAGAGCGACCACCGGTTGTATCCGCACTTGGAAGGGTGTGTTTTATCAAGTATCCGGTTCTAGTTGTCATAAGCTCAAGGTACAACTCCAAGTCGTCCTGTTATCAAGATCACGGCTATTGAATAGATTAACTCACTGCAGGGTGCACCATCTTACCCAAGACGCTTGATCCCATTTGGCGGACACACTTTCTGGGTCATGCCCGCCGCGGAAGATCAACACGCCGCAGCCCCACCTAGGCACAACAGAGAGGCCAACACGCGGTCTAAACCTAAGCGCCGCAGGGTCTGGGCCCATCGCCTAAGCACACTCAAGACGTTATGTGACGTGCCGAAGCAGACCTAGCCTAGTGGCGTTCCAGTCCAATCCGGCGCGCGCGCCGCTCGTCGTGACGACGTCTCAAGTGCTTCGGCCGATACCACGACGCCAGATACCCATAACTACTCCCGCGTAGATGGTTAGTGCGTATAAGCTCGTAGCCAACTCAGATCAAATACCAAGACCTCGTTAAGCGTGTTAAGTATCCGCGAACGCCGAACAGGGCCAGGCCCACCTCTCTCCTAGGCGGTCTCAACCTGCCCTGCCGCTCCGCCTCAAGATCCACTCGCGGGTGCTCCACCAGCCGACCCGACTTTAGTCTCCACATGTATCATGTATAAAGTATATAGTATATACCCGTGATCACCCCCCGAGTGATCACGGCCCGATAGTATAGCACGACAGACGGACAAGGAAGTAGGGCCACAGATGAATGTACTAGCATCCTAATTATTTACTTAATTTTATTCATTTTTATTTTTAATTAACGTTCTGGGGGGGGGGGGCATGTCATTGGCACCGGGTGCCTAGTCAGCATGGCCGACCGGGTCAACAGACCGGCCGGGCCCCTAGGGCCCACGGGTCAGTGACCCAGGGGATGGCCCCGGGTCGGCCACGTCGGCGGCCGGCGTTGGGGAGCTCCGGGGAGCCAAAACACGGCGGAGGGCGCCAACGAGCCCCGGGATTTCGCCACGGTGGCCCAAAACGGGTGTGGCTACTCCCGTTCGAACGCTAATGGCGTCGCGCGTCACATGGAGCCACGGTTTGGCCCCGGGGATGACCGGAACCACGCCGGCGTCGAGATCCGCGACGGGGGGGCGCTCGGGCACGTACAAGGCGGCGACCACGAGCCCGTTGGGGCGAGGAGAAGGGAGCGGAGAGGGCCGGGGAGCACGCTCCGTGCTCGGCGAGGAAGAGAGAGGGAGGGCGGGCGAACGGGCGCGCGGGCGGCGGGAAGGGCCCCACCGAGCGGAGGAGGCGCGAGGGGAGGAGCCCAGGGGGGAGGTCCGCGAGGGAGGGAGGTTCACGGGCGCGGTGAGCCGACGCGAGCCGGAGCGCGACGAAGGCTGGCGAGCGGGCTCGGCCATGGCGCACGAGCGGGGGAAGAGGGATCGATCCTGGGGATCGGGTGAGCGGGGGGGAGCTCACGGGGGATGCGTGGGGTCTCGGAAGCGGGCTCGGGGCGGTCGGGCGTCCGCGGGAGGAGGTCGAGGCGGCGGCCGTCCGGCGACGCGGATCCAGGCAGGTGAGGTGGGAGTCGGGACGGCCCCGAGGCGACGAGGGGGTCTGGCGCAAGGCTTGGGTCGGGGAGGAGGAGGAGGTGAGGACGGGCGCCGGCGTCGAGGGGCGACGGATCGGGCGACCCGATCTGGATCGCGGGGAGGGAGGAGAAGGGATCGGGGAATGGGGTGGTCGGCTAGGGTTTGCCGACCGGGGGAGGGGGATATGGGAGTGACGGGGTGGGCCGGGCCAGGGGCTGGCCGGCTGGGCCAGGTGGGGGGCTTGGCCCAGTTTGACCGGTGGGGTTTTTCCCCCTCTCCTTTTTGTTTTATTTTTCTTTTCTTATTTTTCTTTTTCTGTTTTAATTTATTTAAAATATCCAGACACTTTACAAAAATGTGTGCACCCCACCATAATTAACTTTGTAATATTTGTCAACCCCCGAACATTTTAGTTTTAATTTTTGAAAACTTCTATTGTCATTATAGTTTTGAATTTTAATTTCGAAACGGTTTTGATTCAACCCGAGATTATCTACAGTGACAGAGGTGACGTGGCACCATAACGTGAGATTACTGTAGCATGATTATCCGGGCGTTACACAAGTCTTCCTAATAACCCTAGCGTCACCGAACCTTAAGTGTGTAGACCCTACGGGTTCGGGAGACATGCAGACATGACCGAGACGACTCTCCGGTCAATAACCAACAGCGGGATCTGGATACCCATGTTGGCTCCCACATGTTCCACGATGATTTCATCGGTTGAACCACGATGTCGAGGATTCGATCAAACCCCGTATACAATTCCCTTTGTCAATCGGTACGTTACTTGCCCGAGACTCGATCGTCGGTATCCCAATACCTCGCTCGGTCTCGTTATCGGCAAGTCACTTTACTCGCATCAGTAATGCATGATCCCGTGACCAACCACTTGATCACTTTGAGCTCATTATGATGATGCATTACCGAGTGGGCCCAGAGATACCTCTCCGTCATACGGAGTGACAAATCCCAGCCTCGATCCGTGTCAACCCAATGACACTTTCGGAGATACCGTAGTGCACCTTTATAGTCACCCGCCACGTTGTGACGCTTGGTACACCCAAAGCACTCCTACGGTATCCGGAGTTACATGATCTCATGGTCTAAGGAAAAGATACTTGACATGGGAAAAGCTCTAGCAAACGAACTACACGATCTTGTGCTATGCTTAGGATTGTCTTGTCCATCACATCATTCTCCTAATGATGTGATCCCGTTATCAACGACATCCAATGTCCATAGCCAGGAAACCATGACTATCTGTTGATCAACGAGCTAGTCAACTAGAGGCTCACTAGGGACATATTGTGGTCTATGTATTCACACGTGTATTACGATTTCCGGATAATACAGTTATAGCATGAATAAAAGACAATTATCACGAACAAGGAAATATAATAATAATCCTTTTATTATTGCCTCTAGGGCATATTTCCAACAGTCTCCCACTTGCACTAGAGTCAATAATCTAGTTACATTGTGATGAATCGAACACCCATAGAGTTCTGGTGTTGATCATGTTTTGCTCGCGAGAGAGGTTTAGTCAACAGATCTGCGACATTCAGATCCGTATGTACTTTGCAAATATCTATGTCTCCATCTTGAACATTTTCATGGATGGAGTTGAAACGACGCTTGATGTGCCTGGTCTTCTTGTGAAACCTGGGCTCCTTGGCAAGGGCAATAGCTCCAGTGTTGTCACAGAAGAGTTTGATCGGCCCCGACGCATTGGGTATGACTCCTCGGTCGGTGATGAACTCCTTCACCCAAATTGCTTCATGCGCTGCCTCCGAGGCTGCCATGTACTCCGCTTCACATGTAGATCCCGCCACGACGCTCGCTTGCAGCTGCACCAGCCATCGCTCCACCATTCAACATATACACGTATCCGGTTTGTGACTTAGAGTCATCCAGATCTGTGTCGAAGCTAGCATCGACGTAACCCTTTACGACGAGCTCTTCGTCACCTCCATAAACGATAAACATGTCCTTTGTCCTTTTCAGGTACTTCAGGATATTCTTGACCGCTGTCCAGTGTTCCTTGCCGGGATTACTTTGGTACCTTCCTACCAAACTTACGGCTAGGTTTATATCAGGTCTGATACACAGCATGGCATACATAATAGATCCTATGGCTGAAGCATAGGGGATGACACTCATCTCTTCTTTATCTTTTGCCGTGGTCGATGACTGAGCCGAGCTCAATCTCACACCTTGCAACACAGGCAAGAACCCCTTCTTGGACTGATCCATTTTGAACTTCTTCAAAATCTTATCAAGGTATGTGCTTCGTGAAAGACCTATGAGGCGTCTCGATCTATCTCTATAGATTTTGATGCCTAATATATAAGCAGCTTCTCCAAGGTTCTTCATTGAAAAACACTTATTCAAGTAGGCCTTAATGCTATCCAGAAGTTCTATATCATTTCCCATCAAGAGTATGTCATCTACATATAATATGAGAAATGCTACAGAGCTCCCACTCACTTCCTTGGAAACGCAGGCTTCTCCATAAGTCTGCATAAACCCAAACGCTTTGATCATCTCATCAAAGCGAATGTTCCAACTCCGAGATGCTTGCACCAGCCCATAAATGGATCGCTGGAGCTTGCATACTTTGTTAGCGTTCTTAGGATCGACAAAACCTTCCAGCTGCATCATATACAGCTCTTCCTTAAGATGTCCGTTAAGGAATGCCGTTTTGACGTCCATCTGCCATATCTCATAATCATAGTATGCGGCAATTGCTAACATGATTCGGACGGACTTCAGCTTCGCTACGGGAGAGAATGTCTCGTCGTAGTCAATCCCTTGAACTTGTCGATAACCCTTAGCGACAAGTCGAGCTTTATAGATGGTAACATTTCCATCCGCGTCCGTCTTCTTCTTAAAAATCCATTTATTTTCTATCGCTCGCCGATCATCGGGCAAGTCTGTCAAAGTCCATACTTTGTTTTCATACATGGATTTTATCTCGGATTTCATGGCTTCAAGCCATTTGTTGGAATCTGGGCCCGCCATCGCTTCTTCATAGTTCGAAGGTTCACTGTTGTCTAACAACATGATTTCCAGGACAGGGTTGCCGTACCACTCTGGTGCGGAACGTGTCCTTGTAGACCTACAAAGTTCAGTAGCAACTTGATCTGAAGTACCTTGATCATCATCATTATTTTCCTCTTCAGTTGGTGTAGGCATCACAGGAACATTTTCCTGAGCTGCACCACTTTCCCGTTCGAGAGGTAGTACTTCATCGAGTTCTACTTTCCTCCCACTTACTTCTTTCAAGAGAAACTCTTTTTCTAGAAAGCATCCGTTCTTGGCAACAAAGATCTTGCCCTCGGATCTTAAGTAGAAGGTATACCCAACGGTTTCCTTAGGGTATCCTATGAAGACGCATTTTTCTGACTTGGGTTCGAGCTTTTCAGGTTGAAGTTTCTTGACATAAGCATTGCATCCCCAAACTTTTAGAAACGACAGCTTAGGTTTCTTCCCAAACCATAATTCATACGGTGTCGTCTCAACGGATTTAGACGGTGCGCTATTTAAAGTGAATGTAGCTGTCTCTAGAGCGTATCCCCAAAATGATAGCGATAAATCGGTAAGAGACATCATAGACCGCACCATATCCAATAGAGTGCGATTCGACGTTCGGACACACCGCTTACCGAGGTGTTCCAGCGGCGTGAGTTGTGAAACGATTCCACATTTCCTTAAGTGTGTACCAAATTCGTGACTTAAATATTCTCCTCCACGATCCGATCGAGGAACTTTATCTTTCGGTCACGTTGATTCTCTACCTCATTCTGAAATTCCTTGAACTTTTCAAAGGTCTCAGACTTGTGTTTCATTAAGTAGACATACCCATATCTACTCAAGTCATCGTGAGAGTGAGAACATAACGATATCCTCCATGAGCCTCAACGCCATTGGACCGCACACATCGGTATGTATGATTTCCAACAAGTTGGTTTCTCGCCCATTGTTCCGGAGAACGGAGTCTTGGTCATTTTGCCCATGAGGCATGGTTCGCATGTGTCAAATGATTCATAATCGAGAGACTCTAAAAGTCCATCAGCATGGAGCTTCTTCATGCGCTTGACACCAATGTGACCAAGGCGGCAGTGCACAAGTATGTGGGACTATCGTTATCAACTTTACATCTTTTGGCATTCACACTATGAATATGTGTAATATTACGCTCGAGATTCATTAATAATAAACCATTGACCATCAGGGCATGACCATAAAACATATCTCTCGTATAAATAGAACAACCATTATTCTCGGATTTAAATGAGTAGCCATCTCAGATCAAACGAGATCCAGATACAATGTTCATGCTCAAACTTGGCACTAAATAACAATTATTGAGGTTTAAAACTAATCCCGTAGGTAAATGTAGAGGTAGCGTGTCGACGGCGATCACATCAACCCCGAACCATTCCCGACGCAAGATCGTCACCTCGCCCTTCGCCAGTCTCCATTTATTCCGCAGCTCTCATTGTGAGTTACAAATATGAGCAACAAAGCACCGTATCAAATACCCAGGAGTTACTACGAGTAATGGTAAGGTACGCATCAATTACATGTATATCAAATATACCTTTGGTGTTGCGGCCTTCTTATCCGCTAAGTATTTGGGGCAGTTCCGCTTCAAAGGACCCTTCCCTTGCAATAAAAGCACTCGGCCTCGTGCTTGGGTCCATTCTTTGACTTCTTCCCGTAATCGGCTTACGGGCGCGGCAACATCCTTGCCGTCTTTCTTGAAGTTCTTCTTGCCCTTGCCCTTCTTGAACTTAGTGGTCTTATTGACCATCAACACTTGATGGTCTTTCTTGATCTCAACCTCTGCTGACTTGAAGATCGAAAATACTTCAGAATGGTCTTCACCATCCCCTGCATATTGTAGTTCATCACAAAGCTCTTGTAGCTTGGTGGGAGCGATCAAGGATTCTGTCAATGACCGCCTCGTCGTGGAGGTTAATGTCCAGCTGGGTCAGCGGTTGTGCAACCTGCACATTTTGAGTATGTGCTCACTAATGTAACTGTTTTCCTCCTTCTTACAACTATAGAACTTGTCGGAGACTTCATATCTCTCGACTCGGGCATGAGCTTGGAAAACTAGTTTCATCTCCTCGAACATCTCATATGCTCCGTGTTGCTCAAAACGCTTTTGGAGCCCGGTTCTAAGTTGTAAAGCATGCCGCCTTGAACAAGGGAGTAATCATCAGCGAGAGCCAAGCGCTCATAACGCCTTGGTTCTCTCGACGGAGCGCCACCTAGCGGTCCTTCTAGGACATATTGTTTCTGGCAGCTATGAGGATGATTCTCGTGTTCGGACCCAGTCCGTATAGTTGCTGCCATCATCTTTCAGCTTGGTTTTCTAGGAAGCGTTGAAGTTCATGTTGACATGAGCGTTGGCCATTTGATCTACAAGACATATTTGCAAAGGTTTTAGACTAAGTTCATGATAATTAAGTTCATCTAATCAAATTATTTCAATGAACTCCCACTCAGATTAGACATCCCTCTAGTCATCTAAGTGTTACACGATCCGAGTCGATTAGGCCGTGTCCGATCATCACGTGAGACGGACTAGTCATCGTCGGTGAACATCTTCATGTTGATCTTATCTTCCATACGACTCGTGTTCGACCTTTCGGTCTCTGTGTTCCGAGGCCATGTCTGTACATGCTAGGCTCGTCAAGTTAACCCTAAGTGTTTTGCATGTGTAAAACTGTCTTACACCCGTTGTATGTGAACATAAGGATCTATCACACCGATCATCACGTGGTGCTTCAAACGATTTAACTTTAGCAACGGTGCAATCGTTAGGGAGAACACTTCTTGAAATTGTTGTAAGGGATCATCTTATTTACTACCGCCGTTCTAAGTAAACAAGATGCATAAACATAATAAACATCACATGCAATTATATAGTAGTGACATGATATGGCCAATATCATATAGCTCCATTGATCTCCATCTTCAGGGCTCCATGATCATCTTGTCACCGCATGACACCATGATCTCCATCATCATGATCTCCATCATCGTGTCTTCATGAAGTTGTCACGCCAATGACTACTTCTACTTCTATGGCTAACGCGTTTAGCAATAAAGTAAAGTAATTTACATGGCGCTCTTCAATGACACGCAGGTCATACAAAAATAAAGACAACTCCTATGGCTCCTGCCGTTGTCATACTCATCGACATGCAAGTCGTGATTCCTATTACAAGAACATGATCTCATACATCACAATATATCATTCATCATTCATCACAACTTCTCGCCATATCACATCACATGACAATTGCTGCAAAAACAAGTTAGACGCCCTCTAATTGTTGTTGCATCTTTTACGTGGCTGCAATTGGGTTCTAGCAAGAACGTTTGCTTACCTCGAATAACCACAACGTGATTTTGTCAACTTCTATTTACCCTTCATAAGGACCCTTTTCATCGAATCCACTCCAACTAAAGTGGGAGAGACAGACACCCGCCAGCCACCTTATGCAACTAGTGCATGTCTGTCGGTGGAACCGGTCTCACGTAAGCGTACGTGTAAGGTTGATCCGGGCCGCTTCATCCCACAATACCGCTGAAGCAAGAAAAGACTAGTAGTGGCAAGCAAGTTGACAAGATCCACGCCCACAACAAAATTGTGTTCTACTCGTGCAATAGAGAACTACGCATAGACCTAGCTCATGATGCCACTGTTGGGGAACGTTGCAGAAAATTAAATTTTTTTCCTATGGTTTCACCAAGATCCATCTATGAGTTCATCTAAGAAACGAGTCAAGGGAGTGAGATTGCATCTACATACCACTTGTAGATCGCGTGCGGAAGCGTTCAAGGGGATGGTGATGATGGAGTCGTACTCGACGTGATTCAGATCACCGATGACCAAGTGCTGAACGGACAGCACCGCCGCGTTCAACACACGTACGGAACAGACGACGTCTCCTCCGTCTTGATCCAGCAAGGAGGAAGGAGAGGTTAAGGAAGATTGCTCCAACGGCAGCACGACGGCGTGGTGGTGTTGGTGCAGCAGTACTCCGACAGGGCTTCGCCAAGCATGTAACGGAGGAGGAGAGGTGTTGGGGAGGGGAGGGGCTGCGCCTTGGGTTGTGTACAGCAGCCCTCCGCTCACCCCTCTATTTATAGGGTAAGGGGCAAGGGGGGCCGACCCCTCTAGATGGGATCTAGAGGGGGGCGGCGGCCAGGGAGGGGGGACTTGCCCCCCAAGCAAGGGGGGCGCCCCCTTTAGGGTTTCCCCCCAAACCCTAGGCGCATGGGCCCAAGGTGGGGGGCGCGCCCAGCCCTCCAAGGGCTGGTTCCCTGCCCCTTGCGGCCCATGTGGCCCTCCGAGAGGGGTGGCCCTCCCGTGGACCCGGAACCTCTCCCGTGGCCCGGTACAATACCGATATGCCCTCAAACTTTCTCGTGTCCGCATGACAACTTCCCATATATAAATCTTCACCTCCGGACCATTCCGAACTCCTCGTGACGTCCGGGATCTCATCCGAGACCAACAACATTTGGTAATCACATACAAGTCTTCCTAATAACCCTAAGCGCCACCGAACCTTATGTGTAGACCCTACGGGTTCGGGAGACATGCAGACATGACCGAGACGACTCTCCGGTCAATAACCAACAGCGAGATCTGGATACCCATGTTGGCTCCCACATGTTCCATGATGATTTCATCGGTTGAACCACGATGTCGAGGATTCGATCAAACCCCGTATACAATTCCCTTTGTCAATCGGTACGTTACTTGCCCGAGACTCGATCGTCGGTATCCCAATACCTCGCTCAGTCTCGTTATCGCAAGTCACTTTACTCGCATCAGAATGCATGATCCCGTGACCAACCACTTGATCACTTTGAGCTCATTATGATGATGCATTACCGAGTGGGCCCAGAGATACCTCTCCGTCATACGGAGTGACAAATCCAGCCTCGACCCGTGTCAACCCAACAGACACTTTCGAGATACCGTAGTGCACCTTTATAGTCACCCAGTTATGTTGTGACGTTTGGTACACCCAAAGCACTCCTACGGTATCCGGGAGTTACACGATCTCATGGTCTAAGGAAAAGATACTTGACATGGGAAAAGCTCTAGCAAACGAACTACACGATCTTGTGCTATGCTTAGGATTGGGTCTTGTCCATCACATCATTCTCCTAATGATGTGATCCCGTTATCAACGACATCCAATGTCCATAGCCAGGAAACCATGACTATCTGTTGATCAACGAGCTAGTCAACTAGAGGCTCACTAGGGACATATTGTGGTCTATATATTCACACGTGTATTACGATTTCCGGATAATACAGTTATAGCATGAATAAAAGACAATTATCACGAACAAGGAAATATAATAATAATCCTTTTATTATTGCCTCTAGGGCATATTTCCAACAAGACCTTCGGGTCCATAATTATTAGCTAGATGGTTTCTTCTCTCTCTTTGATTCTCAATACAAAATTCTCCTCGATGTTTTTGGAGATCTATTCGATGTAATATTCTTTTGCAGTTTGTTTTCCGAGATTCGATGAATTGTGGATTTATGAACAAGATTATCTATGAATATTATTTGGTTCTTCTCTGAATTCTTATATGCATGATTTGATATCTTTGTAAGTCTCTTGAAATTATCGGTTTAGTTTGGCCTACTAGATTGATCTTTCTTGTCATGGGAGAAGTTCTTAGCTTTGGGTTCAATCTTGCGGTGTCCTTTCCCAGTGACAGTAGGGGCATCAAGGCACGTATTGTATTGTTGCCATCGAGGATAAAAAGATGGGGTTTGTATCATATTGCTTGAGTTTATCCCTCTACATCATGTCATCTTGCTTAATGCGTTACTCCGTTCTTATGAACTTAATACTCTAGATGCATGTTGGATAGAGGTCGATGTGTGGAGTAATAGTAGTAGATGTAGGCATGAGTCGGTCTACTTGACACAGACGTGATGCCTATGTTCATGATCATTGCCTTAGATGTCATCATAATTATGCGCTTTTCTATCAATTGCTCGGCAGTAATTTGCTCACCCACCGTAATACATGCTATCTTGAGAGAAGCCACTAGTGAAACCTATGGCCCCCGGGTCTATTTTCCATTATATTGCATATCTTTTCCATATTATTGAATCTCGTTTACTATTTTGCAATCTTTACTTTCCAATCTATATATCAAAAATACCAAAAATATTTACTTTATTATCTCTATTAGATCTCACTTTTGCGAGTGACCGTGAAGGGATTGACAACCCCTTTATCGTGTTGGTTGCAAGTTCTTAATTGTTTGTGCAGGTATTCAGTGACTTGTGTGTCGTATCCTACTAGATTGATACCTTGGTTCTCAAAACTGAGGGAAATACTTACGCTACTTTGCTGCATCACCCTTTCCTCTTCAAGGGAATACCAACGCAAGCTCAAGAGGTAGCACCTGGCTACAGAGAAATTGTCGATTCGGTCGTAGCTCGCAGGCCTGGCCCTGGACTGCTTTAAGTTCCATGCGGGCCGGGACATGGGTGCAGCCCAGGCAACCAAACAGCTGATTTTCGTCCCGTGCGGACATGGTTGGCCCAAATATGAGCAACTAAACGCGTCCTTGGTATCTCACTCAAGCCTTCCCCTGGTTAGCGCCAATGACTCTTATGTTTTACATGCCCTTACACTTATAATGCTACATCAACAAAACAATCTTCAAAAAAATTCATCTAGCAGGACATGAAAGCCTAAACATGTAACTTTACTGGTAGCAGACCTAGCAGTCAGGAACATTGGCATCATTGTTTTGATAGCGAAGATATATAGTACAAGTTTGCTTCTATCTACAGCCTGTTTTAGTATATTTGGCACACAAGTTCTTACCCTAAGAACTAATGTGCATTGATTTCTGCACTCCTTGCTCTTGAGCTCATTCTCGATCATCAAATTCTCCACCGGCATCTTGCATTTGCCATTTTCCCTCACAAGTGAGTCATGCTCTTGTCTCAACTTCTCCCAATTTCAACCTTAAAGATGGTGGGAAAGTCAGCCTCACAATGCTCCCCTAGATTGGGCGCTTCCTGACCATCCATTCTGAGTAAATTCTTCCCCTTGGCTTCCCTCGACCATTATATCTTAATTGCTTGTTTCAGCTTGTTCCTTTTTTACGCATGTATGACTAATGGAATGCTTTGTGGGTGGGTTTGTTGTCTATTGTCTTGGTGAGCCCGTGGGTGGGTGTTGCACCAATCACGGGCCTCGTCTCCCCCGCAGTACTGCTCAGATGGGTCAAAAATTCCATGCCTGAAAGTGCAAGCATACCCTTAATCTTATTTTGATATTGCTGACAACATAATTACAGAGGATTGACATGGTTGTTAAGTATATCTATAGGTTTTAGTCCCCATGGATGTGTTTTGTATGGATCATGGACCATCTAAAAGTAATGACAACTCAGGACATATGCCACGCTGAAGAAAGGATGTATTTTCTTTTCTGTTTTGAGTTTAGGTATCCCAAACTATTAAAAGGGTATCACTTGGGAAATGCAAAAGGTCTTGCTCAGGTCAGATTTTACTTCACCACAATAGAAAGTTCCATGCCAAAAAACTTCTCAAAATCAAAACTTTTGTCCTGCCAAAAAGTTCACTTTGCACCTAGGTGGATTGCCCATGCACTTTATGCCCAGACTATTAGGGTAGAATGGTTTTGGCAACCAAAGCTCAGAAATGTTCTCCATACAATTGTCGGACTGCTGGGGTAATTGTCTGGGTGTGTCCGTGCTATCCGACCAATGTATGAGAGTTTGTCCGGGGTCGAGGGGTGTGACACCCGAGAACTCAAAATCCTGGCCGGACTATACGGGCAATTCTGGTCAGATTATCTAGCCCTTGTAATCTGCACTTGTTGCTCAGCTACTGGTTTGAAGTTCAAGCGGCCGGATTGTCCATGCACTTTTTGTCGAGACTATCAACTGTTTGGCACTTTTCGCTCGGACTGTCCGAACATAAGTTATTAGCCCAAAAACTGCTAGTTCCATGCACGCTATATATACCCCTTCTACAACTCCAGTAGTGCTCCCTTTCACTTTGTCCTACACCAAATCCAAGATTCTAGAGAGATTTGTGAGAGTTTTTGAGAGTAATTTCTCCAAGTGATAGATCCACACTTTCCCCCTCTTTTGACCAAAGCAACTCATGATTTGAGCTAGTTTTGAGCATTTCCCCTTGATCTTGTTACTCTTGGAGGTTGGAGACTCCTAGGCCGTAGGAGTTTTTCGGAGAGGAATCAATTGTTGTGATTACCCACCAAAAAAATTGTGAAGGATTGCAGGCCGCCTCAAGGTCTATCACTAGGGGTTGAGAATCACATTCATTCTGATATCTCAATGAGAATATGGTGAGCCTTCGTGGTATTGGTGTGCCTTCCTGGTAACACCCATCCCTCCAATAGTGACTAGCTTCCCTCCAACTAAGTGAACATCATGATAGATCCTTGTCTCCAGAGTTCCGGTTATCCCTAACCCTAACTCCTAGTTGCGGTTACTTCATTTTATTTTTCTTGCAATTGATATATCATATTGTGTTATTTAGTTTCGACAAATTGTTGTTATCATGCTTGCTAGAAACTTGACCCACGTTAGCAATTGTAGGATCACATTTATATTCCGCATTTGCCTAAATTTCTAATAAGTAACTAAAATTAGTAATTTGTATGTATTCACCCCTCTAGGTCCATCTTGATCCTTTCAGCAATGCCACCCTCTTGCTCTCCTATGGGATCCTACCCTGTCCACCCTTGCCCCCCTCTTCCCTTGATCTCTGGCCACCTCTGTCCTCCCCCAGACGCCCTTGCCTCTATCCTCTCTCATAGGAGGCAGGTACATGCGGAGGATCTGCAACTTCCTCGGCAGTGTGGTGCCTCTGTGGCATCATGATGTAGGGTGGAACCCTATGGGGAGATCTTTCACGAATTGGAGGGGGATCCCCAAGAACAAGATGAACAAAAGAGGGGGAAACAAGAGGAACACTCAAGAACAAGTCAAATCACACATCCACTAAACAATCAAACACATAAGATCCACAAGGTACATGAACAACAAAGGGAAATAAGATACATGGTAGAGTTCATCCCAAATCCTATGAAGGAGATGAGGGCTTGATGATCTATACAGATCCTTCCCACAAGGGGGTCTTGAGCTAGGTCACTCCAAGAGGAGGTCTTGATCTCCTAGTGGAGTGGATCCATGGAGCAAAGCTCTCATATGTCTAACATATCCTTTGCTTAGTCTAAATGGAGGAGATGAAGGAGTATATATAGTCCTAGGCAAAGAGAGGGGTAAGTGGGGGCGAAATGGTAAAACAAGGGCAAAGCCCGCAACATCTCTCAGGGGGGCCCGTGTGCACGGGGTAAGTGAAGCCCGTGCGCACGGGGTATCCAGGGGCCGGACGCAATGGCCCGTGCGCACGGGGTCCGTGAGGCCCGTGGACACGGGGGTCCCGTGGGCACGGTACACGCCCGTGCACACAGGGTCTTCAGGACCGCCAGCCTGGGAGGCCCGTGGGCACGGGGTCGGAGGGGCCCGTGCGCACGGGGTCGCCTGGGAGTTGCTGCCTTCTTCTTGGCACTTCCTTCTCCGCTTCCAGGCTTCCGTCTTGGATGGTGTAGATGTTCTCTTCCGCTTGGACTCCTCCGTGATGAATGTGTAGCTCCGCTCACACCTAAGTATGCACACGAGAGAGGGGTCAAGTAGTATACCATCCTCGAAGGGTACAAGTGGACACGTGTAAAGGAGATGGTTCACCTTTGTATGCATGAAGTAGATGTGGCACGTGTCACTTGTCAAATGGACTCTTGACATGGTGATGTCCATAGGATGCTCCGCATCATCCCCTCCCCCTTGGGAAAGATCCGAACTCGGATCGAAATCCAAATCACCATGGGAAAGATTTGATGGCGTCGTGTAGAATTGGACGATCACCAAGCATTCGTCATCTTGTAGTTCCAAATGGGCACTCTCCAATGTCGCACCGTCTTGTAATTCCTTCAAAAGGAGCAAAGATAACAAGCACTTGGAAAAGCAAATGTGGTTGTCGTAAGAGCAAAACCAAGCATTCAATAGATGATTCACCCAACAAGTGTTGTCATCAAGCATAGCATATGGTTTGACAAAGAAGTGTGTCATGGCATTTGAGCATATAAATTGAGCACAATCAAATACATCATGGGAACAAGCATGCAAATGGGAGGTCAAGATGCAAATATATGTGATAAGTGAACAAGCATCTACCTTAAGGTTATAGCAAGCATGCATAAAGTGCTCAACAAATGGTCTATGGTATGCATAGGAATCATTCACAACACCAAGTATAGTGAAATGTCTAAACACATGGGGCAAGTGCAAGACAATCCAAGCATAACGTGCATAGGGTGTAGTGAAGATATCATGGCACTCAACACAATGAAAAGAGCAATTGTTCAACATGTGTGAGGCAATCAAGTCAAGCATGTGATAAGCAAAGGGACATGGCATATGTGAAGAACTAGATGCAACACACAAGGCATATATGTCATGGGGCATGGCAATGTGGTAATGAGAAGTCGAAGCAAGATCGCTAGCATGTGTGCAAAGTGTCATGGAGCAAGCAACACATGAAGTATGATCCACAATATGCATGCTCATGGTTTGGGTGATCTCGAGATAGAAGGATATCACCTCGAAAGCATGTCCTTGTGCGTCCTTCACAATGCCGAAGTGGTAGGAAATGTGGTGTAGAAGCGAGCCGTGGTCGAATGTATGAGGCTCGCTCTCAAGAGCTCGAATGGTCAACTCACGTGAAGTGGAAGTCGACATGAAGTCCAAGTATCCTACACATGCACACAACAAAACAAAGAGCGTATGCGCATGGTAGATAAACACATCATCCATCATGATGGTTCTCTTCTCTTGCACATAACCATTAGAAGCACAAGTGCATGAATAATATGATGCAACAATGGCGATATTCAAGGCACTAGGTATATGGTGCAAAGAGGTAAGACAAGCATGCTTCACAAGGAATATGTCAAAATCTCCAAACATATGTAAGAATGCTATGGGGGCAATCTTAAGAGCAAGACTATAAGCATTGTCGCACTCAATACATGGCAAATCATCTAGCATGAGAGAGGCAACACCTGGAGATATATGACACGAAGCTGTTGGGGAACGTAGCAGAAATTCAAAATTTTCCTACGAGTCACCAAGATCTATCTATGGAGAAACCAACAACGAGGGGAAGGAGAGTGCATCTACATACCCTTGTAGATCGCTAAGCGGAAGCGTTCAAGTGAACGGGGTTGATGGAGTTGTACTCGTCGTGATTCAAATCACCGATGATCCTAGTGCCGAACGGACGACACCTCCGTGTTCAACACACATGCAGCCCGGTGACGTCTCCCATGCCTTGATCCAGCAAGGGGAGAGGGAGAGGTTGGGGAAGACTCCGTCCAGCAGCAGCACGACGGCATGGTGGTGGTGGAGGAGCGCGGAACTCCAGCAGGGCTTCGCCAAGCACTACGAGAGACGAGGAGGGAGAGAGGTAGGGCTGCGCCAAGAGGGAGATGTTCTCGTGTGTTAGGCAGCCCCAAAACCTCCACTATATATAGGGGCAAAGGGGAAGGGAGGCGCCCTAGGGTTTCCCCTAGGGGCGGCAGGCAGATGGGATCTCCCTTTGGGTGACTTGGCCCCCAAGCCGGAGGTGGGAACCCTAGATGGGGCCCCAAACCCCTGGTCACGTGGGAATAGGTGAGGGGCGACAGCCCTTAGTGGGCTGGTTTGCCCCTTCCCTTGGCCCATGAAGCCCCCAACACTTGCCGGGCTCCCAAACACCTTTCGGTCATGCTTGGTCATCACCGGTACCTCCGGAACACTTAGGACTCCAAAACCCTTCGTCCAATATATCAATCTTTACCTCCGGACCATTCCAGAACTCCTCGAGACGTCCGGGATCTCATCCGGACTCAACAACATTCGTAACCACGTATATCTATTCCCTATAACCCTAGCGCCACCGAACCTTAGTGTGTAGACCCTACGGGTTCGGGAACCATGCGAACATGACCGAGACGTTCTCCGGTCAATAACCAACAGCGGATCTGGATACCCATGTTGGCTCCTACATGTTCCACGATGATCTCATCGGATGAACCACGATGTCGAGGATTCAATCAATCCCGTATTCAATTCCCTTTGTCTAGCGGTATTGTACTTGCCCGAGATTCGATTGTCGGTATGCCGATACCTTGTTCAATCTCGTTACGGCAAGTCTCTTTACTCGTTCCGTAACACATCATCCCGTGATCAACCCCTTGGTCACATTGTGCACATTATGATGATGTCCTACCGAGTGGGCCAGAGATACCTCTCCGTCAACCGGAGTGACAAATCCGATCTTGATTCGTGCCAACCCAATGACACTTTCGGAGATACCGTAGTGCACCTTTATAGCCACCCGCCACGTTGTGACGTTTGGTACACCCAAAGCATTCCTACGGTATCCGGAGTTGCACAATCTCATGGTCTAAGGAAATGATACTTGACATTAGAAAAGCTTTAGCATAAGAACTACGATCTTTGTGCTAGGCTTAGGATTGGGTCTTGTCCATCACATCATTCTCCTAATGATGTGATCCCGTTATCAATGACATCAAATGTCCATGGTCAGGAAACCGTAACCATCTGTTGATTAACGAGCTAGTCATCTAGAGGCTTACTAGGGACTTGGTGTTGTCTATGTACCCACACATGTATCTGAGTTTCCTATCAATACAATTATAGCATGGATAATAAACGTTTATCATGAACAAGGAAATATAATAATAATAACTAATTTATTATTGCCTCTAGGGCATATTTCCAACAGTCTCCCACTTGCACTAGAGTCAATAATCTAGTTCACATCGCCATGTGATTAATGACGATAGGTCACATCGCCATGTGACCAACATCCAAAGAGTTTACTAGTGTCTAAACTAGTTCACATCACCATGTGACTAAGACTCAATGAGTTCTGGGGTTTGATCATGTTTTGCTTGTGAGAGAGGTTTTAGTCAACGGGTCTGCAACATTCAGATCCGTGTGTACTTTGCAAATCTCTAGGTCATATTGTAAATGTTGCTTCTACGCTCCACTTGAAGCTATTCCAAATGGTTGCTCCACTATACGTATCCGGTTTGCTACTCAGAGTCATTCAGATAGGTGTTAAAGCTTGCAACGACGTAACCCTTTACGCCGAACTCTTTATCACCTCCATAATCGAGAAACATGTCCTTATTTACTCCAAGGACAATTTTGACCGTTGTCCAATGATCCATTGCTGGATCATTCTTGTACCCCTTGACTGACTCATGGCAAGGCACACTTCCGGTGTGGTACACAACATAGCATACTATAGAGCCTATGTCTGAAGCATAGGGGACGACCTTCGTCCTTTCTCTCTCTTCTGCCGTGGTCGAGATTTAACTCTTAACTTCATACCTTACAACTCAGGCAAGAACTCCTTCTTTGACTGATCCATCTTGAACACCTTCAAGATCATGTCAAGGTATGTGCTCATTTGAAAGTACTATTAAACATTTTGATCTATCTTATAGATCTTGATGCTTATTATTCAAGTAGCCTAATCCAGGTTTTCCATTGAAAAACACTTTTCAAACAACCCTATATGCTTTCTAGAAATTCTACATCATTTCTGATCAACAATATGTCAACAACATATACTCATCAGAAATTCTATAGTGCTCCCACTCACTTCTTTGGAAATACAAGTTTCTCATAAACTTTTGTATAAACCCAAAATCTTTGATCATCTCATCAAAGCGTACATTCCAACTCCGAGATGCTTACTCCAGTCCTTAGAAGGATTGCTGGAGTTTTGCATATTTGTTAGCGTTCTTCAGGATTGTCAAAACCTTCTGGTTGTATCACATACAACCTTTCCTCAAGAAAACTGTCGAGGAAACAATGTTTTGACATTCTATCTGCAAGATTTCATAAATAATGCAGTAACTGCTAATCCATTTCCAACAGACTCTTAGCATCGCTATGAGTGAGAAAGCCTCACCGTAATCAACTCCTTGAACTTGTTCAAAAACATCTTAACGACAAGTCGAGCTTTCTTAATGGTGATACTTACCATCATTGTCTGTCTTCCTTTTAAAATCCATCTGTACCCAACGGCCTTACGACCATCAAGTATTTCTTCCAAAGGCATGGATCCTCTCTCGGATTTTATGGCCTCGAGCCATTCGTCGGAATCCGGGCCCACCATCACTTCTCCATAGCTCGTAGGTTCATTGTTGTCTAGCAACATGACCTCTAAGACAGGATTGCGTACCACTCTGAGGTAGTACGCGTCCTTGTCGACCTACGAGGTTCGGTAGTGACTTGATCCGATGTTTCATGATCACTATCATAAGCTTCTACTTCAATTGGTGTAGGTGCCACAGGAACAACTTCCTGTGCCCTGCTACACACTAGTTGAAGTGATGGTTCAATAACCTCATCAAGTCTCCACCATCCTCCCACTCAATTCTTTCGAAAGAAACTTTTTCTCGAGAAAGGACCCGTTTCTAGAAACAATTACTTGCTTCCGGATCTGAGATAGGAGGTATACCCAACTGTTTTTGAGTGTCCTATGAAGATGCATTTTATCCGCTTTAGGTTCGAGCTTATCATCCTGAAACTTTTTCACATAAGCGTCGCAGCCCCAAACTTTTAAGAAACGACAACTTAGGTTTCTCCAAACCATAGTTCAAACGGTGTCGTCTCAACGGAATTACGTGGTGCCCTATTAAATTTAGTGCGGTTGTCTGTAATGCCTAACCCATGAATGATAGTGGTAATTCGATAAGAGACATCATGGTACACGCCATATTCAATAGGGTGCAACTATGATGTTCGGACACACCATCACACTATGGTGTTCCAGGCGGTATTAATTGTGAAACAATTTCCACAATGTCTTAATTGCGTGCCAAAGTTCGTAACTCAGATACTCATCTCTATGATCATATCATAGACATTTTATCCTCTTGTCACGATGATCTCCAACTTCACTCTGAAATTACTTGAACCATTCAATAATTCAGACTTGTGTTTCATCAAGTAAATATACTCAGTATCTACTCAAATCATCCGTGAAGTAAGAACATAACGATATTCACTGCGTGCCTCGGCACTCATTGGACAGCACACATCAAAATGTATTACTTCCAACAAGTTGCTTTCTTGTTCCATTTCACTGAAAACGAGGCCTTTCAGTCATCTTGCCCATGTGGTATGATTTGCATGACTCAAGTGATTCAAAATCAAGTGAGTCCAAACGATCCATCTGCATGGAGTTTCTTCACGCGTATACACCAATAGACGTGGTTCGCATGTCTCAAACTTTTCAAAAACGAGTGAGTCCAAAGATCCATCAACATGGAGCTTCTTCATGCGTTTTACACCAATATGACTTACATGGCAGTGCCACAAGTAAGTGGTACTATCATTACTATCTTATATCTTTTGGCATGAAAATGTGTATCACTACGATCGAGATTTCAATAAACCATTCATTTTAGGTGCAAGACCATTGTAGGTATTATTCAAATAAACAGAGTAACCATTATTCTCCTTGAATAACCGTATTGCGATAGACATAATCCAATCATGTCTATGCTCAACGCAAACACCAAATAACAATTATTTAGGTTTAACACCAATCTCGATGGTAGAGGGAGCGTGCGATGCTTGATCACATCAACCTTGGAAACACTTCCAACACATATCGTCGGCTCACCTTTAGCTAGTCTCCTTATTCCGTAGCTTTTATTTCGAGTTACTAACACTTAGCAATCGAACCGGTATCTTAATACCCTGGTGCTACTAGGAGTACTAGTAAAGTACACATTAACATAATGTATATCCAATATACTTCTATCGACCTTGCCTGCCTTCTCATCTGCCAAGTATCCAGGGTGGTTTTGCTTCAGTGTCCGCTCCTCTCATTACAGAAGCACTTAGTCTCGGGTTTGGGTTCAACCCTGGGTTTCTTCACTGGAGCAGCAACTGATTTGCCGTTTCATGAAGTACCCCTTCTTGCCCTTGCCCTTCTTGAAACTAGTGGTTTCACTAACCATCAACAATTGATGCTCCTTCTTGATTTCTACATTCGCGGTGTCGAACATTGCGAATAGCTTAAGGATCATCATATCTATCCCTGATATCATCACGAAGCTCTAGTAGCTTGGTGGCAATGTCTTTGGAGAAACATCACTATCTCATCTGGAAGATTAACTCCCACTCAATTCAAGTGATTGTTGTACTCAGTCAATTTGAGCACAAGCTCAACGATTGAGCTTTTCTCCTTTCGTTTGCAGGCTAAGAAAATCGTCGGAGGTCTTATACCTCTTGACATGGGCACGAGCCTGAAATCCCAATTTTCAGCCCTCAGAACATCTCATATGTTCATGACGCTTCAAAACGCGTCTTTGGTGCCTCAATTCTAAGCCGTTTAACATTACCGAACTATCACGTAGTCATCAAAACGTGTGTGTCAGATGTTCGCAACATCCACAGACCACGTTCGAGGTCCAGCACACCGAGCGGTGCATTAAGGACATAAGCTTTCTACTGACCGCATAATTGCTACTGTCAAGTTTCAACTATATTTTCTCTAGGAACATATCTAAACAGTAGAACTAAAGCACGAGCTATGACATAATTTGCAAAGGGCTTTTGACTATGTTCAGGATAATTAAGTTCATCTAATGAACTCCCACTCAGATAGACATCCCTCCAGTCATCTAAGTGATTACATGATCCGAGTCAACTAGGCCGTGTCCGATCATCACGTGAAACGGACTAGTCATCATCGGTGAACATCTTCATGTTGATCGTATCCACCATACGACTCATGCTCGACCTTTCGGTCTCTTGTGTTCCGAGGCCATGTATGTACATGCTAGGCTCGTCAAGTTAACCTAAGTGTTTCGCGTGTGTAAATCTGGCTTACACCCGTTGTATGTGAACGTAAGAATCTATCACACCCGATCATCACGTGGTGCTTCAAAGCAACGAACTTTCATAACGGTGCACAGTTAGGGGGAACACTTTCTTGAAATTTTAATGAGGGATCATCTTATTTACTACCGTCGTTCTAAGCAAATAAGATTCATAAACATGATAAACATCACATGCGATCAAATAGTGACATGATATGGCCAATAGCATTTTGCTCCTTTTGATCTCCATCTTCGGGGCTCCATGATCATCATCGTCACCGGCATGACACCATGATCTCCATCATCATGATCTCCATCATCATGATCTCCATCATCGTGTCTCCATGAAGTTGTCTCGCCAACTTATTATTTCTACTACTATGGCTACCGGTTAGCAAGAAAGTAAAGTAATTACATGGCGTTTGTTCAATGACACGCAGGTCATACAATAAATAAAGACAACTCCTATGGCTCCTGCCGGTTGTCATACTCATCGACATGCAAGTCGTGATTCCTATTACAAGAACATGATCAATCTCATACATCACATATCATTCATCACATTCTTCTTGGCCATATCACATCACATAGCATACCCTGCAAAAACAAGTTAGACGTCCTCTAATTGTTGTTTGCATGTTTTACGTGGCTGCTATGGGTTTCTAGCAAGAACGTTTCTTACCTACGCAAAACCACAACGTGATATGCCAATTGATATTTACCCTTCATAAGGACCCTTTTCATCGAATCCGTTCCGACTAAAGTGGGAGAGACTGGCACCCGCTAGCCACCTTATGCACCAAGTGCATGTCAGTCGGTGGAACCTGTCTCACGTAAGTGTACGTGTAAGGTCGGTCCGGGCCGCTTCATCCCACAATACCGTAGAAACAAGATTGGACTAGTAACGGTAAGCATATTGAACAAAATCAACGCCCACAACTACTTTGTGTTCTACTCGTGCAAAGAATCTACGCAATAGACCTAGCTCATGATGCCACTGTTTGGGGAACGTAGCAGAAATTCAAAATTTTCCTACGAGTCACCAAGATCTATCTATGGAGAAACCAACAACGAGGGGAAGGAGAGTGCATCTACATACCCTTGTAGATCGCTAAGCGGAAGCGTTCAAGTGAACGGAGTTGATGGAGTCGTACTCGTCGTGATTCAAATCACCGATGATCCTAGTGCCGAACGGACGGCACCTCCGTGTTCAACACACATGCAGCCCGGTGACGTCTCCATGCCTTGATCCAGCAAGGGGAGAGGGAGAGGTTGGGGAAGAATCCGTCCAGCAGCAGCACGACGGCATGGTGGTGGTGGAGGAGCGCGGAACTCCAGCAGGGCTTCGCCAAGCACTACGAGAGACGAGGAGGGAGAGAGGTAGGGCTGCGCCAAGAGGGAGATGTTCTCGTGTGTTAGGCAGCCCCAAAACCTCCACTATATATAGGGGCAAGGAGGGAGGCGCCTAGGGTTTCCCCTAGGGGCGGCGGCAGGCAGATGGGATCTCCCTTTGGGTGACTTGGCCCCAAGCCGGGAGGTGGGAACCCTAGATGGGCGCCCAAACCCCTGGTCACGTGGGAATAGGTGAGGGGCACAACCCCTTAGTGGGCTGGTTTTCCCCTTCCTTGGCCCATGAAGCCCCCAACACTTGCCGGGCTCCCAAACACCTTTCGGTCATCTTTGGTCATCACCGGTACCTCCGGAACACTTCCGGACTCCAAAACCCTTCGTCCAATATATCAATCTTTACCTCCGGACCATTCCGAACTCCTCGTGACGTCCGGGATCTCATCCGGACTCGAACAACATTCGGTAACCACGTATATCTATTCCTATAACCCTAAGCGCCACCGAACCTTATGTGTAGACCCTACGGGTTCGGGAACCATGCGAACATGACCGAGACGTTCTCCGTCAATAACCAACAGCGGATCTGGATACCCATGTTGGCTCCCACATGTTCCACGATGATCTCATCGGATGAACCACGATGTCGAGGATTCAATCAATCCCGTATTCAATTCCCTTTGTCTAGCGGAATTGTACTTGCCCGAGATTCGATCGTCGGTATGCCGATACCTTGTTCAATCTCGTTACGGCAAGTCTCTTTACTCGTTCCGTAACACATCATCCCATGATCAACCCCTTGGTCACATTGTGCACATTATGATGATGTCCTACCGAGTGGGCCCAGAGATACCTCTCCGTCAACCGGAGTGACAAATCCATCTTGATTCGTGCCAACCCAGACACTTTCGGAGACACCTGTAGTGCACCTTTATAGCCACCCAGTTACGTTGTGATGTTTGGTACACCCAAAGCATTCCTATGGTATCCGGGAGTTGCACAATCTCATGGTCTAAGGAAATGATACTTGACATTAGAAAAGCTTTAGCATAAGAACTACGATCTTTGTGCTAGGCTTAGGATTGGGTCTTGTCCATCACATCATTCTCCTAATGATGTGATCCCGTCATCAATGACATCAAATGTCCATGGTCAGGAAACCGTAACCATCTATTGATTAACGAGCTAGTCATCTAGAGGCTTACTAGGGACTTGGTGTTGTCTATGTACCCACACATGTATCTGAGTTTCCTATCAATACAATTATAGCATGGATAATAAACGATTATCATGAACACGGAAATATAATAATAATAACTAATTTATTATTGCCTCTAGGGCATATTTCCAACAGAAGCAATATGAATCATGTGCAAAGCATATAGATGGTTGTCATCAACCGCATGAGATGAGCAAGTATGACACAAGAGACAATGATCAAGATATATCATGTGAGAGGCATGAGCATATATGTCATCAACCCAAGAAAGCAAGTAATAGTGGAACATGGGTGATGCAACATAGCAAGCAATCATAGCAAACATGTCATTGGTGCAAATAGTGGGCATGAATAATGCACATGGCATATCACAAGCATGAAAGCAAGATATGAGTAAAATAGCATGGGGCACATGATAAACATGGCAATAGCAACAAGGATCTCCACCAAGCATGCAAATACACATAGGAATATCATAATGGTGCATCATGGGTAAATGCAAGCAAGGTTCACAATTGCATGGCAAAGGCATAGAAGCAAGCATAGCATGCAAAGTGAACACGGTAAAATGAGCATAAGGTGACAAGTGGTAAATGGCCCATAGCCGTGTGAGAGCTAAGTAGAGGAGTTGCGCGTAGTCCTTGCACGAATGGAACGGTGGTAAGGATAGTCCACGGGATCCCAAAGCATCGTTGCTCTCTAGAGCTCGTTTTGTCAACTCGTGGGATTGCGAGGTTGACAAGTATTCATGAGTACCTACACACAAGAGACACAAACCAAAGAAATTGTGCGCGTGGTAAATGTACACATCATCCATCATGATGTGTATGTGCACGTGTGAGTTAGCACAACATAAGCATCGCTCAAAGAAATTTTATGCATGGTATAAGAACATGTCATCCATCATGAAAGAATAGTTATTATGTATGACACGATGGGGACACAAATTGAGCAAACAAGTATATGGCACATCAAAAGCATGTTTATTCATGGGGAGCATATGGTGCACACAAGTATTGGGATCATGCAATGGATGGGATGGATCAAAATCTCCTAAAATGAACGAGGAAACTATGGGGGTCTCCTCATGAGCAATATCGGAAACATTACATGGAGAAAATGGACAACATCCAAAACAATGCATATCCGAAGCTAGGTGGTCATGGCATGGGATATGAGATAAATGATGCAAAGGGAGCATATCAATATCATCACAAGAGAAACAAATGCCAACAACCATGGGCTTGTCATCTATGCCATATGTGCAAATTGGATTTATTTTAATGGGGCATGCATAGTTACTATGTTGAGATTGAAATGATGCAATATGGTTGATCTCACTCATAGCATATGACAAGTTCAATGGGTTGTCAAACATGATGTGACCAATAGAATTTTCACATGATATCCTATGTAACATGGCATCACAACTAATAGACTCCACAAGAGAATCATCATACTCATCATAAATTGGCAAATCATCGCATGGGGAAATCATACTAGCATGAAGCATGGTACTAAGTGGATCAACATCATGCAAGCAATCAATCACAAGAATGTCCGCTAGTGGGACTAGAGCATCACCTTCACCTTTGTTACCTTTGTCATTCCACTCAAGTGGTGTAGGTGAGGTGGGAAATAGCAAATGGTGGTCATCTTCATCTTGATTGAACCATGTGGGGGGTGCATCATATTCCACCATGGCCATCGTCATGTCCAAAGGGAGGACGAAGTCATCGAGGATCGGCGCGTCATCATAAATGGGACCTAGCACCAAATGAGAAGACACAATAGAGGTAGAGGTCAAGTTGTTAGAAATGCAAATGGCCTCACGAGACCTATCAACTATCTCACTCTCTCTGTGTGGTGGTTCACTCACTCACTCAAAGTAGGTGCACTCAAAGTCACATATGGTGGAGTCACTCATCTCACTCAAGTGGTGGGGGTTGTGGCTCTCCTCACATGGGAATTGTGGCAACTCATCATATATGGGGCTAGTGGTGAAGTCACTCTCACTCTCAATATGGTGGCACAAGTCACTCAAGTCATCATACGTCGCCGTGGTCGAGGTGAAATACTCAACCATCTCGTCGTCGTCGCCGTGGATGAAGGCCGAAGATGGCACATCATCACTCTCGTCGTGGATGAAGGCCGAAGATGGCTCAACATCACTCTCGCCTCCTAAGGTGGAAGCATCATCTTTGCTCGCCACCTTGTCATTCACCTCCAAAGCTTGGTCCTTGGGAGCATCGTCTTGGAGCTCGTCGGGCTTGGACATCGTGGTGGTACTAGCCTCATGCTTGTCGTAGAGCTTGGTCGCCTCGAAGTGTGCTTGGGGTGGAGAAGCCTTGGCCTTCGTGAGTTCTTGTTCCGCCTTGAGAGCACCAATGTAGTAGTCGTCGATGGACTTGTAGTTCTCGAGGAAGATGGTCTTGGAGATGTCGTTGTGCAATCCCATCATGAAGTGGAACTTCATTGACATGGGGTCGTCCACGCCGGCTCGTCGCAAGGCAATCATCATCTCCTTGAAGTACTTGTCGATGGACTTGGATCCTTGGGTAGTGTTCTCCAATTGGCGTCGAAGTTGTTCCGTGTAGGTTGGAGGCACAAACTCTCGCCGTAAAGCTCTCTTCGTCTTGGGCCAACTCATGTCGTAGTACTCCGAAGGTGTGTGAAGCCACCATGTCGAGGCGTAGTCGTGGAAGTTTCTTGTGGCGCACTTCACTTGATCTTTGGGACGAACTTGATGTAGCTTGAGGTAGTCATCCATCAAACGCTCCCACTTGAGGTACTCCTCGGGTTCCTGAGTCCCATAGAAAGGAATCGCATGGTCGATGTCGAGGTCGTAGTAGCTCGTGGAAGTCGCGGACTTGAGCTTGGGTAGCTTCTCTTGAGTGTAGTCTTGAGGTGCTGGTTGGCAAAGATGCCCAATATCCAAAGGCGAAGATGCCTTGTAGTCACTTGGCGAAGATGCCATCGGTGTTGAAGGAGCTGAAGCTTTGAGGTCGATGTCGCGGCTCTGTATAGCCCGTGTGCACGGGGGTACAGGAGGCCGTGTGCACGGGGTCCCGTGTGCACGGGGGTCGAAGGCCCGTGGGCACGGGGGTGGCAGAGAAGCCAACTCTCATCCAGTAGTGTGCTCTTCATGGTCATGTCGATGCCGATGCTTGTGTGTACTTGCCGGAGATGGTAGCACGGAAGTCTTTGCACTTAAGCGTCTTCTCGAAGATGAGGAAGACCGCTTGCGGTTCTTGATGAGGGCCTTGATCCCCTCCATGCACTTGTCCATCTTGGTGTCGGAGTTGTTGTTCATGGCATCGAACTCGTTGTTGCTGTAGACCGAAGGTGAAATGCCTTGCCTATCCATCACAAGACTCGAGTAGAGGTGAGTAGGAAATGAGATAAACAATACCAAGTTACCTTTTCCCAAAGTTGAGGATGTATCTTGTATCACTCAATGTGAAATGAAAGAATAGTGGAATTGGTACCGGACTTGTTCACTCACACCTACAAGTAAAGGCTTATGGTAGAGCTCGGTGAGGATAGTGGCACAAAAATTTGATGCAAAATGTTAGCAAGAGTCAATAATGTTGGAAAAGATTCACAAATTCACAAGTGAAACAAGTAGACCAATAGAAAATGGTACACGGAAACACACACACGGATAGATAAATGGGGTCATGCAACCAAGGAATGAGCACAAAATGTGGAGTCCACGGAAAACGCTCGTGTTGCATAACTCAAGAGAGACGCTAGCACGATTGCTCAATAGACGGATACGACACTTGTGCACAACCTATAGATGCAAGATGGGTAAACTTATATCCCAAGTATGCTATGTATGTATGGTTCCCGGTGTTTTTCTCAAGCATGAAAGCATATGATGTGGATTTGACAATCTTATGTGCAATGGGGTATGATGCAATGGCACTTGCTCACGAGCTCTTTGCTCTCCTTTTGCTTAAAAGCTTTTTTTTTCAATGGCCACTTTTACACAATGCACAAACCAAGATAGCTATTGTGTATATGCGGGAACGATATTGTGACACAAAGGATGATATGATACCAATATGATATGGTATGTATGCAATGGAAGGTATGGACCACTAATGTGCACAAGTAACGTTGCCGGCAATACTCAAATGGCTAGTCTCGATAGGCAAGTAACGCAAAATGGTCTAGGGGTTAACAATGCAATTTGCAAGGGGAATATACAATGGTGTCGTCGAGGTTACCGTCCTTTGCGATGATGAGTAGCGGTGTTCTTGATGTAGATACCAAGATGATGTATACACGTCCCTAAGTAGCCGAAACACCTTAGGAAACGGTAAAAACCGCAAACTCAAAATCTCAAATGACAAATGTCAAATGGTGGAAGTGGAAATGGCAATGTGGAAGTGGTGGTGGTTTGTGAAGAAGCAATTGTCCCTAAGTAGCCGAAACACCTTAGGAGACGCGAATCACTACTCAAGCAACCACTAATGCTATGGTGAACAAAATGGTTAGGTTGCGGAAGTCGGTGGTGGTGTAGCGGATGATATGGTGGAAGGCCTAGGCAAAGATGCCAAAATGTCAAATGTTTGATGGAGTCAAATAGTGTTGGAACCTAACTAGGTGGATGGGGGATGTCAATAGCTACTCAACGAGCTAAAGAACGCGAAAATCGGACTCCGGATGTGGAAGTTACGGGCAAAACGGTGGACTGCACGCGGCTGCTGTAGGGGGGCCGTGCGCACGGGGTCTAGGGCCCGTGGGCACGGGGTCCCGTGCGCACGGTACACGTACCGAGGACACGGGGTCACCAGAGACTTCGCGGGGGCCCGTGGGCACGGGGTGGGGAGCCCGTGGGCACGGGGTAGGCAGAAATTTTGCGATTTTCTTGTCAAATTCGAAGTGGGAAAGAAAAATTGGGGTATGGGGACACAAGAGGGGGTAGATCTACTTGCAATACATCAAATCCATGGATCAAATCCAACAAAATCTCATCAAACCAACAAATCACAAAAAAAAATTTGGGGCTATTTTTTATGGGGATTTTCGAATTTAGGACGAAATCACACAAAACAAGGCTAGAAAACAAAGAGGGGGGCTCCAATTTCGTGATCAACCATGGCTCATGATACCATATGATGTAGGGTGGAACCCTATGGGGAGATCTTTCACGAATTGGAGGGGGATCCCCAAGAACAAGATGAACAAAAGAGGGGGAAACAAGAGGAACACTCAAGAACAAGTCAAATCACACATCCACTAAACAATCAAACACATAAGATCCACAAGGTACATGAACAACAAAGGGAAATAAGATACATGGTAGAGTTCATCCCAAATCCTATGAAGGAGATGAGGGCTTGATGATCTAGATAGATCCTTCCCACAAGGGGGTCTTGAGCTAGGTCACTCCAAGAGGAGGTCTTGATCTCCTAGTGGAGTGGATCCATGGAGCAAAGCTCTCATATGTCTAACATATCCTTTGCTTAGTCTAAATGGAGGAGATGAAGGAGTATATATAGTCCTAGGCAAAGAGAGGGGTAAGTGGGGGCGAAATGGTAAAACAAGGGCAAAGCCCGCAACATCTCTCAGGGGGCCCCGTGTGCACGGGGTAAGTGAAGACCGTGCGCACGGGGTATCCAGGGGCTGGACGCAATGGCCCGTGCGCACGGGGTCCGTGAGGCCCGTGGACACAGGGGTCCCGTGGGCATGGTACACGCCCTCGCGCACGGGGTCTTCAGGACCGCCAGCCTGGGAGGCCCGTGGGCACGGGGTCGGAGGGGCCCGTGCGCACGGGGTCGCCTGGGAGTTGCTGCCTTCTTCTTGGCGCTTCCTTCTCCGCTTCCAGGCTTCCGTCTTGGATGGTGTAGATGTTCTCTTCCACTTGGACTCCTCCGTGATGAATGTGTAGCTCTGCTCACACCTAAGTATGCACACGAGAGAGGGGTCAAGTAGTATACCATCCTCAAAGGGTACAAGTGGACACGTGTAAAGGAGATGGTTCACCTTTGTATGCATGAAGTAGATGTGGCACGTGTCACTTGTCAAATGGACTCTTGACATGGTGATGTCCACCCTTGCCCCCCTCTTCCCTTGATCTCTGGCCACCTCTGTCCTCCCCCAGACGCCCTTGCCTCTATCCTCTCCCATAGGAGGCAGGTACATGCGGAGTATCTGCAACTTCCTCGGCAGTGTGGTGCCTCTGTGGCATCACCACCTCCTCCCTCATGCGCAACCTTCGTGACCATCCATTCCCTTTCCCTCTTCCTTTGACATGCTTGTGATACGTCTCCAACGTATCTATAATTTATGAAGCATTCATGCTATATTATTATCTGTTTTGGATGTTTATGGGCTTTACTAAACACTTTTATATTATTTTTGGGACTAACCTATTAACCGGAGGCCCAGCCCAAATTGTTGTTTTCTTGCCTATTTCAGTGTTTCGAAGAAAAGGAAAATCAAATGGAGTCCAAACGGAATGAAACTTGGGGAGAGTTATTTTTGGAACGGAAGCAATCCAGGAGACTTGGAGTGCACGTAAAGGAAGCAACAAGGAAGCCACGAGGCAGGGGGCGCGCCCGCACCCTCGTGGGCCCCTCGTGGCTCCCCGACCGACTTCTTTCGCCTATATATGTCCATATACCCTAAAAACATCGGGGAGCACAATAGATCGGGAGTTCCGCTGCCGCAAGGCTCTGTAGCCTCCAAAAACCTCTCGGGAGCCCGTCCGGCACCCTGCCAGAGGGGGATCCCTCACCGGTGGCCATCTTCATCATCCCAGTGCTGTCCATGACGAGGAGGGAGTAGTTCACCCTCGGGGCTGAGGGTATGTACCAGTAGCTATGTGTTTGATCTCTCTCTCCCCCCCCTCTCTCTCTCTCTCTCTCTCTCTCTCTCTCTCTCTCTCTCTCTCTCTCTCGTGTTCTTGATTCGGCACGATCTTGATGTACCACGAGCTTTGCTATTATAGTTGGATCTTATGATGTTTCTCCCCCTCTACTCTCTTGTAAT
The DNA here is from genome assembly GCA_021605205.1 of Aegilops longissima. Lineage (NCBI taxonomy): Eukaryota > Viridiplantae > Streptophyta > Magnoliopsida > Poales > Poaceae > Aegilops > Aegilops longissima. Next base: position 266,404,325 of record CM038676.1, read on the forward strand.
GGATTGAGTTTTCCCTTTGAAGTTACCTTATCGGACTGAGTCTTTAAGGATTTGATAACACTTGATGTATGTCTTGCATGTGCTTATCTGTGGTGACAATGGGATATTCACGTGATCTACTTGATGTATGTTTTGGTGATCAAGTTGCGGATTCAGTGACCTTGTGAACTTATGCATAGGGGTTGGCACACGTTTTTGTCTTGACTCGTTGGTAGAAACTTTGGGGCACTCTTTGAAGTACTTTGTGTTGGTTGAATAGATGAATCTGAGATTGTGTGATGCGTATCGTATAATCATGCCCGCGGATACTTGTGGTGACATTGGAGTATCTAGGTGACATTAGGGTTTTGGTTGATTTGTGTCTTAAGGTGTTATTCTAGTACGAACTCTATGATAGATCGAACGGAAAGAATAGCTTCATGTTATTTTACTACGAACTCTTGAATAGATCGATTAGAAAGGATAACTTTGAGGTGGTTTTGTACCCTACAATAATCTCTTCGTTTGTTCTCCGTTATTAGTGACTTTGGAGGGACTCTTTGTTGCATGTTGAGGGATAGTTATATGATCCAATTATGTTATTATTGTTGAGAGAACTTTCACTAGTGAAAGTACGAACCTTAGGCCTTGTTCCCTAGCACTGCAATACCGTTTACGCTCACTTTTATCATTAGTTACCTTGCTGTTTTTATATCTTTTGATTACAAAAACCTATATCTATCATCCATATTGCACTTGCATCACCATCTCTTCGCCGAACTAGTGCACCTATACACTTTACCATTGTATTGGGTGTGTTGGGGACATAAGAGACTCTTTGTTATTTGGTTGCAGGGTTGTTTGAGAGAGACCATCTTCATCCTATGCCTCCCACGGATTGATAAACCTTAGGTCATCCACTTGAGGGAAATTTGCTACTGTCCTACAAACATCTGCATTTGGAGGCCCAACAACGTCTACAAGGAGAAGGTTGCGTAGTAGACATCAAGCTCTTTTCTGGCGCCGTTGCTGGGGAGGTGAGTGCTTGAAGATATATCTTTAGATCTTGCAATCGAATCTTTTTGTTTCTTGTTTTATCACTAGTTTAGTTTATAAAATAAAACTACAAAAAAATGGAATTGAGTTTGCCTCATACGCTTCGTCTTTTTAATATCTTTCGCGAGAATGATGGAAAGGAAAATTGTGCTCAAGTGCTAGAAGAAGAAGTCTATAAAATGCTTGGTACTAAATCTTTGAATGATGAGCATGATTTCAATGTTGTTAGTATGAACTCTTTGAATATCCATAGTACTAATGATGATTGCACTAGTTATGATGAAAATTTCTCCTATAAGCATGTCAATTTTTGTGGAGTGCATTGGGTTTGCAAGTACACACCAAATAGGGAATATAGATATTGCAAGAGGCATAAACATTTATAAACTAAATGGTTGCAAGAAAGGCTAGATGTGAGTGCTGAAAATTTAAAATTCCTTTGCCGTACTTGTGAACTTTGGAATGAACATGGTCATTTACGTCTCCAATGCAAATTGTTTCATGATCGAATCGTGTCCAAGAATTGTGATGATTTGATTTCCCTTGCACATCATAATGAAATTAGTTTGCTTTTGGGTTATGAAGAAATGAAACGTTTAATTAAAAACCTTCCAGAAATTGCCCATAAGAAATTCCTTGATATTGATCTAGAGGAAATTTATATGTATTGTGCGGTGAATTGCATTGAAAATCCTTATATCGCCAATTACATAAAGAAAAGAAAGCAAATAGAAGATGAAGAGAATACTAATGAAAGGGAAGAGACTTCCCAATATCCTCCTATTATTTCTTATGATGAATCAGGTAACGAGGAGGAGCTTTCTATTCAACCAATCTCATCAATAAGGAGCTCAAAAAAGAGGGATAAACCCACACATGATGTGAAGAAGAAAAAGAAAAGACGGAGAAGCAAAGGTAGAAAGGTATCCCTCCCAAATGATGTTGCTCCTACTACTCATTGTGATGATGATAATTGCTATACTATTGGTGCTATCCATACTATTAATGATGAGAGTGATTATGCTTATGATATAAAAAGGCCCAAGCTTGGGGAAGCTATGTTTGATGAGGATGACATATTTGAGAATATGTGCTGAAATTAATGTTTGTCCCAAGGTTGGGGATGCTACGTTTAATGAAGATGGTATTTTTAGCCTCCCAAGCTTTGATATGCAAAGTTGTTATGATGATAGCATGCCTCCTACTTATGATGATTATATTGTTGAAAGTGGGTTTGGAAGAGTGTCAACTTTAGGAAGTAATGATCCCACTATTTTGGAGGATGTTGAATCTTATTGTGATGAATATGAAAGTGGATTTGGAGAGGTCATGACTTTATTTAGTGATGATTCCACTATCTTGGAAGAGGTTTCAATCGATTATGATGAGAACAAAGTTTCTACTTATGATGATTATTGTGATGATACTTATGCTATAAAAAGTAGTGATGATTATATTTATAAAACTTGCCATGATTATGATTACCCTTTTTCTGAACATTACTCTTTTAATGTGGAAACAATTTATAGTATTCGAGTCTCTTATGATACTCCCACTGTTCCGAATAAGAATTTTGCTTATGTTGAGAGTAGTAAATTTTCTATGCAAGTAGATCATGAAAAGAATACTTTAGGTGCTGGTTATATTATTTAATTCATTCATGATGCTACAGAAAATTATTATGAGGGAGGAACATATGCTTGTAGGAATTGCAATAATACCAAGTTTCCTCTCTATGTGCTTAAAATCTTGAAGTTATGCTTGTTTTGCCTTCCTATGCTAGTTGATTATTGTTCCCATAAGTTGTTTGCTCACAAAATCCCTATGCATAGGAAGTTAGTTAGACTTAAATGTGCTAGTCATATTCTTCATGATGCTCTCTTTATGTTTCAATTCTTATCTTTTATGTGAGCATCACTGAAATCATCATGGCTAGCTAAAAGGCATTAAAGAAAAGCGCTTGTTGGGAGACAACCCAATATTTACCTTTACTGTTTTTTGTGTGTCCAAATGATTATGATACTGTAGTAATCATGTTTTATAGCTTTTTTTTCAATAAATTGCCAAGTAAGACCTTTAGGATAGCTTACGGTGATAGTTGTGTTGATCCTGCTGAAAATCAGAAACTTTTGCACCCAGTAAATTAGTTTTTATAATTCAAAGAAACATGCTTCTGATATGATTTTTTTTTTCTGGATTGGTAGATAAATTGCTCAGGTCTTCCTAATTTGGTAGGATTTTTGGAGTTCAAGAAGTATATGTTCGATACAAATTACTACAGACTGTTCTGTTTTAGACAAATTCTGTTTTCTATGTGTTGTTTGCTTATTTTGATGGATCTATGAGTAGTATCGGAGGGTATGAACCATAGAGAAGTTGGAATACAGTAGATATTACACCAATATGAATTTGGAATAAGTTCATAACAGTACCTAAGTGGTGATTTATTTTCTTATACTAACGGAGCTTATGAGTTTTCTGTTGAGTTTTGTGTTGTGAAGTTTTCAAGTTTTGGGTAAAGATTCGATGGACTATGGAACAAGGAGCGGCAAGAGCCTAAGCTTGGGGATTCCCAAGGCACCCCAAGGTAATATTCAAGGACAACCAAGAGCCTAAGCTTGGGGATGCCCCGGATGGCATCCCCTCTTTTGTCTTCGTCCATCGATAACTTTACTTGGAGCTATATTTTTATTCACTACATGATATGTGTTTTGCTTGGAGCGTCATGTCATTTATTTTTTTTGCTTGCTGTTTGAATAAAATACCAAGATCTGAAATTCTTAAATGAGAGAGGGTCTTCACATAGCTACATAATTATTTTACTACTCATTGATCTTCACTTATATCTTTTTGGAGTAGTTTGTCATTTACTCGTGTGCTTCACTTATATCCTATGAGTAAATGGTTGAATGATTTGAATTTCATAAATCTGAAATTATATTATGGTAAATGGTTGCATGAAAGAATATTGAAGGAAGAGAGGTTTCACATATAAATATATTATCTTAGACATCTTCTATGATTGTGAGCCCCGATAATTATTTTCAAACCTGAGCAAATTAGTTGAAGTTGGACAAGGAAGACAACGTAATGAGTTATGCTTGGGTATATATTTGTATAGAAGTCATATTGTTATAGATCCTCCAACATGTGGTGCTTGCTATTTAGAATCCTTTGCTAGCCAAAATATCTGTACTAAGCGGGAATACTACTTGTGCATCCAAATCCCTTGAACCAAGTTTCTTCCATGAGTGTCCACCATACTTACCTATATGCGGTATTTACCTGCCGTTCTAAGTAAATTTGCATGTGACAAACTCTAAACCTTCAAATAATAATCTATTTTGTATGCCCGAAACGCTCATGTAGCGACTAGGGGCTGTCAGTATCTTCCATGCTAGGTGGGTTATTCTCACGATGAGTGGACTCCGCTCATCATTCACGAGAAAAATGGCTGGTAACTGGGATGCCCAGTCCCATGATCAAAAGATCAAAATTAAATCAAAAATAATTGCAAACAAAACACCCCCAGGATTGTTGTTAGTTGGAGGCACCCGTTGTTTCGGGAAAGCCATGGATTGATGATTGTTGGTGGAGGGGGAGTAAAGCCTTTACCATTCTGTTTGGGAACCGCCTATAATGTATGTAGTATGGAAGATATTGGGAACTCTTGGTTGTTATGTTGACAATGAAAGCATACCTCTCAAAATTATTTATCTCTATTTCAAAATCAAGCTCTGGCACCTCTGCAAATCCCTGCTTTCCTCTGCGAAGGGCCTATCTTTTACTTTTATGCAAGAGTCAGTAGTATTCCTTCTCATTCCAATCTACTCTTTAGTTGGCAAGCATCATGTGATGGGGAAAGATCTAAGCATATATGGCCATTCAAATATATTTGACCATGAATTATTACTGTTGACAATTATCTATATGATAAGTAAGTTGGGAGGCGAAACATTAAGCCCCTATATTTCTCTGTGTTCGATGGATGTTGTTTGTTCTAAAAATATGCTTTGGGTGGTAGCAATCATGGAAGACTATATGATAGTTGAGTATGTGGGATTTGCTAAATCAAAGCTCTTACATAGACCCTTCCTGTAAATAAGATGAATTGCAATTGTTTGATGACTGAGAACATAGTTTGCTAGTTTGCTAGAAAGTTTATGGTCTATGCTTTAACGTTTGAATAGCTTGTTACTTGATCATGAATTTTTTATGAGATGAGCTACTGTTATGACATATAATGATGCTAGAAAAGGTGATTGAAATTATCATTGATCAAACGTATGCACCTGCTAGCATTCACACTTCATAAATTATTTCTTTTATCATTTACCTACTCGAGGACGAGCAAGAATTAAGATTGGGGATGCTGATACGTCTCCAACGTATCTATAATTTATGAAGCATTCATGCTATATTATTATCTGTTTTGGATGTTTATGGGCTTTACTAAACACTTTTATATTATTTTTGGGACTAACCTATTAACCGGAGGCCCAGCCCAAATTGTTGTTTTCTTTCCTATTTCAGTGTTTCGAAGAAAAGGAATATCAAACGGAGTCCAAACGGAATGAAACCTTCGGGAGAGTTATTTTTGGAACAGAAGCAATCCAGGAGACTTGGAGTCCACGTAAGGGAAGCAACAAGGAAGCCACGAGGCAGGGAGGCACGCCCTACCCCTTGGGCGCCCCCCACCCTCGTGGGCCCCTCATGGCTCCCCTGACCGACTTCTTTTGCCTATATATGTCCATATACCCTAAAAACATTGGGGAGCACAATAGATCGGGAGTTCCACCGCCGCAAGCCTTTGTAGCCACCAAAAACTTCTCGAGAGCCCGTTCCGGCACCCTGCCGGAGGGGGGATCCCTCACCGGTGGCCATCTTCATCATCCCGACGCTCTCCATGACGAGGAGGGAGTAGTTCACCCTCGGGGCTGAGGGTATGTACCAGTAGCTATGTGTTTGATCTCTCTCTCTCTCTCTCTCTCTCTCTCTCGTGTTCTTGATTCAAGACGATCTTGATGTACTGCATGCTTTGTGCTATTATAGTTGGATCTTATGATGTTTCTCCCCCTCTACTCTCTTGTAATGGATTGAGTTTTCCCTTTGAAGTTATCTTATCAGATTGAGTCTTTAAGGATTTGAGAACACTTGATGTATGTCTTGCATGTGCTTATCTGTGGTGACAATGGGATATTCACGTGATCTACTTGATGTATGTTTTGGTGATCAACTTGCGGGTTCAGTGACCTTGTGAACTTATGCATAGGACTTGGCACACGTTTTCATCTTGACTCGTCGGTAGAAACTTTGGGGCACTCTTTGAAGTACTTTGTGTTGGTTGAATAGATGAATCTGAGATTGTGTGATGCATATCATATAATCATGCCCGCAAATATTTGTGGTGACATTGGAGTATCTAGGTGACATTAGGGTTTTGGTTGATTTGTGTCTTAAGGTGTTATTCTAGTACGAACTCTATGATAGATCGAACGGAAAGAATAGCTTTGTGTTATTTTACTACGGACTCTTGAATAGATCGATCAGAAAGGATAACTTTGAGGTGGTTTCGTACCCTTCAATAATCTCTTCGTTTGTTCTCCGCTATTAGTGACTTTGGAGTGACTCTTTGTTGCATGTTGAGGGATAGTTATATGATCCAGTTATGTTATTATTGTTGAGAGAACTTTCACTAGTGAAAGTATGAACCTTAGGCCTTGTTTGCTAGCATTGCAATACCATTTACGCTCACTTTTATCATTAGTTACCTTGCTATTTTTATATTTTCAGATTACGAAACCTATATCTATCATCCATATTGCACTTGTATCACCATCTCTTCGCCGAACTAGTGCACCTATACAATTTACCATTGTATTGGGTGTGTTGGGGACACAAGAGACTCTTTGTTATTTGGTTGCAGGGTTGTTTGAGAGAGACCATCTTCATCCTACGCCTCCCACGGATTGATAAACCTTAGGTCATCCACTTGAGGGAAATTTGCTACTGTCCTACAAACCTCTGCACTTGGAGGCCCAACAACGTCTACAAGGAGAAGGTTGTGTAGTAGACATCACTTGTGCTAAGCACCTCCTCCACCACAACCCTCTCTGTTGCACAAGCCGGCAGAAGGAGAAATGACGACAACCCGAGCTCGATAAGCACCATCCTTGGCTCATATTCATCATGTGTGGCGGCCGGAAAGAGACTGCCTAGAGCAAAACTATGGCATATGGGCAGCTCCACGTTGTGGCAGTGGCCCTCTCTTGAAGATCCTTTCCCCAACGACCTCCAATGTTAGGGCTCAAATCACAATCGACGATGATGGCCCACTCTCTGGCTAAGGTGGGTTTTTTTTGCATATGATGTGGTGGCCTGAAGTAGCATTTACTACAGAGATCGACGTCCAGGTTCTTGTGGCGACCACCTAGCACGTTGTCTATAAGCAGTAGCTTGTCGCTAGGGTACCTAGCACCCTCATCCTCGTTCCATCCTCATGCTTCCATACATATCTAGGGCAATGAAAAGTCACAGCGACGTAGTCCATTGACTCTATCCCTTCTGCATGTGCCTGACTTGGTGGTGGTCTCCTTTCCCAGTCGTCGGTTCACTTATGCTCTAAATCTGTTTGGGAAATTTTATGAAGGACACACTTGTATTCTTGTTGGTTTATCTATTGTGATGTGTGGATAATGATGTCTTGAATGACATTAATGTTGGAAGGCCCACTAAAATTAGTCATGCCATGAGAAATTCTTTCAACTTTTTACTAGATCGCGTGCACAAACATATTAATTGTTGTTCTGGTAAATCCATGTTTAGGACTGGTTAATAAACTTTTCTCAAAGTGGTGGCACAAGTGATATCCAATTTTTTGATGAGTTAGTTCTTGCTTCCGGCTCAACTTATGAACAAATGAAAACTATTGTTGCCAGTTATTGGTGGGGTATAGGGGGTGGCCGCAAGAAAATGACTAGCCGATACGTCTCCAACGTATCTATAATTTTTGATTGTTTCATGGTATCATATTATCAATCTTGGATGCTTTATATGCCTTTATATGCTATTTTATATCATTTTTTGGGACTAACGTATTAACCCAGTGCCTAGTGTCAGTTCATGCTTTTTGCTTTTCAGAAAATCAATACCAAATGAAGTCCAAACACGATGAAACTTTATGATGATTTTTTCTAGACCAGAAGGGACCCTAGAAGGTTCGGGAGGAGGCCAGAAGACTTACAGGAGAGCATTGAGCTCACAGGGCGCTCCCTGGGGCGTAGGGCGCACCCCCTGAACTCGTGACTCCCACGCAACTCCGTTTGGCCTAATTCCACCTCTATAAATTTCCAAATATTCCCAAACCAATATAGAGAAACCCGAAACACTTTTTCCACTGGCGCAAGCTTCTGTTCTTTCATGATCCCATCTAGAGGATTTTTCCGGTACTCTGTCAGAGGGGGATCGATCATGGAGGGCCTCTACATCAACCTTGCTTCCCTATCTATGATGTGTGAGTAGTTCAGCACAGACCTGGTCCATAGCTAATAGCGAGATGGATTCTTCTCTCTCTTTGATCTTCGATACCATGTTCTCCTCGATCTTCTTGGAGTTCTATTCGATGTAATCTTTTTTTGTGTGTTTGTTGGGACCCGATGAATTGTGGGTTTATGATCAGATAATTCGTTAAAAGTAATTGAGTCTTTTCTGAACTTTATTATGCATGATTATATAACTTTGTATTTCTCTCCAATTTATCCGTTTGGCTTGCCAACTAGATTAAATTTATCTTCAGTGAGAGAGGTGCTTTGTGATGGGTTCAATCTTGCAGTGTCCTCGTCCAGTGACAGAAATGGTAGCAAGGCACGCATTTGTATTGTTTTCATTAAGGGTAAAATGATGGGGTTTATTCATATTGCCTGAGTTTACTTTGTCTACATCATGTCATCATATATACTTCATGCATTACTCTGTTTGTTATGAACTTAATACCTAGAGAGGCAAGCATAGAAGCGCTCTTGAAGTGAAGTAATAGTAGTAGATGTAGGATTGTTTCGGTCCACTTGTCACGAACGTGATGCCTGTATACACGATCATTGCCAGGAATAACATCATTATTATGCGCTTTTCTATCAATTGCCCTACCCACTATATGCTATTTGTTTGAGAGAGAAGCCTCTAGTGAAAACTATGGCCCCGGGTCTACTTTTATCATATTACTAAAACCAAAAATACCTTGCTGCAATTTATTTACTTTTATTTTGTTTTGCAATTTATCTATCTACCACTACAAGATTTAATCCTTGCAATTAATGAGTTCAAGGGGATTGACAACCCTCTTGCCTGCATTGGGTGCAAGTATTTTCTTTTGTGTGTGCAGGTGCTGTTCAGTAGGGTTTGAGTGATTCTCCTATTGGTTTGATAAACCTTGGTTCTCATAGAGGTAAATACTTATCAGCTACTATATTGCTTCACCCTTCTTCTTCGGGGAAAATCCCAACGCAGCTCACAGGTAGCACTAGCGCTCATGGGAGTGGCTATCTACACCCATGTCCTTGGGTGGGATGGGCTTGCGTGACATGGTACTATTTAACTAGACTATATTGGCGCGGTAGTGTTGGTATCTCATTATTGAACGTGAGACTTTATGCTCGAGTGTACTCAAGGGTCGATACTTCCCTGAACGTCATTTTTGGGACGTATAGCAAAGCCAAGACCATATTATTTCACATGGAGGAGCCTACTCTTTGGCCGTGAGCTTATCAGGGGGGCTCAATGGGGGTAGTAATGGTGCCAAGATCAGAATACTTGAGGACAACCGGATCCCAGGTTTCCTTCCAGGTACTTTCATGCCTTTGCTACCAATTTCTATTAACACTATGGTTTAGTTTCTGCTTGATGCTTCTTTGATGACTTGGAATGAGAAACTAGACTATAGTTTCTTTACAAAGACCATTGTTGAACAAATACTTCTAATCCTATCAGCCGCGGTGGAGGGGAGGATTTCCTCTCATGGCCCTATGAAAACCCAACATCTTCTCAGTAATGTCCAGCGATAGTTTGACAGGTGTGAGTGTTCCTTCTCTTCAAAAAGTGATAAAGGACATGGCTTGTCCTCTAACCTTCAGCAGCAAGAGAAGCAACAGAAGTAGCAAGGGAAGCAACAAAAAACCATTTGGCTTGTACTATCCAAATAAGATGAAAATTGTTCTCTATCGGGCTCCGCATGATTCCTTACCCATTGGTCATCAATTGATTTATCGCCATGTTTTTGAAGATGACAATTGTCGTTTCTGTAACCGAGCATAGCGTGTTGAGCATCTCTTCCTCCTATGTCCTTTTGCCTGGTCGGTCTAGAGCTGTGTCAAGGAGAATTTTTGTACCAACGTATGTCAAAAGTCCATGCTATGTGCATGATAGTGGCTATTCAACTTCCTCTCTAGGGCATCAACTTTTCAAGCAACTATTATGGCGATTACTCTTTGGCACATTTGGGAGGCTCATAATGATGTTCATAACAATGCACCTTCAATAGATCCCCACAGTACCGACCAAGACTTATGCTTACATTCATATGGTGGTGCAGCATTATTCCTCAAAATCAAGGACTGCAAATAGGCATGAGTCTTCTTCATCAAATCTTACTTGGGCTCCTCCTACATGTTTAATCGATGGTAATGTTGATGCTATTCCTTTCCCGTTACTGGCCAAATGGGTATTGGTTTTGTTGCTACGAACCATCGTGATGGTTATTTGTTTGCCTCTGATGAACAACTCCCAAGATTACCTAATCCAGAAATGGCTGAAGCCCTTGCAATTCGGCGACCCGTTGAATCCTAAGCTGAAGGTCTTCTGTCTATAAATGTGTTTTCTGATTGCTTTTCTATGGTGAATAGAGCCAATTATGCAATTAAGGACTACTCAAGATTGGGAGTTGTGACCGTTGATATCTATCTAGTTACTAAGCTCCCATGATTTCCTGGCATCTGGTGCCTTGGGGTTTGTGGAGGCTTCTAGGCCCGTTTGTACCTTCCTTTTTTTGCTTGACACTAATGGCACGACGTGCAGCAGCCTTGCAACGCCCCTTGCCACTACATCACATGTTGCACAGTCAATAATTAACAGCTCAATTTACTGCATGCAGCGTTTAATGTTGTAACTAGTGCTTAATTAAATAAATAAAAAACAGATTATCATATGCTTATGAGCCAATTTATAAACCGTTCAAGAGGGATGCCTCAGCAGACAAAAGTGCTCTGCTTGCCTGCATACTACACCAGTAAGATCGTGCCTTCTGCCTTTAGAGCATCTCTAATAGAAGATGTAGGTGAAAAACTAACTAACTTTTGCGTCTTAGAGGTCCAAAAAGCCACCTCCAACAGATGATGTAGATGTAAAAAAAATACATCACCTGGCCCAAGAGAAGTAAAATACAACACCTGGAGATGCAAATTTGCATCTGCACCTCTAGGTGATGTAAAACAACTGGTCGTGCACCAACCATTGTTCATTTTCTTTTCCCCCACCGTGCATCTTCTTCCTCCCACCGCCCGCCCACCCACCGCACCACGTCGCAATCGCCCGCGCTAGATTCAGCCGCCAACCACCCTCACTGCCGTTTCTGCGACTTCACTGCCGCACCCCGCCACCGTCGTTACCGACCGATTCTCCACCACCTCTTCCCGATTCGCCACCGCCAAGCCATCGCCAAGCCCCCGCCCTGAGCCCTCACCCCACCGTCGCCTGCCACCAAGTCCCCGCCCCGACCCCACCACTGCGTCGATTCGCCACCGCGAAACTCCCGCCCCAAGCCCTCACCCCGCCGTCGCTTGACACCAAGCCCCCACACAACTGCCTGATTCGCCACCGCGAAGCCCCGCCCAGAACTCGCACCCCATGGCCGCCCCCAGCAAGCCCCACCCCACGCCACTCGCCACCAAGCCCCTGCCCCGAGTCAACCAATTGTCACTGCTATAATTCAGCAACAATGCAATCCTTTTAACCGGATACTTTTGTAAAAATGCTTAAACATGATTGTTACTTCTATACTGCAATCCTTTTTTCCTAGAAAAAAATAGCACAACTAAATGACAATTACATACAATGACCCAACCAATTGAAATATACCGCATATGAAATAAACATAGGGGACTTAACCGACGATCAAAGAATAGCCGCGACAAAGAGCGCGTCATGCTATAGTTAAATTTATGGCATCTAGCCGATCGAGATTTTTTTGGCAAGGAGATAGCGAGAGAAAGAAATATCAGCTGACTAAATGGAGTGTGGTTTTCCATCCCAAGGACCAAGGTGGGTTGGGCATTCATGACCTTGAGGTTAAGAATAGGGCCCTTCTCGGCAAATGGTTGTTTAAGTTATTGGCGGAAGATGGTGTATGGCAAACCCTCCTTAGAAGAAAATATGTGGGTTCAAAGGCGGTATCACAAGTATACTGGAAGCCTGGGGCTCCCATTTTTGGGCGGGACTAATGGCAACAAAGAAATATTTCTTCCGCTATGATTCCTGCTTGATTAAGGATGGTTCGGAAATTAGATTCTGGGAGGATAAGTGGCTAGGTAGTGCTACACTCCGTGAACAATATCTAGCTCTATACAATATTGTGCGTCACAAGGGTGATACTATCACCAAGGTTTTGGAATCATTTCCGCCAAATGTGACGTTCAGAAGGGATTTAATTGTCACAAGGGTCCGATGTATTTCGTTGGAACCTACATGGGAATGGGAAATTCTCGTGGATTCTATGTATAGAGCTTTGATCCAGTCTGACGTACCAGTTGATAATAATAGGAAGATCTGGAAGATGAAGATACCTCTTAAGAATAAAATGTTTGCATGGTATCTTCGTCGTAGAGTCATTCTTACAAAACATAACCTTATTAATAGGAATTAGCATGGAAGTACACAATGTGTCTTTTGTCTGCACGATGAGACAATAAAACATTTATTCTTCCAATGTAAATTGGCTCGTCCTATATGGTTAGTCATCCAAATAGCTTCTAGCTTGTATCCTCCTTGTAGTGTTGCTAATATATTTGGCAACTGGCTACATGGGATTGATCACAAGTTTAGAATTCTTCTCAAGGTGGGAGCGCTTGCCGTGATTTGGTCGCTCTGGCTCTGTAGAAATGATAAGGTTTTTAGTGATAAAAGTACTTCTCTTATGCAGGTTATCTACATATGTACCGGGACTCTTTGTTTATGGTCCTCTTTGCAACGAGTGGAGAAACGAGACCAATTTTGGAGGTGTGTACACGATTAGAGGCTACCACGAGGGATATTTTTATCCAACGTGGGTGGCAGCATGATCTTAGGATTGGGCCACCTTCAGTTTAGGAGTTATACAGAATTCATTTTTCCTTGTATATCGCCTTATTCTTTTATTTTGGCTTGGTGTGAGGACTTTGTTGGCTGTGTGCATCTTAGTTATGCAGAAGTCGGGTGTAATGCTTAAACCTTTTAAATAATAAAGCGCCCCTTCTCAAAAAAGTTTCGCTCATTGCTCCTTCGTACATGTCAAGCATGGTTTGAATGTGGTGGCACATAGGTTGTCTCGTAGTTGTGAACATGTTGTAAATTGTTTTTATCGGTGTGATCCCGGGCTCTATCCGGGATGAACTTTGTACTGTCAATAAAGTGCCAACAACGAACCAACGTGTGGTTGGATAGTTAAGAGAACAGTGGTATCCCGTGCCCATCAGAGTTCAAGTCTTAGTGATCGCATTTTCTTAGATTTATTTCAGCCGCCGACTAACAGACGCCTATTTCAAAATGATATGCCGGCTCGGTCTTTTGGATGTGCTCACAGGGATGAGTGTATGCGCGTATAATAAACGCTTGCATCTGTACCGTAAATAAATTGCCAACATTCTCTTGAAATGAAAAAAAGATGCTTCTTTATAGACCATTGCAACAGCGAAAATTCTATACTCACGGGTTTTTACAGAGGTTTTATAGGGCCTTTCCTAAGGAAAACGTTTGGCTTTGGAGCACGGGCTGAACATTGGGCCGGTCGCTCCTTCTTCCTTGCGTATCCTTCTTCCTCACGACTCCTGCATCTCCCCGCATCTCACGCACGCAGCACCCCCACATATGGCGTAGCTCGTCGGGGCGGGCGCGCAACGCTCTCCTGCTGCCCCCCTCCTCCCCCCGCCCTGGTGGCAGCATCACGCCTTCATACATCTCCAACATATCCATAATTTTTGATTGTTCCATGTTGTTATATTATCATTCTTGGATGCTTTACAATTATTTTATAATCATTTTATATCATTTTTGGTACTAACCTATTGACATAGTGCCCAGTGCTAGTTGCTGTTTTCTGCTGGTTTTTTACATCGCTTGAAATCAATACCAAACGGAATCCAAACACAGCGAACCTTTTTGTGGATTTTTTCTGGACCAGAAGACACCTGTTGGGCCAAAGAAGTACCAGAGGGGTGCTCCGAGGGGAGCACAACCCACCAGGGCACGCCTGGGGACCCAGGCGCGCCTAGGTGGGTTGTGCCCACCTCGGTGGCCTCCCGCACCGCCTCTTTGCTCTATAAATACCCCAATATTCCAGAAACCTAGGGGAGTCGACAAAAATCAACTCCAGCCGCCGCAAGTTCCAGAAACACTAGATCCAATCTAGACACCATCACGGAGGGGTTCATCATCCTCATTAGTGCCTCTCCGATGATGCGTGAGTAGTTCATTGTAGACCTACGGGTCCGTAGTTAGTAGTTAGATGGCTTTCTCCCTCTCGTTTGATTCTCAATACAATGGTCTCTTGGAGATCCATATGATGTAACTCTTTTTGCGTGTGTTTGTGGGGATTCGATGAACTTTGAGTTTATGATCAGATGTACGTTTTTATCCATGAAAGTTATTTGAGTCTTCTTTGATCTCTGTATGCATGATTTCTTATAGCCTCGTATTTCTTGTCCGATATTTGGGTTTTGTTTGGCCAACTTGGTCTATTTCTCTTGGAATGGGAAGAGGTGCTTTGTGATGGGTTCGATTTTAAGGTGCTTGATCCCAGTGACAAAAGGGGAACCGGCACGTATGTATCGTTGCTATTAAGGATAACAATATGGGGTCTATTTCTACATAAATAGATCTTGTCTACATCATGTCATCATTCTTATTGCATTACTCTGTTTTTCCATGAACTTAATACACTAGATGCATGCTGGATAGTGGTCGATGTGTGGAGTAACAGTAGTAGATGCAGGCAGGAGTCGGTCTACTAATCTTGGACGTGATGCCTATATAATGATCATTGCCTAGATATCATCATGAGTATTTGAAGTTCTATCAATTGCCCAACAGTAATTTGTTCTTCCACCGTTTGCTATTTTTTCGAGAGAAGCCACTAGTGAAACCTACGACCCCCGGGTCTCTTCTTTAATATATTTGCCTTCACGATCTATTTTCATTTTCTTTTATTTTTAGATCTACTAATCCAAAAATACAAAAATACTTTGCTGCACTTTATTTTATTTGCGATCTATTTATCCTATCTATTACAACTTTCTCCCGTCCACTTGCCAATTTCTGGCGCTATTACCCGAAAGGGGTTGACAACCCCTTTAACACGTCGGGTTGCGAGTATTTGTTATTTGTGTGCAGAAGTTGTTTACATTGTGTTGCGTGGTTCTCCTAGTTGTTCGATAATGGTCTCATCACTGAGGGAAATACCTACCGTCGCCTTGCTGCATCATCCCTTCCTCTTTGGGGAAATATCGAGGTAGTTGTAGCAAACATCAAAAGGAATTTCTGGCGCTGTTGCCGGGGAGGATCAAGTCAAGATAATCTCCCTAACAAATCGCCAATTTCTGGCGCTGTTGCCGAGGAGACATCATCAACATCAACCAGGTTCCTAATCACAAATCTCATCTCCTTGCAATTTACATTATTTTCCATTTGCCTCTCGTTTTCCTCTCCCCCATTTCACAAAAAATTGTCGTTTTATTCGCCCGCTTTTTAATTCTCCATTTTCCCGTCATACCTGTTTTTGAGTGCAATCTTGTTCTGTAGTCATCATGACTCAAGAGAACACCAAGTTGTGTGATTTCTCAAATACCAACAACAACAATTTTATTGGCACTCCGATTGCTCCTCCCACCACTAGTGCGGAGTCTTGTGATATTAATACTGCTTTGCTGAATCTTGTTATGAAAGATCAATTTTCTGGTACTCCTAATGAGGATGCCGCGTCCCATCTTCACACATTCGTGGAATTATGCGATATGCAAAAGAAAAAAGATGTGGACAGTTATGTTGTGAAGTTCAAATTATTTCCGTTCAAGTATCGATTCTTGGAATAAGTGCAAGGATGCTTTTATTACTAACTATTTTCCGCCCGCAAAAATCATTTCCCTTAGAACCTAGATCATGAATTTCAAGCAACTTGAACATGAGCATGTTGCACAATCTTAGGAAAGTATGAAACTGATGCTAAGGAATTTACCAACTCATGGTTTAAATCTTTCGATGATCATACAAAAAAATTATGCGGGGTTGAATTTTGTTTCTTGTAATCTTCTAAATTCCGCCGTGGGGGTACTTTTATGGAAATTACTTTGAGTGAAGCTACTAAATTGCTTGATAATATTATGGCAAATTATTCACAATGGCATACCGAAAGAGCTCCTACTAGTAAAAAAGTAAATTCTAAATTCTTTGAGTGAAAAAGTTGATGCTCTTATGAAGTTGATTGCTAATAAAAATGCTCCTATTGATTTTAATGATGTACCTTTGTCTACTTTGATTGAGCAAAATAGTGATGCCATAGATGTGAATTTTATCTCGCGAAATAATTTCAATATCAATGCTTATAGAGGTAATTTTAATCCTAGGACTTTTCCTAGTAATTCCTCTAATAATTATGGTAATTCCTATGGTAATCCTTCTTATAATAATAGGAACACCTCTGATCTTGAGAATAATATTAAATAATATGTCAATATTCAAAAAGTTTTCAATGCTACGATAGAAGAAAAGCTGAATAAAGTTGATGATACGTCTAGAAGTATTGATAGAATTTCTCATGATGTAGAAACTCTCAAGATGAAAAATTTTGTGCCTAAGGTTGAAGAATCAACTAAAGCTCTTTATGTTTCTATGGATGAAAGTAAGAAAAGAACCGCTATGCTTAGAGCTAGAAGAGAATTTTTAGAAAAAGCATTTTCTAGTCTTTGCTTTCATAAAAGTAAGGAAGATCTTAGAATGATTGGTGTTTCTTCTAGTGATTATTTGTTTAGTAAAATTAAGATTGATGAAAAAGGGTCTGAAGAAGATTCAACATTAGCTGGAGGGCGTACCGCTAATTCGGAGGGTGAAAATCTTGTTGAGAAATTGATAAAAGTGGGTTTGAAGAGGTCAAAACTTTAACTAGTGATGTGCCCACTCTTTTGGATTACAAAGACTTTAATTAAGATAGTTGCTCTTTGGTTGATTGTATTTCTTTGTTGCAATCCATGATAAATTCACCCCATGCTTATGAACAAAATAAAGCTTTTACTAAACATATTGTTGATGCTATGATGAAAGCTTTTGAAGAAAAGTTGGAATTAGAAGTTTCAATTCCTAAAAAAATACATGGGAATGGGAACCTACCATCAAAGTCAAGATTAAAAATTATGAGGTTTTGCTTTATGTGACTTGGGTGCTAGTGTTTCTACAATTCCGAAATCTTTATGTGATGTACTTGGTCTTACCGGTATTGAAGAATGCTCTTTGAATTTGCACTTGGCGGATTCTACTATTGAAAAGCCTATGGAAAGAATTAATGATGTTCTTATTCTCGCAAATAGAAATTGCGTGTCATAGATTTATTGTTCTTGATAGTGATTGCAATCCGTCTTGTCCAATTATACTTGGTAGACCATTTTACGTACTATTAGTGTCGTGATTGATATGAAAGAAGGCAATATTAAATTTCAATTTCCACTAAGGAAGGATATGGAACACTTCCCTAGAACAAGAAGTAGGCCACCATATGAATCAATCATGAGGGCATCGTATGGATCTAGAACTAAAGATGACAACACTTAGATCATTTGCATTATGCCTATCTAGGGGCATAAAACGATATCGCTCGTTGGGAGGCAAGCCAACTTGTATCTTTTTGCTTTTTGGTTTTCTTGATGTTTTTAATAAAATACTCAATTATACCTCTGATTAGATGTGTTTTTGTGGTTTATATTAGTGTTTGTGCCAAGCAAAGCCAGTGGGATGATTTGGGTGAGAGTTGATTTGATCTTGCTGAAAAACAGAAACTTTTGCGCTCACAAAAATAATTCCCATTTTTAACATAAGAGAGATTTTGATTTGATTCTTTTTGCAGAATATTAATAAACAAATTTCTCACGTTGTTCTAATAGTTCAGAATTTTTGGAGTTACAGAAGTATTTGAAATATCCAGATTGCTACAGACTGTTCTATTTTTGACAGATTCTGTTTTCTTTGTGTTGCGTGCTTGTTTTGATGATTCTATGGTTTTCTTTGAAGAGTTTTTGCCATACAAAAGTTGGAATACAGTAGATATAATGCAATAATAAAATATGAATGGGTTTGCAACAGTACTTATAGTAGTAGTTTGCTTTCTCATACTAACGGATCTCACGAAGGTTTTGTTGAGTTTTGTGCGATTGAAGTTTTCAAGTTTTGGGTGATATTACGATGGATGAAGGAATAAGGATTCACAAAAGGCTAAGCTTGGAGATGCCCAAGGCACCCCAAGATAATATTCAAGAAGTATCAAGCAACTAAGCTTGGGGATGCCCCCGAGTGGCATCCCCTCTTTCTTCTAACGGCCATCGGTATTTTACTTGGAGCTATATTTTTATTCGTCACATATTATGAATTTTGCTTGGAGCACCTTGTATGATATGGGTCTTTGCTTATTTTGCTTTTCATTTTAGTCTTGAATCCTTGCTGGACGCACTTTTTTGAGAGAGCCAAAAATTATGCTATGCTTGCTCCTATGCTTCACTTAAATTTTTAGAGCAATGGGATTGCTCTAGTACTTCACTTATATCGTTGCTTTGTTACTTTTGAATAAATGCTCTCATGCTTCACTTAGATTTATTTGGGAGTTAGTAAATCTTTTAAGAAATTCTCTCTTTCTTCACTTAGATTATTTTGAGAGAAAGAAATATTATGCTCATGTTCTTCACTTATATTTGTTTGAGCTTATTAAAAGCAACATATGAAACTAGTCCCAAAGTGATAGATATCCAAGGAGGATATAATAAAAACTTTCATGAAGATCATTGGACAAAATAAACTTGATTTTTTGTAATGGTTTTGAGATATGACGATATGATATGTGAGTCATGTTGAAGAGTAATTATGCTTTAGTAAGAATATTACTGTTAAGGTTTGTGATTCCCTATGCAAGCACGAAAGTCACTATTTATGCAATGGAACTTACATCCTACTTGTGGTGCATTATTCGGAGTTAGTTATGCTTAATGCTCGCTTATGAGATTTTTCGTTTCTTGGTTGGACGCTTCTCAATATTTTTGCTAGCCTTCATTTGCACTAACTATGATCACTACATGTGCATCCAAAACCCTTTAAACCAGTTTTGCCATATGAGTCCACCATACCTACCTATATGCGGTATTTACGTGCTGTTCTAAGCAAATTTGTATGTGCCATCTCTAATTTTCAAAACAAATTTCTCTTTTGTGTGCTCGTACCGCTCACGAGGCGGTGAGGGGTGGCCGGTATTTTCCATGCTAGATGTGTTATTCTCACGATGTGTGTTTATTCACTTGTGATTGCACAAGAGTATGGCAAAGGTATTAGGGATGCCTAGTCCCGAAATGAAAAATGAATTTACTTTATGTTGTCAAATAATAAATTCCTTGAAAAGTGTTGGTATGGAGGGCACCCGTGGATACGGTTAGCCATGGAAAGTGAAAGTATGGTGGAAAAAGGAATAAAATTTATTTTCTTTTTGGGAACCACCTATGATATGTCTAACATGGAAAGTGTTGGGAACTCTAAGTCATTTTCGTTGGTGGGAAAAGTATGCCTCCCAAAATGTTTTTATCTCTCAATTTTCACTTTGAGCTCTGACACCTCTACAAATCCCTACTTCCCTCCGTGAAGGGTCTTTCTTTTACTTTATGCAATTTTTAATTTTTACTTGAGTCTCCATCTTCTCTTATAAAGCATCAACTAAGGGGCACTATGATCGTACTTGAGCATTGGGTATAGCTAGTATTCGAGTGTGTTTCATGAATAAATCTATGATTGAGCATAATGGGCTAGGGATAACTTGCTTTAGTGTTGATATTTTGAAAAACATGGTTGCTTGTTGATATGCTTGAGTATTAAAGTCTTCATTTCAAAACTAGACTATTGCTTTAAACCATATAAAAGTCTAAATGTCCATGCTACAAAGAAAAGAATATGTGATGAACATGTTAGGCAGCATTCCACATCAAAAAATTTGTTTTTATCATTTACCTACTCGAGGACGAGCATGAATTAAGCTTGGGGATGTTGATACGTATCCAACGTATCTATAATTTTTTATTCTTCCATGTTGTTATATTATCATTCTGGGATGTTTTACATATATCATTTTTTGGTACTAACCTATTGACATAGTGCCCAGTGTCAGTTATTGTTTTCTGCTTGTTTTTTACATCGCGGGAAATCAATACCAAACGGAGTCCAAACGCAGCGAAACTTTTTAGGGATTTTTTCTGGACTAGAAGACACCTGTTGGTCCAAAGAAGTACCAGAGGGGTGCTCCGAGGGGAGCACAAGCCACCAGGGCGCGCCTGGGGGCCCAGGCGCGCCTAGGTGGGTTGTGCCCACCTCGGTGGCCTCTTGCACCGCCTCTTTGCTCTACAAATATTCCAATATTCCAGAAACCCTAGGGGAGTTGACGAAAATCAATTCCAGCCGCCGCAAGTTCTAGAAACACCATATCCAATCTAGACACCATCACGGAGGGGTTCATCATCCTCATTGGTGCCTCTCTGATGATGCATGAGTAGTTCATTGTAGACCAACGGGTCCGCGGTTAGTAGCTGGATGGCTTTCTCTCTCTCGTTTGATTCCCAATACAATGGTCTCTTGGAGATCCATATGATGTAACTCTTTCTGCGATGTGTTTGTTGGGATCCGATGAACTTTGAGTGTATGATCGGATCTATGTTTTTATCCATGAAAGTTATTTGAGTCTTCTTTGATCTCTTATATGCATGATTACTTATACCCTCGTATTTCTTCTCTGATATTTGGGTTTTTTGGCCAACTTGATCTATTTATCTTGCAATGGGAAGATGTGCTTTGTGATGGGTTCGATCTTACAGTGTTTGATCCTAGTGACAGAAGGGGAACCGACACGTATGTGTCGTTGCTATTAAGGATATCAAGATGGGGTCTATTTCTACATAAATAGATCTTGTCTACACCATGTCATCATTCTTATTGCATTACTCTGTTTTTTCATGAACTTAATACACTAGATGCATGCTGGATAGCGGTCCATGTGTGTAGTAATAGTAGTAGATGCACGCAGGAGTCGGTCTACTAATCTTGGACGTGATGCCTATATAATGATCATTGCCTGGATATCGTCATGAGTATTTGAAGTTCTATCAATTGCCCAACAGTAATTTGTTCTTCCACCGTTTGCTATTTTTCTCGAGAGAAGCCACTAGTGAAGCCTACGACCCCCGGGTCTCTTCTTTAATATATTTGCCTTCGCGATATATTTTCATTTGGTTTTATTGTTAGATCTATTAATCTAAAAATACAAAAAAACTTTGCTGCACTTTATTTTATTTGGGATCTATTTATCCAATCTATTGCAACTTTCTCCCGTCCACTTGTCAATTTCTGGCGCCGTTACCCGAAAGGGATTGACAACCCCTTTAACACGTCGGGTGGTGAGTAATTGTTATTTATGTGAAGGAGATGTTTACGATATGTTGTGTGGTTCTCCTACTGGTTCGATAACCTTGGTCTAATCACTGGGGGAAATATCTATCGTCATTGTGTTGCATCATCCTTTCCTCTTTGGGGAAATACCGACGTAGTTCTAGCATACATCACGCCTCCCCTCCCGCTTGACCATGGTCTCAAGCTCGCGGCGACCATCGCAACTCTGCGCGGTGACCATCCCATCTCACCGCCGACCGGGGTGACCACGGGAGATGCTGCGACCGAGGACGACGACGTGCTACCACGACGATGTCCATGTGCTGCAACCCCACGGCAACCGGGGTGCGCGACGGCGATGGCCGAGGCGGGCTGTAACTATAGCTTTTCTGTCGCCGATAGCCGTTTGAAACTTTTCCCATATACGGTTGAAGCTTTTTCTGTCAACGATGGCAACTTTTCTCTGGTTTGAAGTGTCTGGTTGGAGCTTCTTTTCCAACGGTTGAAGTTGTTTTCGTACACGGTTGAAGCTTTTTCCATCCACGATCGAAGCTTTTCTGTAAATGATTTGAAACTTTTTTCGTTCTTGAGCGGCGCTTGATTGAAGCTCTCTCTATCATCTGGTTGAAACTTTTTCAATCTAAGGTTGAAGCATTTTGCGAGAGCGGTTGCATCTCTCCCCTGATTCGCAGTGCCGGTTGAAGCTTTTCCATATAGGGGTTGAAGCTTCTCCATCCAGGGGTTGAAGCTGTTTTTCCAGCGTTTGCAACACAGGGGGTTTGCGACGGTTTCAATGGCGTCGACTGACTGGGTGGCCGTTGTCGTCGGCTGCAACGAGCATCAACGGTGAGGGGCGGCGACGGAGCTACCTCCGTCGCCGTTGAGAGCTGCAACGGCAGGTGCAGCTGTTGCATGGGTCGAGGCGACGACGAAGACAACCGACGAGGATGGGGACTGACGACTAGGACATCCAGCCAGCGAGGATGGGGACTAGTGAATGAGGACGAACGGCGAGGGTGGGGACCGGCGACGAAGACGGCCACCAGAAGGGACGGGAGGCGCGGTGACGAGGACGCCGAGCCGGAGCTGCAGATCTAGCCCGAGGTAGAAGAAGCCCCGGACGAATCGTTTTTGTTTCTGCATCCAGTGACCACGCGGGCTCGAATCCAAGGCTAGGGCGCAACCGGCCGAACGCCGGCGCCTAGCGTCGCCCTTTTCCTGAGGCTGGTCATAGTGGGAGTAACATAGGTACTAACATAGATGTCACATAAGCAAAAATGTTGATGTGGCAAGTAGTTAATGAGGAGAGAAGCAAATAGAGTAACCTAATATGTTACCATCACATCGTGCTTTCCAATGCAAAATGAGTCTAAAAGACAATAAATAAGCATGTATATGTTACTACAAATATGACACTTCTCGCTATAAGGCTAGTTACTCCCCACTATGACCAGCCTAACAAATCTCTTCGCCCTTGAATTTCAGCTGGGTGGGCCTTCACATTATTTCTATCCAACAAAAATACGCGCGTGTGGCATTGCTCTTGCAGCATTCTGCAGCCGCGCGTCTTCCACCAAAGGCGCTTCAGGAAACCGCTCCAACGCCGCACGAGTGCACGTACCTATGTCTCCCCTCCATCTTCTCCACCACCCTTCCAAACTTGGCAAACGCTCCTAATCGCCCCCATTTTCCCCCGTTAAGCCCGCAGCCAGGCCGGCGAGGCTGCGTGCATACAATGCATGCGGCGACGTCGTCGGCCGGCAGCATGGCCTCGATCGAGCTCGGGCGCGGCGGCGCTGGCGCCGGCGCTAGTGGCAGCGGGAACGGCATCGGCATCGGCCGCGGCGGGCCCACCGGGACGACGTCTAAGAAGCGGCTCGTGATGATCATCGCTGACCCGGGCCGCGAGTCCACGGCGGCGATGGACTGGGCACTCTCCCACGCCGTCGTCGAGGGTGACGACATCCTGCTTCTCCACGTCAACATGCCGCCGAGCGGCGCCCCGGCGGCGCGGCCCCTGCGCGAACCGGCTCCGTCGGCAGCAGCAGCAGCTCCCAGCTGGCCGTGTTCCTCGGTGGCGGGGGCTCCGCGGACGGGGAGTTCATGGAGGCGATGCGCGGCGCGTGCAAGGCGCGGCACCCGCGCGCGAGGGTGTGCGCGGAGCGGGTGGAGCCGTCCACGGAGGGCCGCGAGGCCAAGGCGCAGACCATCCTCGCCGAGTCGCAGCGCAGGGGCGTCGACCTGCTCGTCATCGGTCACCACCGCTTCTCCGCCTTCCTCAGGTAAACCAAACCCCCCAATCCATGTCGTCGATCTCCTCATCGCACAGACGCGACCGAAACAACTAATCTAGCGTGCGCAGGTTGCGGAGCGCGAGCGGGACGAGCCGGCCGAGACACGACAGCACGGCGGAGTTCTTGATTGAGCACAGCAAGTGTCTGTGCGTGAGCGTTCAGAAGAAGGGCAAGAACGCCGGCTACCTGCTCAACACAAAGACCCACAAGAACTACTGGCTCCTCGCATGAACATGTACATACACGTGCCCATCGATTAGACTGATCGAAATTACATTTTTCAATTATCGCGTGCGTTTACCGCATGTTAATTTAGAGAAATGAATGTTCGATTGCATCGATGAGTTCTGCCTGCCAAAAAAGGTTTCCCCGTTTTATATTATATAAAGCCATGGCACCAACCACAAACAATATCCAAAGTACAAAGTTCAAGGTCCAAACGCACACGCCCAGTCACGATCAATACAGAAAATAAAGAGAATATCGTAATGAAAAAGAAAATCCAAATGGAGGGTCTTAGGGATTTTTCCTTGGTTGGATCTGGACGACCGGATTTGTCCCATGGAGGCCTGCTACCCCAGTGGCTGCCCCGACGTCGTGTGGTGGGTAGTTGACCCATGACGTGACGTTGGCTAGAGCGGTGTGCTTTGCGCGTGGGCCGACATTTGAGTTGGCCGATCCTTAGCGCATCTCCGGCGGCGCCCCAGGAAGGCCTCCCTGCCATTTTTTTCGCCGCGGCCGAAAAAACGCCTACCGCGCGCTTCAGAACTCGATTTACGGCCGGCCGAAAAAATAGCGCCAGCGGACCCAGCCAGAACTCCGGCTACTGATGGCGCCGGAGCGCCGGGCAAGTTGTTTTGGCGTGAAAAAGACGCGGGCAGTGCGTCGGCGACTTCGGCGCCGTTTTCCCCTAACGACCTCGGTTTTGGAATCAATGGCAAGGCTGCCGCCGTCAGCCTTGCCATTGATTCTCACGGGCGGCGCTTCACGGACTGCGCGCCGACGCTTCCTCCTCAAGACGCAGCATACACGGGCGCCACCCAGCTATAAAGCGGCGGCCTCCACTCGCTGCGTGCCCACACCAGCCCCGCCGCCGCCCAGCCCTCCCTCTCCTCGCCTCTCCCGAGCGCCGCCGCCAGCCCCTCCTCTACCTCTCCCGAGCCCGCCCAGCCCCGCCGTCGCCATGGCGTAACGCTTCCCGAGACGTAGGCGCCGCCAACCAACCGGCCGTCGTTCGCTCCATGAACAGATTTCGCTCTGCTCGGCGAACATCTGGCGTCGCCGGACATGCGCGCCGGCCAGCGGGTGGAGACTTCGGCCGGGAGTACCCATTCCCCGCTGCTCGACGCTGCGGCGGCCGGCATTCGCCGAGGAAGTCGAGATCGTCAGCGTCCCTCACCGACGCCCAACTCTCCTCCCCAAGCCGCCGACAACCACGCGGCCGGGCGGCGATTTCGAAAGCGCCGCCAAGCAGCAGCGATTGGCGTCACTAACGGCGCTACGGTGGTCGGTGGTCGGCAGAACAGCGAGGGCGCACCTCGGTGGGCGCCCCGCCGCACACTCGAGGGCGTGTTTCACGTACTCGAGGGCGGTAACGACCGCCGTTAAGCACTTCGCGCGCAGCACCGACGCTGTCGGGCCATGGGCGCCAAGGAGGTTCGTAGCGACCGACCTCGACGGTCAAGCCTCGTGTTTCTATGCCATCCACGGATCAGTATCTTTGGCACACACAAGACATCAATGTATATATCAAAGTGCAATCACATGCATAAATAACGTAAAACTGATATATACCTCATAATACTCAGCGGAAACAATCAAACGGGTGTGGAGTCCCATCAACGCCATCGGCAGGTTGAGTGTAGATCGAACCCTGTATTGTAACTCTTACTCGTCGAGAAGTATCTGCAACATGATACGTTGCAGCCGTGTAGGTCAGTACATTGAATGTACCGCAAGATCACAATATGAGAAACAGATGATAAAACTATACTATATGCAGAGGGCTTTGTGGCTCAGATCGAGTTTTATTTATGTAAAAGCTGGTTTTATTTTCCCTACATCAAAGGAATAAATGAAGTCTGCTCTATAGAGTTCTCTATCATGACATGGTTCCGCCAACCGATGTCTCATAGCCCAAAATCATCATAAGTTGCCCACAATTAAGTTATCAATCCGGTGTTGAGAGTTCCGAGATAGATCCAAGTCCAGAGGCTCAAATTGTCCGTAACCGGGGACACGGCTAATCGATTAGGTTATAACCCTCTGCAGAGGTTTGTACACTTTACCCGCAAGATTCGATCCCTCTCTTTACGTTCTCGCACTCTGAGGTGTTTGAGAACAAGATGACCAAACATGGTCTTCCAAAGAGTTCCTCCGACCACCGTCCGGCACCCATCCAATCCTACCGTAGTTCTACATCTGCTAGCACCGCCCCAGCCAGAGTCACAACTAAGGTCAACCAAGCCAGAGCCCATAATGACTTGCGGTTGCAGGTAAGCTTCCGGCATGAAGTATTCTTCCGTCTCTTTGAGTCCGGGTGAAGCTTTCCGCAAGGTGTCATGGCGCTTCTCCATGCATCCCGCCAACCACTGGTTTCTCCAGGTGCCCACAAATCCTTCACCCAGTAGTGTGTATTGAATTCTTGTCATCGAGTCTTGAAGTCTTGAGGTCTTGAAGATGCAGCCCTTGCAGATTCCATCATGGAGTTGTCGTCATTGACGAGAGTCCTCCTTCTTCACACACTCTCGAACACTCATACCAAACCCCGCCTACTACAGCGTAGCATTATAATAAAATAACGTCCCGGCTTGGTAACAGGGTGATGGGTTCCTACCTCATGCATACTACTCAACTACAAGAATTTCAATAACACTACTGAGGGGTGGTTGCAAAGGTGCCACTAAATGCAATAAAACATAGGTAAGAAAGCATGGTCAAAGTGAACTTGCCTTGTTGACGATCTTCAAAAACTAGGGTTTCAGAGTAGCAATCTTCAGACTCGGAAATTCTACCGAGGCAAACAATAACTATAATAAGCACATAGCATAACATAACATAACAAAGTAACACACCAAAACCAACAAAGCAAAACCCAAAGGAAAACTTAAAGAAAAAACAACTCAAAGTTTTCCTACTTCAAATAACAACAAAAATAGTTTTATATAACAAAAATTTCTTAACATCCCTAATCATGGTTTTATGTTAACTAAACATAAAATATTTCATTAAGCAACTAGGAGCAAAAAGAATTAAATAAAAATCTATTATGAAACTCCTGAATAAGCAAAACAAGCTTTAATTCAAATCTGATCTAACTCAATTTTTATAAATCCAAACATAGACAAATTATATATTTTTGGAAACTACAAGAAAATTGTGATCTAACGCAAAAAGAATCAGCATCATTGGACTTCTAGATCAAAAGTTATAAGCTAAACAAGAACGGAACTAAATCTGTTACGGGAATAAATCTGAAGACGAAAACGGAGTTACCTGTACGTGAGGCAGAGATGGCAGGAAGGAGACGGCGATGTGGAGGGCTGCTCCGGCGAGGGGGCGAGGTCGCCTTGGCGGGTGGGGTGGCGGAGGAGGGGTCGGCGCTTGGGGAGGTGGCGCTGGGCGATGGGGAGGTTCCAGGAGAGCTCCTGGTGGGCGTTTCTAGGCAGGAAAAGGAGGACGGTGGCGAGAAGGCTACGGGCAGGGGGGGCGTGGTGATGGGAAAATGGAACGAGGAGAGGGAGGGGTTTTATAGGCGGTCTCGGGAGGCGTTGGGATGGAAAGACGAGGAGATCGGGAAGGTGGAGATTCCTGTCTCCATGGATATGGAAAGCTTCAAGAACGTGAGAGGAAACAGAGGAAGGAGATGATCTCTTGTTGGGCTAGAATAGGAAAGTGCTTAATGGGCCAGCAGGTTTTTCCTAATAAAACGATTCCATTCCTATTTTTAAAATTAGGAAACTAAAACGATAAAAAGGAAATCAAATCAATTCGAATAAAGAGTTTTTATATACTAAAATTATCAGAAAAATAAAATGTAGATGATGAGCATTATTCCACGGCCAAAATAAAAACTTTAAAAATGTTTTTCAAAAATCCCTAAAGGCTTTATTTCTTTTTGCAAATAATTTTTAAATAAAAACTTTGGTTTTTCTTGGCTCAAATATTTTCAAAATGCCCCTGATTTTGGAGGGTCATTTTCCTCCGCTCTTTCTTGCTTGCAAGAATTTATTTTTCGGGTATTTCGGGAAGAAAAATAGAGAAGCAAGTGCAAATATTTGAAAGAATCAAATTGCAAAACTCCGCTCAAATTCTTTATAGTTGAAGAAGTCATGTCATCTTCTCTCATTGATTTTAATAGGATGAATTTGAATTTACCGGAGAAGGGGAAAGTCATTTTATTCCCTCTCTTTCAAAAGTTTTTGAAAAGGTTCAAATTTCACTCAAGTTTAATTCACTCAAGAAAACAAACAAACAATTCAATTAATTATATTAACATTCCAAAATTTGGGATGTTACAGTTCGGGTCCTCCTCCTCCTCTTCCTTCTCCCAATCCTCATCGCACTCCTCCGCAGACTGCCCCGCCTCGGCGTCAAGGCCGAGCCAAGGGCGGAGTCGCCCGCCGGCCGGCGCGACTCGCAGCGCCGCATCGTCATCAACGAGGGCGGCGCGCCTCCTCCTCGTCGGCTCCTCCGCTTCGTCAAGCCAAAGACGGACCGGGCTGGCGCCGTGAAGACGGAGCCGGGCTGGCGTCGGTGAAGGCGGAGTTCGACGACGACGACGCGGCCCTAGAATGGGCGCGCCAGGACTCCATTGCGATGGAGAAGGCGCGCCGGGAGAAGGTGAAGGAGCACCATCGCGCCGCCTTGCGCCGCTTCGAGGAGCGCCGACGTGGCCGCGATGAAGACGGGGTCGTCGTCCTATGCGACAGCGACAACGACGACGACGACGTGCCGCCGCTAGTCCGCCATGGCGACACCGAGTCCAGCAGGGGCGCCCGCGTCAAGGAGGAGAAGGCCGCCGACGACGACGGCGGCGACGGCGGCGACGACTTCAGCCCCTTTCTTTTTTAGATTAGGTTAATGTAATGAAAATGCGCGAATTTCGCCAAAATTTGCCATGTTTAGCCGAAATTTAACTACTTTTTATCATAACTTCGCCGAACGGCCCTTTTTTTTAATACGCGCCTGGGGGCGGCCCTGGGGGCCGACGGCTGGGGACCGACTCGCCCCCAGGGCCATTTTTTGCGTCGGCTCACCCCCAGGCGGCGCTTTTAGACGCCCCCTGGGGGACCAACGGCTGGAGATGCCCTTAGGTCAACTCCACCGCGCGATCCCATTTTGTCCGGCCCGTCCGTTTGGGGTAAAAGGGACAAATCGGATGGCCTAGCGCGCGACGGTCCAGACCCATCTTATCCGTTTTGTGTCCGGGCCGACCCATTTCGAGCGCAAACTTGCGCCTGGTTTGGGTCGCGGCGGAAGGCAAACGAGCGCACGCTCGTCCGTGTCGGGGCCGCTTGGTAGGCGGCCACCTACCTCCCATCTGTCAACATCAATGCGCGCGGGCGGGTGTCCCCACCTGTCATCCGGCCATCAAACGGTCGCTGTCCTTCTTAAATGGGACCCGTGGACCGGTCGTCGTCCTCATCACTTCCCACCCCGGTCCCTCTCTGCCCCCTCGAAAGCCTACACGCCCAAACCCTAGCCGCTCCCCGTCCTCGAATTCGCCGGCCGGCCGCAACCATGGGACTATGGAACTACGGCCGCAAGGGGAAGCACGACCGCAAGGCCGGCTCCTGCTCGGGCCGCCGCGGCTCCATGAAGAAGGAGGAGCCTGCGTCACCGTCGCGCTCCTCCCGTCGAGCCCCCGCGCGAGCCCCCTTCACCATCGGCCCTAGGCCCGCCGGCGAGCGCGACCGGCAGTACCTCAGCGCAGACGTGTGCCGGCGCTACTGGGAGACGAGGACGCCGGTCCCGTGGAGCGACGTCCACCTCCCCAACAACCGGCACCTCAGCGCCGACCGGGTCCCGATCCCGCCGGTGCCGATGGGCGACCGTGCGCGCCGCAATGAGATCGAGCGCCGCCGCCGCCTCCTCCCTGATGACCTGTACTACGACGACAGGTACGCCCCTGATTCCGTGCTCTGGGACACATGGCTCCAGGACGAGCACGACACGCGCCGCTGGCCCCACTTGCGCCGCGTCGTGGTGTCGGGCCGCGGCCACGTCGAGAGGTGCGCGGGCGTATGCGGGTGTGCGGCCTCACGCCCACGCCGTCGCCTTCCCCGTCTCCGTCACCACCTCCACCTCCTCGCATGACAGTGGAGGAGGAGGCCCGGCTCATGCAGCGTGTCATGGAGGACTCCATGAACACGCACGACGAGCGCCAATGGGACGGCTTTGAGGAGGCGCTCGCACTCTCTGCCGCCGGCGACGTCGCCTTCCACGAGCTGGAGATGGTGGCCGGCAAGGAGGAGGAGAGGAGCGAGAAGGTGATGGAGGAGGATCCGGTGGCCGCGTTCCACCCCGGCCTGGTGGGCCAGCAATGGAGCTGGTCGTGCACCGCACCGGAGATGGCCGACGCCGTGGGGGGCGTGAACTGGTGCCCCACTCCGCCGCGGTCACCAGAACGGGAGGCCTCGCCACGGGAGGAGGTGGTACAGGCACCTCCGACCTTCCAGGCCGCCCCCGTGTACCACGCGCCGCCGTCCCACCTCTGGACGCCGCCGGCCTACGTCGACCTCGTCAACGACGACGAAGACATCGACGGCCAATGAAGACGGCGAGGGCCATGGCATCAACGGGCGCGACAGGAGCGCGTGGCGGCGTTTTTTATTTTCTTTTTATGTTAATTATGACACTGATCCGTTAAGTGAACTGCTAAACTGGGCCATTTTGTGGCCGTGGCCCCCCTAACTAAGTTTTATGTTTTTTAAACTGCGCTTATTTACTTTTTTTAGTCATTTTATTTACGTTTTTCTGTTTTTTAAATCATGTCCAACACGGACGTGATTTGGGGTGCGGCCGCGTGGTGGGCGCACGCATGACCCAACGGATAGGGCTGGACACGGGCGAACCCATCGCCGCCCTAAAGGGACAAATTCCGGCCAAACCGGACGTCCGTTTGGGGTCGTGCGGTGGAGTTGGCCTTACCATGGTGGTGCTACGATACGATGGTTCCCCGCTTGCGTTGTCCGTCACAAGGTGACCACTTTTTAGTAGCCTCGCGTCCGGGTAGCAGCGGGGTGTCTCCCGTAGAAGCCAGGGAGACGACCCTGGATGGTGAGGCTGCATGGATGGGTCTTTTTTGCATCGAACTATGACTTTATTTAATGAATAATCATGCGGTTACAGTCTACCCGTAGGCTATTGACAAGGAAATCTGGACTCGCATTGAGCCAGCAGTCCGTACCCTCCATTGCACACGCATGTTGCGCACACAAGTGGGCCGGGAGATTAAGTTCCCTACTAATATGCTGCACCGAGAAGGAAACAAAATTAAGGACTAAAGCCTCAAGTTCTCGAAAGATAGGCATTGCAACCGAACATGAATTGCCGCGCGAGTTTCATTGGGTGACCAGCTCCATGCAGTCCACTTGCATTATCACATGTGACATTCCGCGTAGTTGAGCAAAGATCACACCCTCCCGAAATGCTAGGAGCTCAGCAATGGAAGGATCTGAGACCCCCTCTAGCGGCTTGCACCAAGCCCCCACAAAAGAAATGTGAGACCGGGCAACGCCACCTGCTCCTCCTGGCAGCGCATCTGGGAGCACCGATCCATCAGTGTTGATGGTAATCCACCCCACGTCCGGGGGGTTCCAGCTCCGTCCCGTCTGCACCCCAAGTCGACGGTTAGGTAGTTCCAGTATAGCCAGAGTTTCATGGATCCACTTGAGCGCTTGCACCAGGGAGAAGCCCTTGTGTTCGCGAGTCCATTTGTTCCTGGAGGTCCATATTGCATGCATGATCGTGATGATCTGACAACGAGCTTCGTCAGAGAACATCTCATCGAGCCCAAGATCCCGTGCCCATGTTAGCAGATGCAACCTCGGTAGATGAATATCGAACCGATCCTTCGCCGCAACCCAAAACTGCTTAGCATGTGAGCATGAGATAAGTGCATGCATCTAGTCTTCATTCATGGCCTTGCATAGATCGCAGCGGCCAAGTGGCTTGATGTGTCAGTGCTGCAAGGTCATGGAGTCTGGCAAGATGCCACGTAGAACTCTCCACCAGAAAACCCTAACCTTCGGCACCACCCGCAATTTCCAAAGTGCAGTCCACAATTGTTTATTTGCTGATGAAGTATCCGTCATCGTCCCTTCCTTTAGAGAACTAAGTTCGTTCCGAGTTATGAGAGAGCGATACGCTGATTTTATAGTGTAGTTACCTGACTTTTCCAACGACCACGCCAAACTATCTTCCCCACCCGATCTGTTCAAGGGTATGTTAAGGATTGCCTCAGCATCGGGAAGAAGAAAATTTTGGCGTACCAAACTGACATTCCAACTCCCCGTATAGTCATCTATCAACTCCGAGACAGTATGTAGGGGAGCCGCCCCTAGCCTTCCAGTCGGTTTCATGGTGACTATATTTGGGATCCAAGGATCATCCCAGATAGATATAGATGAGCCATCCCCTATGCGATGGATCAATCCTCTCTCCAAAGCCTTTCTGCCTGCTATAATAGCCTTCCAAGTAGAAGAAGCTCCCTTGGGCATCGAGGCTTGGAGAAAATTTGAATGTGGGAAATACTTGCCCTTCAACACTCTAGAGCATAAAGAATCTGGTTTGGTCAGAATGCGCCATCCTTGCTTTCCAAGCATTGCCAGATTGAATATTGTGGATCCCGAAAACCCAAACCTCCTTTGATTTTTGGCTCTGTCAATTTGTCCCACGCCAACCAATGTAGGGATCTTTTGTCGATAGAACTCCCCCACTAATATTTGTCCATGGGCGAGGTGATCTCCTTACATACTTTCTTGGTCAGCAGGAAACAACTCATGCTGTAGGTTGGAATAGCTTGTGCAATAGATTTCGAAAGGACCTTCCTTCCTGCACAGGCTAGATTCCTCTCTGACCATCCACTTATTTTGCTGCGGATATGTTCACCAATATGGTGAAAAGTACCACTAGTGATTCTTCCAATGGCAGTCGGTAAACCTAGATAGCGTTCAGAAAACGCTTCTGCTGAAATCCCGAGCACATGTCTGATTTGTGCCCGCAGGGGCTGCCCCGAGTTGCCACTAAAGAAAATAGAGCTTTTCTCTTTATTTACCGCCTGGCCCGAGCAGTCCGCATAGATTTGTAATATTTCCACCAGCCGTTCTGCAGTTTGGGTCTTAGCAGCAAGAAAAATGAGGCTATCATCAGCGAACAAAAGGTGACTAACCCATGGTGCATGGATACTCACACGGATACCTCTGTCGATGTGAACACCAGCATAATTATTGAGCAGTGAAGTTAGTCCATGAGCGTAGACTAGGAACAGATAAGGTGAGGCTGGACATCCTTGACGAAGCCCCCAGGAGGGGATAAAATATAGCAGCAACTCACCATTAACCTTACCTGAGAATCTGACGGACATGACACATTTCATAATAAGCATGATGAATCGGTCCCCAAAGCCCAGCTACACCAGCATGGCATCTAGATAGTGCCACTCCACCCGATCATACGCCTTGAGCATATCCAATTTAACAACACAACTATAGTTCTTGCCCTTCTTTCTTCTCCTGATGGCATGAATACACTCATAGGCAACTAAGACATTGTCCGTGATCAAGCCTCCTGGCACAAACGCACTCTGCTCATCACCTACAACATCGTCCAAGGTGGGACAAATTCTGCTTGCCACAGTCTTGACTGCGATCTTGTACAAAACGGGACATAAGGCAATAGGACGGCATTGAGAAATTTTCTGAGGGTACCTGACCTTAGGAATTAAAGTGATGGCCGTGTCGTTGAGCCCCGCTCGAAGCTCTCCCCCGTTCAGAAAACTCAACATGGCCAATGTAATGTCATTCCCGACGACATCCCAATGTCGTAGGTAGAAACCTGCTGTGAAGCCATCCACACTTGGCGCTTTTGACGGCGCCATTTCAAACAGTGTAGTTTTTACCTCTGCTGCGGTGTACTCCTTCTCGAGAAAATGATTCATGTCAGCAGACACGCGCGGCTCTACACAGTGCAAAAGCTCTTCCATCGGTCTGTATCCTTGTGACTGATACAGTGCTTGATAGAAAGAGGTGATCTCATCCTTTATCTCCATTGGGTCACTTAGGACATGGCCGTTCGTGCTCTCCAATGAGGTAATACGGTTGATCCTCGTGCGTTGTCGTGCTTGTGCTTGAAAGTAGCCTGTATTTCTCTCCCCAACACGGAGTCGCAACACACGAGATCTTTGTTTTAGCCAAATTTCCTCCTGCCGCAAAGCCTCACGCAGCTGCTTCGCGACCGTCTTCTCTTCTGTGACGCCCGGATAATCAGACTACAGTAATCCCAAGCTAATGATGCCACGTCACCTCCGTTACTGTAATTAAACTCCCGTTGATTCGAACCCGATCCAAATTCAAATTTAAAACATAGGCAAACAACAAAAGTTTCTAAACTTTAAATCTAAAATGTTTGGAGTGAACTAAATAATGCATATGTAATTATGGTGGAGAAACCACATTTTTATAAAAGGTTTAAATGCACTTAAGTAATTAAAGTAGTAGGTAAAACAATTAAATAAATGCAATTGGATATTATAAAATACTATACTATTTTGTTCGGGTTAAAACCTTTTGTGGCAGTAGTTATAATTGTAACTCTATTTTAGGTGTGGGTTTCACTTTTGAAAAACTATAAAATATTACATAAGTAAAAGAAAACCGTAATAAAAGAACAAATAAATAAAAGAAAATACGAAAATAGAAAGCGTAACTAAACTAAAACAGTGGAGAAGCCCCCTCTCGGGTCGTGGCCCAACTGGGTAACCCAGGCCCAGCCTGCCCACCCTCCCTCCATAGCCCCCACCAGGAGAAACCCTAACCGACTCCCCCCTCACCACTCGCCGCCCCACTCCCCAATCCAGATCGGGATCGAGGCGACCACCGCGCCTCCAGCCCGCCGAGCCGGGCGCCCCATCGCTCGATGTCGCCATCGCCGGCGCTGCCTGCCGTCGTCCTCCTCCTCGCGGCTCCCATCCGCCGCCTCCCGTCTCCTCCCTTGCAGCGCCCGACCAGCGCCTCTCCCTCGCCGGATCTCCCCGCGCCTCGCCGCCCGTCTTCGACCCCCTCCCCGACCGGAGCTCCTCGCCGCCGCCTCATCCCACCTCCACCTCGCCCTCGTCGCGCGGCACCCGGAGCCTTGACGCCGTGCCATCGCTGCTCACCACCACCTCGTCGGCGTCGCCTCGTCTTCGTCCTCCTCCCCATCGGGCGCCCCCACGCCTCGACGCCCCCCCTGCTCTCCAACGCCGGTGAGGACCCGGTCCTCCTTCCCGCTTAGTGCCTTACCGCGGCCCTCGCCTCGCCGCCCCTGTGTCGTCGCCGCGCCGCCCTGCGTCGAGCGCGACGGTGCTCCCACCTTTCCTCGCCCCCCTCGTGAACGCACCCGATACCCCTGCGCTCGGCTACGCCACCCGCTGACGGCCTCACCCTGCCGTCCTTGCCGCACGCGCTGCGAGGCCGAGCCCCGGCGCTACTCCACTCGACGCTGGCGCCTCTGCAGCCCACCTCCGACAACCCCGCATCCGTGCTCCGGAGCGCCTCGTCGCGTTGCATCTGCCGAGCCCACCCACCGATCCAGCCGTCGCCGGGGATGTCCGGCGGGCGAGCACCTTCGCTCTCTGTTTGCATCGCCGGCATACCACCGCGTGTGGCTCACTGACAGGTGGGCCCGCCCGGTTAAACCATCCCCTAACCACCTAATTAGAACCTAATAAAAATGTTTAGTTGAATAACTGAAAATGACATGTGGACCCATTCCAATTAAAAGCCTGTTTAAAAATATCTAAGTCAATGACATGTGGCCCCCCCACCTAATCTGTTAAATTAATTAAACTGTTAATTTACACTACTCTATGACAGCTGGGTCCCACCAGCCAGATTGACCAGTCAACGTTGACCTAGTCAACTGCTGACTGGACTATTGACTTTGACCTGCCCCACCGTAATACACTTTGTGGCTGGCACTGCACTATGTGACAAAAGTATTTCTTGACTTAAATTGGGAATATAAATAAATCCTAAAATTGATTTAAATCTTTTAAAATTAATATAAAATAAACCGTAGTTCGGATGGAAAAACTTTGTACATGAAAGTTGCTCGAGCAGCGAGACGAACCGGATACGCAGCCCGTTCGTCCACCACACACTCCTAACATATCAAACACGCAACTTTCCCACTTCGGTTCATCTCGTCTGAAAACACTAACACCGGGATACTTTCCGGATGTTTCCTTCACCAAAGATCACCTTCTACAGCATTAGGTCACCTCTAGCACCGCGTATTGCCATGTTACGCTTTGTGATACTTTGATTGCGTTGTTATTTATTGTGTTCCCCTCCGTTACTTTTTTACGGTAGACCCCTGACGCTGCTGCCCAGTTCGACCACGGAGTTGACGACCCTCTCTCTTGCGAGCAACCAGGCAAGCCCCCTTTGATCACCAGATATCGCCTACTCTTCTCTATCTGCTTGCATTAGAGTAGTGTAGCATGTTCTGCTTTCAGATACTCCTATCCGCTGCATAGCTTTGTCCTTGTTACTCTTGTTGTTACCTTACCGCAATCCTATATGCTTAGTATAGGATGCTAGTACTTTCATCTGTGGCCCTACATTCTTGTCCGTCGCCGTGCTATACTATCGGGCTGTGACCACTCGGGAGGTGATCACGGGTATATACTATATACTTTATACTTGATACATGTGGAGACTAAAGTCGGGTCGGCTTGTGGAGCACCATGAGTGATTCACTTGATTGGGGCTGAAAGGACCTTTGTCCCGACGGCCCTCTGGATGGATCTTTGTGGCGGAGCGGCAGGCAGGTTGAGACCGCCTAGAGAGAGGTGGGCTGGCCCTGCTCGGCGCTCGCGGATACTTAACACGCTTAACGAGATCTTGGTATTTGATCTGAGTTGGCTACGAGCTTATACGCACTAACCATCTACGCGAGAGTAGTTATGGGTATCCGGCGTCGTGGTATCAGCCGAAGCACTTCAGACGTCAGCGACGGAGCGGCGCGCGCCGGATTGGGCTGGAACGCCTGCTAGGCTAGGTCTGCTTCCGGCACAGACATAACGTGCAGGTGTGCTCGAGGCGATGGGCCCTGCCCTGGCGCTTAGGTTTAGACCGCGTGTTGGCCTCTCTGTTGTGCCTAGGTGGGGCTGCGACGTGTTGATCTCCCGCGGCGGGCATGACCCAGAAAGTGTGTCCGCCAAATGGGATCAAGCGTCTTTGGGTAAGATGGTGCACCCTGCAGGAAGTTAATCTATTCAATAGCCGTGATCTTGATAACAGGACGACTTGGAGTTGTACCTTGAGCTTATGACAACTAGAACCGGATACTTGATAAAATACACCCTTCCAAGTGCGGATACAACGGTGGTCGCTCTCTCGTGGATATGAGGAGGGATGGCGGGTAGGATTATTGCTATGTGATGTTACTTGGAGGACTTCAGATTGCCCTCCTCTACTGTTGCAAGACGGTGACCAGAAGCGTAGTCTTCGTTAAGACTAGCTATCTCCTCTTATTCGGCATTCTCGTAGTTCAGTCCAATCGATATGGCCCTTACACATATATCCATGCATATGTAGTGTAGCTCCTTGCTTGCGAGTACTTTGGATGAGTACTCACGGTTGCCTTGTTCCCCCTTTTCCCCCTACCTCTACTCGATTGCTTCAACCAGACTATGGAGCCCAGGAGCCAGACGCCACCGCCGATGACGACTACTACTCTGGAGGTGCCTACTACTACGTGCAGCCCGCTGACGACGACCAGGAGTAGCTAGGAGGATCCCAGGCAGGTGGCCTGCTCCTCTTTCGATCTGTATCCCAGTTTGTGCTAGCCTTCTTAAGGCAAACTTGTTTAACTTATGTCTGTACTCAGATATTGTTGCTTCCGCTGACTCGTCTATGATCGAGCACTTGTATTCGAGCCCTCGAGGCCCCTGGCTTGTATTATGATGCTTGTATGACTTATTTTGTTTGTAGAGTTGTGTTGTGATATCTTCCCGTGAGTCCTTGATCTTGATCGTACACATTTGCGTGCATGATTAGTGTACGATTGAATCGAGGGCGTCACATCTTCGTCAGTAGGTCCGCGTTGGACCGACGCAGATTGCAAGCGATCAAGCCGCTGCTGAAGCTTTCTGACTTTCTGTTCCAAATTTCCGAACTCTTGCCGCCCCCATGAGCCCAGCTGCTGCTGAACATTGGAAAGGGCATCAATGATACCTTGTAAACCTTGCTGACTCGAGCCCGGCTGCCACATGTTTCGGACCTTCTCGTCATAATCAGCATGAGTTTGCCAAACATTTTCATAGCGGAACTTGTGTGGTGCTCGGGACCAGCCCCTCGTCGCCTGAGGACGACATTCAGCCAGAACAAAGCAGTGATCCGACTCTATGCTGCTCACATGTTTAACATTGGTGAGCTCAAACAGCTGAAGGAAGTCGGCGTTGGCGAAAGCTCTATCAATCCGTTCTTTAACATTCGAGCTACCTTGCTGTTCGTTATCCAATGTGAAGGGTACGCCGCGCCACCCCAGATCCTGGAGTGCGCAATCTGAAATTGCATCACGGAAAGCGCGCATTTGTCCTTCCGATCTTGCATTCACACTAAAGTGTTCATCCACATGCAGGGTTTTGTTAAAATCCCCCATACACAACCACACCCCATGCTGGATAGCGAAAAGAGTACGGAGGAACCGCCAGCTGTGGTGTCGATTCTCCACACGGGGCTTACCGTAAAAACCAGTGAAACGCCAACTTTTATCATTCTGAGTGACCTTCACATCAATATGAGATTTACTGTAATTCTCCAAACTAACATCGACCTCCTTTGAACAAAAAAGACCGATACCTCCACTAAGCCCGTCACTATCGACGGCAAAACAACCATGAAATCCTAAAGTAGTTTTCAGATCTTCCACTCGTTGCCCCCTGATCTTCGTTTCCATGACGAATAACAGGGTGGGGCCTTCTTGCTTCACCAACTTGCGAAGCTCACGAACTGTCGCAGGGTTCCCAAGCCCTCGGCAGTTCCAACTCATAGCATTCATTGGCTCAGGCAGGGCTGACTTGCAGCCGCTGCCGAGGATTCAGATGATGGTGGAGTAGGCTTTTTCTTCTTTGATTCCCTCTCAGGGAGAGACTCATTTAGGTTTTCTGCAACTAGAGCAGTTGGTTCAGAAGTGCCAACTCCATCTGCATTGCCACCAGCGGGCTCGCCATGTTCTGTGATTGCCAGGGTTTGCTTCACTACCTGACTATAGACTTGAGTCGTTTGCGGGGCCCCCTTACGCTTTTGCGCCACTGGATTCTTGACAGGTGATGTCACCTCCGGTCCCCCCTTCGGCTGAGAGTTCGATGATCGGGATTCTCTTGTACTTTGCTGTTTCTCATGCTTATCCCGCTCTGAGTTCTCTCCCGAATTAGCTTTCCTACGATACTCCAACGCTCTTAAAGAGGCCTTGAACGAGAGATCACCGTTTTCATCTCTAGTCCACGGCGTGGGACAGAATAGATCGTAATGACCAAGCCGACCACAAGAGAAGCAGAAGTGGGGTATTTGTTCATACTCGATATCGTATCGATCAATGCTCTTTCTCTTTGCCGAGTTGATCAATATCCATCTCCGCAGGGGTTTCTGTACATCAATTGTGACTCTGGCTCGCAAGAAGCCCCCTACTGGATCAATTTGGACAACAAAAGCAGATTTATCAACCTGCTGAGCAATCGCCAAACCACGAGTTTCGTTTCTCAGATTATAGGGCAGATTGACTACCCGAATCCACACTGGCAGCTTATCAAACTTGAGTTCCGAAGGTTGCATGTGGTTACTCCAAGATGACAGCATGTTTGTTGATGTGCCAAGGCGATCCCTCCCAGACGCGATCCCTATCACGATTTGATGCAAATTCTGCAGCAAACATGTTTTCTCCAAGAGGTCAGAAGGACAAGCCTCTAGGGTTTCCCCATGCAGGACGTAGTGCATTCGTAATTGTGTTTATGTGAAAGAGATTCTTGAATAGCACCTTGCCTACGAGGAGCCACTTCGGCGGAGAGCCATCGTCAGAGTCATCGATCACTAGGGGTGTTGCTTCCTCCTCAGAGATATCCAATTTTCCAAGCGCCTCTTCCATCTGAGCACGAGCCGAGGGAGGGAGAGGGCGCCGACGTCGTTCCGTTCCTTCCCATCGGGGGCCGAAGACATCGTCCCGTGGATCGCCGGTGCACCCCGATGATTGGATCTGCGTGCGCCGTCAAAGCTACCGAGCCCTAATCGCCGCCAGAGGGTTTTAGGGTTTCGGGGAAAAGTCAAATACCTCCTCAGAATAGAATTCACCTCTTGATTTCTGCATGGATGGGTCTGTGGTGAGCAACATTGCAGCGGTGGTGATGTCTCCTCTTGGCTATGTGGGTAGTTGATACGCCTTCAATGTATATATAATTTTTCATTGTTCCATGCTGTTATGTAGTCATTCTTAGATGTAATCATTTTATAGCAACTTTATATCATTTTTGGGGACTAACCTATTAACATAGTGCCAGTGCCAGTTGTTATTTTTTGCTTCTTTTTTACTTCACAGAAAATAAATATCAAACGGAGTCCAAACGCAGCGAAATTTTTTGGTGATTTTTTTCTGGACCAGAAGACACCTGTTGGGCCAAAGAAGTACCAAAGGGGGCTCCGAGGGGAGCACAACCCACCTGGGCGCGCCTGGGGCCAGGAGAACCCTGGTGGGTTATCCCCACCTCGGCTGCCTCCCGCGCCTCTTTGCTCTATAAATACCCCAATATTCCAGAAACCCTAGGGGAGCCAACGAAAAACAATTCCAGCCGCCGCAAATTCTAGAAAACCACAGATCCAATCTAGACACCATCACAGAGGTGTTCATCATCCTCATTGGTGCCTCTCCGATGATGCGTGAGTAGTTCATTGTAGACCTAGGGGTCCATAGTTAGTAGCTAGATGACTTCCTCTCTCTCTCTCTCTCTCTCTCTCTCTCTCTTTTGATTCTCAATACAATGGTCTCTTGGAGATCTATTTCATGTAACACTTTTTTGCGGTGTGTTTGTTGGGATCCGATGAACATTGAGTTTATGATCAGATGTATGTTTTTATCCATGAAAGTTATTTGAGTCTTTTGATCTCTTATATGCATGATTACTTGTAGCCTCGTATTTCTTTTTCGAATCATTGGTTTAGTTAGGCCGACTAGATCGATTATTCTTGCCATGCGAAGAGGTGCTTTGTGATGGGTTTGATCTTACGGTGTTCAATCCCAGTGACAGAAAGGGAAATGACACGTATGTATTGTTGCTATTAAGGATAACAAGATGGGGTATATTCCTACATGAATAGATCTTGCCTACATCGTGTCATCATTCTTATTGCATTACCCTGTTTCTCCATGAACTTAATGAAGGAAATATGCCCTAGAGGCAATAATAAAGTTGTTATTTTATATTTCCTTATTCATGATAAATGTTTATTATTCCTGCTAGAATTGTATTAACCAGAAACTTGATACATCTGTGGATACATAGACAAAACAATGTGTCCCTAGTATGCCTCTACTAGACTAGCTCGTTGATCAAAAGACGGATAAGTTTCCTAGCCATGGAAATGAGTTGTCATTTGACAACGGGATCACATCATTAATGGAATGATGTGATGGACAAGACCCAACCATTAGCTTAGCATAATGATCATTCAGTTTTGTTGCTACTGCTTTCTTCGTGTCAAATATATATTCCTCCGACTATGAAATTATGCAACTCCCGGACACGGAGGAGTGCCTTGTGTGCTATCAAACGTCACAAGTAACTGCGAGATTATAAAGATTCTCTACAGGTATCTCCGAAGCTGTTTGTTGGGTTGACATAGATCGAGATTAGGATTTGTCACTCCGAGTATCGG
Organism: Aegilops longissima; assembly: GCA_021605205.1. Classification (NCBI taxonomy): domain Eukaryota; kingdom Viridiplantae; phylum Streptophyta; class Magnoliopsida; order Poales; family Poaceae; genus Aegilops; species Aegilops longissima. Next base: position 266,446,701 of record CM038676.1, read on the forward strand.
GGAGGTATCTCTGGGCCCTCTCGGTAATGCACATCATATGAAGCCTTGCAAGCAATGTGACTAATGAGTTAGTTACGGGATGTGCTACCTCTTGAGCACTGCGTTGGTTTTCCCTTGAAGAGGAAAGGGTGATGCAGCAAATAGCGTAAGTATTTCCCTCAGTTTTTGAGAACCAAGGTATCAATCAGTAGGAGGCTACACGCAAATCCCTCATACCTACACAAACAAATAAGAACCTTGCAACCAACGCAATAAAGGGGTTGCAATCCCTTCACGGCCACTTGCAAAAGTGAGATGTAACAGAGGTGATAATAAGATAAATATTTTTGGTATTTTTATGATGTATATTGGAAAGTAAAGATTGCAAAATAAAGTAGATCGGAAACTTATATGATGGAAAATAGACCCGGGTGCCATAGATTTCACTAGTGGCTTCTCTCAAGATAGCATAAGTATTACGGTGGGTGAACAAATTACTGTCGAGCAATTGATAGAAAAGTGCATAGTTATGAGAATATCTAGGCATGATCATGTATATAGGCATCACGTCCGCGACAAGTAGATCGAAACGATTCTGCATCTACTACTATGTAGCGACCAAACCTCAAACAGTCTGATCTCTGTGCATCAGTGTCATGCCTGGATCGGTAATGCTGACATGCACAGTACTCGAGGATTTATAACAGAGTAGCAATCACACACTTATTACAATGAGTGTCTCAAAAGAGAACTTATTACAATAATATGACTTAAGGCCATCTAAAATCGATAACAGTGGAAGGCTTGGAAGATAAAGCGAGTCCATCAACTCCAATGGCATAGCTGAGTGAAAGACAACGACCTATGGCACCTTACTCGTCGTCTGAAAAGTCTGCAACATGAACGTTGCAGGCCGAAACGGGTCAGCACATGGAATATGCTGGCAATGTAACACATAGAGTAATGAACAAAATAAATGCTATCACTACATGCATATATGGCTGGTGGAAAGCTCTATGGTTACAGTTTTGCATAAAGCCAATTTGTCCCTACAACAAAGACATAAATTTTGTTTAACTATCATGGTGGTTGTTAAACATTGAGAAGGTCCCTCCAACTCAATCCCAATTAAACATCATCATTAAACCAAATCAAATTATATTTAGAGTGATGAGATCAACATGATAATCCAAGAACCAGATACTCAAGATGTCCATAACCGGGGACACGGCTAACTATGATTAGTTTGTATACTCTGCAGAGGTTTGCGTACTTTTCCCCACAAGACTCGAATACATCCATGATCGGAGATTCGAGACACAGTCTTTCTGAAACAATAACTCTTTACTCTGGGTGGACAGTTACACCTACTCTCTCCTACATCTGCTAGCCCACCACTGAAAGAGGTCATGCAACATACTCAACTATGCTAGAGCCCATAATAGCTTGTGGCTACACACGGAAGTTTCTAGCATGAATAATCTTATGATCCCTTTGAGCCTGGGTGGCGGACCATTGGATGATCACACGGGTACTCCGGGATATCCTAGGACAACACTAGATTCTCCAGGTGCCCTGACAACCACTGGGTACTCTAGGGTGCCTCAAGCAATCCACCCAGATGTGTATTTAAGTAGCCACCTTAAGTTAACCATTAATTAGCAATACTCACATCAGTCATGGATACACTCACCCAAACCACGTCTACGAGCATAGCATAGCAATATAAGCATCACATAAAAGTAACTCCCAAAGGTTTGATAATAAATAGGGCAATAGGTTCTAACTCATCATCTACTTCCCAGAACCCACATGTTAAAACAGATCCTAACCATGCAATGTTTGAGGGTTGATCTAATGCAATAAAAACTGGGTATTAAAGAGGTATGATCAAAGTGTTACTTGCCTTGTCGTTTCTTCCGCTTTATGGATTGACGTAATAGTTTTTACGTTACTTTATACATGTGATTTACCTCTGTTATAAATCCTCGAGTACTGTGTGTGTCAGCATACCGATCCAGGGATGACACTTAAGCACAGAGACTTGATCGTCTGAGGTCAGGTTGCTACATACTATTATTCCACACATCGACCGCTATCCAGCATGCATCTAGAGTATTAAGTTCATAAGAACAGAGTAACGCATTAGGCAAGATGACATGATGTAGAGGGATAAACTCAAGCAATATGATATAAACCCCATCTTTTTATCCTCGATGACAACAATACAATACGTGCCTTGCTGCCCCTCCTGTCACTGGGAGAGGACACCGCAAGATTGAACCCAAAGCTAAGCACTTCTCCCATTGCAAGAAAGATCAATCTAGTAGGCCAAACCGAACTAATAATTCAAAGAGACTTGCAAAGACAACAAATCATACATAAAAGAATTTAGAGGAGATTCAAATATTGTTCATAGATAATCTTGATCATAAACCCACAATTCATCGGATCTCGACAAACACACCGCAAAAAGAGTTACATCGAATAGATCTCCAAGAAGATCGAGCAGAACTTTGTATTGAGATTCAAAGAGAGAGAAGAAGTCATCTAGCTAATAACTATGGACCCGAAGGTCTGTGGTAAACTACTCACAATCCGTCGGAGAGGCTATGGTGTTGATGTAGAAGCCCTCCGTCATCGATTCCCCCTCCGGCGGAGCGCCAGAAAAGGCCCCAAGATGGGATCTCACAGGTACAGAAGGTTGCGGTGGTGGAAATAAGGTTTCGTGGTGCTCCTGGATATTTTTAGGATATATGGTATATATAGGCGAAAGGAGTCGGTCATGGGAGCCACGAGGGGCCCACGAGGGTGGGGGGGCGCACCCTCCTACCTCGTGGCCGCCTAGTTTGTTCTTTGACGTCCACTCCAAGTCTCCTGGATTCCGTTTGTTCCAAAAATAACTCTCCCGAAGGTTTCATTCCGTTTGCGAAACACTGAAATAGGCAAAAAAACAGCAATTTGGGCTGGGCCTCCGGTTAATAGGTTAGTCCCAAAAATAATATAAAATTATATAGTAAAGCCCATTAAACATCCAAAACAGATAATATAATAGCATGGAACAATCAAAAATTATAGATACATTGAAGACGTATCAAGCATCCCCAAGCTTAATTCATGCTCGTCCTTGAGTAGGTAAATGATAAAAACAGAATTTTTGATGTGGAATGCTACCTAACATATTTCTCAATGTAATTTTCTTTATTGTGGCATGAATGTTCAAATCCATAAGATTCAAGACAAAAGTTCATATTGACATGAAAACAATAATACTTCAAGCATACTAACAAAAGCAATCATGTCTTCTCAAAATAACATGGCTAAAGAAAGTTATCCCTACAAAATCATATAGTCTGGCTATGCTCTATCTTCATCACACAAAATATTTAAATCATGCACAACCCCGATGACAAGCCAAGCAATTGTTTCATACTTTGATGTTCTTAAACTTTCAATTTCCACGCAATACATGAGCGTGAGCCATGGACATAGCACTATATGTGGAATAGAATGGTGGTTGTGGAGAAGACAAAAAAGGAGAAGATAGTCTCACATCAACTAGGCGTATCAACGGGCTATGGAGATGCCCATCAATAGATATCAATGTGAGTGAGTAGGGATTGCCATGCAACGGATGCACTAGAGCTATAAGTGTATGGAAGCTCATCAAAAGAAACTAAGTGGGTGTGCATCCAACTTGCTTGCTCACGAAGACCTAGGGCATTTTGAGGAAGCCCATCATTGGAATATACAAGCCAAGTTCTATAATGTAAACTTCCCACTAGTATATGTAAGTGATAACATATGAGACTCTCTATCATGAAGATCATTGTGCTACTTTGAAGCACAAGTGTGGTAAAAGGATAGTAGCATTGTCCCTTCTCTCTTTTTCTCTCATTTTTTTATTTTGGTGGGCTTCTTTGGCCTCTTTTTTTATTTGGGCTTCTTTGGCCTCATTTATTTTTCATAAAGTCCGGAGTCTCATCCCAACTTGTGGGGGAATCATAGTCTCCATCATCCTTTCCTCACATGGGACAATGCTCTAATAATGAAGATCATCACACTTTTATTTACTTACAAGATTACAACTCAATACTTAGAACAAAATATGACTCTATGTGGATGCCTCCGGTGGTGTACCGGGGCATGCAATGAATCAAGAGCGACATGTATGAAAGAATTATAAAGGTGGCTTTGCCACAAATACGATGTCAACTACATGATCATGCAAAAGCAATATGACAATGATGGAGCGTGTCATAATAGACAGAACGGTGGAAAGTTGCATGGCAATATATCTCGGAATGGCTATGGAAATGCCATAATAGGTAGGTATGGTGGCTGTTTTTAGGAAGGTATATAGTGGGTGTATGGTACCGGCGAAAGTTGCACGACACAAGAGAGGCTAGCAATGGTGGAAGGGTGAGAGTGCGTATAATCCATGGACTCAACATTAGTCATAAAGAACTCATATACTTATTGCAAAAATCTATTAGTCATCAAAACAAAGTACTACGCGCATGCTCCTAGGGGGATAGATTGGTAGGAAAAGACCATCGCTCGTCCCCGACCGCCACTCATAAGGAAGACAATCAAAAAATAAATCATGCTCCGACTTCATCACATAACGGTTCACCATACGTGCATGCTACGGGAATCACAAACTTTAACACAAGTATTCCTCAAATTCACAACTACTCCACTAGCATGACTCTAATATCACCATCTTCATATCTCAAAACAATCATAAGGAATCAAACTTCTCATAGTATTCAATGCACTTTATATGAAAGTTTTTATTATACCCATCTTGAATGCCTATCATATTAGGACTAATTTTATAACCAAAGCAAATTACCATGCTGTTCTAAAGATTCTCAAAATAATATAAGTGAAGCACGAGAGATCAAAAATTTATATAAAATAAAACCACCGCCGTGCTCTAAAAAGATATAAGTGAAGCACTAGAGCAAAATTATCTAGCTCAAAAGATATAAGTGAAGCACATAGGGTATTCTAATAAATTCCGATTCATGTGTGTCTCTCCAAAAGGTGTGTACAGCAAGTATGATTGTGGTAAACTAAAAAGCAAAGACTCAAATCATACAAGACGCTCCAAGCAAAACACATATCATGTGGTGAATAAAAATATAGCATCAAGTAAAGTTACCGATGGACGAAGACGAAAGAGGGGATGCCTTCCGGGGCATCCCCAAGCTTAAGCTTTTGGTTGTCCTTGAATTTACCTTGGGGTTCCTTGGGCATCCCCAAGCTTAGCTCTTGCCACTCCTTATTCCATAATCCATCAAATCTTTACCCAAAACTTGAGAACTTCACAACACAAAACTCAACAGAAAATCACATGAGTTCCGTTAGTGCAAGAAAGCAAACCACCACTTTAAGGTACTGTAATGAACTCATTCTTTATTTATATTGGTGTTAAACCTACTGTATTCCAACTTCCCTATGGTTCATACCCCCCCCCGATACTAGCCATAGATTCATCAAAATAAGCAAACAACACACGAAAAACAGAATCTGTCAAAAACATAACAGTCTGTAGTAATCTGTAACTTTCGAATACTTCTGGAACCCTAAAAATCCTACCAAAATAGGAAGTCCTAGGAAATTTGTCTATGAATCTTCTGCAGAAATAATCAACTGAAAATCACGTTTCTGTGATTTATTAAAATTATTCTCGTGCGGGCAAAAGTTTCTGTTTTTCAGCAAGATCAAATTATCTATCACCCAAGATGATCCTATAGGTTCTACTTGGCACAAACACTAATTAAAACATAAAACCACATATAACCAGAGGCTAGATGAATAATTTATTACTAAACAGGAGCAAAAAGTAGAGAACAAAAATAAAATTGGGTTCTCTCCCAACAAGCGCTATCGTTTAACGCCCCTAGCTAGGCATAAAAGCGAGAACAGATCTAAGTATTGCCATCTTTGGTATTCAATTCATAGGTGGCTCTCATAATAGATTCATAAGTTAATTTGATTTTCTTCCTAGGAAAGTGTTCCATGACTTTCCTTAATGAAAATTGGAATCTCATATTTTCTTCTTTCATATCAATAATTGCATCAATCGTTCTAAGGAAAGGTCTACCAAGAATAATAGGACATGAAAGATTGCAATCTATATCAAGAACAATAAAATATACGGGCGCATAATTCCTATTTGCAACAATAAGAACATCATTAATCCTTCCCATAGGTTTCTTAATGGTGGAATCCGCAAGCTGCAAGTTTAAAGAGCAATCATCAAATTCACGGAAACCTAACACATCACACAAAGTTTTTGGAATTGTGGAAACACTAGCACCAAAATCACACAAACCATAGCAATCATGATATTTAATTTCAATTTTAATAGTGGGTTTCCACTCATCATGAAGCTTTCTAGGGATAGAAACTTCTAATTCAAGTTTTTCTTCATAAGATTGCAATTAAAGCATCAACGACATGTTTAGTAAAAGCTTTATTTTGACTATACGCATGAGGAGAATTTAACACGGATTGCAACAAGGAAATACAATCTATTAAAGAACAATTATCATAATTAAATTCATTGAAATCCAAAATAGTGGGTTCATTGTTATGTAAAGTTTTGACCTCTCCAATCCCACTTTTACCAAATTTTGCATCAAGATCTAAAGACTCTGAATCATTGGGACACCTTTTAACTAAAGTTGACTCATCTCCAGTCCCATCATTATCAAGATTCATATTGCAAAACAAAGATTTAATAGGGGACACATCAATCACTTTTAGATCTTCATCCCTATTATCATGAAACTAGAAGAACACGCTTTTACAAAGCAATCTTTCCTAGCACGCATCCTAGCGGTTCTTTCCTTGCAATCATCAATGGAAATTCTCATGGCTTTGAGAGACTCATTGATATCATGCTTAGGTGGAATAGATCTAAGTTTCAAAGAATCAACATTAAGAGAAATTCTATCCACGTTCCTAGCCAACTCATCAATCTTAGGCAATTTTTCTTCAAGCAAAGCATTGAAATTGTTTTGAGAAATCATAAACTATTTAACACTACTCTCAAAATCAGAGGGCATATTATTAAAATTTCCATAAGAGTTGTTGTAGGAATTACCATAATTATTAGAGTAATTACTAGGAAACGGCCTAGGATTAAAGTTTCCTCTATACGCGTTGTTACCAAAATTATTCCTACCACAAAAATTCACATCCATAGATTCATTATTATTCTCAATCAAAGTAGACAAAGGCATATCATTAGGATCAATGGGAGCACTCTTATTAGCAAACAATTTCAGAAGTTCATCCATCTTTCCACTCAAAACATTAATCTCTACTATCGCATGAACCTTTTTATTAGTAGATCTTTTGGTGTGCTATTGAGAATAATTAACCATAATATTATCTAGGAGTTTAGTAGCTTCTCCTAAAGTGATTTACATAAAAGTGCCTCCCGTGGCCGAACCGAAAAGATTTCTGGAAGCAAAATTCAATTTGGCATAAATTTTTTGTATGTTCATCCATAAATTTAATCCATGTGTAGGGCAGTTGCGAAACATTAATTTCATCCTCTCCCAAGATTGTGCAACATGTGCATGATCAAGTTGCTTAAAATTCATAATATCGTTTCTAAGAGAGATGATCTTAACGGGAGGAAAATACTTAGAGATAAAAGCATCTTTGCACTTATTCCATGAATCAATACTATTTTTAGGTAGAGACGAAAACCAAGTTTTGGCACGATCACTAAGCGAAGACGAAAATAACTTCAATTTAACAATATCATTATCCACGTCTTTCTTCTTTTGCATATCACAAAAATCAACAAAGTTGTTTAGATGAGTAGCAACATCTTCACTAGGAAGGCCAGAGAATTGATCTTTGATGACAAGATTCAACAAAGCAACATTAATTTCACAAGATTCAGCATCGGTAAGAGGAGCAATGGACGTGCTAAGAAGATCATTGTTGTTGGTATAGGAGAAATCACATGTGACGCCCCCGATTCAATCGTACACTAATCATGCACGCAAATGTATACGATCAAGATCAGGGACTCACGGGAAGATATCACAACACAACTCTAAAACATAAATAAGTCATACAAGCATCATAATACAAGCCAGGGGCCTCGAGGGCTCGAATACAAGTGCTCGATCATAGACGAGTCAGCGGAAGCAACAATATCTGAGTACAGACATAAGTTAAAGAAGTTTGCCTTAAGAAGGCTAGCACAAACTGGGATACAGATCGAAAGAGGCGCATGCCTCCTGCCTGGGATCCTCCTAACTACTCCTGGTCGTCGTCCGCGGGATGCACGTAGTAGTAGGCACCTCCGGTGTAGTAGTCGTCATCGACGGTGGCGTCTGGCTCCTGGGCTCCATCGTCTGGTTGCTGCAATCGAGTAGAGATAGGGGGAAAAAGGGGAAACAATGCAACCATGAGTACTCATCCAAAGTACTCGCAAGCAAGGAGCTACACTACATATGCATGGATATATGTGTAAAGGGCCAAATCAGTGGACTGAACTGCAGAATGCCAGAATAAGAGGGGGATAGCTAGTCTTATCGAAGACTACGCTTCTGGTCACCTTCGTCTTGCAACAGGTAGAAGAGGGTAGGTTGAAGTCCTCCAAGTAACATCACATAGCAATAATCCTACCCGGCGATCCCCTCCTCGTTGCCCTAAGAGAGAGCGACCACCGGTTGTATCTGGCACTTGGAAGGGTGTGTTTTATTAAGTATCCGGTTCTAGTTGTCATAAGGTCAAGGTACAACTCCAAGTCGTCCCTTATCGAAGATCACGGCTATTCGAATAGATTAACTTCCTGCAGGGTGCACCAACTTACCCAACACGCTTGATCCCATTTGGCCGGACACACTTTCTGGGTCATGCTCGGCGCGGAAGATCAACACGTCGCAGCCCACCTAGGCACAACAGAGAGGCCAACACGCGGTCTAAACCTAAGCGCCACAGGGTCCGGGCCCATCGCCCAATGCACACACGCTGCGTAGGGCGGCCGAAAGCATAACTAGCCCGCTAATACAAGAGCAGGCTTACGTTCCAATCCGGCCGCGCGCGCTCGGCCATTGGCGTCATGCGATGCTTGGTGATACCACGACGCCGGGATACCCATAACTACTCCCACGTAGATGGTTAGTGCGTATAGGATCGTAGCCAACTCAGATCAAATACCAAGATCTCGTTAAGCGTGTTAAGTATCCGCGAACGCCGAAGAGGGCCAGGCCCACCTCTCTCCTAGGCGGTCTCAACCTGCCCTGTCGCTCCGCCACAAAGATCCACTAGCGGCTGCTCCACCAGCCGACCCGACTTTAGTCTCCACATGTATCATGTATAAGTATATAGTTTATACCCGTGATCACCTCCCGAGTGATCACGGCCCGATAGTATAGCATGAGACGGACAAGAATGTAGGGCCACAGATGAAATACTAGCATCCTATACTAAGCATATAGGATTGCGGTAAAGGTAACAATGATAGTAACAAGGACAAGGCTATGCATCGGGATAGGTATAGCGGAAAGCGGTAACATGCTACACTACTCTAATGCAAGTAGTATAGAGTAGAATAAGCGATATCTGGTGATCAAGGGGGGGCTTGCCTGGTTGCTCGCAAGAGAGAGAATCGTCAACTCCGTGGTCGAACTTGGCAAAGCGTCGGTCTCGTAGTCTACCGGAGAGAAGAGGGGGAAGAAACAATGAATACCATGTAACAGATGCATATCGATGCATGACATGACAAGTAACGATGCTAGGCGTGGTCTAACGTGGTATGAGGTGGTACCGGTGAAGGGGGGAAACATCCGGGAAAATATCCCCGGTGTTTCGTGTTTTTGGGCAGAGGAGCCGGAGGGGGAAAATTGCGGGTTCGATAGGTTAGGGGTGTGTGGCGGACGAACGAACTGCGTATCTGGATTCGTCTCGTCGTTCTGAGCAACTTTCATGTTGAAAATATTTTAATCCGAGTTACATATTAAAAGATATGATTTTCTAAAGATTTTATTAATTTCTGGAATTTAATTAATTATTTAATTAATTTGAAAAACAGGTTAATGACATCAGCGGTCAACAGAGTTGACTTGGTCAACCTGACGTGTGGGTCCAGGGGGACCCACCTGTCATTGTCTGTTTAGGTTAATTACAGATTAGTTAATTTAATTAGTGATTAGGTTAATCTAATCAGGATTAATTAACTTAATTAATTACTTAATTAACTAATTAATATCTTAATTATTTTAATTGTTATTATTTATTTATTTAATATTTTTTAATTAGATTCGGGCTGGGGCCCTTTGTTAGTGGGCCAAAGGCCTATCTGGCGTCTTGGCGCCCAGTGGTTGGCGCTTGCATGGGGCCGAGCCCGACCAGGAAGGCGAGGCCACCGGGAGCGGCGCAGGCTTGGCGTGGGACAACCGGCGGATCGACGCCAACAGAGGTGGACTCGGGCGGTGCCGCATGGGGGGGGGAAGCGGGCGGCGGACGGCGGCGGCCACCGCAGTAGCGTCTTGCCACGGGAGCGAGGAGCTGGCGGCCGAGGCGCGTCTTGAGGCCGGATGGGGCAGGTTGGTGGAGGCTTCGAGGGCGCCTTGCTGGGGCAGCCGCAACCAACGGCGGACGGAGTTGCCGGACAGCCAGGAGCGCTTGAGGGGGGAAGAGGCAGGCGTGAGGCGTGAGGGCCACGGTGGCTGCGCGTCTGTGCAAGACTGACCAGGTCGCTGGCAGCGGCGTCCCACGGCGGGCGGCAACGGCGAACGGGGGATCTGGCGCGGTGACGGAGAAGGAGAGGAGGAGCTCACGTCGGGGGTAGGGGCTGGACAGCGGGGCTCGGGGTGGATGAAGTGGACGACGTCTGGCGGGAAGCGAGCCAGCGGGGAGGGGCTCCGTGAGGCGGCGTTCTCCGGCGCTGGCGGCAGTCATCAGCGGCGACAGGCGACAGGATCGGGGTTTTCCCGATCCAGATCCAGCCGAGGAGGGGAGGAGGCCGGGAGGTGCTGCGCCAAGTGAGGTGGCGATCCGGTGAGGGCGTCGAGCACGAGGTGGGCAGCGGCAGCAGCGGGTCGAGCCCCAAGCCCGATCTGATTTGGATCGGGGAAAGAGAGGAGAGGCGTGGGAGAGAGGGGGCGAGTGGGGCGACGTGGGGAACCGACTAGGGTTTGGGGTAATGGGGGTCGGGGGTGGCCTGGGCTCGCCCAGTTGGTTGAGCGAATGGGCCAAGAGGCCGGGGGAAGGGCCTTCTCTCTTTCCTTTTGTTTTTTTTGCTTTGCCTTTTCTTTTTACTTTTCTTTTCTGTTTTATGTCTAGTTTTCTTTTATTTTCAGTTTTATAAAATTACCACTAGTGCCTAATTTGTATTTACCAATCAACTACTACGAGATTAATTCTTAACCCATAATAAAATAGTGTTAGCATTTTATAAATTCAATAGGCATTTGTTTAATTGTTTTCACTATTGTTTTAATTGTTTTAAGTCCTTTAAGCATTTTATCAAAGTTTGGTTTCTCCACCATAATTACCTATGTATTATTTGGTTCACTCCGAACATTTAAATTTTAATATTTGAAAACTTTTATTGTTTGCTCGATTTTGAATTGAATTTAAATCGGTTTCGAACTAACACGAGATTAGCGATAGAATTCGAAGTGACGCGGCATCACTAGTAGAGGGTTACTGTAGCTTAATTATCCGGGCGTCACAATTCTCCTCCACTACAAGAAATCTCGTCCCGAGATTTAAGAGATAGAGAAGGGGGAGGTCTAGTTACAAAATTCTAACGGATCCTCTCGGCCTTGGTTGCTCTTCTCGAAGAGATCAATCCATTACACTGATGTCTTCATTCCTCTGCTTCAGGTCGTCATGATGAAGTCGGCATCCTTTCTTTGGGATCTTCATCGTATTTAAGAATAGGTAACGGGGCAGATCAGCAACGACAGAATGCTATAAGGGTAATAATCTGGGATTAACCCATGAATGAGCATATGGGTACCTCTCGAGTTGAATAAAATAAAACACACCGATAGTAAAGTTGGAAGGTACCATAAGACGTTTCAAGCAGCCAGGCAATCGTTCATTGCCTGAAGCAGAGTGCGAAAGGGGTTCAGAGCAACGGGAATAAGTATTGTGTCCGATACCGGAATAGATCCACAGGCAAGTGGCCCGTGAATTACATACAAAGTCAAGCACGAGGAATAACTTTGTCAACAGGTTGTACAGGAGAGTCAGGTTTCGATCCTGTGGAACTGTGGGTTATGGGCCCACCATGTGGGTTAAAATAGGGAAGGGCGTTGACATCTTGCATGGTCATGATAGCAAGGCATGTCAGAGGATCAGCCTATCAGTTATGTCGGCAATAACATCGGTACCAAGGGCGAGGGACGAAGAGAACCATTTTCCTGCTCATTGAACGAGGCGGACCATTAGGCAAAGTTCTCGTCCATCGGTGGTTACCGGAATGTCATCAACAAAAGTAACAGGGTCTTACTGACAGAGTGGTACAACGAGCTGTTTACATAAGCAGGCAAATATTACTGCTTAGATAATATAGATCATAAGAAGGTTTAAACTAACCAATGGAAAGGAAAAATGATTATCAGATTTAAACAGAACAATGGAAAGGAAAATGTGTATACACACATATTTCGGGGGTATATCCTTCCCAAGGTCAAGCGGAGCATGATATCCATGACAGGATATTATGTAGAAAATCCTCTAGGTGAGGAGAGAGAAATTTCATGACGTTACCCATACAACGGTGTTTGGATAAGTGAGCAGGAAACATTTAGCATTGGGCTTCAAATGTTCCTGTTGAAAATCGGAGTACCATTGACATGCTTCGAGATAGCATTGACATGGTCTTCAGGTGAAGATCATACTTTGGAAACACGAAGGATCCATCAGGAATAACTTGTAGAATAAGTCTTACAATTTCCTCATGGATGAATGGATAACCTTGCTGAAAAGGAATCTATAATGATAGGTCCTCCAGCCGGGGGGGTGCTAGGCATGACATCATGTTACCGGGTCATCAAAGGATCAACATCATAACTCTTGGAAAGTTGTCCCAACCATCATATCTGACCGAGATTCATGTCCAATTGGTGTCATGTTACCTCAAACTCAGGGGGTCCGAGAGGAAAAGGTGCAACACAAATCGACGAAATGACATTGCAAGATTCTCGAGAAATGAACTATGGGAGCGGGTTTCTGAAGCAATAGTTCATCATTAAACCAAGGAGGGGATGAGAAGGTGGCTGATGGGCTCAGCGACAATTCATCGAGAATTCCAAACGGATGGATTTCCACGATAATGTGAACAAGAAGATGACATTTGTTAGATCAAATGATATAATGGGACATGCTTGAGGAAGACATACATAATTAAACATTGGTTGAACGGTGCACCCGAAATATGGGTTGGGTTGCACGGCCAATGTTAGAATGGTGATTCAGTTATCGAAAGACTTAGAATGAACTATCGCCCATTCACTTCAAAGCAATAGGGTTGCTAGAAGTTTTGAAATCACACGTCATAGTTCAATTGTCGGTAATCCGGTTGAAAACAATACGGGGACCAAGGAATGAACGAAGATGGCAAGAAGTATTATGATATCAAGAATTCTTAAGAGGTGGTGAAATTCTCACCACATTCTTGACAAAAAGAGATGGTAATACTTCCGAGGTAAGGAAGATCAACTGCTGGGTAGCGAGGGATCTCAAGGTTTACACAAAACACGAACAAGTTGTGTTGAGCGGAAGGCAATAAAGTGGTCGATGAGAACAGGAATCATCGAGGGGCAAGGATGGTATTACCCATCATGAATTCAATTGAATTCTGGAAGAGCTCATAAGGTTGTTGATGATCCGACACAATTGTCGAGAGATTTCATGCAGATGTAATCAATCAGCGATGACATCAAGTCAAAGGAATGATGAAGCAAGAGGTTATTGGAACCACGATTCGACACAAACTCGAACTCAAGCTTGTTGTTTAAGGTGAAAGGGTATGACGAGGAAAATCGACTTTAAGCAGCTATCGCCGCAAATTGGTGCTCGAGAATAAGGACCAGGTAGCACAGTTAGAATCGTCACGACAATGATATAGCCAAACATGCTAGGAATGGCGTGATCGGTACAAACTTCGTACTTATAGAAGCTTACTAAAGAGTTGTTGAACCGTAGAGCGGACTCGGTTCGCTTATCGGTGTCTTTGAGTGTTTAATAACTTCGAGCCCGTGCAAAATTGGAATCGATGGAATGTAGCACTTGATGAAGAACTCATAAGAAGTTATGCAGTTCCATGATAATCTCGAGATACCAGGGGGTAATACTCGATGACAGATCAAAGTAGAAGTTGGACTGGGGTATTGCTCTACAGAAGACAAGTGCTTAAACTTGCACGAGAAATGGTATTTAAAACAGAACATGGTCGGAACCACGATTGCAAAAAGGCCAGATCTTAGATATAAGATGAATTTATACCAAGGGAATAATTAATTTTAAAGGAAGCTTCGATGAGAAGATGTACATCGTGTCCATGGGCATGAACACAAAGTTCAAGGTCGACTGCCACTTCTTCAATGTAAAACCTTCCATTCACCTCTCGCTTTTCGAAAATGACATTAGTTGTTTGAAAGTTTTACCTGGTGAAATACCAGATGAGTATGACTCGTGAAAACTTTCGAGTTCACACATATTAAGGAAGGCATAGGTTCAACCCGTCAGGGTATCGTGGAAACATATACCACAAGCTTCAATAGTAAATACCACCAGCTCGAAAACAGAGCATGGTTGAGAAAACAAAGGATACAATTTACCCAAGGCTTTATATAACCGTGGAAAGACTCACAAGGTTATTTGAATATGATGGACGGTGTCGGATGAAATCCAACAATGGATCGGGCGATCCACAACGGAGCTGGTGTGAGTATCGGTACTCAATCAGAGGAAGAAAGAACACACGGACATCATATTATGGAACATCTGAATAATTCGATGCTTAGATAACAAAGCAATTATGATTTCCAAAACAAAGGATCAGAAGCAGACGCTCTGATCAAGGATGGATAAGTTGGATAGACCAGAGGCACAATTGACGACAAATAGTTTGGTCGAGAACCAGCTCATGTTCAAAATGACGTCTGAGCCGGAAAGATAATCCTAGGACTCGACTGATGATTGTGAACATTCACTACGTATTGAATCAACGGACTCAAAAATGATGGTGACAAAGGATGCTAATATGATTACTATACTTATGGGATTAATCATAATGAAAGCAAACAAGAAATTCCAGAGCAATAGGTTCTTTGAGGATGTTGAATATCGAATGGTATTTGAAGACTTTTGTGTAACACAGAACAAGCGGGGATGGCGGATACTCGATAAGTGCGAGAATTAACCGTAGGGTATTCAGTGACAAGGAATAGCACGGCAGAAGCTCAAAGGATTATCGAAACAACGACGAGTTTTTCAGGTATCTTGTAATAACAAGACCAAGCGGGGATGAGGGTAAGAATAACAAGCGCAAGTAGTTATCCATAAGGGTTTACAGAGGAAGGGAATTGCAAGCGATGAACACAAGTTCTCGAGTTAACAATGGAGAGTATCTTGAGGTCTTACGCAAAGCAGAGGCGATCATCGATAATAAGGGCTCTCCGGGTGAAAGTGATAACGAGATCCTAATGTTAGATTTAGTAAACTTCATTTAACCCGAGTAGAAGAGAGTTCAGAGTCCCAGAGTAAAGGTAGAGGAGTAAAAGATCCTAGTACCACCTGATGGCGACGTGGGCCCGTAAGGCACACAGCCAAGTTAGTAAAAGTTTTTGCAATGTCTAGACTCGACTTCAGCCAAGGATTATGGAAGGGGGATTCCTATAGGCAGTCGGCTCTGATACCAACTTGTGACGCCCCCGATTCAATCATACACTAATCATGCACGCAAATGTATACGATCAAGATCAGGGACTCACGGGAAGATATCACAACACAACTCTAAAACATAAATAAGTCATACAAGCATCATAATACAAGCCGGGGCCTCGAGGGCTCGAATACAAGTGCTCGATCATAGACGATTCAGCGGAAGCAACAATATCTGAGTGGACATAAGTTAAACAAGTTTGCCTTAAGAAGGCTAGCACAAAGCGGGATCTGAGATCGAAAGAGGCGCATGCCTCCTGCAGGATCCTCCTAACTACTCACGGTCGCCGTCAGTGAGTCGCACGTAGTAGTAGGCACCTCACGTGTAGTAGTAAATCATCGACGGTGGCGTCTGCCCTGGGCTCCATCGTGCAGTTGCAGACAATCGAGTAGAGATAGGGGAAAAGGGGAAACAATGAAACCGTGAGTACTCATCCAAAGTACTGCAAGCAAGGAGCTACACTACATATGCATGGATATATGTGTAAGGGCCATATCGGTGGACTGAGCTGCAGAATGCCGAATAAGAGGGGATAGCTAGTCTTATCGAAGACTACGCTTCGGTCACTGTTTTGCAACAGGTAGAGGAGGGTAGGTTGAAGTCCTCCAAGTAACATCACATAGCAATAATCCTACCCGCAATCCCTCCTCATATCCACGAGAGAGAGCGACCACCGGTTGTATCCGCACTTGGAAGGGTGTGTTTTATCAAGTATCAGGTTCTAGTTGACATAAGTGAAGGTACAACTCCAAGTCGTCCTGTTATCGAAGATCACGGCTATTCGAATAGATTAACTTCCTGCAGGGTGCACCAACTTACCCAACACGTTTGATCCCATTTGGTCGGACACACTTTCACAGGTCATGCCCGCCGCTGAAGATCAACACGCCGCAGCCCCACCTAGGCTGTGAGAGAGGCCAGACGCCGGTCTAAACCTAAGCGCGAGGTGCTGGGCCCATCGCCACGAGCACACCTGCACGTTGTGTGGGCGGCCGGAAGCGAACTAGCCCCTTAATACAAGAGCAGGCTTACGTTCCAATCCGTGGCAGCGCCGCTCGATCGGCGGCGTCACGAAGTGCCGGTGATACCACGGCGCGGGATACCCATAACTACTCCCACGTAGATGGTTAGTGCGTATAGGCTCGTAGCCAACTCAGATCAAATACCAAGATCTCGTTAAGCGTGTTAAGTATCCATGAGCGCCGAAGAGGGCCAGGCCCACCTCTCTCCTAAGCGGTCTCAACCTGCCTGCCGCCGCCACAAAGATCCACTCATGGTGCTCCACCACCAACCCGACTTTAGTCTCCACATGTATCATGTATAAGTATATAGTATATACCCGTGATCACCTCCCGAGTGATCACGGCCCAATAGTATAGCACTGCAGATGGACAAGAATGTAGGGCCACAGATGGAAATACTAGCATCCTATACTAAGCATATAGGATTGCAGGTAAAGGTAACAACAGTAGTAACAAGGACTGGCTATGCATCGGGATAGGTATATGGAAAGCGATAACATGCTACACTACTCTAATGCAAGCAGTATAGAGTAGAATAGGCGATATCTGGTGATCAAGGGGGTGCTTGCTGGTTGCTCACGCAAGAGAGAGGGTCGTCAACTCCGTAGTCGAACCTGGCAAAGCAGCAGCGTCGGTCTCGTAGTCTACCGGAGAGAAGAGGGGAAGAAACAATGAATACCATGTAAACAGATGCATATCGATGCATGACAAGACAAAGTAACGATGCTAGGCGTGCCCTAACGTGGTAGGAGGTGGTACGGTTATGGGGAAACATCCGGAAAATATCCCGAGGTTTCGTGTTTTCAGGCGGAAGGCGGAGAGGAAAGTTGTGGGTTCGATCGTTAGGGGTGTGTGGCGGACGAACGGACTGCGTATCCGGATTCGTCTCGTCGTTCTGAGCAACTTTCATGTTGAAAATATTTTAATCCGACTTACGGATTAAAAGATATGATTTTCTAAAGATTTTATTAATTTCTGGAATTTAATTAATTATTTAATTAATTCGGAAAACAGGTTAATGACATCAGCATGATGTCATGCTGACATCAGCTGTCAACAGAGTTGACTTAGTCAACCTGACGTGTGGGTCCAGGGGGACCCACCTGTCATTCTCTGTTTAGGTTAATTACAGATTAGTTAATTTAATTAGTGATTAGGTTAATCTAATCAGGATTAATTAACTTAATTAATTACTTAATTAACTAATTAATATCTTAATTATTTTAATTGTTATTTATTTATTTATTTAATATTTTTTTATTTCGTTCTAGGGCTGGGGCCCCTTTGTCAGTGGGCCAAAGGCCTATCTTGGCGTCTGGCGCCCGGTGCGGATTGGTGCACCGCTGGGCAAAGCCCGACCGGGAAGGCGAGCCACCGGGAGCGGCGGCGCTTGGCAGCGTGGGACAGCCCGTGGATCGACGCCCAACAGGGGGTGGACTCGGCGGTGCCGCATGGGGAAGCGGGCAGCGGACGGCGGCGGCCACCGCAGGTAGCGTCTTGACCCACGGGGGCAGGAGGCTGGGGCCGAGGCGCGTCTTGAGGGCGGACGGGCAGGTGCGGGCGGAGGCTTGAGGGCGCTGGCTGGGCAGCCGCAACCAACGGGCGGCCGGAGTTACCGGCGACACGGGGGCGCTTGGGAGGGGAAGAGGCGCGGCCACGGGCGCGAGGGCCCAGTGATGCTGATGAAGCGTCTTGCTTGCACAGCCAGTCGCCTGGCCAGCGCGTCTTGCACAGACAGCCAGTCGCGGCCACTGCGTCTGCCCACGGCGGGCGGCAACAGCGTAATAGGGGGGAGGGGATCTGGCGCGGTGTGGAGAAGGAGAGGAGGAGCTCACGTCGGGGGGTAGGGACTGGGCAGTGGGGCTCGGGGTGGGTGGGGGACGACGTCTGTGAAGGGAAGCAGGCGAGGTGGGGCTCGGTGGTGGCGTTCTCCGGGTATGGCGGCGAGGTCATCAGCTGACAGGCGGCAGGATCGGGGTTTTCCCGATCCAGATCGAGCCGAGGGAGGGGGAGGAGGCCGGGAGGTGCTGCGCCGGTGAGGTGGCGGTCCGGTGAGGGCGTCGAGCGGCGAGGTGGCCGCGGCGGCAGCAGGCGGGGTCGAGCCCCCAAGCCCCGATCTGATTTGGATCGGGGGAAAGAGAGGAGAGGCGTGGAGAGAGTGGGGGCGAGTGGGGCGACGTGGGGAACCGGCTAGGGTTTCGGGGGTAATGGGGTGCGGGGGTGGCCGGCTGGGCTCTTGCCCAGTTGGTTGAGCCGAATGGGCCAAGAGGCCCAGGGAGGAAGGGGCCCTTCTCTCTTTCCTTTTGTTTTTTTTTGCTTTGCCTTTTCTTTTTACTTTTCTTTTCTGTTTTATATCTAGTTTTCTTTTATTTTCAGTTTTTATAAAATTACCACTAGTGCCTAATTTGTATTTACCAATCAACTACTACGAGATTAATTATTAACCCATAATAAAATAGTGTTAGCATTTTATAAATTCAATAGGCATTTGTTTAATTGTTTTCACTATTGTTTTAATTGTTTTAAGGCCTTTAAGCATTTTATCAAAGTTTGGTTTCTCCACCATAATTACCTATGTATTATTTGGTTCACTCCGAACATTTAAATTTTAATATTTGAAAACTTTTATTGTTTGCTCGATTTTGAATTGAATTTAAATCGGTTTCGAACTAACACGAGATTAGCGATAGAATTCGAAGTGACGCGGCATCACTAGTAGAGGGTTATTGTAGCTTAATTATTCGGGCGTCACATCACACAATTTAGTATTATCTTGAGCCATCATGACAAACAGTCCAACACACAAGCACACAAGAGGCAAGCGAAAAAGAGGCGAATGGGAAAGAGACGGCGAATAAAACGACAAGGATGAAGTGGGGGAGAGGAAAACGAGAGGCAAATGGCAAATAATGTAATGCGAGGGATAAGAGTTTGTGATGGGTACTTGGTATGTCTTGACTTGTGCATAGACCTCCCCGGCAACGGCGCTAGAAATCCTTCTTGCTACCTCTTGAGCACCGCGTTGGTTTTCCCTTGAATAGGAAAGGGTGATGCAGCAAAGTAGCGTAAGTATTTCCCTCAATTTTTGAGAAGCAAGGTATCAATCCAGTAGGAGGCTACATGCAAATCCCTCGTACCTACACTAACAAATAAGAACCTTGCAACCAACGCGATAAAGGGGTTGTCAATCCCTTCACGGCCACTTGCAAAAGCGAGATCTGATAGAGATGATAATAAGATAAATATTTTTGGTATTTTTATGATGTAGATTGGAAAGTAAAGATTGCAAAATAAAGTAGATCGGAAACTTATATGATGGAAAATAGACCCGGGGGCCATAGGTTTCACTAGTGGCTTCTCTCAAGATAGCATATGTATTATGGTGGGTGAACAAATTACTGTCGAGCAATTGATAGAAAAGTGCATAGTTATGAGAATATCTAGGCATGATCATGTATATAGGCATCACGTCCGCGACAAGTAGATCGAAACGATTCTGCATCTACTACTATTACACCACACATCGACCATTATCCAGCATGCATCTAGAGTATTAAGTTCATAAGAACAGGGTAACACATTAGGCAAGATGACATGATGTAGAGGGATAAACTCAAGCAATATGATATAAACCCCATATCTTTATCCTCGATGGCAACAATACAATACGTGCCTTGCTGCCCCTGTTGTCACTGGGAAAGGACACCGCAAGATTGAACCCAAAGCTAAGCACTTCTCTCATTGCAAGAAAGATCAATCTAGTAGGCCAAACCAAACTGATAATTCGAAGAGACTTGCAAAGATAACAAATCATATATAAAAGAATTCAGAGGAGATTCAAATATTGTTCATAGATAATCTTGATCATAAACCCACAATTCATCGGATCTCGACAAACACACCGCAAAAAGAGTTACATCGAATAGATCTCCAAGAAGATCAAGGAGAACTTTGTATTGAGATTCAAAGAGAGAGAAGAAGCCATCTAGCTAATAAGTATGGACCCGAAGGTCTGTGGTAAACTACTCACAATTCATCGGAGAGGCTATGGTGTTGGTGTAGAAGCCCTCCGTGATCGATCCCCCCTCTGGCGGAGCGCCGGAAAAGGCCCCAAGATGGGATCTCACGGGTACAGAAGGTTGCGGCGGTGGAAATAGGGTTTCGTGGTGCTCCTGGATCTTTTCAGGATATATGGGTATATATAGGCGAAAGAAGTCGGTCAGGGAAGCCACGAGGGGTCCACGAGGGTGGGGGGCACGCCCTCCTACCTCGTGGCCGCCTCGTTTGTTCCTTGACGTCCACTCCAAGTCTCCTGGATTGCGTTTGTTCCAAAAATAACTCTCCCGAAGGTTTCATTCCGTTTGGACTCCGTTTGATATTCCTTTTCTGCGAAACATTCAAATAGGCAAAAAAATAGCAATTTGGGCTGGGCCTTCGGTTAATAGGTTAGTCCCAAAAATAATATAAAGTTATATAGTAAAGCCCATTAAACATCCAAAACAGATAATACAATAGCATGGAACAATAAAAAATTATAGATACGTTGGAGACGTATCAGGATGATGCACTACAGAACGACTAAAGAGACTTGCCGGTAACGAGATTAAGCTAGGTATGAAGATATCGACGATCGAATCTCAGGCAAGTAACATACCGATGACAAAGGGAATAACTATATTGACATTGCGATTCGACCGATAAAGATCTTCGTAGTTCTCGGTAATATGTGGGAACCAATATGAGCATCTAGGTTCCGCTATTGGTTATTGACCGGAGAGGTGTCTCGGTCATGTGTACATAGTTCTCGAACCCGTAGGGTCCGCACGCTTAACGTTCGATGACGATTGGTATTATATGAGTTATGTGTTTTGGTGACCGAAGGTTGTTTGGAGTCCCGGGTGAGATCACGGACATGACAAGGAGTCTCAAAATGGTCGAGAGGTAAAGATTGATATACTGGAAGGTTACATTCGGACACAATAATGGTTTTGGGAAGTTTCGGATAAGTTTTGGAGTACCGGGAGGTAACGTGAACCCCCTTGGGAAAGTTAATGGGCCACATGGGCCTTATTGGAGAAGAGAGGGCCGGCCATAGGAGGTGGGACGCGCCCCCCTTGCCAATCCGAATTGGACAAGGGGTCAGGGCGATGCCCCCCTTTCCCTCTCCTACTCCCTCCCCCTTTCCCCCTTTGCTACTCCGGAAACAAGGAAAAAAAGGGGGCCCGAATCCTACTAGGAGTGGAGTCCTAGTAGGACTCCCCCCCATGGCGGGCCCCATGGGGACCGGCCTCCTCCTCCCCTCCTTTATATACGGGGGCGGGGGGCACCCCAAAGGCACAACAATTGTCTTAGCCGTGTGCGGTGCCCCCCTCCACTTTTACTCCTCCGATAGTATCATCATAGTGCGTAGGCGAAGCCCTGCGTGGATCACATCACCAACACTGTCATCACGCCGTCGTGCTGACAGAACTCATCGACTCCATCAACACTCTGCTGGATCAAGAGTTTGAGGGATGTCATCGAGCTGAACATGTGCAGAACTCGGAGGTACCGTACATTCGGTACTTGATCGGTTCATTCGAGAAGACGTTCGACTACATCAACCGCGTTAATATAACGCTTCCGCTTTCGGTCTACGAAGGTACGTGGACACACTCTCCCCCTCTCATTGCTATGCATCTCCTAGATAGATCTTGCGTGAGCGTAGGAATTTTTTTGAAATTGCATGCTGCGTTTCCTAACAGTGGCATCCGAGCCAGGTCTATGTGTAGATGATATGCATGAGTAGAACACAAAGAGTTATGGGCGGTGATCGTCATACTGCTTACCAGCAATGTCTTATTTTGATTCGGTGGTATTGTTGGATGAAGCGGCTCGGACCAACATTACATGACCGCGTTCATGAGACCGGTTCCACCAACAGACATGCAACTAGTTTTGCATAAAGGTGGCTGGCGGGTGTCTGTTTCTCCAAATTTAGTTGAATCGAATTTGACTATGGCCGGTCCTTGTGAAGGTTAAAACAACAAACTTGATGAATCACCGTTGTGGTTTTTGTGCCGTAGGTATGTACGGTTCATGCTAGCAGCCCGTAGCAGCCACGTAAAACTTGCAACAAACAAAGTAGAGGACGTCTAACTTGTTTTTGCAGGGCATGTTATGATGTGATATGGTCAAGACATGATGTGATATAAAAATTGTTGTATGATATGATCATATTTTGTAAAAGTTATCGGCAACTGGCAGGAGCCATATGGTTGTCACTTTATTGTATGAAATACAAGCGCTATGTAATTGCTTTACTTTATCACTAAGAAGTAGCGATAGTCGTAGAAGCTATGGTTGGCGAGACAACCACGACGCTACGATGGAGATCAAGGTGTCAAGCCGGTGATGATGGACATCATGAAGTTGCTTCGGTGATGGAGATCATGAGCACAAGATGATGATGGCCATATCATGTCACATATTTTGATTACATGTGATATTTATCTTTTATGCATCTTACTTTGCTTAGTACAGCGGTAGAATTATAAGATGATCCCTTACTAAATTTCAAGGTATAAGTGTTCTCCCTGAGTATGCACCGCTGCAAAAGTTCTCCGTGCCGAGACACCACGTGATGATCGGGTGTGATAGGCTCTAAGTTCAAAAACAACGGGTGCAAGCCAGATTTGCACACGCAGAATACTCGGGTTAAATTTGACGAGCCTAGCATATACAAATATGGCCTCGGAACACTGGAGACCGAAAGGTCGAACATTGATCATATAGTAGATATGATCAACATAGTGATGTTCACCATTGAAGACTACTCCATCTCACGTGATGATCGGACATGGTTTAGTTGATTTGGATCACGTATCATTTAGATGACTAGAGGAATGTCTATCTAAGTGGGAGTTCTTAAGTAATATGATTAATTGAACTTAATTTATCATGAACTTAGTCCTGATAGTTTTTTGCATATCTATGTTGTAGATCAATGGCCCGTGCTACCGTTCCTTTGAATTTTAATGCGTTCCTAGAGAAATCTAAGTTGAAATATGATGGCAGCAACTACACGGACTGGGTCCGTAACTTGAGGATTATCCTCATTGCTGCACAGAAGAATTATGTCCTTCATGCACCACTCGGTGTACCACCTACCCAGCAACTGTAGACATTGTGAATGCCTGGCAGTCGCGTGTTGATGACTACTCGTTAGTTCAGTGTGCCATGCTTTATGGCTTAGAATCGGGACTTCAAAGACATTTTGAACGTCATGGAACATATGAGATGTTCCAGGAGTTGAAGTTAATGTTTCAGGCAAATGCCCGAGTTGAGAGATATGAAGTCTCCAACAAGTTCTATAGCTGCAAGATGGAGGAGAACAGTTCTACTAGTGAGCACATACTCAGAATGTCTGGGTACCATAATCACTTGACTCAGCTGTGAGTTAATCTTCCAGATGATTGTGTCATTGACAAAGTTCTTCAATCACTGCCACCAAGCTACAAAGGCTTCGTGATGAAATACAATATGCAAGGGCTGAATAAGACAATTCCCGAGCTCTTCGCAATGCTAAAGGCCGCACAGGTAGAAATCAAGAAGGAGCACCAAGTGTTGATGGTTAACAAGACCACTAGTTTCAATAAAAAAGGCAAGGGTAAAAAGAAGGGGAACTTCAAAAAGACTGACAAGCAAGTTTTCACTCCCCGGAAGAAACCCAAGTCTGGACCCAAGCCTGAAACTAAGTGCTTCTACTGCAAAGGGACTGGTCACTAGAAGGGAACTGCCCCAAGTATTTGGCGGATAAGAAGGATGGCAAGGTGAACAAAGGTATATTTGATATACATGTTATCGATGTGTACCTTACTAATTATCGTAGTAGTGCCTGGGTATTTGATACCGGTTCGGTTGCTCATATTTGTAACTCGAAGCAGGGACTACAGATTAAACGAAGATTGTGTAAGGACGAGGTGACGATGCGCGTCAGAAATGGTTCCAAGGTTGATGTGATCGCCGTCGGCATGCTACCTCTACATCTACCTTCGAGATTAGTTTTAGACCTGAATAATTGTTATTTGGTGCCAGCGCTGAGCATGAACATTATATCTGGATCTTGTTTAGTGCGAGATGGTTCTTCATTTAAATTAGAGAATAATGGTTGTTCTATTTATATGAGTAATATCTTTTAAGGTCATGCACCCTTGAAGAGTGGTCTATTTCTATTGAATCTTGATCGTGATGATACACATATTCATAATATTGATGCCAAAAGATGCAAAGTTGATAATGATAGTGCAACTTATTTGTGGCACTGCCATTCCGGTCATATCGATGTAAAGCGCCTGAAGAAACTCCATAATGTTGGACTTTTGGAATCACTTGTTTATGAATCATTTGATACTTGCGAACCGTGTCTTATGGGTAAGATGACTAAAACTCTGTTCTCCGGAACAATGGAACGAGCTACTGACTTATTGGAAATAATACATACTGATGTATGCGGTCCAATGAGAGTTGATGCTCGTGGAGGGTATCGTTATTTTCTGACCTTCACAGATGATTTGAGCAGATATGTGTATATCTACTTGATGAAACACAAGTCTGAAACATTTGAAAAGTTCAAAGAATTTTTGTGACGCCCCCGATTCAATCGTACACTAATCATGCACGCAAATGTGTACAATCAAGATCAAGGACTCACGGGAAGATATCACAACACAACTCTACAAATAATATAAGTCATACAAGCATCATAATACAAGCCCGGGGCCTCGAGGGCTCGAATACAAGTGCTCGATCATAGGAAGTCAGCGGAAGCAACAATATCTGAATCTGGACATAAGTTAAACAAGTTGCCATAAGATGGCTAGCACAAACCAGGATCTGAGATCGAAGAGGCGCAGGCCTCTGCCAGGATCCTCCTAGCTACTCACAGTGGTCGCCGCCGGGCTGCTGCGTAGTAGTAGGCACCTCCCGAGTAGTAGTCGTAAATCGACGGTGGCGTCGCTCTTGGGCTCCATCGTCTGTCGCAAAGCAACCGAGTAGAGATAGGGAAAAGGGGAACAAGGCAACCGTGAGTACTCATCCAAAGTACTGCAAGCAAGGAGCTACACTACATATGCATGGATATATGTGTAAGGGCCATATCGGTGGGTGAGCTGCAGAATGCAGAATAAGAGGGGATAGCTAGTCTTATCGAAGACTACGCTTACGGTCACTGTCTTGCAAATGTAGAGGAGGGTAGGTTGAAGTCCTCCAAGTAACATCACATAGCAATAATCCTACCCGCAATCCCTCCTCATATCCACGAGAGAGAGCGACCACCGGTTGTATCTGGCACTTGGAAGGTGTGTTTTATCAAGTATCCGGTTCTAGTTGTCATAAGCTCAAGGTACAACTCCAAGTCGATCCCAGAAGAAGATCACGGCTATTGAATAGATTAACTTCCCAGGGTGCACCAACTACCCAACACGTTTGATCCCATTTGGCGGACACACTTTCTGGGTCATGCCCGCCGCGGAAGATCAACACGCCGCAGCCCCACCTAGGCACAACAGAGAGGCCAAAGACGCCGGTCTAAACCTAAGCGGCAGGGTGCGGGCCCATCGCCGAAACACACCTGCGTTCGTGGGCGGCGGAAGCGAACTAGCCCCTTAATACAAGAGCAGGCTTACGTTCCAATCGTGGCAAGGCCGATTCGCAGCGTCACGAAGTGCTTCGCATGATACCACGACACCGGGATACCCATAACTACTCCCACGTAGATGGTTAGTGCGTATAGGCTCAGTAGCCAACTCAGATCAAATACCAAGATCTCGTTAAGCGTGTTAAGTATCCATAACGCCGAAGAGGGCCAGCCCACCTCTCTCCTAGGCGGTCTCAACACCTGCCTGCCGCTCATACAAAGATCCACTCTGGTGCTCCACCAAATTAACCGACTTTAGTCTCCACATGTATCATGTATAAGTATATAGTATATACCGTGATCACCTCCCGAGTGATCACGGCCCGATAGTATAGCACATACAGATGGACAAGAATGTAGGGCCACAGATGGAATACTAGCATCCTATACTAAGCATATAGGATTGCGGTAAAGGTAACAACAGTAGTAACAAGGACAAAGCTATGCATCGGGATAGGTATAACGGAAAGCAAGTAACATGCTACACTATTCTAATGCAAGCGTTATAGAGTAGAATAGGCGATATCTGGTGATCAAGGGGGGGCTTGCCTGGTTGCTCGGCAAGAGAGAGGGTCGTCAACTCCGTAGTCGAACCGGGCAGCAGCAGTGTCGGTCTCGTAGTCTACCGGAGAGAAGAGGGGAAGAAACAATGAATACCATGTAAGCAGATGCATATCGATGCATGACAAGACAAGTAACGATGCTAGGCGTGCCCTAACGTGGTATGAGGTGGTACGGTTAAGGGGAAACATCGGGAAAATATCCCGGGGTTTCGTGTTTTCAAGCGGAGCCGAGAGGAAAGTTGCGGGTTCGATAGGTTAGGGGTGTGTGGCGGACGAGCGGACTGCGTGATCCGGATTCGTCTCGCCGTTACGAGCAACTTTCATGTTGAAAATATTTTAATCCGACTTACGGATTAAAAGATATGATTTTCTAAAGATTTTATTAATTTCGAATTTAATTAATTATTCAATTAATTGAAAAGCAGGTTAATGACATCAGCATGATGTCATGCTAACATCAGCGATCAACGAGTTGACTTAGTCAACTTTGACGTGGGGTCGAGGGGACCCACTGTCATTCTCTTTAGGTTAATTCTGATTAGTTATGGATTAAAATATATGATTTTCTAAAGATTTTATTAATTTACGGAATTTAATTAATTAATTAATTAATTCAAAAATGGATTTATGACGTCAAGATGATGTCATGCCGACGTCGGCAGATCAACGAGTTGACTTGGTCAACTGTCATGTGGGTCCGTTCATTATACTGTTAGTTAATTAATTAGTTAATTAAGTTAATTAGCCATTAGGTTAATTAATCAGATTAATTAAATTAATTATTTACCTAATTAATTAATTAATATTTTAATTATCATTTATTTTTATTTTTAACGTTCGGGGAAACTGCGGTCAAGGCACCGAAAGTGCTCAATCGGCATGTTGGCTAGGTCAACCAGTCAGCAGGGCCTTGAGGCCACCGGCGATGACCAGGGTGGCCCAGGTGTGCCACGTTAGTGGTGTGGCGGCTCAACGCCGACGACGCCAAACGCGCGGCGCACCCGGATCTCGCCGAAAACGCGTCTGAGGCTCGGGAGGAGCGGTTAGCTCATTGAACGAGCTCTCGGCCGCGTCGGTGGTGGCCAGAGCATCGCGGACTTGGCGGAATCGGCCGGGCGAAGCGGCGGAGGCGGCGGTGGGATTCGGGACCTCGTCGGGATCGCGCCACGGGGGTCCTCGAGGTGGGCAAGTGGCACGGCGGCCTCGGTGGGCTGCAAGGAGCACGCCCACGTGCTCGGCAAAAGCAAGGCAACGACGGCGCGATGCTTGGCGAGCGAAGTTAAACCATGGCGGCGCGGTGGCGATGGGGGGGGGAGGCGGCGCACGGGCTACCGAAAGGCGCCGAGGCGAGGAGGAGCTCAGGGGGGAGGTCCGCGAGGAGGAGGCCTCGGCGGCGGGCGGCGTCGCTGCCACGGCGAGGCTCATGTGATCGCGACCGAGGAAGAGAGAGGAGGGGCTGGCGGGGCGGCCGGCATGGGGTTGGGGGCGAGGGGCCTCGACCGAGCGGAGGAGGCGAGGGGAGGGCACGCTGTGGCGCGGAACCAGCGACAGGAGAGAGGGAGGAGCGGGCGATGCTCACGTGGGAGGCGCGTAGGGTCTCGGCAGCGGGCTCGAGGCGGTCGGGGCGCCCCCGGGAGGAGGTCGAGGCGGCGGCCGTCCGGCGATGTGGAACCCGCGAGGTGGGAGTCGGGACGGTCCCGAGGCGACGAGGGGCGCCGGGCGTCAGGCGGCTGGGCGCCGGCGTCTGCGCAATGGCCGGGAGGAGGAGGAGGAGGTGAGGACAGGCGGCGTCGGGTGGGGTGGGCGCCGGGTCGGGGCCGACAGGATTGGGGCCGATCCCGATCGGGATAGGTGGGGGGAGAGAGGGATCGAGGGGAGTGGGGGTCGGCTAGGGTTTCGCCGACCGGGAAGGGGATATGGGAGTGAGGGTGGGCGGATGGCCATGGGCTGGCCGTTTGGGCAGTGGGCTTAGCCCCGATTTGGCATGTGGGGTTTTCCTTTTCTCCGTTTGTTTTATTTTTCTTTTCTTATTTTTCCTTTTCTGTTTTAATTCACTTTAAAATATTCAGACACTTTATAAAAATGTGCACCCCACCATAATTAACTTTGTAATATTTGACAACCCCCGAACATTTTAGTTTTAATTTTTTTTGAAAACTTTTATTGCCATATAATTTTGAATTGAATTTCGAAACCGTTTTGATTTCACCCGTGATTATCTATTTGACAGAGGTGACGTGGCACCATCATCGTGAGATTACTGTAGCATGATTATCCGGGCGTTACAAATCTCCTCCACTACAAGAAATCTCGTCCCGAGATTTAGGAGGTAGAAGGGAAGAGTGTGGGGTATTCATCACGAAAGGCGGTCCTCGCGTTCCCGGTGGCCGTCTTGAGTGATTTGACCATTGGACTTTGAGGAACTTGATCGCCTTCGGCGTGTGCGGCGTTCAGCTTGGTCGAGAATGCGGACCGTATGCTCTTTATAGGAGAGGTCTGTTGCAATTCGAGCACTTCATGGTCCCTTCGCCGGATTGGGTCCTTGAAGCATCGTCGGAGTTGTGACACGTGGAACACATCGTGAACTCCGAGAAAGGTTCGACGGAAGCTCCGATTGATATGCCACTTTCCCACGCCTTTCGAGAATAGTGAATGGGCCAATATAGCGAGGAGCTAGCTTGCCCTTGATCCCGGCGGTGAGCACCCTTCATTGGTGTAACGCGAAGATAGGCCTTTTCGCCAAAGTTGATAGACCATGTCTTTGTGATAGCGATCATAATTACTCTTTTAGCGTGGTCGAGCGGTCTTGAGATTCTCACGAATAATGCGGACTTGTTCTTCGCATGTTGGATAATATCCGGACGAAGAGTGGGCGTTCCCGATTCGACCAGTTCGGAGGGTTCGCACTTTCGTCCATATAACACCTCGAAGGGGCCATCTTGAGACTAGCTTGATAGCTATTATTATAAGAGAACTCAGCATACGGAGAGATTCCTCCCATTTCTTGCCGAAGGAAATAACACAAGCTCGAAGCATGTCTTCGAGAACTTGGTTGACACGTTCAACTTGCCCTTGTGACTGCGGATAGAACGCAGTACTTAAAGATAAATGAGTCCCCATAGCTTCTTGAAAACTTGCCCAGAATCTTGAAGTGAATAAGCTGCCACGGTCCGAGCTGATAACCGTGGAATACCGTGAAGTGAAACAATTCGGACATATAGAGCGTTGCAAGCTGACTAGCGGTGATCGTTTCTTTGACCGCCGGAAAATGTGCAACTTTAGAAAGCCGGTCAATGGCGACAAGAATAGCATCATTACCTTTCTGCGATTTGGGAAATCCAAAGGCGAAGTCCATTTCAACATGGTCCCATTTCCATTCAGGAATAGAGATAGGTTGCGAGTTCAGCAGGCCTTTGATGTTACGCTTTGATACGACGACAAGCGTCACATTCAACAACATAACGAGCAATGTCTCGCTTCATATTAGACCACGGAATCTCGGCGAATGTCTTGGTACATCTTGGTGCTATCGGGATGAATAGACAAAGGCGTATCATGAGCTTCTTTCATAACCTTTGAGTCGATTCAGGTTTGCCCTCTTACTCGGTACCACTAGGCGACCTTTGAAGAATAAGGTGCCGTCGTCATCCTGATGAAGAATGAGGTTTTCCTTCTGCGAGATAAAGTTTAATCCTCTCGACTTCATCGTCAAATTTTGTATCCATTTGATGGTGTCCACAAGATCTGGTTTGGCAACCAGGTATTGAGAGAACCCTGGAAACAACATGGAGGTTCATCTTGCGAAGCTCCGGAGGAGGGGCGAGTGCACCGGAGGAACAATATGGAGGTTCAGCTTTGAATTCTTCAACAAGTGGGGCTGAACTTTGTGAACACGAAGGTGGTTGCGAGAAGACTTGCAGCTCAAGGCATCAGCCATTACATTAGCCTTGCTCGGCGTATAGGAAATACCCAAATCAAAATCTGCAACATCTCCATCCATCTCTGCCGCGGAGGTTCAGGTGCAGCTGAGTAAGCAGATACTTCAGTCTTTGGTGGTCGGTGAAGATCTCGCATAGCGATTACCGAGAAGGTAATGTCGCCATCGCTCAACGCATGAATGACAGCAACAAGCTCGAGGTCGTGAACTGGGTAGTTCTCTTCGTGAGGGCGAAGCTGTCGAGAGGCATAAGCAACCACTTTGCGCTCTTGCATTAGGACACCGCCTAATCCTTGACGGAAGCGTCGCGATAAATGATGAAGTCCTTAGTATCGGGAGGAGCTAACTTTGGGGCAGAAGTCAACTTGTCTTTGAGTGCTGGAAACTTTCGACATTTATCATCCATTGGAATTTGGCGCCCTTATGCAACAGGTTAGTCGAGGCTGGCAATCTTGGAGAAGTTCTCGACTTAATCGGCGACAATAGCTGGCGAGACCGAGAAAACTTCGACTTGCTTAACGTTCTTGGAGGAGTCAATCGAGAATAGCCTGAACTCTTTCGGGGTTGACGGCAATACCATCCTTAGAGATGACATGCCGAGATAGGTCACTTGAAGCCGAAATTCACACTTGGAGAACTTGGCATATAGTTGATGCTCTCGTAGCTTTTCCGGCACAAGGCGAAGATGTTCAGCATGTTCTTCTTCATTCTTGGAAAATATCAGGATATCATCCAGGTAAACCACGACGAACTTGTCGAGGTAATCCATGAATATAAAGTTCATCAAGCGAGAGAAGGTGGCTGGAGCATTGGTTAAGCCGAAAGACATGACGGTGTACTTGTATGAACCATAACGAGTCACAAAGGCGGTCTTGGGGATACCCTCCTCACGAACACGGATCTAGTGGTAACCCAACCTCAAGTCGAGTTTCGAGAACACTGACGAACCAGCCAGTTGATCATAAAGATCATTGATCCGAGGAAGAGGATACTTATTCTGAATGGTAGCTTGATTTATAGGACGGTAGTCTTGGACCAATCGGTTTGTCCCATCCTTCTTCTTGACAAAGAGAGAAGGTGCTCCCCTAGGAGAGCAACTTGGGCGAATGAAACCACTTTGAAGAGATTTGTCGATTTCCTCCTTGAGCTCAAGGAGTTCATGCGGCTGCATCTTGTAGAATTCGCTTGGCTATAGGAGTGGTGCACGGTTTCAAGTCGATGGCGAATTCGACAGCTCTAGCAGGGGAATCCTGGAAGTTCTTGAGAAAACGTCCGGAAGTCGCGAGCGACAGGAATGTTTTCAATACCCTCGAGTGGTGCAGCGTTCATGAATTCAATGCATAGAGCCTTGCCTCGGCATTTTGCACCAGATGAGCTTGGTAAGTGACTATTTCATCGAAGGGTGTAGCAGATGGGCCGGTCTTTGTGGCGCAGACTATGGAAGCAGATGTCGCCTTTAACCAATTCATTCCGAATGAGGTCAATGCTACAAGACTTGAGACGATGGGTGAGACAAAGAATTCCGGTCCTTCGATTTCAGCGGGGCGTCGTTGCAAATCATGGAGGTTCGACATTGGCCCACGGGTGTGTACTAATAGTGAAGCATTCATGTCTTCACATTTAATGTCGTGCAAGCATGCAAAATCTTCGACATGAATGAATGCGATGCACTGTATCAAATAGAACGCATGCTTTGGTACTGAATTTACGAAGTGTACCCATCACAAAGAGCAGGTTGGTCTTGAGCTTCGTTCGGATCAACGTGGTTGGCCTGCACTCGACCATAAGGCTTGGCGGTGTTGTTGCGGGGCTGGGTGTTTCCACGGCCGGTCATTTGGAAGGGCCGACTGATTTTGGTTGGTTGCATTCTCTAGCACGGTGCCTGGTTGTCTACACGAAGCACAAGCCATTATTGGGAGTGGGAGCAGGAGCTTGGGGCGGTGGAGCTGGAAGCGTTGGCTGCTTAGTTGAAGTAGGCGAGCGAGGTGCAGCATAGCTACGCCTTGGAGCAGTGCATTGGCTGGTATATGCTGTTGGGAATCCATATCTTACGCAACCTGCGAGGGCGGGCCCGAAGATGAGCCCGTGTCACGCAGTTCCTGTTAGAGCTCTGGTATTCCTGCAGACCAGTTTCGACATTGATAGCCTTGTTCACCAAGGTGGCGAAATCAGCAAAGTCGTGCACTAGAAGTGCGAGCTTGATGTCGACTTGAAGGCCGTCACGGAACTTCTCTTGTCTGCGTGCATCGGTTGCAATATCCTCTTGACATAGCGAGACAAGTCCGGGAACTCTCGTGATAAGCTTCAACAGTCTTGTTGCCTTGGGTGAGGTTCGGAACTCACGCTTCTTCGGTCCATGACTCCTTGAGGAATGAAGCGGGCACGAAAGCAACTTGGAAGTCGGCGGTGATGAGTGTTCCAAGCTGGCAGAAATACGCTTTGTGGCTGTCCCACCATTGAGCTGCGGGTCCCTTCAGGAAGAAGGAAGCAAAAGTGACATAGTGGCGAGGGCTACATCAGCAGACTCCATCTCATAGGTGATGTCATGGAGCCGATCATTGACATCCGGTGGCTGGGTTGAGCTGCGGTACACACTGGGGTTCAGGCGTATGAAATCCTGCAGAGTTGTTGTGTTTGGCTGCTGGTTCATATTGGGGCGAGGAAACTGAGCCATCATGTTCTCCATGAACTGGCGATTCATCTCAAGCTGTTGGATCATACCAGCCATGTACTCAGGCGGTGGTGGGAAGTTGCCACCACGACCACGACCAGCTGGTCTAACCATCCTGCTAATATATAACGGGGTAGTTCAGCATTTGAGAAATTATGCAAGGACAAGAATCATTCATGATGAAACATGCATAATGAAAGCAAGACGATAGAAACTACATAGTAGTCGGCATATCTTACAAAGGGATCATGCATAGAGTTCGCACACGAGTTCGATTACATAGACTAAGACATCATAGGCTGACGCAGAGCTCATGACGAATGCATCTAACACTAACAAGCAAGCCTACATCAGGTCCACATGATCTGCGGAGGTAGCTGTAGCTGAAAGCTGGTAGTGCGGCAGCGGATAGTTCTCCACGTCGGTGACACTGGGGGCGCGGATACTCAGTGCGGAACCCGGCGTCCAAGTGGCGAAGAGGGCCAAGTGCGGGAGAGTAGCCTCCACCTCCGCCAACCGACACCTGGGGCATCACGGTCTTGGCTGGGTAGATCGCGAGCGTGGCAGCTCTGGATCGGACAAAGGGTGCAGCAGCGTCGAGCCGCAGTAAAGGTCTTGACGGGTGATGTACAACTTCGTGGCGAAGAGCTCGGTTAGCTCGATCGAGCCCATCAGCATGCGTAACAAAGTTACGATGGTAGAAGGGCTCTCTGGTGACGATGGAGTAGGCAGCGGTGTAGTAACCCTCCTCACCAACATCGACGCGATAGCAATGTGCACGAAGGGGGAGGTGTCCAACTCTGGTACTCTCCACGAAGACGCGTCAGAGCAGCATAGGCAGCATCGTGGACTGCCATATCGATAGTCACCCCAACACCATGTGCGGTGTGCAACACGATGAGTGGAGTCATACTCCGAGAGTAGAGGTGGGCGATGGCTCGATACTGCTCTGGTTAAAGTCCTGGTACTCCTCATAGACGGTGTACTCAGGGTGCCAGCGATAGCCCAGATAGGTCATCATCTCTGCTAGCACCGCAGGGGATCCCGAGGCACCAATGGCCGTCGTGTGGCGCACGACCTGCCTCGTGGGTTCCATCTGAAAACAAAGACGTTTCAAAGGAGTCAAATGACAGTGTGGAAATTGATCAAAATACAATTCCAAGAAACAACTATGGCTTTATCCAACTTTGGGGTGAATGTGGTCACGGGATCCTAGTGTTAGTTAGTAAAATCGTTTAACCCGAGTAGAAGAGAGTTGAGTCCCGAGTAAAGGTCGAGGAGTAAAAGATCCTAGTACCACCCGATGGCGGCGTGGGCCCGTAAGGCACACAGCCAAGTTAGTAAAGTTTTGCAATGTCTAGACTCGACATCGCCAAGGAGTGTGGAAGGGGATTCCTACAGCAATGGCTCGATACCAACTTGTGACGCCCCGATTCAATCGTACACTAATCATGCACGCAAATGTATGCGATCAAGATCAAGACTCACGGAAGATATCACAACACAACTCTACAAATAAAATAAGTCATACAAGCATCATAATACAAGCCAGGGGCCTCGAGGGCTCGAATACAAGTGCTCGATCATAGAAGAGTCGTGGAAGCAACAATATCTGAGTCGAGACATAAGTTATACAAGTTGCCATAAGATGGCTAGCACAAAGCAGGATACAGATCGAAGAGGCGAGGCCTCCTACAGGATCCTCCTAGCTACTCTGAGTCGTCATCGGCGGGCTGCACGTAGTAGTAGGCACCTCATGAGTAGTAGTCATCGTCGGCCGGTGGCGTCGGCTCCTCAGGCTCCATCGTGCAGTCACGACAACCGAGTAGAGATAGGGAAAAGGGGGAACAAGGCAACCGTGAGTACTCATCCAAAGTACTCGCAAGCAAGGAGCTACACTACATATGCATGGATATATGTGTAAGGGCCATATCGATGGACTGAAGCTGCAGAATGCCGAATAAGAGGGGATAGCTAGTCTTATCGAAGACTACGCTTCAGTCACTGTCTTGCAACAGGTAGAGGAGGGTAGGTTGAAGTCCTCCAAGTAACATCACATAGCAATAATCCTACCAGCGATCCCTCCTCATATCCACGAGAGAGAGACCACCGGTTGTATCGGCACTTGGAAGGTGTGTTTATCAAGTATCCGGTTCTAGTTGTCATAAGCTCAAGGTACAACTCCAAGTCGTCCCCATTACCGAAGATCACGGCTATTGAATAGATTAACTTCCTGCAGGGTGCACCAACTTACCCAACACGTTTGATCCCATTTGGCGGACACACTTTCTGGGTCATGCCCGCCGCGGAAGATCAACACGTCGCAGCCCCACCTAGGCTGTGAGAGAGGCCAAGACGCGGTCTAAACCTAAGCGAGGGTTTGGGCCCATCGCCTCGAGCACACACACAAGACGTTGCGTGGGCGGCCGGAAGCAGACCTAGCCTAGTGGCGTTCCAGTCCAATCCGGCGCGCCCCGCTCCGTCGCTGACGTCTGAAGTGCTTCGGCTGATACCACGGCGCCGAGTGCCCATATCTTTCCCACGTAGTTGGTTAGTGCGTATAAGCTCGTAGCCAACTCAGATCAAATACCAAGATCTCGTTAAAGGTGTTAAGTATCCATGACGCCCGAGCAGGGCCAGGCCCACCTCTCTCCTAGGCGGTCTCAACCTGCCTGCCGCGCTCCGCCTCAAAGATCCACTCATGGGTGCTCCACCGGCCGACCCGACTTTAGTCTCCACATGTATCATGTATAAAGTATATAGTATATACCCGTGATCACCTCCCGAGTGATCACGACCCGATAATATAGCACGGCAGACGGACAAGAATGTAGGGCCACAGATGAAAGTACTAGCATCCTATACTAAGCATTTAGGATTGCGGGTAAGGTAACAACAGTAGTAACAAGGACAGGCTATGCAGCAGTATAGGAGTATCTGAAAGCAGTAACATGCTACACTACTCTAATGCAAGCATTATAGAGAATAGTAGGTGATATCTGGTGATCAAGGGGGGCTTGCACTGGTTGCTCTGGCAAGAGAGAGGGTCGTCAACACCGTAGTCGAATCAGGCAGCAAGCGTCGGTCTCGTAGTCTAGGAGAGAAGAGGGGAAGAAACAATGAATACCATGTAACAGATGCATATCGATGCATGACATGACAAATAACGATGCTAGGCGTGCTCTAACGTGGTATGAGGTGGTACGGTGAAGGGGAAACATCGGGAAAATATCCGGTGTTTCGTGTTTTGAGCGAGGAGGGCGGGGGAAAGTTGCGGGTTCGATAGGTTAGGGGTGTGTGGCGGACGAGCGGATTGCTTATCCGGATTCGTCTCGTCGTTACGAGCAACTTTCATGTTGAAAATATTTTAATCCGAGTTACGGTTAAAAGATATGATTTTCTAAAGATTTTATTAATTTCTGGAATTTAATTAATTAATTAATTAATTGAAAAATGGATTTATAGCGTCGGCATGATGTCATCTTGACGTCGTGATCAACGAGTTGACTTGGTCAACTTTGTCAAGTGGGTCCCGTTAGTCATACTCTGTTGGTTAATTAACGGTAGTTAATTAAGTTAATTAGCCATTAGGTTAATTAATCGAGATTAAATAAATTAATTATTTACTTAATTAATTAATTAATATTTTAATTATCATTTATTTTTATTTTAACGTTACGGGGGAACCTGGTTGATGGCACCGAGTGCCCGTCGGCATGTTGACTGGTCAACTTGATCAACAGGGCCTTGAGGCCACCGGCGATGACCTGTGGTGGCCCAGGTGTGCCACGTTGGTGGTGGCGGTGGCTCAATGCCAGCGACGCTAAAGCGGCGGCGCACCGGATCTCGCCGAAAAGCGCGTCTGAGGCTCGGGGAGGAGCGGGGTTAAGCTCATTGAGCGAGCTCGGCGCCGCGTCGATGGTGGCAGTAGCATCGCGGACTTGGCGAATCGACGCCGCGCGGCGGCGGCGGCGGTGGGATTCGGGACCTCGTCGGGATCGCGCTACTGAGGTCCTCGAGGTGGGCAAGCGGCACGGCGGCATCGGCGGGCTGCAATGAGGGCGCCCACGTGCTCAAAGCAAAACAACGCGGCGGCGGCTGCTTGGCGAGCGAGTTCGCCATGGCGGCGCGGTGGCGATAAGGGGCGGCCTGCACGGGCTACCCGGCGGCGCCGAGGCGAGGAGGAGCTCCATGAGGGAGGTCCGCGCGAGGAGGAGGCCTGAGCGGGCGGGCAGCGTCTTGTGGGCCTGGCGAGGCTCCTGTGATCGGGCCGAGGAGAGAGAGGGAGGGCAGGAACGGCGGGCAGCGCTGGGGAGAGGGGCCTCGACCGAGCGGAGGAGGCGCGAGGGGAGGTCTGTGGCGTGGCAGGAACCGGGTGACGGAGAGAGGGGGAGGAGCGGGCGATGCTCACGGGGGGGGCGCGAGGGTCTCGGCAGCGGGCTCGGGGCGGTCGGGGCGTCCGCGAGGAGGAGGTCGAGTGGCGGCTGTCCGCAATGTGGAACCGGCGAGGTGGGAGTCGGGGACGGTCCGAGGCGACGAGGGGCGTCAGGCGTCTGGCGGGCGGCGGCTGCCTGGCGGCGGTCGGGGAGGAGGGGAGGAGGTGAGGACGGGCGGCGTCGGGTGGGGTGGAGCTCGGCGTCGGGGCCGGCAGGATCGGGCCGATCCCGATCCGGATCGGTGGGGGGAGAGGGGATCGAGGGGAGTGGGGTCGGCTAGGGTTTCGCCGACCGGGAAGGGGGTATGGGAGTGAGGGGTGGGCGGATGGCCATGGGCTGGCGGGTGGGCAGTGGGCTTGGCCCGATTTGGCTATGGGGTTTTCCTTTTCTCCGTTTGTTTTATTTTTCTTTTCTTATTTTTCCTTTTCTGTTTTAATTCACTTTAAAATATTCAGACACTTTATAAAAAAGTGTGCACCCCACCATAATTAACTTTGTAATATTTGACAACCCCCGAACATTTTAGTTTTAATTTTTTTTGAAAACTTTTATTGCCATATAATTTTGAATTGAATTTCGAAACCGTTTTGATTTCACCCGTGATTATCTATTTGACAGAGGTGACGTGGCACCATCATCGTGAGATTACTGTAGCATGATTATCCGGGCGTTACAATTTTAGAGTGAAGTGGAGAATCATCGTAACAAGAAAATAAAGTTTCTAGGATCTGATCATGGAGGAGAATATTTGAGTTACGAGTTTGGCCTTCATTTAAAACAATGTGGAATAGTTTCACAGCTCACGCCACCTGGAACACCACATCGTAATGGTGTGTCTGAACGTCGTAATCGCACTTTATTGGATATGGTGCGATCTATGATGTCTCTTACCGATTTACCACTATTATTTTGGGGTTATGCATTAGAGACAATTTCATTCACTTTAAATAGGGCACCGTCAAATCCATTGAGACGACACCGTATGAATCATGGTTTGATAGCAAACCTAAGTTGTCGTTTCTTAAAGTTTGGGGCTGCGATGCTTATGTCAAAAGGCTTCAGCCCGATAAGCTCGAACCCAAGTCGGAGAAATGTGTCTTCATAGGTTACCATAAAGAAACAATTGGGTACACCTTCTACCAGAAGTCTGAAGGCAAGATTTTTGTTGCTAAGAATGCAACCTTTCTAGAGAAGGAGTTTCTCTCGAAAGAAGTGATTGGGAGAGTAGAACTTGATGAGTTAGTTGTACCTGCTCTCAATTTGGAAGGTAGTTCATCCAAGAAATCCGTTGCCGTGATGCCTACACCAATTGGAGAGGAAGCTAATGATAGAGATCATGAAACTTCAGATCAGGTTACTACAAAACCTCGTCGGTCTGGCAGATCATGATCCGCACCAGAGTGGTACGGTAATCCTGTTCTGGAAGTCATGTTACTTGACCATGACAAACTGATATGTCCATTTTGCAGCATGCTTTTATATCGATATTTATCGCATTATGGGCTGTT
Organism: Aegilops longissima; assembly: GCA_021605205.1. Taxonomy (NCBI): domain Eukaryota; kingdom Viridiplantae; phylum Streptophyta; class Magnoliopsida; order Poales; family Poaceae; genus Aegilops; species Aegilops longissima. The sequence continues at coordinate 266,486,436 of CM038676.1, forward strand.
ATTTCACGATATGTCACAATACTTATGGCTATTCTCTCTTATTTTACAAGGTTTACCATGAAGAGGGGGAATGCCAGCAGCTGGAATTCTGGCTGGAAAAGGAGCAAATATTGGAGACCTATTCTGCGCAACTCCAAAAGTCCTGAAACTCCACGGAATATCTTAAAATAAAGAAAGAAAAATCGTCGCCAAAGATTAAGGCCAGGGGGCCCACACCCTGCTCACGAGGGTGGGGGCGCGCCCCCCTACCTCGTGGGCCCCCTGGTGGCTCTCCGACGCCCATCTTCTCCTATATGAAGTCTTTCGATGAGAAAAAAAAAGAAGCAACCTTTCGGGACGAGACTCCGCCGCCATGAGGAGGAACCTTGGCGGAACCAATCTAGGGCTCCGGCAGAGCTGTTCTGCCGGGGACACTTCCCTCCGGGAGGGGGAAATCATCACCATCGTCATCACCAACACTCCTCTCATCGGGAGAGGGCAATCTCCATCAACATCTTCATCAGCACCATCTCATCTCCGAACCCTAGTTCATATCTTGTATCCAATTCTTGTCTCCAAGTCCGGGATTGGTGCTAGTAGGTTGCTAGTAGTGTTGATTACTCCTTGTAGTTGATGCGGTTGGTTTATTTGGTGGAAGATCATATGTTCAGATCCTTTATGCATATTATTACCCTCGATTATGAACATGAATATGCTTTGTGAGTAGTTACGTTTGTTCACGAGGACAAGGGAGAAGTCTTGCTATTAGTAGTCATGTGAATTTGGTATTCATTCGATATTTTGATAAGATGTATGTTGTCTAACCTCTAGTGGTGTTATGTGAGCGTCGACTACATAACACTTCACCATTATTGGGCCTAGAGGAAGGCATTGGGAAGTAATAAGTAGATGATGGGTTGCTAGAGTGATGAAGCTTAAACCCTAGTTTATGCATTGCTTCGTAAGGGGCTGATTTGGATCCATATGTTTCATGCTATGGTTAGGTTTACCTTAATACTTTTGTTGTAGTTGCGGATGATTGCAATAGAGGTTAATCATAAGTGGGATGCTTGTCCAAGTAAGGGCAGTACCCAAGCACCGGTCCACCCACATATCAAATTATCAAAGTACCGAACGCGAATCATATGAGCGTGATGAAAACTAGCTTGATGATATTCCCATGTGTCCTCGGGAGCGCTTTTCCTATTATAAGAGTTTGTTCCGGCTTGTCCTTTGCTACAAAAAGGATTGGGCCACCTTGCTGCACTTTATTTACTTTTGTTACTTGTTGCTCGTTACAATTTATCTTATCACAAAACTATCTGTTATCACTTATTTCAGTACTTGCAGAGAATACCTTGCCGCTTATCATTTCCTTCTGCTCCTCGTTGGGTTCGACACTCTTACTTATCGAAAGGACTACGATAGATCCCCTATACTTTTGGGTCATCAAGACTCTTTTCTGGCGCCGTTGCCGGGGAGTGTAGCGCCTTTGGTAAGTGTAATTTGGTAAGGAAAAATTTATATAGTGTGCTGAAATTTTCTGTCACTTGTTACTATGGAAAGTGAATCTCGAGGGGCTTGTTAGGGGTATCTTCACCCTGTCGATGAAGCAAAGAGTTGCTCCTCAACCTACTGAACCTATTGAAAATGAAACTCCTTTTGAATTTCCTTGGGTATTATGGAAAAACTGCTGGCTAATACTTTTACGGAGATGGGACAAAGCATCCGACGAGCATCTACGCTATTTGGATGATATTTGTGGATTATTTAAGCTTGCAGGTATACCCGATGATGTTGTTAAGAAGAAGGCTTTCCCTTTATCTTTGGAGGGAGACGCATCGACATGGTATAGGCTATGTGATGATACGAGATCATGGAACTATAAAAGAGTGAAATTGGAATTTCATCAAAAGTATTACCCTATGCATCTTGTTCATCGTGATCGCAATTATATATATAATTTTTGGCCTCGCGAAGGAGAAAGCACCGCTCAAGCTTGGGGGAGGCTTAAATCCATGTTATATTCATGCCCCAATCACGAGCTCTCAAAATTGACAATTCTTCAGAATTTTTATGCTCGGCTTTCTGATAATAATCAAACCATGCTCGATACTTCTTGTGCTAGCTCTTTTATGATGAAGACTATTGAATTCAGATGGAATTTATTGGATAGAATTAAACGCAACTCTGAAGATTGGGACCTCGACGAAGGTAAGGAGTCAGGTATGACACCTAAGTTTGATTGTGTTAAATCTTTTATGGATACCGATGTTTTCCGTAAGTTTAGCACTAAATATGGACTTGACTCTGAGATAGTAGCTTATTTCTGTGAATCTTTTGCTACTTATGTTGATCTCCCCAAGGAGAAGTGGTTTAAATATCATCCTCCCAAAGAAGTAAAAGTAGCTGCACCTATTAAAGTTGAAGAAAAGACCATCACTTATAATGATCCTATTGTTCCCACCTCTTATGTTGAGAAACCACCTTTCCCTGCTAGAGTAAAGGATCATGCTAAAGCTTCAACTGTTGTTCGTAAAAGCAATACTAGAACTTATACACCTCCTGAGCTAGTCAAAGTAGAACCTAATATTGCTATTGTTAAAGATCTCTTGTCTGATAATATTGATGGGCATGTCATTGAATTCTCTGGTGAAACTGCTAGAATTGCTAAACCCTGTGATAGAGATAAACATAGACCCGTGGTAGGCGTGCCTGTTATTTCTGTTAAAATAGGAGATCACTGTTATCATGGCTTATGTGATATGGGTTCTAGTGCTAGTGTTATACCCATTGACTTATATAAAGAAATTACGCATGGTATCACACCTGCTGAGTTAGAAGATATTGATGTTACAATTAAACTGGCCAATAGAGATACTATATCTGCAATGGGAATTGTTAGAGATGTTGAAGTCTTGTGTGGGAAAACCAAATATCCCGCTGATTTTCTTGTTCTTGGTTCTCCACAAGATAGCTTTTGTCCCATTATATTTGGTAGACCCTTCTTGAATACTGTTAATGCTAAGATAGACTGCGAAAAGAATGTTGTTACTATTGGCTTGGATGATATGGTTCAGGAGTTTAATTTCTCTAAATTTAGTAAACAACATCGTGAGGAAGAATTGCCTAGTAATGATGAAATTATTGCTATTGCTTCTATTGCCGTACCTCCTAGTGATCCTTTAGAACACTATTTGCTGGACCATGAAAATGAGATGTTCATGAATGAAAGAAGGGAAATAGATGAAGTATTATTTAAACAGGAACCTATTCTGCAACACAATTTGCCTATTGAAATCCTAGGGGATCCTCCTCCACCCAAGGGTGATCCCGTGTTTGAGCTCAAACCGTTGCCTGATAATCTTTAATATGCTTATCTTGATGAAAAGAAAATATATCCTGTTATTATTAGTGCTAACCTTTCAGAGCATGAAGAAGAAAGATTATTGAAAACTCTGAAGAAGCACCGTGCCGCTATTGGATATACTCTTGATGATCTTAAGGGCATTAGTCCCACTCTATGTCAACATAAAATAAATTTGGAAGCGGATGCCAAACCAGTTCGTGATCCTCAACGACGTTTGAATCCTAAAATGAAAGAAGTGGTAAGAAAAGAAATACTCAAGCTTCTGGAGGCAGGTATAATTTATCCTGTTGCTGATAGTCAGTGGGTAAGTCCTGTCCATTGTGTCTCTAAGAAGGAGGTATTACTGTTGTCCCTAATGATAAAGATGACTTGATCCATAAAGAATTATCACAGGTTATAGGATGGTAATTGATTTCCGCAAATTAAATAAAGCTACCAAGAAAGATCATTACCCTTACCTTTTATTGATCAAATGCTAGAAAGATTATGCAAACATACACATTATTGCTTTCTAGATGGTTATTCGGTTTCTCTCAAATACGTGTCGGCTAAAGATCAATCAAAGACTACTTTTACATGCCCTTTTGGTACTTTTGCTTATAGACGTATGCCTTTTGGTTTATGTAATGCACCTGCTACCTTTCAAAGATGCATGATAGCTATATTCTCTGACTTTTGTGAGAAAATTTGTGAGGTTTTCATGGATGACTTTTCCGTCTATGGTTCCTCTTTTGATGATTGCTTGAGCAATCTTGCTCGAGTTTTGCAGAGATGTGAAGAAGCTAATCTTGTCTTGAATTGGGAAAGTGCCACTTTATGGTTAATGAAGGTATTGTCTTGGGGCATAAAGTTTCTGAAAGAGGTATTGAAGTTGATAAAGCCAAGGTTGATGCTATTGAAAAGATGCCATGTCCCAAGGACATCAAAGGTATAAGAAGTTTTCTTGGTCACGCTGGATTTTATAGGAGGTTCATTAAGGACTTCTCAAAATCTCTCGATCCTCGACTAATTTATTACAAAAGATGTACCATTTGTCTTTGATGATGATTGTGTAGAAGCATTTGAAATACTTAAGAAAGCATTAGTCTCTGCACCTATTGTTCAGCCACCTGATTGGAATTTACCCTTTTAAATTATGTGTGATGCTAGTGATTATTGTAACGCCCCGGACACACCCGCCGGTGGTCGTTACTCCTGGCGGGATCTAGACTGGCCCCACAGATGAATACTAGTCTTTTTCTGCACTTTGTCCTCACTCGTGCGCACCGGAGAACAACTTCGGTCGGTCACCCATCGACACTACTCCAAGCTGAGCACGCTTAACTTTGGAGTTCGTCCGAATGGGCTCTGGAAAAGAAGAATTCCTTATTGATATGAGTAGTCTATCATCCCTAATAAGCCAGGCTATCACATACACCCCACTCATAGGAACCGGCGTCCTCGTCGGGCCACAGAACGTTCCCTCTTGGCACAAGCGTCGTGCTTCGGTCGGTACATGTGCCTTGTCGGGTGCCACGACGGGTCACAAACGTCATGAACAACATGACCACGCACCTGTCCGCAACCATCCGTGTACCGCGAGGGTCGGCTCGATACCAACTTGTAACGCCCGTACACACCCGCCGGTGGTCGTTACTCTGGCGGGATCTAGAGGCCCCACAGATCAATACTAGTCTTTTCGCGCACTTTGTCCTCACTCGTGCGCACTGGAGCAACTTCGATTGGTCACCCATCGACACTACTCCAAGCTGAGCACGCTTAACTTTGGAGTTCTGTCGAATGGGCTCCGGAAAAGAAGGAATTCCTTATTGATATGAGTAGTCTATCATCCCTAATAAGCCAGGCTGTCACAATTATGCTGTAGGTGCTGTTCTAGGGCAAAGAGTTGATAAGAAATTAAATGTTATCCATTATGCTAGTAAGACTCTGGACAATGCTCAAAGAAATTATGCTACTACTGAAAAGGAACTTTTAGCAGTTGTATTTGCTTGTGATAAATTCAGACCCTATATTGTTGATTCTAGAGTAACTATTCATACAGATCACACTGCTATTAAATATCTTATGGAAAAGAAAGATGCAAAACCTAGACTCATTAGATGGGTTCTCTTGCTCCAAGAATTTGATTTACATATTGTTGATAGAAAAGGAGCTGAGAACCCCGTTGCAGACAACTTGTCTAGGTTAGAGAATGTTCTTGATGACCCACTACCTATTGATGATAGCTTTCCTGATGAGCAATTAAATGTCATAAGCACTTGTCGTAACACTCCATGGTATGCTGATTATGCTAATTATATTGTTGCTAAATTTATACCACCTAGCTTCACATACCAACAAAAGAAAAAGTTCTTTTATGATTTGAGACATTACTTTTGGGATGATCCACATCTTTATAAAGAAGGAGTAGATGGTGTTATTAGATGTTGTGTACCTGAGCATGAACATGAACAAATCCTACGCAAGTGTCACTCCGAAGCTTATGGAGGACATCACGCTGGAGATAGAACTGCACATAAGGTATTGCAATCTGGTTTTTATTGGCCTACTCTCTTCAAGGATGCCTGTAAGTTTGTTTTATCTTGTGATGAATGTCAAAGAATTGGTAATATTAGTAGACGTCAAGAAGTGCCTATGAATTATTCACTTGTTATTGAACCATTTGATGTTTGGGGCTTTGATTATATGGGACCTTTTCCTGCCTCTAATGGATATACACATTTTAGTTGCTGTTGATTACGTTACTAAGTGGGTAGAAGCTATTCCAACTAGTAGTGCTGATCATAACACTTCTATTAAAATGCTTAAGGAAGTTATTTTTCCGAGGTTTGGAGTCCCTAGATATTTAATGACTGATGGTGGTTCACACTTTATTCATGGTGCTTTCCGTAAAATGCTGGCTAAATATGATGTTAATCATAGAATTGCATCTCCATATCACCCGCAGTCTAGTGGTCAAGTAGAATTGAGCAATAGAGAGCTCAAATTAATTTTGCAAAAGACTGTCAATAGGTCTAGAAAGAATTGGTCCAAAAAACTGAATGATGCATTATGGGCCTATGGAACTGCATACAAAAATCCTATGGGTATGTCTCCGTATAAAATGGTTTATGGAAAAGCATGTCATTTACCTCTTGAACTAGAACATAAGGCATATTGGGCTATCAAAGAGCTCAATTATGACTTCAAACTTGCCGGTGAGAAGAGGTTGTTTGATATTAGCTCACTTGATGAATGGAGAACCCAAGCTTATGAAAATGCCAAGTTGTTTAAAGAAAAAGTTAAAAGGTGGCATGACAAAAGGATACAAAAGCGTGAGTTTAATGTAGGTGATTATGTATTACTATACAACTCTCGTTTAAGATTTTTTGCAGGAAAACTTCTCTCCAAATGGGAAGGTCCTTATGTTATCGAGGAGGTCTATCGTTCCGGTGCCATAAAAATCAACAACTTCGCAGACACAAATCCGAAGGTGGTGAACGGTCAAAGAATCAAACATTATATCTCAGGTAATCCCATAAATGTTGAAACCAATATTATTGAAACCGTAACCCCGGAGGAATACATAAGCGACACTTTCCAGAACGTTCCAGACTCCGAAAAGGAATAGGTATGTGGTACAGTAAGTAAACCGACCCTAAAACAATTTTTAAAGCAATATTTCTTCGTTTTGGAATATTTAGAAAAATTGAAAAATAAGTAGCAGTCCGGGGAGGACACGAGGCCTCCACGAGGGTGGAGGGCGCGCCCCCCTACCTCGTGAGCACCTCGTGTGCCCTCCGGACTCCGTTTTCTTGCACGATACATATTTTGGTTGGTAAAAATTCATTATATATTCTCCCAAAGGTTTTGACGACCGTATCACGCAAATATCCTCTGTTTTCGTTTCGAACTGTTTCCGTTGCAGATTTGAGGATTCTGGAGACTTGATCATCCTTCTATAAGGGTGAGCCTATGCCATGGAAGGTGGACGACAAGCCTCCATCATCAAAAACACCTCCACCGCCAACAACAAAGAAGGAGATATAATCACATGGGTATGGGCACTCCCCTTGGCAACTGCCAAGCTTGGGGGAGGTGCCCCGGTATCGTATCACCATCACAACTCCTATCTTTACCGTTTTTCTTAGTTCGATCCTATTAGTAGTATCTTGATCTAGTAGAATAAAGTCATGGCACGATCTAGTTTTGAGTTTTGCTTTATGACCCCTCTATGCAATCGAATCCGTGAGCTATATATAATAAAGATTAGTGTTGAGTCAAGGGCTTGATTACTTTGCCATGATCTTGGGTGAATAAAGAAAAGAATAAAAAGAAACAAAGAGTTTATATTGATCTTAGTGAAAGTAATGACTCCACATAGAAAGAGTATGATGATTAAAAGTTGTTGGGAGTTGGCAAATATAGCTTTGGTCATCGTTGCAATTAATAGGAAGTAATAAGGAGAGAGAGGTTTCACATATAGATATATTATCATTGACATCTTTTATGATTGGGAGCACTCATTAAAATATGACATGCTAAACAGTTAAGGTTGGACAAGGAAGACAACATAATGAGTTATGTTTTATTACATCTGAGATAAAGTATGTTGTCATGGTTCCTCTACCGTGTTGAGCTTGCCTTTCCCCCTCATGCTAGCCAAATTCTCAGCACTAAGTAGACATACTACTTGTGCTTCCAAATACCCTTAAACCAGTTTTGCCATGAGAGTCCACCATATCTACCTATGGATTGAGTAAGATCCTTCAAGTAAGTTGTCATCGGTGCAAGCAATAAAAATTGCTCTTTAAATATGCATGACTTATTAGTGCAGAGAAATAAGCTTTGAACGAACTTGTTGTGGACGCAATAAAAGTGAAGGACTGCATAATAAAGGTTCACATACAAGGGGCAATATGAAGTGACGTTATTTTGCATTAAGATTTTGTGCATCCAACTATAAAAGTGCATGGCAACCTCTGCTTCCCTCTGTGAAGGGCCTATCTTTTATTATTATCCTCTACTTTATGCAAGAGTCACAGTGATCTTCACCTTTCCTTTTTCATTTTATCCTTTGGCAAGCTCAACATGTTGGAAAGAACATGATATATATATCTAATTGGATGTGGGGGAGCATGAATTATTATTGTTGACATTACCCTTGAGGTAAAAGGTTGTGGGGCAAAACTACAAGCCCCTATCTTTCTCTGTGTCCGGTTAAAACTTCGTAACCACAAGTATTGCGTGAGTGTTAGCAATTATGAAGGACTAAATGATAGTTGAGTATGTGGACTTGCTTTTAAGCTCTGACATAGACTCTTTCCGATGTTATGATAAATTGCAATTGCTTCAATGACTGAGGGTATAATTTGTTGGTGCTCAATAAGGTTTATGATTCATACTTTGGCTTTGTGAAAAGATCATCACTTGAACATAAGTAATCATATGACAAATCTATATATGTTGCTGTTATGAAAATAATCATGATGCCTTCATGTCCGTATTTTATTTTTATCGAAGCCTCTACTTCTAAACATGAGGACATATTTATTGTTATCGGCTTTTCGCTTGAGGACAAGCGAGGTCTAAGCTTGGGGGAGTTGATATGTCCATTTTGCATCATGCTTTTATATCGATATTTATCGCATTATGGGCTGTTATTTCACGATATGTCACAATACTTATGGCTATTCTCTCTTATTTTACAAGGTTTACCATGAAGAGGGAATCTTGGCAATTTGGAATTCGGTGGAAAAGGAGAAAATATTGGAGACCTATTCTGCAACTCCAAAAGTCACGAAACTCCACGGAATATCTTAAAATAAATAAAGAAAAATCGTCGCCAAAGATGAAGGCCAGGGGGCCCACACCCTGCTCACGAGGGTGGGGGCGCGCCCCCCTACCTCGTGGGCCCCCTAGTGGCTCTCCGACGCCCATCTTCTCCTATATGAAGTCTTTCGATGTCGAAAAAAAATAAGAAGCAACCTTTCGGGACGAGACTCCGCCGCCACAGGCGGAACCTTGGCGGAACCAATCTAGGGCTCGGGAGCTGTTCTAGGGACACTTCCCTCGGGAGGAAATCATCACCATTGTCATCACCAACGCTCCTCTCATCGGGAGAGGGCAATCTCCATCAACATCTTCATCAGCACCATCTCATCTCCAAACCCTAGTTCATCTCTTGTATCCAATTCTTGTCTCCAAGTCCGGATTGGTGCTAGTAGGTTGCTAGTAGTGTGGATTACTCCTTGTAGTTGATGCTAGTTGGTTTATTTGGTGGAAGATCATATGTTCAGATCCTTTATGCATATTATTACCCCTCGATTATGAACATGAATATGCTTTGTGAGTAGTTACGTTTGTTCACGAGGACAAGGAGAAGTCTTGCTATTAGTAGTCATGTGAATTTGGTATTAGATTCGATATTTTGATAAGATGTATGTTGTCTAACCTCTAGTGGTGTTATGTGAACGTTGACTACATAACACTTCACCATTATTTGGGCCTAGAGGAAGCCATTGGGAAGTAATAAGTAGATGATGGGTTGCTAGAGTGACAAAAGCTTAAACCCTAGTTTATCGTTGCTTCGTGAGGGCTGATTTGGATCCATATGTTTCATGCTATGGTTAGGTTTACCTTAATACTTTTGTTGTAGTTGCGGATGCTTGCAATAGAGGTTAATCATAAGTGGGATGCTTGTCCAAGTAAGGGCAGTACCCAAGCACCGGTCCACCCACATATCAAATTATCAAAGTACGAACGCGAATCATATGAGCGTGATGAAAACTAGCTTGACGATATTCCCATGTGTCCTCGGGAGCGCTTTTCCTGTTATAAGAGTTTGTTCCGGCTTGTCCTTTTCTACAAAAAGGATTGGGCCACCTTGCTGCACTTTATTTACTTTTGTTACTTGTTGCTCGTTACAATTTATATTATCACAAAACTATCTGTTATCACTTATTTCAGTACTTGCAGAGAATACCTTGCTGAAAACCGCTTATCATTTCCTTCTGCTCCTCGTTGGGTTCGACACTCTTACTTATCAAAAGGACTACGATAGATCCCCTATACTTGTGGGTCATCACAAACCTACGAACTATGAAGAAGCTATGATGAGCCCAGATTCTGATAAATGGCTTGAGGCCATGAAATCTGAGATAGGATCCATGTATGAGAACAAAGTGTGGACTTTGGTGGATCTGCCCGATGATCGGCGACCCATAAAGAATAAATGGATCTTCAACAAGAAGACTGACGCTGATGGTAATGTTACTGTGTTACTATCTATAAAGCTCGACTTGTTGCAAAGGGTTTTCGACAAGTTCAAGGAGTTGACTATGATGAGACGTTCTCACCCGTAGCGATTCTTAAGTCTGTCCGGATCATGTTAGCAATTGCCGCATTTTATGATTATGAAATCTGGCAAATGGATGTCAAAACCGCATTCCTTAATGGATTTCTAAAAGAAGAGTTGTATATGATGCAACCAGAAGGTTTTGTCGATCCTAAAGGTGTTAACAAAGTGTGCAAGCTCCAGCGATCCATTTATGGACTGGTGCAAGCATCTCGGAGTTGGAAGCCTATATTTACAAGAAAGTGAGTGGGAGCTCTATATAATTTCTAATATTATGTGTGGATGACACATTGTTGATTGGAAATGATGTAGAATTTCTGGATAGCATAAAAGGATACTTGAATAAGAGTTTTTCAATGGAAGACCTCGGTGAAGTTGCTTACATATTGAGCATCAAGATCTATAAGACACTTGATAGGACTTTCACAAAGCACATAACTTGATAAAGTTTTGAAGAAGTTCAAAATGGACCAGTCAAAGAAAGGGTTCTTGCCTGTGTTACAAGGTGTGAACTTGAGTCAGACTCAATGCCCGACCACTGTAGAAGATAGAGAGAAAATGAAAGTCATTCCCTATGCTTCAGCCATAGGTTCTATCATGTATGCTATGCTGTGTACCAGACCTGATGTGTGCCTTGCTATAAGTTTAGCAGGGAGGTACCAAAGTAATCCAGGAGTGGATCACTGGACAGTGGTCAAGAACATCCCGAAGTACCTAAAGGACTAGGGATATGATTCTCGTTTATGGAGGTGACAAAGAGCTTGTCGTAAATGGTTACGTCGACCCTAGCTTTGACACTGATCTGGATGACTCTAAGTCACAATCCGGATACATATTTTTATTGAATGGTGGAGCTGTCAGTTGGTGCAATTCCAAGCAGAGTGTCGTGGTGGGATCTACATGTGAAGCGGAGTACATAGCTGCTTCAGAAGCAGCAAATGATGGAGTCTGGATGAAGGAGTTCATATCCGATCTAGGTGTAATACCTAGTGCATCGGGTCCAATGAAAATCTTTTGTGACAAAGAGCAATTGCCTTGGCGAAGGAATCCAGATTTCACAAAAAGACCAAACACATCAAGCGACGCTTCAACTCCATCCGAGATTTGGTCACGGAGGGAGACATAGAGATTTGCAAAATACATACGGATCTGAATGTTGCAGATCCGTTGACTAAGCCTCTTCCACGAGCAAAACATGATCAGCACCAAGACTCCATGGGTGTTAGATTCATTATAATGTAATCAAGATTACTGACTCTAGTAAAAGTGGGAGACTGAAGGAAATATGCCCTAGAGGCAATAATAAAGTTGTTATTTTACATTTCCTTATTCATGATAAATGTTTATTATTCATGCTAGAATTGTATTAACCGGAAACTTGATACATGTGTGGATACATAGACAAAACAACGTGTCCCTAGTATGCCTCTACTAGACTAACTCGTTTGATCAGAAGATGGTTAAGTTTCCTAGCCATGGACATGAGTTGTCATTGGATAACGGGATCACATCATTAGTGGAACGATGTGATGGAAAAGACCCAACCATTAGCTTAACATAATGATTTTTCAGTTTTATTGCTACTACTTTCTTCGTGTCAAATATATATTCCTCCGACTATGAGATTATGCAACTCCCGGACACCGGAGGAGTGCCTTGTGTGCTATCAAACATCACAACGTAACTGGGTGATTATAAAGGTACTCTACAAGTATCTCCGAAGGTGTTTGTTGGGTTGGCATAGATCGAGATTATGATTTGTTACTCCGAGTATCAGAGAGGTATCTCTGGGCCCTCTCGGTAATGCACATCATATGAAGCCTTGCAGGTAATGTCACTAATGAGTTAGTTACGGGATCTTGTATTATGGAACGAGTAAAAAGACTTGCTGGTAACGAGATTGAACTAGGTATGAAGATGCCGACGATCGAATCTCGGGCAAGTAACATACCGATGACAAAGGGAATAACTATATTGACATTGCGGTTCGACCGATAAAGATCTTCGTAGAATAAGTGGGAACCAATATGAGCACCAGGTTCCGCTATTGGCTATTGACCGGAGAGGTGTCTCGGTCATGTCTAGATAGTTCTCGAACCCGTAGGGTCCGCACGCTTAACGTACGATGACGATTGATGTTATATGAGTTATGTGTTTTGGTGACCGAAGGTTGTTCGGAGTCCCGGATGAGATCACGGACATGACGAGGAGTCTTGAAATGGTTGAGAGGTAAAGATTGATATATTGGAAGGTTACATTCGGACACCGGAATGGTTTTGGGAAGTCTCGGATAAGTTTCGGAGTACCGGGAGGTTACCGGAACCCCCCCGGGAAAGTTAATGGGCCACATGGGCCTTAGTGGAGGAGAGAGGGCTGGCCATAGAAGGTGGCGCCCCCCCACTTTCCAATCCAAATTGGACAAGGGGTGGGGGCGGCTCCCCCCTTTCCCTCTCCTACTCCCTCTCCCTTTCTCCCTTTGCTACTCCGGAAAGAAGGAAAAAAGGGGGCCGAATCCTTCTAGGAGTGGAGTCCTAGTAGGACTCCCCCCCATGGCGCGCCCAATGGTGGCTGGCCTCCTCCTCCCCTCCTTTATATATGGGGTGGGGGGCACCCCAAAGGCACAACAATTGTCTTAGCCATGTGCGGTGCCCCCCCTCCATTGTTTACTTCTCTAATAATATCATCGTAGTGCTTAGGCGAAGCCTTGCGCGGATCACATCATCAACACCGTCATCACGCCGTCGTGCTAACGGAACTCATCGAATCCATCGACACTCTGCTGGATCAAGAGTTCGAGGGACGTTGTCGAGCTGAACGTGCAGAACTCATAGGTACCGTACATTCGGTACTTGACCAGTTGACTCGAGAAGACGTTCGACTACATAAACCACGTTAAGTTAATGCTTTCGCTTTCGGTCTACGAGGGTACATGGATACATTCTCCCCCTCTCGTTGTTATGCATCTCCTAGATAGATCTTGCGTGAGCGTAGGATTTTTTTTGAAATTGCATGCTACGTTTCCCAACATTTAATACACTAGATGCATGCAGGATAGCGGTCGATGTGTGGAGTAATAGTAGTAGATGCAGGCAGGATTAGATCTACTAATCTTGGATGTGATGCCTATATAATGATCATTGCCTGAATATCATCATAATTATTTGAAGTTCTATCAATTTCCCAATAGTAATTTGTTTACCCACCGTATGCTATTTTTCTCAAGAGAAGCCACAACTGAAATCTACGTCCCCCGGGTATCTTCTTTATCATATTTTCCTTCGAGATCTAATTTTATTCGCTTTTATTTTCAGATCTATATTTTCAAAAACCCAAAATACCTCGCTGAAATTTATTTGCTTTTATTGCATCTATCAATCTACTACAATTTTATCTCGTCAACTTGAAAATTTCTAGCACCATTACCCGAAAGGGATTGACAATCCCTTTAACACGTCGGGTTGCAAGTATTTGTTCTTTATGTGCAGGTACCGTTTATGTAGTGTTGCGTGGTTCTCCTACTGGTTCGATAACCTTAGTCTCATCACTCAGGGAAATACCTACCGTTGTTGTGCTGCATCATCCCTTCCTCTTTTGGGGAAATACCGACATAGTTCAAGCCGCATCAGTAGCAAGGAGAGGGGTGATAGGTGATCCTAGTGTCATTTGTGGCTTCGGTGGCGGTGGCCCCCTGTTCTAGATCTAGAGGCCTTGCTCTGGCGACTATGGGGCCTCCTTTGCGGGTTGGGTTGGCAACGTTGGTTCCACAGGTGGCACGTGTGCGGGTCTAGAGCCAATAGAGCTTTCAAGTGTTGGGGACTAAGATGGCCTAGCCTCCCCAAAAGCATCAAGTAGTGACAAGTTGTTCATAGGCAGAACCTCATCCAAAGGAGCAGAGCTGGTAGGTCGTAATAATGCTTGCTACAAATTGAGAGAGATAACTTTGGCAACAACAATAATCTGAGTGGAGCAATCCAATAGTGAGACTACAGCAGAGGAGCATGGCCGAGAAGCTACACCATGAGGGGCCTGCTCTTGCAACACATGAATTACATCGGACAGAACAGTTGCAATCAACTAAATATTAAGGTGTGGGGTGAAAATAGTAGCATGCTTAACAAGATCCACCAGGGATGCAACAACCGAATTTCACCGGGAACAAGATCCTGAGCAGGTGGGTTAACTAAATTATGATCTTGAACTAGAGGATCACATAGATTAAGGCCAAAAGATGCATGGACTTGAGTGGAATTCAAGCAAATTCAAACCTCCCCTAGCCATTTTCCTCATTGTCAGGGTTCACTTGCAGAGCATCATCCATCTGTTAATCATGGAGTGCTGGGCTAAGCTTGGTCGAAAGGGCACTTGGAGATTGCAGTGACCCCCATGCGCTTGAAATGTAGAAAATCTTGAAGAATGCCACGAACATTAACAAAGGCCACCTCACCTTGGAGCATAGGAACCAAAGTGGCAATCATAAGATCTTCATTGGTAGGACTTACAACACCATAGATGACACCAGAGCGCGCCGGCCTCCCCTCCACCTCGATCGTATGGCATCCCTCGGGAAGAAACGGAGAATGATCGAACATAAAGGTGACCGTCACCGATGATGGAACACTCAAAAGCAATGACGACAATAAAGTGGGCGCAATAGTCGAGAGAGGTAAGAGTGGTAGAAGTGGTCAGTGAGAATGCAAGTCATTCACACCAGAGTCTATGGCATCAGCTCTGTCAGTGGACCGAGAAGGGCAACAAGAGTCACATGCGATGGAAAATTGGGCAGACCGGAGATACTGATAGGACGAGCTCCTTGGACTAGCTGGCGACTGTCACGGCTATTCTCCAAAAGTGGACCGATTTGTTGCCGATTAATAGAGTCAAAGCAGGAAGCCGCTGCGTTAATTTTGCTTGCGGAGTGACATTTTGGCCGAATGTGGCCCCAATGTCTACATCCTCTACGGCGAATGCGGTTAAAGCACCTCGCCGTAGATGGTCCATGGATAGGCAGTAAACACGGAAGATGTTTCGTTGGACTTTGGATGGCTCAGAAGGAGCAACCCCTGTCGGCCCAGTAGTTTGAATACCCGAAGATGTCACCCTCCCTAAAGCAATGTTATTGGGAGCAGCTAATATCGAGTTGACTGCTAGAGGGGGCTAAGGAAGATGATCCAAAGCATATTTTAAAAAATGACGATATGAAGTGACATTGCGAGAACTTGAGTGAAAAGTTCTAGGGGTTTGAAGAGTAGACACTATGATCTGTGTTCACGAGAATGGTCAACAATTGTCCATTCTTACTCGATTTCTTTTTCATACAATTGGAGCTCCTTTCTATAATTCGGGATTCCATTACCCCAAAAAAGAAAATTGGATTGAAAAGATCATTAACAATGGTGCCTTCCCTCATGATCACAAAACCAACATCTTTAGAAGAGACACTGAATCTGAAGGACCAGTTTTGGAGGCAGGAGACCTTGAACTGGGAGGCATGACCCCCAAAGAAGGATTGGAGAATGAGACAACCGAATCATCGTTGATGCCAAGCTTGGACCTAGAGAGCTCCGCCACCATGATGAACTCCTTGGATCTTGTCCCATCAAAGTGATATACAGGAACCCAAACACTATTTCTAGAAAAAAGCTTCGAAAGCCAAACCTACTTCAAATTTGAGGTCAGAGAGAACCATGATGGTGGTTACCACTGATGGAGTGTGCAGCGGTGGAGGAGTGACCGCCATGGCCGAAAGGGACAACGACGGTTGGGTGTCCACCGCGGTCGGAGAGGCCAGGGGTGCTAGGTAGGGGGACACGTGTGGGGTGTGCCAGGGAGCCCGACCGACCTATTTTATTGCAAAACATTATGTTTGGACTATAATATTTATATTTGAACTATTGGTGCATTCATATATTTGTCCTATATGATTATGAGCGATGGAGATATTTGTTTTAATTATTTCAAGTGCTCCGGATATATATACATATACGCTATTCTGATCACGGGATCACAATAATATTTTGATCACAACCTGAACTTCCCGAGTAACGTTGTAGGACCTTGAAGTATGTCTAGAGGGGGGTGATTAGACTACTTGACCAATAAAAACTTAACCTTTTCCCAATTTTAGAGTTTGGCAGATTTTAGCTACTTAAGGACAAGTCAAGCAATCATCACACTATTCAAGCAAGCATGCAAAGAGTATATAGGCAGCGGAAATTAAAGCATGCAACTTGCAAGAAAGTAAAGGGAAGGGTTTGGAGGATTCAAGCGCAATTGGAACACGGATGTTTTGGCGTGGTTCCGATGGGTGGTGCTATCGTACATCCACGTTGATGGAGACTTCAACCCACGAAGGGTAAAGGCTGCTTGAGTCCACGGAGGCTCCACCCACGAAGGGTCCAAGTAGCAACCTTGTCTATCCCACCATGGCCGTCGCCCACGAAGGACTTGCCTCACTAGCGGTAGATCTTCACAGTAAGCGATCTCCTTGCCCTTAGAAACTCCTTGGTTCAACTCCACAATCTTGTCGAGGCTCCCAAGTGACACCTAGCCAATCTAGGAGACACCACTCTCCAAGAAGTAACAAATGGTGCGTTGATGATGAACTCCTTGCTCTTGTGCTTCAAATGATAGTCTCTCCAACACTCAACTCTCTCTCATAGGTTTTGGATCTGGTGGAAAGAAGATTTGAGTGGAAAGCAACTTGGGGAAGGCTAGAGATCAAGATTCATATGGTAGGAATGGAATATCTTGGTCTCAATACATGAGTAGGTGGTTCTCTCTCAGAAATGGTAAGTTGGAAGTGTAGGTTCGTTCTGATGGCTCTCTCCACGAATGAAGAGGAGGTGGAGGGGTATATATAGCCTCCACACAAAATCTAACCGTTACACACAATTTACCAAAATCGGTGGGACCGAATCATTAAACTCGGTCGGACCGATTTAGTAAACCTAGTGACCGTTAGTGATTTTCGGTGGGACCGACTTGCATCTCGGTGAGACCGATTCGGTTAGGGTTAGGGCATAACGTAATCTCGGTAAGACCGATTACACAAACTCGGTGAGACCGATTTGGTAATAAGATTTCCAGAGAGTTGGTCAGGTAAACTCGGTGGGACCGATTTGCTCTTTTCGGTGAGACCGAAATGTTACAAAAAGGAAACAGAGAGTTTACATTGCAATCTCGGTGGGACCGATTGCTCACCGGTTAGACCGAAGCGTTCTGGGAGAGAGATTGCAACCCCATCTCGGTGAGACCGAGATCCCTATCGTAAGACCGATTTGCTTAGGGTTTGTGGCAGTGGCTATGACTTTTGGAATCGGTGGCGCCGGATAGGAAGAATCGGTGTGACCGATTTTGGCTTTGGGTTTAGGTCATTTGTGGATGTGGGAAAGTAGTTGAGGGTTTTGGAGCATATCACTAAGCACATGAAGCAAGAGGCTCATTAAGCAACACCACATCCCTCCTTGATAGTATTGGCTTTTCCTATAGACTCAATGTGATCTTGGATCACTAAAATATAAAATGAAGAGTCTTGAGCTTTTGAGCTTGAGCTAATCCTTTGTCCTTAGTATTTTGAGGGATCCACTTTCATCATCCATGCCATGCCATTCATTGAGCTTTCCTGAAATAATAGTCTTGGAATAGCATTAGCTCAATGAGCTATATGTTGTTATGAATTACCAAAACCACCTAGGGATAGTTGCACTTTCAATCTCCCCTTTTGGTAATTGATGACAACATATAGATCAAAACTTCGACAAATGATAATAAGATTGAATAACATAAATAACTTTGAGAAGTATGTGATAAGCAAGAGCTCCCCCTAAATTTGTGCATAGTTTCAGATTTGCTTTGGACTGCAAATCCACAATGAATTAGGCTCATGGGTTACTCTTCCATGTCACATACATCTTGATGGAGCGCTCAAAATAATAAACAATGGATACATGCACTCATCACCAAGCATAGTGAATGATCACATAAGATAGATAGGATAATATCAAGCATGCATAAATGTAGCTTATGATCAAACACATGATCATCAATGTCTCACAAGCATAGTATCTCAACCAAAAGCAAACAAAGTTTGAAAAACCACCAAATAAAGCAAGAGAGAATAAAAGCAACACTCTCTCTCTCGAAGCCTATGATCTATACATTTTTCTCCCCCTTTGGCAACAAGTTACCAAAAAGTTCATAGAAAATGCATAGTGCTAGATCGTCTCTCAGGCTTGATCTTCTGGTGGTGGTGTAGAGATGGCTCCTTGGACGAAGGCTTCAGTTGAAGTGGATGGAGCTGGAGGAGTTGGTGCTGGAGCTGGTTGCACCGAACTATAGGTCTTGTGGCTGGTCTGAAGTTGTTGCTCTAGTGTGCATCACTTTGCACTGCAGCCGACCTCTGGGCTCTGGGCACTCTGGCAAACACATTGGTGGTTGTCTTGCCCTTCCTCTCTGCATGTCATCCTGCAGCTGCTCCCTGGCTGATGAATCTCAGTTATCTTGACATCTAGGTCATAGAATTTTTGTTCCATGATTCTTTCCAGGCTCTCCTGGTTTTGAGTTAGGGTGGCCAACCCCTTCTCAATCCTCGGAGTTGATGCTATCAAGTAACCAAGCTGCTCCCGTTTGGTTTTCAAGAAATACTCAGATGCCTCCTCTTGAGTTGGCATCTTGGCAGCCTTCTCCTTCTTTGCCTTCTCCTTCTTCTCCTGAGCTTGAACTGATTGTGGATCATCTTCATTCATGACAACCTCATTGTCCTCAAAGTCTGGATAAAGTGGAAAATGTTCCTTATCCAACTGATATTTTCTTGTGCCCATCTTTGAGTTTATCAATTCTTGAATCTGAGGTGCATATCCACAGCTCCTCTTCTGATCTGCTGCAGTCCTCTTGATTGTTTCAATTATGAGGCTCATGACTTTGAACTTCTATGGCACATCAAACACATGCATCATGTTGATGGCATGCCCTCTGATCATGTTATGGTCACCAGACTTGGGCAACAAAGTGTGCCTTAGAATCCAATTTATGGTTGGCAACCCTGACAGCAGAAAGTGAACTGATCCAAACTTGTGAGTCTCTACTGCTTTGTCTGGAATCTCCTTGTACATGTGAGCCATTGAATTGTGACCCAACTTTTTCTTTGCATAAATGTCCAGGTCATCCTCATTTTCCTTGGGGGCATTTATCAGACTTGCCCATTCTTCAATAGTGGACTGGTACCTTGTACCTTCAGACATCTAGACAATTCTACCATCTGGGTAAAAATGTGCTGTGGAGTAGAACTGCATGATTAGCTCATCGTTCCAGTTGGTGAACTTCTGTCCAACAAAGTCTGCAACTCCACAAGCAACAAAGCTGTCTTGTACTCCAGGATAGTGCTGCTCATTCTCCTTGATGAATTTCCAGTCAACCCACCTCATGTCACAGACTATGGGCTTCTTGTCCAACAGAATTGTTTCATAGAAGTCCTACTGTTCCTTTGTGTGGAACCTGTAGTCAACAGCGGTCCTTCTTCTTGAAGCATATGGATCTTCCATCCTCCACAGTCTAAGCCCTGAATCCTTCCTGATTCTCATGTCCTCAGCCACATGATGGGCATCATTGTGGTCTGGTATCTTGGGCTTGAGCTTTCTAAGGACCTGTCCCTCTTCATCTAAATCTTCAGCAACATTGGGCACTGGGGCCTTTATCTTCTCAGCAGCTGGAATACTCCTAGTATTCCTCTTTGGAACTTGCTTGGCCTTGGAGGCAGCTTTGGGTGCTTCCTTGGGCTTGGATGTTGCAGCCCCTGATCTGATTGCATCTCCCATAAGCTTAGCTGCCTTAGGTGCTGGTGCAGCATCTTCTTCCTCTTCATCAGAATCCCTTCTCATTGAGGGCTTTCCAAGGACCTGGCAGTTATGGTTCTAGCTCTCTTCTTTTTCTTATCCTGATCACCATCATCCTCTGATTCAATTGTGAACTTCATAGTTGCACCAGTGGGGACTTTCTGAGGTTTTGATGATGCTTCTTTCCTTTCAGGTGCCTCTTTGGGTTGAGCTTGAGCTGGCACTTGAGTGGACTTCCTGGCCTTTGGCATTGGAGTTCTCTTGGCAGGAACTTTCTTCTTCAGACCTGGCTTTGTGCTCTGTGCAGAGCCATACTCTTTCTTGAGCACCACTTTCTTGGAAGTGGCCTCATCTTCCTCAGCTTTGTAATCTTCATCCTCAGAATCTGATGTTCTTTTCCTCCTTTGCCTAGTTGCAGCCTTAGGCAAATTGCTAGGGGTACTTCTGATCCCTTCATCTGTAGTTGAGGGACTAGTGCCCTCACTCAAGTCCATCTGCTCTTCTGACCTGTTACGGCTGTCACTCACGATCGGACATCTTGCAAAAGCTGATCTGCGACCACTGTGAAGAGTTATAGATGAGATAGAATAGATGAGCATCACAAAATGTAGAGATTTTTGCAAAGAATGATTCAAAAGTTCAGTTTTAGTTTTCCACGAGAAAGCATTTGGATCAACCGATTTTCAAACTTGGTGATACGAAGCAGTTTTGGAACCTAAGCGATGATCTCGGTTGGACCGAGTTTTGGTTTAGTGGCACCGAGACTGCTAGGGTTTCAGAGAATCCTCAAATCGGTCGCACCGATTAGTAATTCTCGGTCAGACCGAGAGTCACTAGTGCAATGGCATAAGCCAAATCGGTGAGACCGAGTTTTTCAACTCGGTGGGTCCGAGATGGTTTCGGCGGAAACCTAACCCTAAAAATTTGAATTGCATCTAATCTATGGACTATTTTGGCTGGATAGAAGAGTTTCAATCGTGGCAAGAATCAATATGAAAACAATGTGCTAGGAATCAGACGTGGATAGCACAAAGGATCAAGTCCATACCCTAACTTGGCGATGGACTTGCTACGGCGGCAACGGCAAGGACGAATTCCGTTGACGGCGGCGAAGACCAGACGAGGAGGCTCTTTGGCGGCGAGGAGACGATCCGGAGACCACGATGGCGAGCGAGCTGTTCTTGTGGCGAAGGGTTTGGAGAAATTTCAAACTTTGCCCGTGGCTATATATAGCCCGACCACTGTCGGTGTGACCGAGTGGAACAACTCCGTGGCACCGAGATGCATAAGCGTGTTCGATTCTGACAAATCGGTGAGACCGAAAAGTTCAAATCGGTTGCACCAAGATTGAAAACTCAGATCAACTTGGTGATCTCGGTAGGACCGAAATGGAAGAATCAGTCTGACCGAGAATCACAAAGAGGTTTTGGAAGTTTAAGTCTATGACGAATCGGGGACTCCGAGTGCTCCTCACACAGAGTGGTTCGAATCTGACTTGATCAAATTTTGTGATGTAGCATGAATAGAGTTTGAGATGAGAAAAGCATAGATAGCTAAAGAAGGTTCTTAGGCATTCTTGTCCATCCACTTGGCTAAAAGAAAAGAAACCAAACAATCAAAACAACAAGTGGATGTCCTTGAATGAGTGAAATATGCACCAACATGCTCACACAATAAGATGGCAAATGAAATATGTGGCAAAGCATGCACAACCAATTCGAGCATCTATCAAGCAATTGGCAATGACTAGGTCATCTATATATGAGTATATTGACTTAGGAGTCAAATGAGAACATTTGATCATAGGTCATACTCATCGTTTAAGCTCAAGTGGGGTTACCACTTTTACATAATGCGTTGATGCGTTCACATCATTAGAGTTGCTTTGACTCAATTCTTAGAGTTAAGCTACCCCTAGATGTGAGATCCCCCCTTAGAGGGATGAACTAACCTTGGGTTTTGTCGATGATGACTTCATGTAGGTGTTGAAGATGTGGATGCTCAATGTTGGTGTAGATCATTTGGAGCAATCCTTTGGAGTAAGTTGCACTTTCAACTTACCTACATGGGTTAGTCCCACAAGGAACAAACAGGAATATCCATAGACATAGAGTGATGCACACACAAGATGATGTCCATGAATTCATTAGGTTACCTTGTCCCTTGTCTTACCAACATGAGGATTTGTGACTCCTTGAACTAGTGCAAGATGTGGAAGTTGATTGCACTTGTTCTTGCCAAAATGATATGAGTGAAGAATGTTGGCGGAGTCACCCTCAAGAACTCTCTAGTTCTTCTTCTTCGGGATCCACATCATCTTGATGGGAATCCTTGGAGTTGTAGTTGTACTTGATGAAGTAGAACTTGACGCAGTCTTGGGGACCCACTTGAACGAGGCTTTAGGTACTTCTTCAAATGCATCAATCTCTTCTTGAAGCGTGTCCTTGCCTTTGTTCTTGTGGTCTTGTGGTGGAAGATCATCTTGAGCTTGTGTCCCCTTGAAGGAAGTAGGATCATACTTCTCTTGTTGAGGAACAAACTTCGTCTTGGGGTATTGATCTTCTTCCCACTCAACTCCATTGGCATTGAACTTTCGTTCAAAACCAACACCTTGATTCTTCCGGTGCCTTCCTTGCTTGCGTACAATTTCGTCGAATTGCTTACTCCCGGCAAGGCTTTTGTACTTTCTCTATAATTCCCTTCAATAAGCTATTTTCTTGCTCAAGTGTAACTTGGCTAAGAGAATCATTAGTGGAATCAAGAGAACTACTAGAAGCAACAATATTGGATTTGACATTATTATTGTTACTACTAGAGGAAGTATCTTTATTGTACTTGTTACTAGACTTGACTTGAGGCATGTAAGTAGATAAGAGTAAACGCTTGGCAATGTAAGAAGAACTTTTCGTGCGGAGATCATCATTGATTTCTTTTAAGAACTCATGCTCTGGCTCAAGATTGAGCTTTTCAAAGCGTAACTTCTCATGAGCCCTTAAAAGTCGATGATCTTCGTAGATAGTTTCATGAGCTAACTTAAAGAGTTTAGTTCTTTAGTTAGAAGCTCAATCTTCTCCTTATCATTGTCATTCGTTTTATCTTGATTAGCATGATTAATTGACGTTTCATCATAGTATTCATCACTAGAGTTGTCAACAAGTAAATCATCATCCACAAGCAAGTCATCTTCATCACTATTGAAATCAACATACTCAGGATGTGTTACCTTTGGACCTTTGGCCATGAAGCATCTTCCAACACCTTCATTTGGTGAATCAAATATGTCGTAGGAGTTGGTTGACACAAGTGCTAGACCGGAAACACCTTCATCTTGAGTATATTGGTCGAGTGATAGCTTCTCTCGGAGTGATTGTCGAGTCGGGCGGAAACCCATTCACCAACATGAGCTTGATGTCTTCGTTTTGTGTAGCTCCTTGATGACTTGTCCTTCCTTTCTGAATCCTTGCTTCTCCGTGAGGGTCTTCGTTCATAACGATCATCTCTACTCCTCCTCTCTCTTGGTGGTGATTCTTCTCTTTTGCTCCTTCTTCTTGGAGAATCTTCTCTTCTTTTGTAGGGTGCCGTACACTCATTGGAGTAGTGTCCGGGTCTCCCACAATTGTAGCAATTGCGCTCTCGACTAGAAGATCTTTTGTCATTGTAAGACCTTGACTTGGAGCTTCTTTCTTTGCTTCTACTCTTGTAGAATTTGTTCAAGTTCTTAACCATTAAGCTCAATTCTTCATTGAAGGTTGATTTCTCACTTGATGATGTGGGGGCTTCACTTGAGGCTTTGTAAGCACCACTTGACTTGTTGTGAAGTTCCTCCTTATCCTTGAGTGACATCTCATGAGCAACAATTCTTCCAATGACTTCCGTTGGCTTGAGATATTTGTAGTTTGACATCATTTGAATCAATGTGCACACGGTATCATACTTTCCATCCAATGCTCTTAGGATTTTCTTGATGATGAATTTGTCGGTCATCTCTTCATTTGTGATAAGAGCAAGCCTAGAGTACATTTCAGCGACACCTTCACCATCCTTCATTTTGAACTTGTCAAGCTGACTTTGGAGCACATCCAACTTGGATTCCTTGACGGACTCGGTACCTTCATGCATATCAATCAAAGTATCCCAAATTTCCTTTGCATTCTAAAGACGGCTGATTTTGTTGAATTCTTCGGGGCACAATCCATTGAAGATGATATCACAAGCTTGAGCATTGTATTGCAGCATCTTCAATTCTTCCGCATAGCTTCACGGTTCGGTTCTCTCCCATCGAAAAATTCACCTTGCAAGACAATACAAATAATTGCCCAAACGGCGGGGTTATGTCCAAGAATATGCATTTTCATCTTATGCTTCCAACTAGCAAAATTAGTACCATCAAAGTAAGGACATCTACGGTGATAATTTCCCTCGCTAGACGCCATACTCTCCTAGGTTGTGAAACCAAGGCTATGACCACCAAAAGCTATGGAAATCAAAGCAAATGAAGACCAAAGCTCTGATACCACTTGTAGGACCTTGAAGTATGTCTAGAGGGGGTGATTAGACTACTTGACCAATAAAAACTTAACCTTTTCCCAATTTTAGAGTTTGGCAGATTTTAGCTACTTAAGGACAAGTCAAGCAATCATCACACTATTCAAGCAAGCATGCAAAGAGTATATAGGCAGCGGAAATTAAAGCATGCAACTTGCAAGAAAGTAAAGGGAAGGGTGCGGAGGATTCAAGCGCAATTGGAACACGGATGTTTTTGGCGTGGTTCCGATAGGTGGTGCTATCGTACATCACGTTGATGGAGACTTCAACCCACGAAGGGTAACATTGCCTTGAGTCCACGGAGGCTCCACCCACGAAGAGTCCACAGTAGCAACCTTGTCTATCCGCCATGGCCGTCGCCCACGAAGGACTTGCCTCTCTAGCGGTAGATCTTCACGAAGTAGGCGATCTCCTTGCCCTTACAAACTCCTTGGTTCAACTCCACAATCTTGTCGGAGGCTCCCAAGTGACACCTAGCCAATCTAGGAGACACCACTCTCCAAGAAGTAACAAATGGTGCGTTGATGATGAACTCCTTGCTCTTGTGCTTCAAATGATAGTCTCTCCAACACTCAACTCTCTCTCATAGGTTTTGGATCTGGTGGAAAGAAGATTTGAGTGGAAAGCAACTTGGGGAAGGCTAGAGATCAAGATTCATATGGTAGGAATGGAATATCTTGGTCTCAACACATGAGTAGGTGGTTCTCTCTCAGAAATGGTAAGTTGGAAGTGTAGGTTCGTTCTGATGGCTCTCTCCACGAATGAAGAGGAGGTGGAGGGGTATATATAACCTCCACACAAAATCTAATCATTACACACAATTTACCAAACTCGGTGGGACCGAATCATTAAACTCGGTCGGACCGATTTAGTAAACCTAGTGACCGTTAGTGATTTTCGGTGGGACCGACTTGCATCTCGGTGAGACCGATTCGGTTAGGGTTAGGGCATAACGTAATCTCGGTAAGACCGATTACACAAACTCGGTGAGACCGATTTGGTAATAAGCTTTCTAGAGAGTTGGTCGAGTAAACTCGGTGGGACCGATTTGCTCTTTTGGTGAGACGAAATGTTACAAAAAGGAAGCAGAGAGTTTACATTGCAATCTCGGTGGGACCGATCGCTCACTTGGTTAGACCAAAAGCGTTCTGAAGGAAACATAGAGATTGCAACCCCATCTCGGTGAGGCCGAGATCCCTATCGGTAAGACCGATTTGCTTAGGGTTTGTGGCGGTGGCTATGACTTTTGGAATCGGTGGCGCGGATAGGAAGAATCGGTGTGACCGATTTTGGCTTTAGGTTTAGGTCATTTGTGGATGTGGGAAAGTAGTTGAGGGTTTTGGAGCATATCACTAAGCACATGAAGCAAGAGGCTCATTAAGCAACACCTCATCCCTCCTTGATAGTATTGGCTTTTCCTATAGACTCAATGTGATCTTGGATCACTAAAATATAAAATGAAGAGTCTTGAGCTTTTGAGCTTGAGCCAATCCTTTGTCCTTAGTATTTTGAGGGATCCACTTTCATCATCCATGCCATGCCATTCATTGAGCTTTCCTGAAATAATAGTCTTGGAATAGCATTAGCTCAATGAGCTATATGTTGTTATGAATTACCAAAACCACCTAGGGATAGTTGCACTTTCAAACGTGCCTGAACTTCCCTGTGTACGAAGCCGAACTTCGAGCTATCTTCGCAGCCGTGGCTTTCCCCGTGAATTATTCCGGTCGGTAGTGTTGTCTGGGATGTGACTGTAATCCAAATACCCATACCTGCATCTAAATGCTCGTTTTGATTCGTAATTTTGCATTTTAGCGAATTCGCTCTTAGGGCGGGTGAACTTGTGTCTGTTTACAAGTTTAATTCATTCACTGGATGTTCTATAACTTCTAAGATGATGGGAATTTGGTGTAGGTACGAGTTTCGTGGACAGTTTGTCGTTAATTTCAACGGATTTGATTTCAGGATCTGTGTTCTTCATCCGCGGGAGTGGTTACCGCGGCTTCTGTGGATTTGTTGTTTTTGTGTGAATATAAAGGGTGGATTTGATTGCAGTAGTGAGATTGGATCCTTCATACGTTGTTAATTTGGTCGGCCAGACGCATACACCCCTAAAATCGGGCAATTGGATCTCGTGTCCGCCCGTGTTGGTTTCAGTTCTTCGATGAGACAGCTTGGTGGCTTTATCGTTTTGATGTTAGGGCGGAGTAGGATATCGTTCGAGGTCGCGGACTGCGAAGGTGTAGTCACCCAAGTGATTAAATCTGAAAACCAAATTCGATAGTGTGTATTTTTCCAGTGATTCTACTGTCTGTCTTACAGAGTTGGACTTCTGCACCTTTTGTGCTTCAACTTGAACTTCCCTCGTTTTTATGCATGTTATTAAGGTGATGCTGCAATACGATATGTTCGGTTGGTGTTGTTATAAAAATTTTGTGTATGTTTTTTTGTTTTTCAGAGTACTAATATGTGTAAATCTGGAGCTGGTCCGTACACACACGGATCCTCTTTTTTACATTTATTCTGTCTTTGGGATTAGTTTTTTGGTTCATCCACGTTCTGTTGTAGTAGTTGGACTTCTATGGTACCAGTGATTGAACTTCCTGGTTTCCACGTTGCAAGGCGGTGCAGCATTGCGCTCTCTATATATTTTTTTCCTAATTTTCAATTTTTGAATTTGGATTTGAGTTTGTTCCGTGGGCAACTATGGGATTATTCCCAAATATGCATGCATACCTTTTTATTTTTTTGTGACATGTTTGCATACTTTGAACAATGGTAGAACTTCAGTATGTGTTTAACCCAAACTTACAAGATTTTTGCTTTTGTTTATTTTTTTACATGTTCATTTGATGTTTTTTCAAACCCCTTAACTTATGTGTTTTTAAAATTTAAACTTCATCAATAATTGTTGATAATTTTTTATGGATTTTTTTAATCATTGATAACTACGTTGCGTCCTGTCAAAAACCTAGCGCGCAACAATGCGGTAGCACGAGGCCGAGTAGGGAGGCGGTGGGACCCCTCCCTCCCCTGAGCCGAGAGAGGCAGTCGAGCAGCGGCGACAGCGGCGTCTTTGTGTCCTCACATGCGGAGGCGAGTCCGTCACATCCGTGACCCCACTATCTGTCTTAGGGGTGTGGCTTTGGGGTGTGTGCGGTGGGGGTGGAAACAGAATAACCGCATTACGTCCTGTCAAAAACCTAGCGCGCAGCAATGCGGTAGCGGGAGGCGAGCGGGGGGGGGGTGGGACCCCTCCCCTGCGAGGCCGAGACATGAACGAGTTGGAGGCGGCGACGGCGGCGTGCGCTGCGTCGCGCATCTTGAGGCAATCCGTCATCCGTGACCCCACTTCTATCTTAGGGTGTGGCTCTGGAGTGCGTGCGGTGGGGGTGGAAACAGAATAACCGCATTGCGTCTTGTCAAAAACCTAGCGCGCAGCAATGCGGTAGCGAGAGCCGGCAGGGGTGGGACCCCCTCCCCCCCCTGCGAGGTGAGGCAGAGGCGAGGCCGAGGGGGAGGCGGCGGCGGCGTGCCGCGTTGTCGCATGGGGAGGCGAGTCCATCACATCCGTGACCCCACTATCTATCTTAGGGTTTTAGGGTTTAGTTTCTAAGTTTTGTATTTTACTTTGTTATATGGACTTCATATGTTTCTGTATTTGAACTTCTTCTGTTTGTTTATTAGTATTTATTTATTCATTTGTCTTACTTCACTTGATAGTGTACTTGAACTTTTGTTATTTATTTTGAATTTTGAACTTCTATATTTTTTCTAAGTTGTGTATTTTAGTTATATATGGACTTCATCTGTTTTTGTATTTGAACTTCTTTTTATTGTTTCTTATTGTTTATTTATTCATATGCCTTGACTTCCCTGATTAGTGTACTTGAACTTCTGTTCTTTATTTTGTGAACTTCTTTCTCTTGTTTATGTAGGTGCATATTTGTGTATGTATTTTTATTCCCTTCGTAGTGTATTTGCGATCAATTTTTGGTTTTATGGATACCAACAGTTTGTTGTGTGATCTTATCAATTTATAATAGATGCATTCAAATGGTGCATTCATTTATCAATAGGGCATTTACTTTTTTAGTTGTTGGGGGGTTAAAGCTGTAATTAAATGGTATTGCACACCCCCTCTGAGGGAGGCATTAAGTGCCCGACTCCCTCGCCACCACCTGTCAGAAATCCCCTCCCCCTGTCGCTCGCTCTCTTCTCCCTCTATGATGCTCCACTGCTCTTCTCTACTCCAACCTCCCCCGACTTCTCCGCCGTTATCACCTGAGCCCATTTGTGGAGTAACCGCCGCGTGCCACGCTCCTAGTTCTCCCCACGCCCCGCTCTCCCTCGCCCAGTCCGCGCTCTTCTCCTCTGAAGCGAAGCCGCAACTGCCTACGCGGTTCCAAACTGCGCGTGGCGTCGTGGGGGTGGAAGAACCGACGCGGATTTGTGCGTGCGGGGGTCGTTTGGAGAGGTACAAATGCTCCCTCCCCTAATGCTTTCTCTTAGTTTCGCCATATCTGTCGAGGCCTGTCTGTTTCTTCTGTGTGCTCTCGCATCCGCCTCCTACCCCTTCTTCTGATGGTTGGTGGGAGATTAGGTAGGGTTATTGTGCGTGTGGTGGGTGGATTCCATTCCCCCGTGGTGACATTTGTCTGTGAGATGCTTGTGTGTGCTATTTCCTCTTCAGACTTGTCTGGATTTATTTCCCCTTTGGTGATTTCAGCAGTTAGATGCATGTAAGAGAGGGTGTGGTGTGATGGTTGATGTTGGATCTGATGTATCTAATTGCATTAGTGCTGTTGATTTCGAAGTCTAGATTGTGTCTGTCACATGCTAGTTAGTTTATGGATACTTTTTGTTGTTGTGCTTGCCTAGTTGTGCTACTGTTCATGTTTTGATACTTGTCGGTATGTTTTAGTTGTTTCATCCTAGGGTTTGATTTAGTTTCTTTTTGTATTTCTTGTATGATTTTCTACTTGCTAACTATAAGCAATCTATACCCTGTTTTTAGTAGGTTTTTCTAGTTTGGAGTTCCATAATCAAGGGGTTCTTTTGTCATTGCTTCAAAACCTTCTCCAGGTATTGTATTGTAGTTGGATCTTGTATTTTAAATAGCAATTTTCTTATATATTCTTGCCCATATCTTCACTTAGTTGTCTTGTTGGACTGCCTTCTCTTAATAGTGTGAACTTCTAACAAAGGTCATGTGTATGCATTTTAACCTTAGTTTAAGTTAGTAGAGTGTTGCTTAGTTTTTATTTGATGAATTGCTGGTGAACTATGTCACCAAGTGTTGTTGGACTTCCCAAATGTTTCATATTTATAATGTATATCTTTGTTTTTTTTCCTTTTGTGATCATTTTCATGGTATTGATATTTAGTTTGCCTATGAAATAGTATTTCTGTTGATGCTACATCTTTTTTATGTAGTACTTGCTCGGATGACATAGTTGAACTTCTGGTTTTAATTATTGTTTTTTTATAATGAAATTTAGTTGAACTTCTGTTTTGCGTATTTGTTTTACTGCTTTGTTATATATTGTTGAACTTTTGGACATTCATCTTATATGTAGTACCCCCTATGGTGTACATTGTTCTATATTTAGTATGTAAATTGTAAATTGTTCATTGTGTTTACCTCTTTTTTAGGTATTGTTGAACTTCTGGGTATTGGATATTGATGCAATAGTAGAACTCCCTTTGGTGTAGGATTGCGGATTAGAACTCAACTTCCTTTTTACTTGCATTTTTTGTAGTTGATGATGAATTGAATAGTTCTGAAAAAATTGCATGTGATCAAGATGGAGCTTCAGAAGTTAATACTGATGCTCCAATATCTGATGCGGCTAAATCACCTATTATTCCTTTGACTTTGATTGTTGTGGTTGCTTCAAGCCTTGAGAATAACTCAAGCCTCGAGGAACTTGTTTCTGCAGCTCTTGCTTCACCTAGTATGTGCAACTCCTTTCCTTTTTATTTTAAATTCTCGAGCCATGTTTTTTTAACTTGTTCCTGTCGTGTGTTTTTGTTTTTTGTTCCTGACTATTTTTCTTTTTTTTCTATGCTTTTTGTGTTCTTTGCAGATGTGTCCACAGAAGAGGAAGCTGTGAACACCATCAACGATATTCTATCTGAGATGGATTTATCAGAAAACACTACTGCTGCCGAGCAGGGGGCTTCGTCAATCCAAGGTTGTGATTCCGTTCCGGATCCTTTGTGCTCTGTTTAGATGTCAGAGATGCAATCGCAGCCCATTGATGGCACTGAACTAGTCACGCAACCCGAGGATGTGCCTCTTCAGCTTCTTCTGGAGGACAAACACAAGAGGAAGAAGCAAGAAGATTTTGACAAGAAGATGGCGGCCCGCCTTCAGAAAGGTTCAGATGTTCCTAAGCTCACGGTTCTGTTGATGGCACTAAACATGTTGATGTTGCTAATCTCACGGTTGGGCATTGCTCTATTGCTGAGCAAGACATGCCGTGTGGCGCTGATGGCATGGTTGTCGCCATGAAGAATAAAATCAAGAAGACCGTTGCCAGGAAGAATTTAGTTGGTGAACTTACTCCTTGGAGGAGCCCACGTGTTTCAAGGGCTAGAAAACTTGCTGAAGAGGAAGGGCTAGCCCTCGGTGGTATGCCATGCCGTAGTCCTCATGTGCTTGCCACTACGGCGCCTACACCTTCTCTGCTTGGTGCTGGTGCATCTGGTAAGGGGAAGAAATGCGGTGTTAAGCGCAAGGTTGCACCTGCAAAGGTCAACAAGGGTGTGAAGAAGTGCTCTCGTGTTTATCCAGAGGACAAGGATGTTGCTGATTTCAACGTTGATGACGAGGATGACGATGATGATGCTGCTACCGCTAATCAGGTATGAATCTCTCATGTTTACTGCTTTTGAGAGCATTTGTAGATTTGCTGTAGTTTTTGTGTTTGTAGCACTGCCTTGGCGTACATAGTTGACCTTCTGCTTCATATAGACGAATAAATTAGCTGAACTTCTGGATATTACGGCCTTTGTGTACATACTTGAACTTCTGGATATATACATAAGAAATTAGCTTAACTTGTTGTTGTACATGTTTTATTACTGCCTTGGTGTACATGGTTGAACTTCTGCTATGTACATAGCTGACCTTCTGCTTCATATAGATGAATAAATTAGCTGAACTGCTTGGCTTATATGGTATTACTGCCTTTGTGTACATAGGTGAACTTCTGGATATATACATAAGAAATTATCTTAACTTATTGTTGTACATGTTTTATCACTGCCTTGGTGTATATGGTTGAACTTCTGCTATGTAAATTTCTAACATTTGAAAGCATTTTAACTTCTGGTCATACATGGTTGTACTGCCTATGTAGACATAGTTGGGCTTCTGAAATGTACTTCGTATGTAGGTATTAGTGGATTTGGTGTAGTTTGTGTATCTCATTGTTCTGCCTTTTTTCCTTGTCATTGTATTTTTTCAGTATCTACTTGTGGAGCGGCCTGAGAGGAGGAAAAGAGCAGGCAAAGCGCTCGAAGAAGGTGATGAAGGAGGAGATGCGGCGAAACATTTTAACAAGACGGTTCGCTGCTCCTTTGAAAGAGGTCAAGGCGATGTCTTGAAAATGCTACAACTTAGGCACAAGACGAGGGTTATCAAGGCTGGTTTTGGTTGTGTTTGACTTGACTGTTGATTCCAACATTTCTCGTCCTTTGATCGGCAACATCTACACAAGGATTGACCCTACAACCATGATCTAGACATGGGTGAGGCAAACAAGGTTCTACATATTACAAGTGATGCTACTCACCATCTTTCTGGATACCCTCAAGGTGATCGTACCCCTCCTAGGCCCTCGAATGATGGGTTCGATGATGCTGTTATGAGGCTGAAGTCCAAACTTGGCTATGCTAGGAGTGGCGACATCAAGACAAAGGATCTGCGGAATATCCTCGAGAAACTTGTGAAGGATGAGACAAATGATGATCTGGCACTGCAGGTGTTTTACCTGATTCTTTTCATGAAGGTGGTTATTCTGAATGCGTCTACGAGTGTCGGGGAGGCAGCAATGGCTGAGAACCTTGTCTCTGAAGATATGGCAGATATGGACTACTGCCAGTTGGTTGTTGATGACATTCGAAGGGCTGTTGTTAGGTATCAGCAAGGAACTAGCAGAGGAAAAGCTGTCACAGGATGTGCCATCACTACTGCAAAATGCTGCTAACGCGACATTACGATCAGAGACCCTTCGCGAAACTGTGTGCGATGCAATAATCGCAAACGGTGGTGTCAGAGAACCGTAAAAAATGTCCAAAATGTTTGCGATGACGGATGCATCAAACACCGTTTATATTTTAGTTGCGTGTGTGATGCAGGGCATACGGTTCAGTTCAATTAACTATTTGCGATGAGGTGGAACAAAAGAAACGGGGCAGCCAGATGAAGCCGTGTGCCATACACAGCATACGGTTCACTAGGATGAACTGTTTGTGATTAGGCAACACAAAAGAAACGGTCAGACAAATCAAGGTGTGTGCGATATACGGCATGCAATTCACTTGGATGAACTTTTTGCATGGAGATAAGAGAACATAAACAGTTCAATATAACAAGATGTGTGTGATACGTGGCAAACAGGTCTGTAATCAGAAATGTGTGCGAAGACCGATAATAACACATACGATTGGTTCTAATAAGATGTATGTGATATGCTATGTCTACACAACATGTATTGGCCATTGGGGGACGGGCGGTCATCCGGATACGCCATAAGGATGCGAAGAGGCATCCTATATCAGCAATGACTAGCTGTTCCACTAGTAGCTCATCTAAGAGAACTCTCAAGTTAAGTGTGCTCATGTTGGATCAGCCATGGGATGGGTGACTGGATGGGAAGTTGTGTTGATGTTAAATTAACTGATAGGATGGGTCATATTGGTCAAATGACAAAAATGACCCATTCCCTCAGCTAATTTAACCTCGAGGTCCTTTTTTTATTTTTATTTTATTTTTTAACATATGTTAAAGAAGGTCTACCGCATTACTTTTTGACAATGTGTATACATGGCATACAGTTGATCCATCCGACCTGTTTGTGATGGAATAAGCCGTGTGTGTGTTGTGGGCAAACGCTTGCTAGTGTATAACCGTTTGCGATTGATGAATTCATCACCGACGGGTTCCCTAGTGTGGTCCGTGTTCATCTCATCATTATCTATTTATTGTGCTAGCTCGATGTTCCTTTATATTGTAAGTTTCCATTAATTGATGGCGTTCTATGAACACACCACAGTTTCCCACCACCCAACGATATTGCACATAAACCTAGGTGCGGCGCGACGCACGGAGGCAACAAGCGCATCCTATAGCACATCCACCTTTTCCAAGCATGCCAACGCACCAAAGCGCCGCCTCTGCTATCAAACTTGTTGACGAGGAAAACCAGAAGGCGCCACGGCCCGTCGAGGCTGCGACGCTTCCCAGCAACGCGATGGATGACACCTGATGCGCGCCATCGTGAGGGTTGAGGAGACCTATGGTGCATGGCGCTTCAGCGCCGCGGATCAAGATAGGCATGTCAGCGCCGAGAGGCTGCAGCTCGCCGCACAACACGATCGATGGCGCACCTTGAGCAAGCTAAGCGCTCGCGCCAATAAGGTATGTTTCGCCACACGGCGAAGCGTTAAGCGCCGTTGGCGAGAACGCAGCGCGCCCGCTGCAACAAGCGGATCCGCCGGCGCTTACTGCTGTCAGCAAGCGTCGCAGCTGGGTACGTCTGTCGGTACCCCATTCCTCGCCGAGGTAGGCACGAGGCCCTCTGCGCCATACTTCCACCAGAGGCCGGCCGCACCGTACTTGCACCGGACGCCCGCTGTGCCGTTCGCATGGGACTTGCCGTTTGCCTTGTCCGCGGCCCGCTCGATGCCAACGCGCTGGTCGGTAGGCTCGACCGCCTCCTTGGCCGAGCTGTCCACCTGGGCGCAGTAGAGGAACATGGCCGTCGCGTCCTCGAGGTGGTGATCTCCGATGAAATAGCCAACTTGGAGCTCGAGATCCCGCTCTAGATGTACCGTGAGCGTGTCGACCGCTTGGACGAACGCCTGCACGAGTTCAGGAAGAGCCAAGAGATACTGTAGGCAAGGGCTGCTGGTCATGGTCTCATGGACGCATTTTATTTTGTTGAGTTGTTTCGATGTGGATAGCTATGTATTCACAACAATCATACTATTGCTCTGTTTCAATTTGTGTACTCTGTTTTCCGTTCTTATATGTTTTGTTTCAATGTGTGTTTATACGCTTTCCATTCTGTATATGTGGATGATAACAGATAGATTCAAATTAGTATACAAAAACTTATAGAAAATGGAATTCATAATATATATAATATTAATTGTTCATTAGTTCATCACAAAATATATATAATATCATCACATATACGTGATGATACTTAACTATTAGGTACAATGCATAAAATTGAAAATGAACAATACTAAAACTAATAATCCCTCCTGAGGCCAGTATTTTGGCAGCCCCTCGCCAACATCTCCCTGGTGCGCGGCGTCTTCCCAGAGCAGAGGCAGTACTCCGCCTCCTCCGCCTCGCAGCGCTTGACGTGCCGATCTGCCTCTTGCAGGCGGACGCGCATGAACAATCTTGCCATTTCGTTGGGCACCCACCGGAGCTCCTCATCGGTGGCACGCTGGAGTTTATCGGCCCAGCTCCTCGCATCGACGAGGCGCCTCTGACCTTCCTTGCAATGTACCCGTCTTCATACACCTCCTCCGCACGACGACGTGCCCACCCCCAAAGCTCCGCCGCCTCCATTTTCCAGACGGCATCACGGGCTTCACAGGCCGCCTGGTACCTAGCATCCTCCTCCGCCATCTCCTTCTTGAAAGCCACTTGCCTGGCTTTCTCAGCCGGCGGCAGCGATTTCTAAAGACAAAGATCATACTGGCCCCAAAACCAATCCAAAGTTAGGGGGTCCGACGCAACCTCGTCCGACGGCGCGTAGGTGTCCTCGTCGCTGCTATTCGAGTGAGCCTCCTCGGGGGGTGGCGACTCCTCGTCGGCGCGTGGGCAGACCGGCGGTGCCATGACAGAGATTTGTGATAGAGAGAGAGAGAGAGAGTGAGTGAGCAAGGGGAGGATCTAGATGAGAATGCATGCGGGACGACGTGAGCAAGGTAGTATTTATTGGTGGCCGGAATCTAGATCGTCGGGAACAGTACACGCGCCGGTCGCCAAAATTTACCAATACTGTAGTGTGAATTACACAAGATTCCCGTAGCGAAATCCGTGTGTGAACATAATAGCTGATGGTTCCCAATGCAGAACCATGTCTGATAAATAAAGCCCACCACCTACCTTCCAAAACTCGAGGCGCAAAATAGAATGCTAATCGTGTGGAGCCGGTTGTCTTGCCAGATTTTAGATTTTATTTTTTGAACACCAGATATTTACATAGTTTGATGCTTTTTGAACTCCCACACAAGTACACAAATATGACTTTTACCATTATGGTTAGCCGTTGCATTTAGATGTAGTTCAAATTTTAATTACGGTCATTAAATTTGAATCACCGGCGCGACACCTTGATCTCCATTGTAGCATCGTTGTCGTTTCGCCACCTATTTTTAGTACGACTATCGCTACCGCTTAGTGATAAAGTAAAACAATTACATGGCCATTGCATTGCATACAATAAAGCGACAACCATATGTCTCCTGCGAGTTGCCGATAACTTTGTTACAAAACATGATCATCTCATACAACAATTTATATCACATCATGCTTGACCATATCACATCACAGCAAGCCCTGCAAAAAAAGTTAGACGTCCTCTACTTTGTTGTTGCAAGTTTTACGTGGCTGCTACGGGCTTCTAGCAAGAACCGTTCTTACCTACACATTAAAACCACAATGATTTTTTGTCAAGTGTGCTGTTTTAACCTTCAACAAGGACCGGGCATAGCCACACTCGATTCAATTAAAGTTGGAGAAACAGACACTCACCAGCCACCTATGTGCAAAGCACGTCGGTAGAACCAGTCTTGCATAAGCGTACGCGTAATGTCGGTCTGAGCCGCTTCATCCAACAATACCACCAAATCAAAGTATGACATGCTGGTAAGCAGTATGACTATTATCGCCCACAACTCTTTGTGTTCTACTCATGCATATAACATTTACACATAGACCTGGCTCTGATACCACTGTTGGGGAACGCGGTAATTTCAAAAAAATTCCTATGATCATGCAAGATCCATCTATGTGATGCATAGAAATGAGAGGGGAGAGTGTGTCCACGTACCCTCGTAGACCGAAAGCGGAAGCGTTATGACAACGTGGTTGATGTAGTCGTACGTCTTCACGATCCGACCGATCTTAGCACCAAACATACGGCACCTCCAAGATCAGCACACGTTCAGCTCGGGGACGTCCCTTGTACTCTTGATCCAGCTGGGGCCGAGGTAGAGTTTCGTCAGCACGATGGCGTGGTGACGGTGATGATGAAGTTACCGGCACAGGGCTTCACCTAAGCACTATGAAGATATGACCGAGGTGCGTAACTGTGAAGGGGGGCACCACACACGACTAAACAATGTCAACTTGTGTGTCTATGGGGTGCCCCCTCCACCGTATATAAAGGAGGGAGGGGGAGGCCGGCCGGCCTCTCTAAGCGCTCCAAGGGGGAAGGAGTCCTCCTTGAGGAGAACTCCCCCTTTCCTAGTCCCACTAGGAATAGAAGGAAGAGGGGAAAGGAGAAAGGAAAGGGGGGCCGCCCCCTCACCCAATTCGGAGTGGGCTTGGGGGGGCGCGCCCCCTCCTAGGCTGCCTTCTCTCCTCTCCCACTAAGGCCCATTAAGGCCCATATGCTCAGCGGGAGGGTTCCGGTAACCCACGGTACTCCAGTAAATGCCCAAACTCATCTGAAACCATTCCAATGTCCAAACATAGTCGTACAATATATCAATCTTCATGTCTCGACCATTTCGAGACTCCTCATCATGTCCGTGATCACATCCGGAACTCTAAACTATCTTCGGTACATCAAAACACATAAACTCATAATACCAATCGTCATCGGACGTTAAGCATGCAGACCCTATGGGTTCGAGAACTATGTAGACATGACCAAGACACGTCTACGGTCAATAACCAATAGCGGAACCTGGATGCTCATATTGGTTCCTACATAATCTACGAAGATATTTATCGGTCAAACCGCATAACAACATACGTTGTTTCCTTTGTCATCGGTATGTTACTTTCCCGAGATTTGATTGTCGGTATCTCAATACCTAGTTCAATATCGTTACCGGAAAGTCTCTTTACTCGTTCTGTAATACTTCATCCCGCAACTAAATCATTAGTCACAATGCTTGCAAGGCCTATAGCGATGAGTATTACCGGGAGGGCCCAGAGATACCTCTCCGAAACACGGAGTGACAAATCCTAATCCTGATCTATGCCAACCCAAAAACTTCTTCGGAGACACCTATAGAGCACCTTTATAATCACCCTTTTACGTCGTGACATTTGGTAGCACACACAGTGTTCCTCCGGTATTCGAGATTTGCATAATCTCATAGTCTGTGGAACTTGTATAAGTCATGAAGAAAGCAATAGCAATGAAACTGACATGATCATAATGCTAAGCTAACGGATGGTTCATGTCCATCACATCATTCTCCTAATGATGTGATCCCATTCATCAAATGACAACATATGTCTATGGTTAGGAAACATAACCATCTTTGATTAACGAGGTAGTCAAGTAGAGGCATAATAGGGACTATATGTTTTGTCTATGTAGTCACACATGTACTAAGTTTCCTGTTAATACAATTCTAGCATGAATAAACATTTATCATGAATTAAGGAAATAAATAATAACTTTATTATTACCTCTGGGGCATATTTCCTTCAGTCTCCCACTTGCACTAGAGTCAATAATCTAGTTCACATCACCATGTGATTTAACACAAATATCCACATCTGTATGTGATTAACACCCATAGCTCACGTCGTCATGTGACCATCACCCAAAGGGTTTACTAGAGTCAATAATCTAGTTCACATCTCTATGTGATTAACACCCAAAGAGTACTAAGGTGTGATCATGTTTTGCTCATGAGAGAAGTTTAGTCAACGAGTCTGTCATATTCAGAGCCGTATGTATTTTGCAAATATTCTTTGTCCACAATGCTCTGCATGAAGCTACTCTAGCCAATTGCTCCCACTTTCAATATGTATCTAGATTGAGACTTAGAGTCATCTGGATCGGTGTAAAAGCTTGCATCGACGTAACTCTTTATGACGAGCTCTTTTAACACCTCCATTATCAAGAAATATTTCCTTAGTCTTTACTAAGGATAATTTTGAATGTTGTCCAGTGATCTACTGTTAGATTACTATTTTACCCCCTTGCCAAAACTCATGGCAAGGTACACAATAGGTCTGGTAGACAGCACATCATACTTTATAGAACCTATGACTGTGGCATAGGGAATGACTTTCATTCTCTTTCTATTTTCTGTCATGGTCGGGCTTTGAGTCTTACTCAACTTTACACCTTGCAATACAGGGAAGAACCCTTTCTTTGACTGATCCATTTTGAACTTCTTCAAAACTTTATCAAGGTATGTGCTTTGTGAAAGTCCAATTAAGCGTCTTGATATATCTCTATAGATGTTGATGTCCAATATGTAAGCAGCTTCACCGAGGTCTTTCATTAAAAAACTCTTATTCAAGTATCTCTTTATGTTATCCAAAAATTATATATTATTTCCAATCAACAATATGTCATCCACATATAATATTAGAAGTTCTACAGAGCTCCCACTCACTTTCTTGTAAATACAGGCTTCACTGCAAGTCTGTATAAAACTATATGCTTTGATCAACTTATCAAAGCGTATATTCCAACTCCGAGATGCTTGCACCAGTCCATAGATGGATCGCTGGAGCTTGCACACCTTGTTAGTACCTTTACGATTGACAAAACCTTCTGGTTGCATCATATACAACTCTTCTTTAAGAAATATCCATTTAATGAATGTAGTTTTGACATCCATTTGCTAGACTTCATAAAATATTGCAACTGCTAACATGATTCGGACAGACTTAAGCATCGCTATGGGTGAGAAAGTCTCATCGTAGTCAACTCCTTGAACTTGTCGAAAACCTTTCGCAACAAGTCAGGCTTTTTAGATAGTAACACTACTATCAGCGTCCGTCTTCCTCTTGAAGATCCATTTATTTTTTATGGATTGCGGATCAACGGGCAAGTCCACCAAAGTTCACACTTTGTTCTCGTACATGGATCCCATCTTAGATTTCATTGCCTCAAGCCATTTCGCGGAATCTAGGCTCATCATCGCTTCCTCATAGTTCATAGGTTCATCATGGTCTAGTAACATGACTTCCAGAATAGGATTACCGTACCACTTTGGTGTGGATCTTAATCTGGAAGATCTACGATGTTCGGTAGTAACTGGCTCTGTAGTTTCATGATCATCATCATTAGCTTCCTCACTAATTGGAGTAGGAATCATTGGAACTGATTTCTATGATGAACTACTTTCCAATTCGGGAGAAGGTATAATTACGTCATCAAGTTCTACTTTCCTCCCACTCACTTCTTTCAAGAGAAACTCCTTCTCTAGAAAGGATCCATTCTTAGCAATGATCTTGCCTTCGGACCTGTGGTAGAAGGTGTGCCCAACAGTTTCCTTTGGGTATCCTATGAAGACGCATTTCACATAAGCATCATAGCCCCAAACTTTAAGAAACGACAACTTTGGTTTCTTGCTAAACCATAATTCATAAGGCGTCGTCTCAACAGATTTTGATGGTGCCCTATTTAAAGTGAATGCAGTTGTCTCTAATGCATAACTCCAAAACAATAGTAGTAACCTAGTAAGAGCATCATAGATCGCACCATATCCGATAAAGTGCGGTTATGACGTTCAGACACATCATTACACTGTGGTGTTCCATGTGGCGTGAGCTGTGAAACTATTCCACATTTGTTTTAAATGAAGGCCAAACTCGTAACTCAAATATTCTCATCTACGATCAGATCGTAGAAACTTTATTTTCTTGTTACGCTGATTCTCCACTTCACTCTGAAATTCTATGAACTTTTCAAATGTTTCCGACTTGTGTTTCATTAAGTAGATATACCCATATCTGCTTGAATCATCTGTGAAGGTCAGAAAATAATGATACCCGCCACAAGCATCAAAACTCATTGGACTACATACATCGGTATGTATTATTTCCAATAAGTCACTAGCTCGTTCCATTGTTCCGGAGAACGGAGTTTTAGTCATCTTGCCCATAAGGCACGGTTCGCAAGCATCAAATGATTCATAATCAAGTGATTCCAAAAGTCCATCTTTGTGGAGTTTCTTCATGCTCTTTATACCGATATAACCCAAACGGCAGTGCCACAAATATGTTGCACTATCATTATCAACTTTGCATCTTTTGGCATCAATATTATGAATATGTGTATCACTATGATCAAGATTCAATAAACCATCAACATTGGGTGTATGACCATAGAAGGTTTTATTCATGTAAATAGAATAACAATTTATTCTCTGTCTTAGATGAATAATCGTATTGCAATAAACATGATCTAATCATATTTATGCTCAATGCAAACACCAAATAACATTTATTCAGGTTCAACACTAATCTCGAAAGTATAGGGAGTGTGCGATGATGATCATATCAATCTTGGAACCACTTCCAACACACATCATCACTTCACCCTCAACAAGTCTCTGTTTATTCTGTAACTCCTGTTTCGAGTTACTAATCTTTGCAATCGAACAAGTATCAAATACCCAGGGGCTACTATAAACACTAGCAAGGTACACATCAATAACCTGTATATCAAATATACCCTTGTTCACTTTTGCCATCATTCTTACCCACCAAATATTCAGGGCATCTCCGCTTCCAGTGACCATTTCCTTTGCAGTAGAAGCACTCAGTTTCAGGTTTTGGTCCAGCTTTGGTCTTCTTCACGGGAGTGACAACTTGCTTGCCATTCTACTTGAAGTTCCCTTTCTTTCCCTTTGCCATTTTCTTGAAACTAGTGGTCTTGTCAATCATCAACACTTTCATGCTCTTTCTTGATTTCTACCTTCGTCGATTTCAGCATCACGAAGAGCTCGGGATTCGTTTTCGTCATCCCTTGCATACTATAGTTCATCATGAAGTTCGAGTAACTTGGTGATGGTGACTAGAGAACTCTGTCAATCACTATCTTATCTGGAAGATTAACTCCCACTTGATTCAAGCGATTGTAGTACCCAGACAATCTGAGCACATGCTCACTGCTTGAGCTATTCTCCTCCATCTTTTAGCTATAGAACTTGTTGGAGACTTCATACCTCTCAACTTGGGTATTTGCTTGAAATATTAACCTCAACTCCTGGAACATCTCATATGGTCTATGACGTTCAAAACGTCTTTGAAGTCCCGACTCTAAGCTGTTAAGCATGGTGCACTAAACTATCAAGTAGTCATCATATTGAGCTAGCCAAACGTTCATGATGTCTGCATCTGCTCCTGCAATAGGTCTGTCACCTAGCGGTGCATCACGGACATAAATCTTCTGTGCAGCAATGAGGATAAACCTCAGATCGTGGACCCAGTCCGCATCATTGCTACTATCATCTTTCAACTTAGTTTACTCTAGGAACATATAAAAAACAAAGGGAAGCAACAACGCGAGCTATTGATCTACACCATTATTTGCAAAATACTATAAGGACTAAGTTCATGATAAATTAAAGATCAATTCATATTACTTAAGAACTCCCACTTAGATAGGCATCCCTCTAATCATCTAAGTGATCACGTGACCATATCAACTAAACCATGTCCGATCATCACATGAGATGGAGTAGTTTTCAATGGTGAACACCACTATGTTGATCATATCTACTATATGATTCACGCTCGACCTTTCGGTCTCAGTGTTCCGATGCCATATCTGCATATGCTAGGCTCGTCAAGTTTAACCCGAGTATTCTACATGTGCAAAACTGGCTTGCACCCGTTGTATGTGAACGTAGAGCTTATCACACCCGATCATCACGTGGTGTCTCGGCATGACACACTGTAGCAACGGTGCATACTCAGGGAGAACAATTGTACCTTGAAATTTAGTAAGGGATCATCTTATAATGCTCCGACGTTCTAAGCAAAATAAGATGCATAAAGGATAAACATCACATGCAATCAAAATATGTAACATGATTGGCCATCATCATCTTGTGCTCATGATCTCCATCACCGAAGCATCGTCATGATCTCTAACGTCACCGAAGCGACACCTTGATCTCCATCATAGCATCGTTGTCGTTTCGCCACCTATTGTTACTACGACTATCACTACCGCTTAGTGATAAAGTAAAACAATTACATGGCAATTGCATTGCATACAATAAAGCGACAACCATATGGCTCCTGCCAGTTGCCGATAACTTTGTTACAAAACATGATCATCTCATACAACAATTTATATCACATCTTGCTTGACCATATCACATCACAGCAAGCCCTGCAAAAACAAGTTAGACGTCCTCTACTTTGTTGTTGCAAGTTTTACGTGGCTGCTATGGGCTTCTAGCAAGAACCGTTCTTACCTACG
This sequence comes from Aegilops longissima, assembly GCA_021605205.1. Classification (NCBI taxonomy): domain Eukaryota; kingdom Viridiplantae; phylum Streptophyta; class Magnoliopsida; order Poales; family Poaceae; genus Aegilops; species Aegilops longissima. The sequence continues at coordinate 266,530,167 of CM038676.1, forward strand.
CATCAAAACCACAACGATTTTTCGTCAAGTGTGCTGTTTTAACCTTCAACAAGGACCGGGCGTAGCCACACTCAATTCAACTAAAGTTGGAGAAACAGACACTCACCAGCCACCTATGTGCAAAGCACGTTGGTAGAACCAGTCTCGCGTAAGCGTACGCGTAATGTTGGCTGAGCAGCTTCAACCAACAATACCGCCGAATCAAAGTATGACATGATGGTAAGCAGCATGACTATTATCGCCCACAACTCTTTGTGTTCTACTCGTGCATATAACATCTACGCATAGACCTGGCTCTGATACCACTGTTGGGGAACACGGTAATTTAAAAAAAATCCTACGATCACGTAAGATCTATCTATGTGATGCATAGCAATGAGAAGGGAGAGTGTGTCCACGTACCCTTGTAGACCAAAAGCGAAAGCGTTATGACAACATAGTTGATGTAGTCGTACGTTTTCACGATCTGATCGATCTTATCACCGAACGTACGACACCTCCGCGATCAGCACACGTTCAGCTCAAGGACATCCCTCGTACTCTTGATCCAGTTGAGGCTGAGGGAGAGTTTCATCAGCACGACAGTGTGGTGACAGTGATGATGAAGTTACCGGCGCAGGGCTTCACCTAAGCACTACGACGATATGACCGAGGTGTGTAACAGTGGAGGGGGGCACCGCACATGGCCAAACAATGTCAACTTGTGTGTCTATGGGGTGCCCCCTCCCCCGTATATAAAGAATGGAGGGGGAGGCCGGCCTGCCTCTCTAGGCGCGCCAAGGGGGGAGGAGTCCTCCTCCTAGTAGGACTAGGACTACCCCTTTCCTAGTCCCACTAGGAATAGAAGGAAGAGGGGAAAGGAGAAAGGAAAGGGGGGCCGCCCCCCTCACCCAATTCAGATTGGGCTTGGGGGGGGGGGGCGCCCCCTCCTAGGCTGCCTTCTCTCCTCTCCCACTAAGGCCCATTAAGGCCCATATGCTCCCCGGGAGGGTTCCTGTAACCCCAGGTACCTGTAAATGCCCGAACTCATCTGGAGCCATTCCGATGTCCAAACATAGTCATCCAATATATCAATCTTCATGTCTCGACCATTTAGAGACTCCTCATCATGTCCGTGCTCACATTCGGAACTCCAAACTATCATAAGTACATCAAAACACATAAACTCATAATACCAATCATCATCGAACATTAAGCGTGCGGACCCTATGGGTTCGAGAACTATGTAGACATGACCGAGACATGTCTATGGTCAATAAACAATAGCTGAACCTGGATGCTCATATTGGTTCCTACATATTCTACGACGATCTTTATCGGTCAAACCGCATAACAACATACGTTGTTCCCATTGTCATCGGTATGTTACTTGCCCGAGATTTGATCATTGGTATCTCAATATCTAGTTCAATCTTGTTACCGGCAAGTCTCTTTACTCGTTCCCTAATACTTCATCCTGCAACTAACTCATTAGTCACAATGCTTGCAAGGCTCATATTGATGAGTATTACCGAGAGGGCCCAGAGATACCTTTCTGAAACACGGAGTGACAAATCCTAATCTTGATCTATGCCAACCCAACAAACATCTTCGGAGACACCCGTAGAGCACCTTTATAATCACCCTTTTACGTTGTGACTTTTGGTAGCACACAAAGTGTTCCTCCGGTATTCGGGAGTTGCATAATCTCATAGTCTGAGGAACTTGTATAAGTCATGAAGAAAGCAGTAGCAATGAAACTGACACGATCATAATGCTAAGCTAACGGATGGGTCATGTCCATCACATCATTCTCCTAATTATGTGATCCCATTCATCAAATGACAACACATGTCTATGGTTAGGAAACATAAACATAACCATCTTTGATTAACAAGCTAGTCAAGTAGAGGCATACTAGGGACTATATGTCTTGTCTATGTATTCACACATGTACTAAGTTTTCGGTTAATACAATTCTAGCATGAATAATAAACATTTATCATGAATTAAGGAAATAAATAATAACTTTATTATTGCCTCTACGGCATATTTCCTTCATCATCTTGGTGGAATGACATTACATCAAGCAAGGTTTCATGTTTTTTGGAATAACAATGCCATGGCACTCCATGCATGTTCATGCATGTGTGTCGGTGTACAGAAGTAGGGGCTCTACTCTGTACCCCTTTACCTGTGGACGGGCAGTCAGAGCCGCGCCTACGGACCACACTTAGCATGGCAGAGGAGGGAGGCCAGAGCCACAAGACCAAAGCAACGCCAAGACAGAAACACAAAGAGCGAGAGGGCGAGGTGGACTTCCCCGGGAAGACCCTTGCCGGGGCGGCCTCCGCAGCCCCGGCAAGAACCTTGCCTGGGGAACTTGCCCAACACCAGCAGAGCGTGCCACCCTTGAGCCCGACGTTTCCAACATCATCAACAACATTGGAACCAAAGCTCGGGAGGCACCTCCATGATGGCATGCAGATCTTTGTGAAGATCATTAACACACAAGATCAGACGAGGACCAGAAGACGGCGATCCTCGGCACGATCCCCGCCGAGGAAACCCACGAGGCCTCCGAGAGGATCCTTGCCGGGGACGACCGCAGTACCACGGCAAGACCCTTGCCGAGGCCCCCGGCAAGACCCTTGCCGAGGACATCAGGGGGGCCGCGCCAAGGCCCGCGCGCGCCAAGACCCCACCGCCGTCCCATGCAGCTACCAGCCCAGCCAGCGAGGCGAGCACCTGCGTGGCGACGTGCGGTCCCAAGACCAGCTCAGCAAGCACCTGCGTGGTGGCATGCAGATCCATCACGCCAGCTCAGCAGCCTGCCAGCCTACATGGCGCTGCCCACCTTGCTGGCCCGGACGCGTGTCGAGGCGAAGTGAGGCGGCAACAAAGCGAGGGGACACCTCAGGGGCGCATTTAATGCGTCTTGTCTCGTAATGATAGGCGATAAGCTTGTACACTGTACCCTTTCCACCTCCTGTGTGCCACTGTGGCGCCTCCTTCGACTATAAAAGGAATCCCAAGGCGTACTGGTGAGGGATTCGGCTCTTAGAGCAAGTCATGCACAATAGCTAGATCAAGAACACTGAAATACACACCAAAGCAGGACTAGGGTATTACGCGATCCCCGCGGCCCGAACCTGGGTAAACAACCTTTGTGCTGGCTCTTAGACCCGCTCTTCTCACAACCCCGCGCCCGCCGACCACAGTAGGGATTCCTTTGATCCCATAGGTGTCGTTCCCACCGACATCTTTGGCGCGCCAGGTAGGGGGCGCAGTTGTGAAAATCTGGTCTAGCAGTCCTCCATTGACATGGCTTCCAAGGAAGAAGGTGATCGAACGGGCGGCACCATCTACGGATGCAGTGAGCACTCGCGCAACGACAGAAAAGCTAAGTCACGCAAACACTTTCTGTTTTTCTTTTTATATAAGGTTTTTCTCCCTGGAGATCTTTTCCTCTGTATACGAAACCTGCACGCAATACGTCCCTTCCACTATTGGCAACACCTTCGTTCTATTTCGAGTCCGCTCAACAGTTTGAGCGGCTGCGTCGAAAACGGCAGGGCAGCCTTCCGCTATTGGCAACGCTCTTGCTCTGTCTCGAGTCCGCTCGACAGCTCGAGCGGCCGCGCTGAGAACGACAAGGTGGTTCGCCTGGCAGCATGCACACCCGGCAGGCTATTGGGGATCCGTCCTCGAGGCACCACGGCATGGGTTTACGCGCCGGCAAGCCCACCCAGTTAACGTAGGGCGCACATACAGAGAAAGATCGAATTGGGAAATAATATGCATCGCTTCAGAAGTACTGCAGAGTTATATTACATCAATTGTTGTTGCAGTTCTAACTAAAGATATGAATTGTCTTGGTCGTGAACCTGCAGCGGCGATGAGAAACGGGGTGCCTAGTCCCGACGCTGGCCTTCGATCCTCTCGATTCCGTCGACGCGGCTGATGATGGGCTTGATGCGCTCCTTGAGCGGCGCGAGGTCCACATCCTCCGGCAAGCTCTCCAGTGCGGCGTCGTAGTCGAGGTAGGGGTACCCGTACGCCATCTTGGTGAGAACCTTGGTCAGGGCACCCCGGCAAAGCAGCCAGGCCTCCCTAGCCAGAGAGCTCGCCCTGTTGGAGCGAAACTGCTCCAGGGCTTCGAGAACGCCCTCGAAGAATTGGGTCAGTCTGGCATTGGGGCTCATGTTCGGCTCTGGGGTGTACCTCACATTCGACATCCCTATAGCAGCCAGCTTCTCGATGATCCTGTTGGCGACGTCGGCGAGGCGGCTGATCCAGAGGTTCTCGCCTTTCATGAAATCCTCGTGGTTGGTGGCTTTGTTCTACTGTAGCTGCCTCTCCTTCTCCAGGCTCTTGGTCAGGGTCTCCTCCCGAGCCTCGGCCTCCGCGAGCGTCCCCTCAAGGCTCTCCAGCTTCAGCTTCAGGTCCTTGACGGAGTCGTTGGCGCGAGTGAGCAGCTCAACCTTGTCGAAGACTGCGCCCTGTGCCTCCGTCAAGGCGCAGCTGACCGTGTCCTTCTTCTTCGCCAGCTTCTCAACACTGTTCTTTAGGCCGTCCCGCTCTGCCTCCAGCTCCTTGACCTTGTCGCCGTGGGCCAGAGCTTGAGCATCAAGTGCTTCTTTGCGCTTCCGCTCCAGCTCCCGGGACCACTGCGGGACGAGCTCTTCGACCTCCTCGTCCTTGTCGCGGAGTGTGGCAGCGAGCGCCGCCTCCCGAGCGACGAGGTCCTCCTCCTAGGAGTTCATCTCGGCCTGGCGCTGGGACCAGGCGGCCTCGGCCTTGGTGGCCTCTTCCCTCGCCGCCTTCTGGGCCTTCTCAATGTCGGCCTGCATCAGGAGGAGCTCCTGCTTGCGCTCGGCCAGCTGGTCCTGAGCAGCCTTCAGCTCTTCGTGGGCCTCGCGGAACCAGGCTTGCGCCTCGGCGACACTCTCCTCAATATTCACCTCCGCCTTGCCCGCCGCCGCCTCCCTGGACTTCGCCTTGTCCAGTCGGGCGCGGTGGAGTGCCTGGAGCTTCCAGAAGCTAGCGCCCATGGCCCGAAGAAGCTGCTCCTCCTGGGTACCGCCGCCATCGGCGCTCGGTTCGTCGACAACCTCGAGGCCGGCGGCGGCCAGCACCTCGTCATCGAATACCTCCCCCTCGGCCGACACCCTGGTGCCCGCCGTCCCTGGAAGATGGACGAACAAGTCATCGCCCACCTTCAAGTACCTGCTCGAGCCAGAGGCAGCGGAGGAGGAGGGTTGATCATCGACTACCTCCTCCTCGGCAGCGGCCTTGCCGGCCTCCCCGGCAGGCCCCTAGCCGGCCTCCTCGGCGGTGCCCTTGCCTGCCTCCTCAGCGGCAGCCTCGCCGGTCCCTCCGGCAGGCCCCTTGGTGGCGTCCCCGACCGCGGGCTCGGCGACCTCCTCGGTGGTGATCTTGTCGGCCTCGGCCTTCGCATCCTCGACGACCTCCGTGATGACGGTGTCGACGTCCTCCTGGTCCGCCAAGGGGGGATGTGGATGCCGAAAAGGAGGATGAGGCGAGGCCAAGATCAAGGTTCAAAAAAAGGGAAAAGCAGGAAGCAAGAGACTTACCCATGCCGGGCTGAGAAGAAGTGGCCCCCTCCCCGGTGACATTTGTTGCTGGGACGAATCCACCAGTGCCCAAGTCCACCTCCTCCTCCTCCGCGCACATGGGCTTGGTGCTTGGTGCCCTTTCCGGGGATGCCCCTCAAGGCGATGTGGTTGATCGGGACGGCGTGTTGGGGGTGGCCCTCGGTGGCTCCTCCTGCTGCCATCCTCCTCCTGCAGCCACGGCAAGGTTAGTGCCAGAAGATCGTACCCCGACGCACGTTGACAAGGAGAAGATGGTGGATGCACGGTGAGGGCTGAGCCGGGGGCTGCTATCCAAGCTGATCTCCACCACCGGCGTGTGCGAAGCGCCTGCTGGGGGCTGGTCGCCCACCGACGCCTTGGCCCTCTTCGCCACCCTCTGGGCCAGCGTATCCCTGTCCCTGCGAAGGTGAAAACTAGTCACAAAGAGTAATGCAGTTTGAGAGAGTGGAGGTGAAGAAGGACAGATACTTACTCGTCCTCCGCCTCCTCTTCCGCTGCCTTCCTTTTCCTCCTTGGGCCGAGGGACACAAAATCAAAGACGACCTCCGGGTCGACATCTGCGGGAGGAGGAGAAGGGGATGGAGTTCGGCGACGCTTGGATGAAGAAGAGGCGGTCGCCTTCTTCTTCGCCACCGCGGTCTTCACCGCCTTCTTCTTCGCTGCCGTGGCCCTTGTCTGGCGCACGGATTCCCCCTGGACCCCTTGCTGCAGTTCGGTCCTCCTGGGCCTGACCGGCTCGCCAGAGCTGGCCCACTGTAGGACATGTCCTCTTCCCGTGGCCGGAGGCTCATCGGCCTCGGCTTCTCCCTCGGTCGACTCCTCGACCACCTCCTCAACGAGAGGGGCCCCGGTGTTGGCACCGCTGGCCTCCCCGGCAGCCCCCGCCCACTGGGCGAGCTCCCTCTCCTCCGCGGCCGCACCATCATCATCCTCCATGCCACCAGCGTTGCCGGCCTCCATGGCGAGTTGCGCCTCCGCCACCCTGGCGGCGATGTAGTCGATCTCCGCCTGGGTAGTATCCTCGACGAGCAGCGGCTCATCATGGTCGAAGTCCTCCGACAAGTTGTCAAAGAACTCCTGCACCTCGCGTGCCGGGGGCTCAACCCAGGACAGGTCGAGGCTGTGCGCATTGAAGACCGGCATCATCTCGAGAACGGCAGCCTGGCACGTGTTGTTGCTCAGCGGGAACACGCCAGGCGGCAACCCAAATAGGTGCCCCTTGATGACCTTGCCGGCCTTCGCGGCCCTGCCGGTCCTCTCCACCCTGCCGTCGGCGAACACATCAAGCTGGAAGAGCCTCTGGCAGTAATGGGCGTGTCCCATCACCGTGAAGTTATGCTTCAGGCCAGGGTGGAGCCTCATGATGTCGGCCACATTCCTGAAGTCCCAGGCCAGCCTCCCCTTGTTGTGCAGCGGGGTGATTCAGCAGCGGATGAAGTCTACCCCAATCATCTCCAGGGTGAGCCCGGCTGTGGTGAGGTGATGAATCCTGGTGGTGGCGATCGAGAGATTCACGTCGGTGGCGTCGACGTCGCTCCAGTCCTCGCCACGGGTCGGCAGGCTCCGAAGCACCCGGCAGAACTCTGGCGGATTCTTCTCCTCGATCCAGCACCACCGACCCTGCCACTCCTCCCACCTCTCCTTGTGGGCACCCTCCGGATATGTGCCTCTCCCTTGGACCCTCAGGATCCAGGAGATGCTTCCAGAGAGGGCGCCTGCTACGTCTTGAGCTTGCGTTGGTTTTCCTCGAAGAGGAGCGGGTGATGCGGCAAAGTGTAGTGTAAGTATTTCCCTCAGTTTTGAGAACCAAGGTATCAATCCAGTAGGAGCCTCCTCAAAAGTCCCACGCACCTACACAAACAAACTGAGAACTCACAACCAACGCAATAAAGGGGTTGACAATCCCTTCACGGCCACTTGCGAAAGTGAGATCTAATAAAGGTAGTATGATAAGATAGATATATTTTTGGTATTTTATAATATAGATGCAAAAAGTAAAGATGCAAATAAAAGTAGATTGAAAGCAAATATGATAAGAGATAGACCCGGGGGCCATAGGTTTCACTAGTGGCTTCTCTCAAGATAGCATAAGTATTACGGTGGTTGAACAAATTACTGTCGAGCAATTGATAGAAAAGTGCATAGTTATGAGATTATCTAGGCATGATCATGTATATAGGCATCACGTCCATAATGAGTAGACCGACTCCTGCCTGCATCTACTACTATTACTCCACACGGCGACTGACTCCTGCCTGCATCTAGAGTATTAAGTTCATAAGAACAGAGTAACGCATTAAGCAAGATGACATGATGTAGAGGGATAAACTCATGCAATATGATACAAACCCCATCTTGTTATCCTCGATGGCAACAATACAATACGTGCCTTGCAACCCTTTACATCCTTTGGTAAGGACACGCAAGATTGAACCGAGCTAAGCACTTCTCCCATGGCAAGAAAGACCAATCTAGTAGGCCAAACCAAACTGATAATTCGAAGAGACTTGCAAAGATAACTCAATCGTATATAAAAGAATTCAGAGAAGATTCAAATATTATTCATAGATAAACTTGATCATAAACCCACAATTCATCGGATCTCGACAAACACATCGCAAAAAGAGTTTACATCGAATAGATCTCCACAAGAGGGAGAACATTGTATTGAGATCCAAAAGAGAGAAGAAGCCATCTAGCTAATAACTATGGACCCGTAGGTCTGTGGTAAACTACTCACAACTCATCGGAGGGGAAAGGATGTTGATGTAGAAGCCCTCCGTGGTCGATTCCCCCTCTGGCAGAGTGCTGACGAAGGCTCCAAGATGGGATCTTGCGGATACAGAAGGTTACGGTGGTGGAAATTGTGTTTCGTGGTGCCGCTGGATGTTTTCGGGGTACGTAGGTATATATAAGAGGAAGAAGTACGTCGGTGGCCGCCCGAGGGGCCAACGAGACAGGGGGCGTGCACTACAGGGGGGGGGGCTATCTCGTGGGGCCCTCGGAAGCTTCTTGAGTTGCACTCCAAGCTCTCCGGAGGCGACGAGCAGAGGAGATAGCTCGAGGAGGAAGAAGATGGGGACAGCGGAGCCGAGATTGGAGAAACCCCAAAGGGTAAATGAGCGGCGCACCTGCGGTTATTCCTTTTTATGGGCAAGACATGGGCTGCCTCTTTACCATTTACTACGACGTGACGCCTGCGTGCAGCAGGTGCCCCACGCATGCCCCCCATGTCATGCACAACCCTCCACGTCGCGCATTCAACATGGGTCGTGGGGAAGCGCAGCGGGCCGAAAAGTTACCGCGGTAAAAATCGACACCGCCTGCCCGCGCACCATTCTGGGCCTAGCCCAAAAACACGTCGTGCTTATGTGTGGCCCTGGCCTGGGGGCTCCTGTCGGTGTACAGAAGTAGGGGCTCTACTCTGTACCCCTTTCCCTGTGCACGGGCAGTCATAGCCGTGCCTACGGACCACACTTAGCAGGGCACATGAGGGAGGCCGGAGCCACAAGACCAAAGCAACGCCAAGACAGTAACACAAAGAGCGAGAGGGCGAGGTGGACTTCCCCGGTAAAACCCTTGCCGGGGCAGCTCCACAGCCCCGGCAAGAACCTTGCCGGGGGAGGAACTTGCCCAACACCAGCATAGCGTGCCACCCTTGAGCCCGAGGTTTCCAACATCATCACCAACATTGGAACCAAAGCTCGGGAGGCACCTCCATGGTGGCATACAGATCTTTGTGAAGATCATTAACACACAAGATCGGATGAGGACCAGAAGACGGCGATCCTCGGCACAATCCCCACTGAGGAAACCCCCGAGGCCTCTGACAAGACCCTTGCCCGGGACGACCGCAATACCACGGCAAGACCCTTGCTGGGGCTCCCGGAAAGACCCTTGCCGAGAACATCAGCAGGGCCGTGGCCAGGCCCGCGCGCGTCAAGACCCCACCGTCGTTCCCATGCAGCTGCCAGCCCAGCCAGCCAGGCGAGCACCTGCGTGGCGACGTGCGGCCCCAAGACCAGCTCAGCAAGCACCTGCGTGGTGGCATGCAGATCTTCGTGAAGACGTTGTCACCGCGCCAGCTCAGCAGCCTGCCAGCCTACATGGCAATGCCCGCCTAGCTGGCCCGGACACGTGTCGAGGCGAAGCGAGGCGGCAACGAAGCGAGGGGACACCTAAAGGGCGCATTTAATGCGTCTTGTCCCGTAATGACATGCGATAAGCTTGTACACTGTCCCCTTTCCACCTCCTGTGTGCCACTGTGGCGCCTCCTTCGACTATAAAAGGAGGCCCAAGGCGTACTAGAGAGGGATTCGGCTGTTTGAGCAAGTCATGCACCATAGCTAGCTCAAGAACACTGAAATACACACCAAAGCAGGACTAGGGTATTACGCGATCCCGCGGCTCGAACCTAGGTAAACGACCTTCGTGCTGGCCTTAGACCCGCTCTTCTCACAACCCCGCGCCTGCCGACTACAGTAGGGATTCCGTTGATCCCATAGGTGTCGTTCCCACAGACAATGTGTCCATGCCGTGAGACCAATATGTTTGAAAATTCCTTCTAATTTACTGCACATGGAATTAACTCGCACACAAGTACACAAGTATGATTTTTCGAACCGTTATGGTTAGTCGTTGCATGTACATCTAGTTCAAATTTAAATTATGTACGATCATTAAATTGCTAGGAAATCACTTAAATATCTTTAAAGGTCAAATGACCCCTGAAATTTTCCAAATTTTCACATGACAGTTAGTATTAGTGCACATTACACGTAGAAAATTTTTGAAGGCCGTAAGAGAAAGCTATCCGCTGTTCGTCATCAAACATGCATTGTTCCCTCTCAGAACCACGAGCCTTCTAGTGAGTTGCTCCAGTTTGTGAGGGGTGTGTGTCCAAACTTTCGTCAAGCAAGCCAGTTTTTGCACCACATCATCTTGGCGGCATGACATTACATCAAGAAAGGTTTCATGTTTTGCTGATCATTTTTAATTTTTGGGAATAACAATGCCATGGCACTCCATGCATGTACATGCATGTGTCCATGCCGTGAGACCAATATGTTTGAAAATTCCTTCTAATTTACTGCGCATGGAATTAACTCGCACACAAGTACACAAATATGATTTTTCAAACCGTTATGGTTAGCTGTTGCATGTAGTTCTAGTTTAAATTTGAATTACGGTCATTGAATGGCTAGGAAATCACTTAAATCTCTTTAAAAGGTCAAATGTCCGCTGAAATTTTCCAAATTTTCACATGAAAATTAGTATCAGTACACATTACACGTAGAAAAAATTTGAAGGCCGTAAGAGGAAGCTATCTGCCGTTCGTCAGCAAACATGCATTGTTCCCTCTCGGAACCACGAGCCTTTTAGTGAGTTGCTCCGGTTTGTGAGGGGTGTGTGTCCAAACTTTCAGCAAATAGGCAAATTTTTGTTCCAGATCATCTTGGTGGTATGACATTACCTCAAGCAAGGTTTCATGTTTTTAATTTTTTGGAATATAATGCCATGGCACTCCAGGCTTAATTGTGTCATAGCCGTTAGACCAATATGTTTGAAAATTCCTTCCAATTTACTGCATGTGCAATGAAATCGCACACAAGTACACAAAATATGACTTTCAAAACATTTTGGTTAGCTGCTGCATGTACATGTAGTTCAATATTTAATATACGGTCATTAAATGGCTAGAAAATCACTTAAATGTCTTAAAAGGTCAAATGACCCCTAAAATTTTCCAAAATTTGACATGGCAGTTGTATTAGTACTACAAATTTTCTCATACATTTAAAACACCATCTGTTGCCGCTTTACTCCAAATTCGTCTTTCACAGCTAATAAAAATATCTACAACATCACACACAGTTGTTTTGTAGGAATCGTTTGCGATGAAAAAATCTGGGTCTATTTAAGTCTTCCTCCTTAAGCTTCGTCGGCTTGTATGCTCTAGTGCCGGCAACCCCCTTCTTGCAAAGATGATGCCGTGGAAATGCTTGGTGAAGGCCAGTAAGATCGCCACGTCCCCCGCGCGCCGCCAAGATACGCCGAGAGCGCGGCCACCTACGCCGAGAGTGCCGCTGCATCCGCATTGAGGGCGGCCGTTTCCGTCGAGAAGGCGTCTGCGGCAGCCGAAAGGGCAGCTGCAGCAGCCGAGACGACTGCATCTGCTACTGCGACGGCGGCTGCAAACGTCGAGAGCGCTCGAGCTGCCGTCCGTGTCGCCGATGTCGCCCTGATCCGGGTTGAGGCCATCCACGCCAAGATATTCCAGGCCACCTCGGAATCCAGCATGCAACCCACGTCCAAAAAGGCGGTGGTGGCCATGGAGCGCCTGCTTACTCATGAGGTCTTCGAGCGGGAGATGGAGATGCAGGAGGTGGCGGAGATCGAGGAGCACCGGGAGGAGGAGTTGCGCGTGGCCCAGGTCGAGGTAGAGAAGAGTCTGTCCGTCGAGGAATTGGCGGTGGAATATCAACGCGAGCTCTGGTGCAGCCACTACAATGAGTAATACAACCTTGAGCGTGGCGCCGAGGACAAGGACGAGGACGCAGTCGACTTCAGTAGGGGGGACGTGGAGTCCATCAACAGCGGCATGTCGCCAGGACAAGTCATCGACATCTCATCTCACGCCGGCGATGCATAGGCCGGTGCGGCGGCGGATTTGTTAAAATTATCTGTACTTAGGCTTTGTTTTTAATGTTGGTCTTTTTTTAGAGCAATGTTTAGGTGAACTGCCTCTGTTTAATTACTAAAATTGCACGATTCAGTAAGTCCGGTCTATGTGTTGTACGCTCTTTTGTGTGCCCAAATTAGCAAGCGATGTTAAATTATGCAATGACGTACGCGGGGAAATTTCCACCAAAATTTCAATTTTCAAACTCATCCCATGCGTGCTAAGCAGAAGAATCGTTTGCGATTTACACTATCGTTCAAAGTGAATGGTGTCCGGCGGCCCCGCGCGCAAAGTTTCCCTCCACATTTCAAATGTTTTGGCCTACCGCCGAAATATCTACCCTCCCCCCTTCCCATCCCCTTTTCTCCCCGACCACAAGTCACATTTCCCCTGTTTCCCCCTTCCTTCCTTCTGAAGCAGTAGCCTCTTCCTCGCTTGCTTCCTCGCTCTCGCCGTCTCCCATCCTACCTCCGGGGTCGCCATGGTCATCTTCAAAGACCTCTCCAGTGGTTACTCCTCCGACGACGACTCCACCACCCGGGTATGCCTCTCTTCTATCTCTCGGGCTATGACTTTGAATGAAGGATTTTTACCCGGCGGTTGATTTGAGTCATTTCTTCCTCTTGTAGTTCCCTAGGACCTTCAGTTGCAATGAATGGAGCGGGTGGCTGAAGATCTGTCTGCTCGTTGTCACCATCAATCTCCATGCGTGAAGCTAGTTGCGTTAGAACCTGTGGACAGTGGGAGGAAGTTTCTGGCATGTGCAGAGAAGGTTAGATCCTCTTTGGTTGTTACAAATCATTTGTTAGATGTGATTCAGACACTGTCACGGTCCCAACCCATTCATACCACACCTTCAACCAAACGCATCCTAAGACAGTGTTACAATTTGTACCTAGTATCTAAAAATGTTGCCATCTCATTAGCGGTGCCATTAGAAAATTATTTGGCACTGCTTCAGCAGTTTGTGGAGCCAACTTTTCCACACATCCGAGCAGCCAAGCACTAAAATACTAAATCTTTATTCGACGAATGAACTGGGCGTCGGAGCAACTAGGTGCTCCGGACTTCGGGTCCCTGATTTTTTTCCGCTGCATCGGCTCGCCAGTGCAGGGCACCAGTGCGAGATGTAGCAACAGTTGTCTTTACACCGGTTTTGGCATACATAGTGGACGCCTTAGTGCTATTAGTTCTATGTTACTAAATTTTTGCATGTACACACGTGTTAGTATCAATTTACTGTCAACCAAACACTGTCGCTATGCTGTTGCAGTTATATTTACCTTCCTCTTAAAATGTTCAATTTGTTATTTACAGTACATGATTAAGAACTTGTAGTGTTGTTGTAGTTAATTATAGCTTCTAATGTTTCAGAATTTGGTTGTTGTGTCAGTAGCAATTAATTCATTTGCACATTGATCTTTTTGAGAATATATGTCATAATTAACCTGCTTCTTCAGTTTTTCAAAATAAGTATTGGTGATTTTCTATGTTGCTATAAACCCATTTTCCCTACAATTGTTACTGATCTAGTTTTAAATATTATAGGATGAACGGAAGTGTTCTTACTTGGAGTGGGTTGATCGAGAGTGGCCACAGTCTTTGAATATGTGCCTAGCAAAGCTCTGGGGCATGTATCAGGAAGAGAACAGAGGTAGGCTTAGAGATAGTGCTGTCAACGCTGAAGAATATTTGAAGATGCAGGATAAAAAGAGGAAGGTGGAGAAGGAGCTCAGATTTTTTAAATCAGACTTTGCTAAGATGGTGTTGGCGAAGGAGGAGGCACTTTCCAGTTAGCCAGTGCAAAAAAAGTTCTTATTGAACTGAAAGAAGATGTGGATAAGGTGAGTCTGGATGATCTTGATTAGGGAAATGAATATATTGTTCTATTATTGTTCTTATGAAGTTGAACTATCTATATGATGTACTTTGCTGTTTTCCGGTAGCTATCATACTGTGATGTTAAAATATATCTATGTGCCTGATATGAAATTGGCAAATAGCTATCCGATATGAAATGTGAATTTGCGTAATACTGGAATTATTAATTGTAAACTGATAAACCTGCTAAATGGGTCATGGAACTTTGCAAACGGTTCTAGTAGTAAAAATGCTTGTGATGGATAGCCCAATGCCACACAGTTTTCTTCATCAAATTGTGTGTGGAGTAGTTGATAAAAGCAAACGGTTAACCAGGGCAGAGCGTGTGTGATAGTTACACGTATCACACACGAGCCTATACATAAACCTGTGTGGGATGTACATAGGAATGGAAACGTTTTCCCTGGATTGACTGTGTGGGATGTACATAAGAACAGAAACGTATTCCTTGGATTGACTGTGTGTGATATAAATACATACGGAAATGTTTTTCTGGGATTCACCGTGTGGGATGTACATACCTACGGAAATGTTTTCTGGGATTCACCGTATGGGATGTACATACCTACGGAAATGATTGGGTTTCCGTGGGTCACTTGATCGCACACGAACTCATTTGGTGTCCCAGGAGGGCCTATCCCCGACGATTTCTGGGTCGTGTGGGAAGGACCCCCTAATCGCCCACACTCACTAGGTGACGGTTCCAAATGCCATCGCAGAAAGGGGTTTAAAACAGTTTGTGCGTCGCGCCGCTTCTTATGTATTTGGACTGCCTTATCATTGGCAAGAAGCCTGTTGTTGACTTGAGGACCCCTCACATAAATTTCATGGACCAGGCCAATCTTCTTGAGCTTGCTGCGGCTGACTTGGTCAGGAAGGGTGATGATGACCCAGCCAACTGGGTGTCTGGGAACCTGCCTGTGGGTGCTTCTTCTTTCCTGTGTAGTTTAACTTGAACTTCTGGTACTGTCTTCTATATTTTTGTTTCCATGTTCTTTCATTTGTTTTGCGACGCGTTGACTTTTGTTTTTGTATGCAGTGGAAGACACATGCCGAGGTTGTGTTGTTTAGGCGTATTGAATGTCCTATTCTTACTATGCCTCGTGCCTCCGGCCTAGGGAGTGGAACTTCCCCAAGATTTGAATTCGACGGGATGTTAATACTGGTGCCACCCCTGTAGATCTAGGAAGTCCTTCTGACCGTGTGAGTGTTGCAGGTGGCGGGTTTGTTTGATGCTGCCAATCTTTCCTTGGTTAGGATTGATAGTCTTCTTGAAACTGTTTGTGGGGAGATGGCCCGTGTTTCGACAACTGTTGAGCGACTTAGTCGCGTGGATGGGATTCTTCCTCCCGGCCATGGTTTTGATGTTGGGTCTTCGAAGGAGGTTTTGTCAATTGAAGCTAGATTTCTTGCTGAGCTTCGTCAGAGCGCTTCCCACCCCCGGACTAGCTTTGGGTTGTTCTAGGAAAAGCAGGATGTTCGTTGCAAGCCTTTTGAAGATGAGGCAAGTGTTGTTGTGAGTCAGATTCAGAGGCAAGATCCTGTTCGTTTGGGTCATGAAGGAGGCCACGTGGAGCATACCGAAGAGGTTTGTTTATGTTGTCTTTTTGATATTTTTGTGCGTTAATGTTCATTGTTAGCTTTCAGTTATTACTGTTTGTAGTCATAGGTGACCCTTATTAATTTCATGTGTCCTAAACTTTTTCTTTTTAGTGTTAGAGTTTTCTAGGTGACCTTCTCTGTTTACAGTACCTGAACTTCAGGGGCTATAGCACCTGAACTTCTCTCATTTCCATAACTGGCCCTTTTTATTCCCTTTTGTATTAGAGTAGTTTGCTATCTGACCTTCTATGTTTAATGTATTTGGACTTCCACTATGTGTCATTTTGTCATAGCTGACCTTCTTTTATTATGTAATGTGAACTTCTGCTGATTAGGCATTTGTGTTCTACATGATTTTTTTTGTAGGTTGTTGATGATGGTGCTAGGGTTGAGGAGGATGTTTTACCTGAAAGCGCAACTGCTCCTGTGCATGAACCTGTTCCCGCGAGTGATGTATTAGTTGATGAGGTTCATGGCAGTGAAAATAAAGTACCATTTTTCTTGTCCATTTGTCTCATTTTTTATTTTACTTGTTTTTGCATTTTATCACTATGTGCCCATTTGTAATGACTTTCTGTTCTTTGTTGCAGAATGATGATTCTAGTGTTCCTCCAGAGAAGGTTGCAGACAAGACCGTGTCAGGCACCGGCTGCTCTGACGGGGTGGAGCCAACTGAACCTCAGTCGTCCATTGGCGCTGTGGTTTCTGATGTTGAGCAGGGCAAGACAGCTGGAGAAATCATTTTGGAGAAAGATCCCGTCGAGGCTGCTGTTGTGACTGGTGGTAGCGCTGCTGCAGGCCTGGAGAAGTCTCCTGCAGCAGAGCCATCAGTTGTTGTTGATGCTGGTTCTCCAACTCTTCCTAGTCCAGCACAACCAACAGTTTTTGTTGGTTCAGATTCTCCAGCTGCTCCAACTATTGCTGGTGTCCATGCCGACGATGTTGGAATGTCTACTGGAGATGACGATGAAGAGACTGAAAGCGATAGCGTGGGAGAGGAGGTTGATCATTCCAGTGTTGCGACTGGAATAGGCAAGAATCCATAAAGAGAGGAGCATGCTTCTCTCTTCTTTCCCCATCCCTGTCCCTTTTGTTTTTGGTTTTGGTCCATGATATCCCTATGAATTGCCTGTGTGGTGCAAGTTGAACTTCTGGTTTGTGCTTTGTCGGTTCATTTGTAAATAAAGTTAAGTGAACCTATTTCTATGTGGTGGAAGGTCTGTAATGCATGGGTTGTGATGTTTATAATCCTGTTGTTTTATCTTTTCTGGTGTAGCAGCTGAGATGTGCTTGTGTTTGAATGTTGTGCTCGAATGTTGCTCTTAATTTCTATTTCTTTTGCTGAGCAGATAGTGATCTTGCTGTCGTCCGAAAGAAGGTTGATGACTTTTATTTCAGTGTTACTAGGCTTAAGAATGATCGTTCTAAGAGGTGAGTGCAGCTGGTCAGAAATTACATCCATCTACCACTATGAACTACCTGTTGTTTCATACCTGAACTTCTTTATTCTATGTTGCCGAACTTCTATTTTCTTCTCTGCTGCTGAACATCTAGTCTTTTTGTACTGCCTGTTGTGATCTAGCTGAACTTATGTGCTTATATGTGTGATGAACTTTTTGAGTTCCTGATGTTGAACTTCTTTTAGTTTCTATTGCTTGTTTTAGATCAAAGATTATGTTCCAAAACAATGAGTGTGAAGCTACTGTTGAAGATGTTGCGATATCTTTTTCTGCTCGCGGAATGCTTGGATCTAATGTAGCTAAGACTGCACTATATTGTCTACGTGTGAAATACCAGGGATCAGATGAACTCATTCTGCCGTATTGGGTTTATGTAAGTCAACCCTATAGTGATTTCTTTTCTGTTTTGTTCCGTACCATTTTAGTTAAAACTTGTTTGTCTCATTTATATTTTCATATGATCCTGACCATTTGCATTATTTTAGGACAAGATTTTTAGAGGTCAATTTGATTCCCATGAGAGGAAGTACTTCTTGGCGATTGGTCCAGATAGCATGGATGCACACGATTTTGTAAGCAATATCTTGTTCTTTGTCTTTTGTATTAGTTTGCACTGCGATCCACTCTGTTTATTTTGTTTTATTTTTGTTTGTACCATTTGATATTAATTTTCAGTTTTTAATGATTTGTGTGTTTCTGTTGCTTCAGGTTGTTTTCCCCACTTTTGCCCCACCAGAATTGCCTTCTCACTTGGGTGGTGTTGGTCATTGGTTTCGATATTTCTTGACCTGAAGAATTCAAAGTTCCAGCTTCTTGACTCCTGCTATGGACCAAACAATGAATGTGTGGTACGCCTGTTTTTGCGGATGACTGATAACATCAAGAAGCTTTGGAATGATGCAAGCAACCACAGGGAGAAACCCTTCAGTCCTCTTTCTATTGACAATTTCCCTTTGGATTGGATTGATGTGCCCCAGCAGCAAAACAAGTATGTGTTTTAGTTTTCTCTCCATCACTTCTGCTTTAACTGTAGTTGTAAGTAAGCTGCAACGTCTTTTATTCTTTTGGCTTTCTTTTGTTTTAACACTGTTATTGTTTTTGTTTATTGACAGTATCAACTACGGATTTTTCATGCTTACGAATGTTATTCGTTTCATGAAGGGGTTCTTGCAAACTATTCCCATCAAAATATCGCGGATATCAGAAAGACGTGGTTGTACTCAATTGCTTCTTCTAACCTATTTGAAACGGACTTCCAAGGTCTGTTTGGCTACTATACATGTAAGCCTTGACACTTGGACTGCTTGCCTGTAATTCATCTTTTATTGTAGATGAACTTCATTTTTATCTTTTTTATTTTGCTTCTGTATTTTGTTTCAGTATTTTTTTCCTTTCATTGCTTACTTGGACAGGAGCATTTCTTCTACTTGAACTTCAAAGATGAAACCTTTTTATGCTTGTGTTAGCTGTAGTTGAATGTTTTCCAATTCATCAGTTTATGTTGAACTGTGCCTTGGGTTGTGCCTGAACTTCATTTAGTTTTTAAATGCAACACATTTTTTTAGGTCGGCTTTAGTTGTAACGATGTCATCTATATTTGTTGGACTGTACATTGTGTTGTACCTGAACTTCAGTTATGTTTATGGTCTTTTTGTCTTCCTTTTCTTTGGCAATGGAGCCGTTGGACTTGACCGATTACCACAACTCATTCCTCGGGTCACGGGAGTACCAACCTAGGGAGGAATCGATGAGTACAACTCCGAGAGAAGATGATAGCACTCGAATCCTTGTTCCTTCCAAGTTGGGGAAGCAGGCTATCGGTATTTGTGGTGCTCCAAATACCCCTTTCTCCAGGAAGGTTGGTGCAGTCGAAGTAGTCGAAGCAGAGGTGATTTTGTCGGATGATGATTTTGAGAAGATTTCTTACCCGAAGAATGGTAAATCTACTACTGGTACTGTTGCTGGGAGAGGTGGGAAGAATGCTGTCATCACCAGGAGGAAACCGACAGTTGAGTCTGGAAACATAACTTCCTCCAAGAGAGCATCGAGATTGCCTTTGACGTGGCGTTCTGACGTCACTCCCCTAAATAAGCCCGGAGTGTGAAACAGTATGTGCTTAGTGATGATGGTCTGGAGAAGCATCCTGAGTGAGTTTTCTTCTTCTTATTTTTGTTGCTGCCAGAGATGCTACATTGTTTTGAACTTCTGCTGTATTAGTATCTAAACTTCTGTTCATTTCTCCTTGCCTTTGGAGTTATAGTTTCTAAACTTCTGTTGTATTAGGATCTGAACTTCTGTTAATTTCTCCTTACCTTTGGAGTTATAGTTCCTGAACTTCTGTTGTATTAGTATCTGAACTTCTGTTCATTTCTCCTTGCCTTTGGAGTTATAGTTTCTGAACTTCTGTTGTATTAGTATCTGAACTTCTAATATTTTTTTCCATCCTTTTAAATCTGCAAGACAAGCTACTGCATGTTTACCATCCCTGGGAATGTGATTGACCTCACAGGACGTGTCCTTTATACTCTTTTCGGTTAAGGGCAGCTGATGGAAGGAGATGTAATGGATTATCTCATAAACTTGTGGAAGGATAAGACGGAGACCTCTGATATCTTCTCTTCTGCTGACAGGGTTGTACTTGGTCCCTGCTTCATACGGGTTTTAGTTCTTTGCACAATTGTCTCCCTTTTTTGCTCTAGTTTTGGTGTAGTGGAATTTGGGAGGTTGTTTTAATTCTGTTTTTGTGAATGCACAGTACTGCCTGGAGTATGATTTTTTTGTTGCAACATTTCCAAAGTTTGTTGCAAAAAAATGGCTAAACTCCTCCTGAACATATTTGTTCGCACGGAAGAAGACCTTCTTAACGCAAAGTTGGTTAGGTTTTCATAACTCTTTGCTTTTTTGTACTTCTGGTATTTGTTTAGCTGGATCTTATGCAAGTGTCGCTTTTATGTACCTGAACTTAACTATTTTGGTTAACATGTTTTTGATTTCATCTTATTTGTCATTTCTGGCAGATCGAGATATTTGTTGGGTTACATGAGAAGGTGTACGGCAAGGCCGCGTACAAAGCGAGCAAGCAACATAACTAGGTGAATATTGCAAATAGGCCGACTTTTATCGATGTTCCAAAGCAAGTGAATAATGATTGTGGCTTCTTTGCTGTGAAGTTCTGCTCTACATATGATGGCGATGAGCTTGTTGATGCTTTTGGTGAGGTGAAGGTATGTTTTGTCTCATCATCCTTTCATTTTTGTTGTGTGTTTTTGCTGAGACGCTCCTGCTGTGGTGTTAGTTATTCTTTACTAAAAAATCATTTCATTTCCTGTTTGTAGGCTGTTGCAGATGACTGGAAGGCCAAGTTCATGCAGACTCTAATCTTTAGTGACAAGAATGAAGTCTTGTGTACAGAGCTTCCTGCCGAGATTCGGTCCTTGGGCCCGTGAATTCCAAGAATTAGTTTCACTGTAGATTTGATTTCGTAGAGATTTCGGTTTGATAATGATTGGAACGATTTCGTAAAGATTTGATTGTAAGAATGGTTTAGTAATTTCTGTGTCTATAGCTGCAGCACTATTATTTGAAGATATTGAGGACAAATATATCTGGTAATGGAATGATTTTGCTTGTGAATGTACTGCATCATTTTCAGTATCAATGTGTTGTATGTTTTTTTTCCTGGAATATGTTCTTGAACTTCTCTCTTGGCTATGGTTGAACTGCTATTTTTTGTGTTGTTTAGTTTTTGTGCCCCAACATATGATCTTTTACTTGAACTGATGCTTGAGATCTCGCTGGGCTGCTGGTTTCAGATGGGAGAGGATTTTCTGTGTTGTGTAATATATTGTTATTTTTCAATTCAACCAATATGTAGCCTTTTGCAGAGAATCTATATGTGCTTTTTTGTGATTTTTCAACTGCAAATGGTTTTCAACTATAACTTCGTGCAAAAATATTGTCATGCACTCCTTTACGTTTCTTTAACTTTTTGTCGTCATTCAACATGAACTTATGCACGTATCCAAATAGAAACTTCACATCTGAACGCGTTGTCTTAGGCTTGCTAACCTTAGTTCATACGACAATACTTTTTTTGTAAGCATATGTTTTCCTAAATCGATTTATATACCAGAACTTCTTCTGTAAGCTGACCTGAACTTCAGACTGTATAATTATTCCTGATTGCTCTTTTATGGATTACAACACCAGCACATCCTGTCATAATATAACAGAACTTCCACTATAAGCTTACTTGAACTTCATAGTGTATATTTTTCATTTGTATTCTTTCTTGCACATTTATGGAATACATCACCAGCACAACACTTCCTCTCATAATATACTAGGACTTCTGCAGAAATATTACTTGAACTTTACAATGTATTTTTTCATTTTATTACTGCTTGCTCTTTCATGCAATACATCACCAGCACCTCCTGTCATACTATACCAGGACTTCTGCAGTAAGCTTACTTGAACTTCTACTGTATAATTTCTTTGAAAGTTCAACAATAGAAGTTCAAGTAAGCTTCTTCTCCTAAAATACTGTTGCAAAAGTGGAATAACATTCTGCACATTGACATGACATAAGTTTGCTTTGTTTAATTGACCTAGTCTAAATGTTCATCAGCCTTGCGCTCCTCCTTGGCTTTGGTTGCAGTGGTTTTTGCTTGACATGTACCTCTTCCTTTTCCTCTTCATCTTCCTCTTCCTCTTCCTCTTCATCATCCTCTTCTTGTCCATCATCCTCTTCCTCTTCCTCCTCGTATTCCACTCCCTCTTCCTCTCCGTCTTCCTCTTCTTTGAAGGTGTCTTCATCTTTGTCTTCCTCTTCATCTTCCACCACTTTCTTGTTGCTGTCTCTAGGTTTTGCTTTCTCTTTCTTCTCTGGCTTTTTGCTTGTCTTTTCAGCATCAGCATGCTTCGGGCATGTTCTTGCATTATGTGGTTCATACTCCTTGCATATGCTACAAAGTCTGTTGCTTGCTTTCTGTGGGTTTGTTCCCTTGTTTTGTTCTATTACTTTGGGTTGTTGTTTTTGAACTTTGGGTTGCTTGACCTCCTCTGCATTGTTTCTTTCTAAGAGTGTTGGACATGTGATCTTGTTGTGTCCTGCAAACTTTTTGCACACACTACATTGCATGTGTCCAACTGGCACTCTATTCCCATCGAGCACGACGACTCTTCCTGCAGGTGGTGCCTTTATTTGAGCTCTCCTGTCACTTTTCTTTGCTGCAGAAATTTTCTTCCTACCCTTTGTTTCAGAGTATAGTGGCAGTTTCATCGTCTCTTGTTGCCGCTGCTGCATTAATTGGTCAACACCCTTCTTGCTTTGGTTGGCTTGAGCAGCGGCCTGGAGCATTTCAGCTGCATAATAATGAAGGTCATCTTCAATTTCAGAATCCTCTTCAGCCATCCTTTGGTCAGCATCCGCTCGATTTTCTGAAGGTATTGCATAAAGCTCTCCACTATCCTCTTGAGAACATAGAAGGCTCTGTCATATTGCTGGTCACATCTCATCGCTTTGTTGTTAATCATCAAATTTAGCTGCACCAAGATGTCTTACTTCGATAGTCTTGAGCTGCCATCTGATGCAGTCGTGTTGTAGTCCCTTGTATCAAATGTTGCGTGTGATTTTGCAGTCTTTGTGTACCGTTTGAGGATATACTTGTCTGGAAATTTGTCAGGCTTCAGGTAGTCTAGTATGTTCATGATGTGAAGGCAGAACAGGCCTGCATTTTTGTGATGAATGCAGAATACATAGTTTGTGAGCCAGCAATGAGTTTCATATATTTGATATGATACTACTAGTTTAGGTATTTAATGAGTTTGTTTTTCCGCTCACATGTGTGTGTCCATAGCTTGCATTCATACTCGTATATTTCATTATGTGGGTCAGCTATAACCTGGAATTCATGCTTTGATCAGGCAAATCATTCTTCATCATCATGGCCAGCCTTG
The DNA here is from genome assembly GCA_021605205.1 of Aegilops longissima. Classification (NCBI taxonomy): domain Eukaryota; kingdom Viridiplantae; phylum Streptophyta; class Magnoliopsida; order Poales; family Poaceae; genus Aegilops; species Aegilops longissima. The sequence continues at coordinate 266,553,350 of CM038676.1, forward strand.
TTGTGGTAGTACACAAGGTACTTAGTGGGCTCTGCTGTAGGCTTTGCGTGAAATAGCGTGGCTTTTCTCATCCTAGTCCTCATCTCGGTGTACACGGCTCTCGTGTTATTGATAGCCATGTCTTCCTTGTAGACGTAAGTTGTTTTTTCACAGGATTGGTCTGCGCACATGTAAAAAAATAAGTTATTAATCGAAGAAGAGACATGGGTTTCAATTTTTAAAATAAGTGTGCACATGTTGAAGAAAGTCACAATATGATGGGGGTGTTATTTTGTCTTAATACCATGCTGGTCATTGTTTGCTCATTCTCCTTCTGCATCCGAGTTTGTATGCAGGCATTTACCCGCCTAGCAAACTTGTGTAGGTTCTGGGTCCCCTGGACAAACCCTCTCTTGAGCACGTGAGTCATGCTCTCGCTTCGTTGTGTGGAAGTCATTCTAGCACAGGAAATGTTCTTGTAATATGCTGAAATCCGCATCTTCCTATCATTCCACAGCTGCATCATCATCTCGTCGTTCAGCCGGTTGAACCTCGGCATGAGTGTAGCCCAGGCAGTTTCAAACTCTGTAGGCATTAGCGGCCAGTTTATGATCGTTGTGAACTCCTCTTTGAATGTTTTATACTTTTTGTACAACAACACGAGGTATTCCTTGAACTTCTTTAGGATGTGCCATCAGCATAGCTTGTGGACTGTGTTTGGGAATGATTGTGGTATAGCTTTCGCCATCGACAGGCACTGGTCTGCATGAATTAAAAAAAAATGAAACTTGCTTCTTTTTACTGATGGTGAACTTATGTTTTACAAGTACTTGAACTTCACAGGTAGCAGTAGGACTAACTAATAATGTCACATATATTTTTTCTTACAGCAGTGTTGTTGAACTTCTATGGTACCAGTGCTTGAACTTCACAGGTAGCGGTAGGACTAACTAATAATATCATATATATTTTTTCTTACAGCAGTGTTGTTGAACTTCTGTGGTACCAGTGCTTGAACTTCACATACATAACTAAATTTTTCCTGAACATGTTTCATATGTTTTTTCTTACAACAGTGTTCTTGAACTTCTATGGTTCCTCTATTTGAACTTCACATCCAGAACTATATTTTTTCTGAACATGTGACATATAATTTTGCTTCTTATACTATTTTTTCAGAACTTCTGTGCTAACAGCGGTTGAACTGCTTGCTCTACATTATTTTCAGAAAAAAAACCAGTGTACCGAGATACAAACCCATAGACTGAAAAATTGACGAAACTTGTAGAGTTTTTTATTGAACTTACCTGTTAGAATGCAAGTTGGGTGTTTGTTGTTCATGCACCATACAAATGTATCAAACAACCACTTGAATGACTTTGCATCTTCGTCTCTAGTCAGGGCAACAACAAATATCATTGACTGCAAGTGATGGTTTGTTCCAACAAACACTCCCAGAGGCATATGAAATCTGTTGGTCTTGTAAGTTGTGTCGAATGTTACGCAATTGCCAAAGTCTTGATATGCTCCTTGACAGCTTGCATTGGACCAGAAAATGTTTTTAACTGTTTTGTCACTGTGTACTTGTATGTCATAGAAAAACTCATCATTGATTACCTTCATGTCTTTAATGAAAGATATAAGTTTCAATACATCATCCAAATCATCTTTCCTTGCATTCATTGCTTTCCTACAAATTATATGCAAACATGCATTTGTTATCTTTGCTACCAAAGGGTTGTGATTTAGGATGTTATGTACATTGCAGTATGTGTATTTTTGAATAGTTACTGGTTTAGTAGGTCTCGTCCGATCATGCTTAGGAACTAGCTTCCATCTTCATTTTCAGATAGCATGGACATGATTGTTGTATGCTTGTCATCATGGTACTGCAGGAGCTTTACGTACTCCAGAATAGTGGGGTCATAATTCTTGTGTGAGTGCAAGAATACCAGCATGTCATCAGATTGCATGAGGTGGTGATTATGATTGCACTCAATGTCCACTACCACACATGTGTCATGCTTCTGCACCTTCTCCCTCATTCTTGCATTGCAGCCTGTCCTCTACGATGTTTTGTTTCATTTCCCGTCAGCCTCTGAAACAGAAGTTGTGTTTCCCTTGGAACACGCAAACAAAATACTTGTGATTGTCATTCCCTCCCGTCTTCCTGATTCCAGAACCTGTGTGTCTGGAGTACCTATTATAAAATTCCCTTGATTTCTCTACATTCTGGAATCGCATCTTTAGTCTTGGTATTAGATAATCCGGGATATCCGACATCTGCAGAAAAAGAAAAAGATAATCCAAACGGCACGTTAAAATGCAGTTTATGAACTTGTTATCCTGTAGGGAGTAGAAAATTTGTAGATAATGCATATATAAATACCTAAAAAAATTCACTTAAGTGCGTGTATGATTGCAACTCCACCGGAGTCTGCTGCTGGCCCTCTGGGATGGGGCACAGCAGAGTTAGCATAGCAGGATGCAGGAGTGGATCACGAGGAGGAAGGAGGGTTGAAGATGGCCTCTATCTTATTTGCGTCATTTTTCCTTGAGGTGGTTGTGGAGGCATTGTGGTCCTGGTTTTTGTTTGCTCTCTTGTTTTGTGAAGCAATCCATCTACCTTATGTCCCGTACAATTTTGAGTTGTAGCAGCAGCAGTAGCACCCAATGGTGGTAGTGTGCAGAGCACTCTCCTCCGTGTGTGTGTTCCTGTTGGATTTGTCCTGGGATCTGGTTTAGTTGCTTCCCTTTGGCATTGACGAGGCACACCAGGATAACCTCCAAAGTTACACGCAGGACTTGAGCTAATCCCCTCCTCCGTCGGCGTGCTTGGGAGTCTGCTGGTGGATACAAAGAATCCGCATGGGATTTCCGGCGTCACCCAATTAGGTGGAGGCGCAAAGTTGTCTCGATGCGTTTCAGGTGTCATCCAATTTTGTTGTGGAGCAGGTTAGTAATGTTGTTGGTGCGTTTGAGGTGTGACCCATTGAGGGGGTGGTGCAACGCGTACATGCTTAGGATTTTGTACTTTCTGTTGGGAACTTCTAAGCTTCTTCATGCATCTCTCGTCATGCTGACATAAAAGAAAAAATGTTTATTAGCACACAAGTTACGTCTGCCTATGCCTTTGTAACTGAACTGAGCATTATTCACAGCCTGAACTTCTCATATAAAAGTGGTATTCATGTACATATTTTTTCCCTAGGACATGCATCTTACTCTGCATTGAGCTGAGCATCTGCCAATACTTTTGTACCTGAACTAAGCACACTTCACAGAATGAAACTCACATTCTGTTAATTCTACACTATTTGATTACTTATATGTACCTGAACTGAGCACTCTCGACACCCTGAACTTCTTGTTTGCAAAGGGGAAGTACTGTCTACAGTTAAAAAAAGCCTGAACCTTCATGAGTTTGGATGGTTGAACCACTAGTGCATACCAACCTGACCTTCATGCAATCACATGTATGCTTTTTTCTTTTATTTTTTGCACACAACTAGTTACATACCAACCTGAACTCTAGCACACTTACTAGTTGAACTTCACATGGCTTTTCACATGTGAATGGAGGAAGATTTTCTACTGTTTGTAGCCTGGACTGAGGCTCACTTATTAATTGAACTTCACATGGCTTTTCACATGTGAATGCAGACGTATTTTCTATTGTTTGCAGCCTGGACTGAGGCTCACACACTACCAGAACTTCACATGGCTTTTCACACTACCAGAACTTCACATGGCTGTAAGAAAATAACAGACAGAAGGAAGTTCAACCATACCATGGCTAGAAGTTCGGCCAACCTTTTTCCAGGAGTAGATAGGCTACCTTGAGAGTAATTCGTCAGGGAGCTAGGAGAGGAATTCCATGGCAATCCTTGTCTTGCAGAGGGCACGAAGTTCATTTGCATGAAGAAAGAAGGTCAGGCAAGGAAAGATTGAAGGAGAAGGCAAGAAGAGTGAGGAAGTTCATCTACCGTTGGTAGATTTGAAGGCGCCGCCGAGATGCTTCCTTGACCCTGTGTAAGTGCATCTAGTGCCCCTTAGTGATTTTGGTGTATTGAAGACTTATAGGTTAAGGGACTGATGCGTTTGTGAGTGTACACAGGTCTGTAAGACTATGAGGAGTTTGATATTTACAGAGAAAGTCGACCCTAAAATGAAGTTCTTCAATGAAGACTTTGGATTTCAAGACTTTCGAAAACTTTGAAAGTGAAGAAATTGGTGTGACCTTGAAGACTTGGTAATCATTCGAGGAACATGAGCGTGAAGACTTTTGTTTTCGTAGTTTCATTTCTCTTTCTTGAGTCATAGGAAAAACTGTCTTTGTTAAAGGGGTCAAGAAATACTAAGGAAAATTTCCATGTGATGTGTCAACTCCAAATCCTACACCTACCAATCCCTTGAGTGAAGCCATTGGAAATCTCATACGATTCAGTCATATTCTTCAAAGGATGTGAGAGACGAAGTTCTTACGGTCTCACGAGGAATTTGTTCCGACTGAGGAGTTAGGAATTCGGTAGTGCGGATTTTCTACACAGTGAGGAACATGATAGCCCTGAGGAATTTGAGAGTCAAAATTCCGACCGTTGCTGTGCTATGCGCCAGCTGTCCGAAAATATCTACCCTCCTAACGGTCATATCATTGAAGGGCATTTAAGTCTTATCATGTTGGGCTGCTCCCTAGGCTATAAATAGCCGCCCCCTACAACCACTAGCTGGTTGGCTGCTTCGAGAGAAACTGACACTTGTCATTTGAGAGCATCCCATCCTTCGAGGACTTTGAGCAAAAATCATCAAGTGAGGAAAACCCAAACCCAACACACCTACAACCCAAAGTGATTGAGCATCACTGAAGAGATTGATCCTGCATGGATCCGGCGCTTGTTACCTTTGAAGACTATGCTTCTTCCAGACGGTCAGGGGTCATGGTCTAGAGCATCCAAGAGGAATTGTGGATCGCCGAGTGACGTAGCCTATGAAGGTTTGGAAGTCACCTGAAGACTTACCACGAGTGATTGGGCGAGGTCTGTGTGACCTTAGCTCAAGGAGAATACGGTGAGGACTGTGTGTCCGGGACTGTGTGTCCTCGAGTTTAAATACTCAGCCGCTCCAACCAGACGTACAACTGAGACAACAGTTGGAACTGGTCTACCAAATCATTGTCTTCACCGAGCTTACTAGTTCTATTTCCTCAACTCTTTCATTTCCTCAGTTCTGTTGTTGTGTGCTTGTTCATATCTGTTTGAAGACTTTGACTGAAGACTTTCTCAATTTCCTCAGTTCAATTTCTTTAGCCTGTCCGTCTTCATTCTGTGTTATCCTGTGCTTACGCTTTCTGTACTTTGTGCTTATCTTCATTTCATCATGATGACCATGCTTGTGTTCTGCTATGTTTACTTTTGAGTACTTATTCCGCTGCAAGTAGTTCTTCATTTAGGAATTTCCTCACCAGCAAATTCCTCAGCGAAGAATTCATATAAATCGCCTATTCACCCCCCTCTAATCGATATAACGCACTTTCAATTGGTATCAGAGCAAGGTACTCCCTTGTTCTGTGTGATTTTGGTTTAACCGCCAGGAGTTTTAGTTATGTCGACCGCAGGTATGATCAAGTTCTCTGCTGGGTGTCCTACCTTTGATGGAACGGACTACCCCTATTGGAAGAATAAGATGCGAATGCATCTTGAGGCGATTGATAATGATATCTGGTATGTTGTGGAAAATGGTGTTCCCTCAGTCACACCTTCTTTGAATACTACTGATGTGAAGAGATTCAAGCAACTCGATTCTCAAGCGAAGAATATTATATGTGGCCATTTGAGTAAAGGGTAATATGGAAGAGTGAGTGCGTTGGAAACTGCTAAGCTTATCTGGGATAGGCTGTCCAAAGTGAATGAAGGAGTCTCAAATCAACGTGACTCTCGTGTTGATGTTCTTCGCAATCTCTTCAACCGCTTCAAAAGACTCGACAATGAAAATGTTCAGCAAACCTTCGATCGCCTCACTGACATCTCAAATGAGCTTCAAGCGCTTGGCGCCACTGACATCACCGACCATGAGGTGGTGAAGAAATTGCTGAGATCGCTCGATTCTTCATTTGATACTCTGGCACTGATGATTCAGGAACGTGCTGATTACAAGTCACTTGATCCTGCTGATATCCTCAAGAGGCTAAATACTCATGAGTTCCAGCTTGCTGAGAAGAGAGATCTCCATGGTTCGAGCTATGGCAGATCACGTGCTCTGAAGGCCAAGGCAGTCTCTGAGTCTGAAGATGAAGACTCTGCTAGCAGCCTTGGTGATCCTGAAGAATTGAGCCAGGAACTAGCACTGCTCGTGAAGAAATTTCAGAAGTTCTCAAGACGTGGTCGCTTTGGAAAATCCTCAAGGAGCAATGATTCCTCGTCCAGTGACTACAAGAAGAGGCTATGCCACAAATGCAAGAAACCTGGTCACTACATTCAAGATTTTCCTCAGTGGTATAAGGAATCTAAGAAGAAGAAATACAAGGACTACAGTTCTGATGACACGAAGAAGAAGAAGAAATCTTCAAATTCTTCATCATCAACATCCTCGAAGTCTTCATCGCACACGAAGAGCAGCTCCAAGAAGGCTCGGACATTCATTGGCAAGGAAATGGACTCTGAGGCTGAATCTGAGGAACATGAGGACGAGGAGGCATCTGAGGAGTCCGAGTCTGGTGTGGCAAGCCTAGCTCTCGCTACTGCATTCGTCAGCAAGTCCATCTTCAACTCTAAAGAAAATGGCTTCACCAACAAAGGTGATGAAGGCAATGATGACTACGCTCCCACCTATTGCTTCATGGCAAAGGGTGCCAAGGTAACTAAATACGCCTCCTCTGAATCTAGTGAGGATGAATCTGATGAAAACCTCAAGCCCAGCTACTCTAAACTTGCTAAGATTGTTGTGAAACAACAAAAGGCTTTTGAAAAGGTTCAAAACATGCTAGATGAAAGTGATGATATGTTGGGTGAAGAAATGGATCGCACTAAAACCTTGACTGAAAATCTTCAGAGACTTCGGTCCAAGTTTGACAACCTTCAAGGTAATCATAACACTCTCTTATCTGATTACGAGAAGCTTTCTTATGAATTTCTTCAAAGAAAGCAAGATCTTGAGAAGCTAAGAGTGGATTATGAAGATCTTCAGAAGGAGCGCGATTCATTACTTGCTCAACAAATCAGCGCTACTCAGGAAGAATTTGTTCCTCCATGTCTGAAGTGCATTGAACGTGAATCTGCTAATTCTACACCTGAATGTTCAAATGCTTCTAATGCTACAAATTCTTCACCTGTCTCTTCTATCACTAATTCCTCATCTGAGGACATTGCTAGTATCACTGATGATGTAGGGCTGAAGGAATTGTACATGACAGGCATGTACAAAAGCCTCAAAGGGCATCAGACTCTTTGTGATATGCTTAAAAAGAAGATCCTCAACAGGAACCCTAGGAAAGAGGGTATTGCCTTTGAGAGGAAACTCAATGCTGATGGAACATATTGGAAGCCTGAGCAGTATCACAAAACCTCATGGGTTGCTGCAAAGGGACCTCCAATTGATCCATCCAATTTATCGGGCTTTACATGTGAATCTCCTCATTCTTCTGATGAGTCATTTGACTCCAACTATAAACTGTTCAAAAATCAGAATGGTGAAGTATTTGCTAGATATGTTGGCACTAACTGCAGGAACGGTTCCCCTATGAAGAAAATTTGGGTTCCCAAAAGTTGCCTTGAAAGTCTTCAGGTGAATGTCCTCATGATACCACCTGTGAAGAATAGGAACTCCAGATCAAATTCTTCATATGGACCAAATTCTTCACGTGGATCAAATTCCTCAAAAGGATCAAAGTCCTCATATGATCATCATCGTGCTAACCCCTCTGTTTCGCAGGGTATAGCTAAGGGCTATGAATATGAGCATTATTCTTCTAATCATTATGTTCATAAGTCCTCGAAGAATTTCTCTGCTTATTCATATGCTTATCCTAACCCCTCTTATGTGAAATGAAGTGGACTGGCTTCTATGCCACCTTTCTCATATGGTGCTCACAGAGTGATGAATTCTTTGCCACGCCTTCAGATGTGGGTGGTGAAGAAAAAGAACTAATATCTTATGCAGGGTCAGGTCTCCAGGCGTGCTCAAAATATCTGAAGAATTTGCTGGAGACCTGAACATTGCCTAAAAGGACGCAGGCTAATCATGAAGAAATGAACTTTCATTTCTCATGTCCTCATACTGTTTATCTGTTCTATTGCTTGATGAAGTTGATATGATGATATTGATGTCATATTATTCACTGATGAAGTATATGAGTTCGTAAGTTGCACTAATTCATCTGCAGGATGATCAACCCAAAGCAAATGAGTGGGTCCTCGATAGTGGATGTACGAATCACATGACTGGTGACAAGAATCTATTGATGGATGCTCCTTTATCACCGTCGCATCTAAAGCATATCATCTTCGCTGACAAAGGCAAAAGTCAGGTATTGGGTCTAGGTAAGGTTGCGATCTCAAAGGATCGACACATGGACAAAGTCATGCTTGTCGAGTCCTTAGGATACAACCTCATGTCTCTCTCAATGCTTTGTGATCTTGATATGGTTGTTGTCTTTGGCAAATATCATTGTGTTGTGATCATGGAAGCTGACAATTCCAAAGTCTTCGAAGGATTTAGGAGAGGAGACTTGTACATTGTTGATTTGTCTACAGGACCACAACCGTCCGTATGCATACTTGCAAAAGCTTCAGAAGGCTGGCTATGGCATCGAAAACTGGGTCATGCTGGCATGAGTAATTTTCACACGCTTGCGAAGAAGAAGCATGTCATTGGCATTGAGAATGTCAAATTCCTCAAGGATCACTTATGCGGAGCCTGTGAAGCTGGAAAGATGACAAAGGCCAAGCATCCAGCGAAGACTATCATGACTACCTCTCGGCCATTTGAATTGCTTCACATGGATCTCTTTGGTCCTAATCATTATTCTGTTGTTACAAATGATGCATCTCTATATGGCTTTGTTATTGTTGATGATTGTTCTCATTACACATGGGTGCACATTGTCACTTACAAACATGAGGTGCAGGAATCTTCAAACGATTTTCCTCGAGGGCTTCAACCAACTTTGGTGTGAAGATCAAGCACATCAGAAGTGACAATGGGACTGAGTTCAAGAATTCCGGTCTTGATGACTATCTTGATGAACTTGGTATTACTCATGAGTTATCTGCTCCTTATACTCCTCAGCGGAATGGCATCATGGAGCGCAAGAACAGAACTCTTGTTGAGATGGCTCGCACTATGCTTGATGAATACAAGACGCCTCATCGTTTATGGATTGAGGCAATTGATACTACATGCCACATCATCAATAGAGTATATCTTCTCAAATTCTTCAAGAAGACTGCTTATGAAATCCTCACTGACAAGAAACCAATGTGAGTTACTTCAAAGTCTTCGGTGCTAAATGTTGGATTAGAGATCCTCATCACAGTTCTAAATTTGCACCGAAAGCACATGAGGGTTTTATGCTTGGTTACGGAAAGGACTCGCAGACCTACAAAGTCTTCAACAATGTTCTCCACAAGGTTGTTGAAACTGTAGATGTGCGGTTCGATGAAACTAATGGCTCGGAAAGAGAGCACCTACCTTCTGTGTTAGATGAACCAACACCAGAGGAATCTATCAAGTTCAAGGCTACTGATGATGTCATTCCTACCGAAGAATCTGCTGAAGAATTCATTCCAGAACGTGAAGAACGTCGAGCTGGGGCACCTGAGAAAATGGTGCTGAGGAAAATGCTCCTGAAGAAAATGCAGATCAAATTCCTCGAAGACAACCCGCTCATCCTCGCATTGCAAACAAAGTGCAAATCGAGAAGATCATCGATGACATTGAAGCACCAGGTCCTCTCACATGCTCAAAAGCTTCACATTTGTCTAACTTTTGTGGGCACTTTGCTTTTGTCTCTATCACAGAGCCCACTAAGGTAGATGAAGCATTTCTGGAGCCTGAGTGGATTCAAGCTATGCAAGAAGAATTACATCAGTTCGAGCTCAACAACGTCCGGGAACTGGTCAAACGTCCAGATCCTCGCAAGCACAACATTATTGGCACAAAGTGGATCTACCGCAACAAGCAAGATGAAAATGGCCTTGTGGTGAGGAATAAGGCATGGCTTGTAGCTCAAGGCTACACACAGGTCTTCAAATTCGTCAACAGCGCAATGGCATATTCATATCTCAGGAGAAATACCTCAAGGATGTATTGAGGAAATTCAGTGTGCAAGATTGCAAAGGGGTCAAAATTCCAATGCCCACAAATGGCCATCTATGGACTGATGAAAATGGTAAAGACTTCGATCAAAAGGTATACCGCTCCATGATTGGCTCTTTATTGTACCTATGTGCATATAGGTCGGATATTATGCTTAGTGTTTGCATGTGAGCCCGATTTCAAGCAACACCGAAGGAATCACACCATAAGGCTGTGAAGCATATTCTTCGATATCTAGCCCACACACCAACACTTGGATTATGGTATCCCAAGGGCTCTTCATTTGATCTCATTGGATATTCAGACTCTGACTATGTTGGAGATCGTGTGGACCGCAAGTCAATGTCAGGCACATGCCATTTACTCAGACGATCTTTGGTCTGTTGGTCCTCGAAGAAACAGAACTGCGTATCACTCTCCACTACAGAAGCTGAGTACATTGCTGCTGGATCGTGCTGTGCTCAATTACTATGGATGAAGCAAACACTGAAGGACTATGGCATCAACGTGAAGAATGTGCCTCTCTACTGCGACAATGAGAGCGCTATCAATATTGCTCATAACCCAATTCAGCACTCGAAGACAAAGCACATCCAAATTCGTCATCATTTTCTTCATGATCAAGTGTTGAAGGGCGACATCTCCATCGACCACGCAAGCACTGAAGACCAGCTGGGCGATATCTTCACTAAGCCCTTGGATGAGAAGAGATTTAGCAAGTTGCGGTTTGAGCAAAATATCCTAGAATCTTCGAATGTTCTCTGAAATGGACACACATCCTAACACTTATGCTGACTTGATGACTTAGATGCGCAACACACAAAGTAACGTTTTTCTTCAATCAATGAGGACTAACCCTCTAAGTGTAAAGAAATTAATGAAGAAATTGATTCTCAGAGCCCTATGATAATTGTATGCGGTGTCTGAAATCAGCTTTCTTATACGGTGGGTTACGCCACCAACCAAAGTTGAAAATCTTCATTTTGAGTTTTTCTTCGTTTTTGAAATTCCTCAGTTTTTCAAATTCTTCAACTTTGCATTGTCTTCACTCTTTCCGTCGTTATTCTTCACTAGGGTGGGTCTATTCTAATAACACCCTTTAAGACCTTATTCTAATAACACTTTGCTTATTCCGCTAACACCCGACACCACCCCGAAAAAGGTACAAACTAATAACATCCCACCTTACTATCCTCTCGTCAGCACCCACCTCTCTCTCGTCCCCGTCCTCCTTCCCCCACTCCCCACGATCTCCCCCTTCCCAGCCTCGCCGCCCCATATCCCTCCCAGCGCTGCCGCACGACCCCCTGGCGCGCCGCACGACCCACCCTGCCCTGCCGCACCACCTTATCTCCCTCGACCCTCTTGCCCCTGCATCAGCCAGCCACCGGATCCCCTCGTCACCGTCCTTCCGCCTTCCACCTCCCACCAACTTGCCGCAAACTACCGCCGCCTAGAGATCTGGTGAGGATCCGGTGTATCCCGCCTCCACCAGCCCGGCGCTGCCCCCTCCTGGTCCGATCGAGCTCACCACCGACAACCTCGACTTCCATCGAGGGCTCTGCCGTCGCGGGATCCGGGCATTCCCACCCCCTGCACCCTGCTTTCCCTCCCCGGCGGCACCCCCATGCATGCCCCTCCTCCCCCACGGATCTTTGTCACCACCGACGCCTTGCTCCTTCAGGGGCCCGTCCCGGCCATCCTCGCACGCTCACCTTCGCCTGGAGGATGACGAGGTAGGTGCGGGGGGTCAGCGAGCGCGTCCACGAGAGGAGCCACAGGCGCGCGCGGCGGCAGCAGAATCGTGTGCAGTTCTGTGTGTGTATCCTAAAATTTGCCAATGCAGTGCGGTTCGCCCCGCTCCTCGATGGGGTCCGGTTGTCTCGGTGCTGCGATGCGCTGGAGGTCGGCGGCCAACAGCGGCGTGCAGTACGGCCAACAACGGCGTGTAGTTTGGCTTGGATTCACGAGTGCCACATCCTGCTGACCTCCATTGCCTTTTTTCGTGTGCAGCTCGGCGCCGCTCGACATGCAGTTCACTGCTCCTCTGCGTGTGGTTAATCCAAGCACGAGCTCCACTGCCATTGTGATTATGCAGTTCGTTGCATTTTTTTTGCAGTACCGTGGCCGTGTAGTTTAGACAGGGAGGCCCCTCCGAGCAGTACGCGGTGCATCCTTGCAGCACGGCGCGTGCGTGTGTGCAGTCTGTGCGCGTGTGGGTCACCGGTGGCCGAATTGCATTCCGCCTCCTCTTCAGCTAAGTGTTGGATGTAGGAATGGGAATTCAATATCAGAATGGCTTGTTTCATGTATAGACAGTTAGGCACCAGTGCACGAGCTCCATGATGCATCAATATCCACTGCACGAGCTCCATGATGGTGCTAAGTGTTAACAAAATGGAAGCATGTTCTAGACTAACAGCCTACTCTCAAAACGAACTCTTGTGTACCATGCCTTATCAAGTTTTTTGACTTTGTAGCAGAAGAAGAAATCCGCTAAGGGAGTTCAGTTGGTGCAAGAAAAATCTATAGGAGGAAATGCTACCAAGGTCTTCTGAATGTCATGTACTCATGCTTAGAAGATTGACCCATTTGAAGAAAAACAAGTCATGTGCTTCTGAATATCATGTTTACCAGTCATGTGCTTCTGAAAACAAGTTGTGTGCTTCTGTTGGGAGTGAACAGTTAATACCAGTACCACAGGAGAGCTGCAAATTGAGAAATAGTATTCTGACATCGAGTTCGGCCGGACCATGGGTGCAGTTTGCCTGTAATTTTTTAGTGTATCCCTAATTCTGTGTGTATGCAATGCAAAGCGGAAAAAATGTAGTTCACTCCCCTGCCTCGATGTCCTAGAGCCGCATTTATTTTTCATACGAAAAATGCACTCTATTTCCAATTTTGTATGTTTCAAAAATCAGTCTACTGCATCAACACCTGTAGTGCACTTGGTCCTCGGGTGAGGTACATTTTTGAGAGTGATGTTGTTCACTTGCGCCAAACAGGAAAAATGTGAATTTTTTTCAAAACAACAAGATAGTAATGCGGTTCATTTTGATATATGTCGTGGTTCACTTGCCCCGTCGCCGCGGTCCACTCTCGTTCATAAAGAAAGTAAAAAAATACAACAAAAGCTAGTATGAGAAAAATAACGTCCGACAAAAGAAATTATGCAGCTCGCTTGCCAGTTCGATGAAGTGCGGTCGGTCGTATGATGTTGTTCATCCCGTAAGTGCAAAAAATTTGTTACGGAAGCGAAAAAAATATAATGCCGTTCACTTCTTGATAGTGTTATTGTTCATTTACACCCGATGTGAAGTGCACTTTACTTTCTCGTCCTTGAAAAAAGTATGTTTGAATAAAAGAAACCATGCAGTTCTCTTACTCGTCTGATGAGAGTGGGTTTTCGTCCGATGTAGTGCGGTTTTCAGTCGGATGAAGTACATACGTCGATGTGGGTGTTGTGAAAAACAGTGTGTCCGCATTTCGGTAAATTCAAAATTCCTCTTAAACCGTAAAGAATTAGAGAGAGTGTTCTACATGAAAAATTTGCGACTCGTCGATATCTTTCCAACCGCGTATCGTTTGAATCATTCCGACAGCGGTTTGTAAAAATTTCACAAAAAACGGCCGCTGCCACTCGTCGTCCACCGCACGATTTTCAAAATTAACTTAAAACCGTAAGGAATCTCAATAATATTCCAACATACAAAAGTTGCGCCTTGTCCGTAGCTTTCCAACGGCGTATCATACTCCTCGTTTCGGCAAACGGTTCAAAAACTGAAGCTAAAACAGTACTGAAAATTGAAAAAAATATTCAAAAAACGTAATTCCGCGATTTAGTAAATTTGAAGCTGCTCTTAAACCGTCACTAATTAGAAAACATAATACATATGAAAAAGATGCGCCTCGACGATATCTTTCCAACTGCGTATCATTTGCTTTATTCCGTGAGCGGTTTAGAAAAAATCGTGAAAATACGCTCGCTGCCACTCGTCGTTCGCTGCACCATTTTTGAAACTGCTCTTAAACCACGAAGAAACTCGAAAAGTGTTCAACATGGAGAAGTTGCGCCTAATCTATAGCTTTCCAACGGTATATTATACGCCTTGTTCCGATAAACGGTTAAAAAACTAGAGCAAAGACAGTACCGAAAAAACACTACGTGCAGTTTTTTACGACACGAAGTTTACTAGTGTGTATTGCAGTGGCCTTGCTACAGAAAGTGCAGTGTAGACCGGCTGTATATTAGCAGAATAGACCTGTATATATATATATATATATATATATATATATATATATATATATATATATATATATATATATATATATATATATATATATATATATATATATATATAGGGTCGCCCTATTCGTCACCCTGGGTGAGGAATACTTATTCTACACCCCCCCCCCTCTCTTTTAACATCAATGCACCGTAATTTTACGTTCTGTAAATTTTGTCTTATTTCAGACGTAAAAAGAGAACGTAAGAAAATATTTAATCGCCGTAAAACATATTTTATGTTACATAAATTGCAAATGTAAAAATATAGTGTAAAATGTACATAAAATGTAATTTTTCTAGTCTTCTGACCGTTTTTATGCCAAATTTTACGCAGTGAATCATTATAACTGTAACTATTTGTATATATATATATATATATATATATATATATATATATATATATATATATATATATATATATATATATATATATATATATATATATATATATATATATATATATATATGAGTTTATGTCCTCTACAGCATTCACTTATTGCTAACTCTTCAAGTTGATTTCTTCTGCTAAGTGAATGTGATCGGACCCTCCCCCTCTATGCTAAACTCAACCCAGTCTGTTCACAAATTCTTCATGTGCGTTCTATTTGAAACTCGTTCAAAATGTTCACTGTGTCCTTGACAGCTGTAGAAATTGCGAGCGGAATTTTTAACTTATCTTATCTGAATTTTTGGCTTTGCCCCTCAAACCGTTCCGCATCCCACGACAAATACTTATCTATTAACCCACGATCCTACACGATCGCCACCTCTCAGTACATGGGTGACACATGTCAAGCGAATGAGAAGGGCCAGGGGCACGTTTGTCCGATTCCCTCGGGCGTACAGTTTTTCACTGCCACTATAAATACCCCCGCCTCTTCCTCACTTCGTTTTTTACTCTGCTCGTTCTCACTCCCGCTCGAGCTTCTCAAACCCTAGCGCCGCCGCTACTTCATCATCGCTGGTGAGGAAGAGCTTCACTGCCTCGACCTCGTCGCCGTCATACTCGCGTCGGTTGCGGATTTCTTCACTCCTCCGCCACCGTAGCCATCTTCCTCTGCCGAGTTAGGGCGTGGAAGATCTGAACTGACGAACTTCACATTTACTCTTCCCAGTTCATCGTGTCCTTCATCAAGGGTAATTAAAAGTTACTTTTATTGCCCTCTTTGATTCATATGTTTTCTTGAAAATCTTCAAAGGTGTTTATTCTTCAAATCTTCACACACATGAACACCTCACATGTCATGTGCTCTTGATTCGTTTCTCTAAGCAATGATTTTCTTCAAGATTCCTCAATTGTGTGGATTTTCAATATATACAACTCTGGAACCTAAGATTAAGAACGCTTAGTGAAATTCTTGAAGACTCATCTGGTCAAATTCCTGAAACCTATTCTTTTTTGAAAAACCTTCTGAGAACGCATATGACCTCTCCAAATTCCTCGCAACTATACTCTGTTCACAGATACAAATGTCCGCTGCTGAATCACTAGGTTCTCATCAACTTAACTCATTTGCAGCCTTCCTCGAAGAAAAGTTGCACAACCTCTTCAGAAACTTCAGTTGTTCATATTCCTCAGCTGAAGAAAATGGCTGATGGAAAGAAGCCACAGAAGGGTGGAAAGAGGCCTGAGGTCAACACTGCTTTCGAAATCCCTGAGGACATATACAAGGATTACTGCACTCCTGATAAGGCCAAATTTGGCAAGGAGGACAAAAATCAGCGCAAGGTGCGCATATAGAGGATAGAGAGGATATGGGCACGGGAATGGAGGGAGTACAGATATGTTACTCCTAAGTATATGAAGGAATTCTCACTCAACCCTCCATGCCCAAGACCTCCATTGACACCGGGCCAATTGGTAGATCCCACCAGCCTCAAGCGCGGTGAGGATTATCCTGATGAATGGGCAAAGCGCCAGGCCAAACTGGCCAAACAAGCAAAGGAAGCAGTGAGGAAATTTAATGAAGACTCTGCTACTGCTGCTACCGCTGCTGAGGCCTCTGCTAGTAAGCCGAAGAAGGCGATGCCTAAGAAGCCTGCTGAGGGAGTCCTGGACTAGGGGGTGTCCAGATAGCCGGACTATCATCATCGGCCGGAATCCAAGACTATGAAGATACAAGATTGAAGACTTCGTCCCGTGTCAGGATGGGACTTTCCTTGGCGTGGAAGGCAAGCTTGGCGATACGGATATGTAGATCTCCTACCGTTGTAACCGACTCTGTGTAACCCTAGCCCTCTCCGGTGTCTATATAAACCGGAGGGTTTTAGTCCGTAGGACGAACAACCATTACAACAATCATACCATAGGCTAGCTTCTAGGGTTTAGCCTCCTTGATCTCGTGGTAGATCCACTCTTGTACTACCCATATCATCAATATCAATCAAGCAGGGGTAGGGTTTTACCTCCATCGAGAGGGCCCGAACCTGGGTAAAAACATCGTGTCCCCTGTCTCCTGTTACCATCCGCCTAGACGCACAGTTCGGGACCCCCTACCTGAGATCCGCCGGTTTTGACACCGACATTCGTGCTTTCATTGAGAGTTCCTCTATGCCGTCACGATCAGGAAGGATGCCTCTTCCCGTCTTTAAAGACGGTGTCATCATCAAAGGAGCCCTGGCCGCCGGCCAAACTATCCGGCTAGGTGGTTTTCTCATTACCGCCTGTTCGGCCACCGCTTCGACGATGACCTCTCGGGTCATCAAAAGCAATCTTCACGTCAACTCGGAATTCGCCGAGCAGTTGGATCCAATAGAGCTCTTGTCCGTAAATGAGCGCTTGGATCACATCGCCGCCCTGGGAGTCCTTACAGACTACAACCAGATTGGGCTTAAAACCGATCTGAGAGAGATTAACTCTCCCCAGGTCACCCACCACGCTGTTGTGGTAGAGGAACAACGCGGCAATTCTTCTTCTACATTGAAAGCCAATCATGTCCGGACTCCCGAACCCTCCATGCCGGATACCCGCGGAGGGACGGGCGTCGATCAAGCGCTGAACTTAAAGTCAGGCGTCGGACCAGACTCGTTGGACAACGTCCAGCAATCCAAGCTTCCAAATTCGGAAACTGTCCGGCCCTTGAGCCTCGAGACGGATAGGGTTCCGGACTCAATTCCACCCACCCACCCAGACATATGCGATTTATCTCTAATCCGGCAAGAGCCCGCGGAAACAGTACATCATTACTGGGCCAGATTCCTCCTGGTTATGGACAGGATAAAAGAATGCCGTGAGGAAAACGCAATTTCAATTTTTTGCAATAATTGCAGACGAGGAATCTTGAGCGCCGTCGATCGTCATTGAAATTACACCGCCGACTTGGCGTCCATAGTCGAAAATCTTGTGCGATGGAGAGTTTTAGGAAAACCGAAACTAAGTTTTGGGACAATCCGCCCCAAATACAACCCTAGTCCGAAACAAAGGGTGCATCACACTCGGGCACGGATATAAAACCAAAAGCAAAAACCCCATAAAGGGCGCGGAACCGTCTTTGGAGGGATGGCTCAGCGGACCCTGTAAAATTCACAGTACAGAAGGCGCCACTCCAACACATAGCCTTCGAGCATGTTGGATACTACGGCAGGTGGCCAAAAGTGGCGAAGAGCTCCTAGCCCCGGAGAACCACTCCAACAGTACCAGTACGGTGTCAACATTCTTCGAGACTTTCGCATCAAATAATATGCGGAAACGAACAATCCGCAGCCTCGCCGAAGTCTACCAAGTACCAAAAACAAATCCATGGAGCGACACGGCCATCACCTTCAACGCCAGCGACGAACCTAAATTCCAAACAGCCCGAGCACCAGCCGCATTGGTCCCTAGTCCAATAGTGGACGGCTTTCGTCTTACCAAGGTACTCATGGATGGCGGCAGCGGATTAAACCTCATGTACGAGGAAACTCTTCAAAAAATGGAAATAGACTGGAGCCGCATTGAGCGAAGCAACACAACCTTTAGAGGAATAATCCCTAGCCGGGAAGCACGCTGCACAGGAAAAATCACACTTGATGTGGTGTTCGGCTCGCTGGACAATTACAGGTCCGAGGAAGTCACGTTCCAAGTAGCCCCGTTCAGCAGCGGATATCACGCTATATTAGGACGAGAGGCATTCACAATTTTTCAAGCCATACCCCATTACGGGTACATGAAGCTTAAGATGCCCGGGCCCAGCAGAATAATCACTCTCGTCAGTGATCCGGACACAGCACTCCGCGCCGAAAACAAGACAGCCGCATTAGCCCTGGAGGCACTATCCGAAGCCCTAGCGGCGGAGGAACTCACTGCACTGCGCTCTATGGTGAATAGGGATGAGGTGATACTCGATAAGAGATCCAAGTCCACCTCCTCTAAACCAGCGGACGAAATAGTCAAATTCCAGGTCCATCCAACAGACCCAACAAAGACGGCCTCCATCGGGGAACAGTTGAACCCTGATGTAGACGCTGCACTAAGAGAATTCCTTCGAGAAAATTGGGACATCTTTGCCTGGCACCCTTCAGATATGCCAGGAATCCCACGCAGATTGGCAGAACACAGCCTAAACATCCTAAAAGGATTCAAGCCAGTCAAACAGGCTCTCCGGCGATTTTCCGAACCCAAAAGACAGGCAATGGGAGAAGAGCTAGCCAAACTACTGGAAGCCGGATTCATCAGAGACATCAAACATCCGGACTGGCTAGCAAACCTGGTAATGGTACCAAAGAAGGACAAATCTTGGCGCCTATGTGTCGATTTTAAAGACCTCAACAAGGCCTGCCCAAAGGATCCTTTCCCCCTTCCCCGCATCGACCAAATAATCGATGCTACTGCAGGGCACGATTCATTGTGCTTCCTCGACGCATACTCCGGCTACTATCAAATCAAGATGGCGGAGGCGGACCAAGCCGCAATGGCATTCATTACTTCATACGGACCATTCTGCTTCAACACGATGCCCTTCGGACTCAAAAACGCCGGCGCAACATATCAGCGCATGATTCAGACATGTCTGGCCACCCAGATCGGCAAAACAGTAGAGGCATACGTAGACGACGTAGTCGTCAAAACCAAACACGTCGAAACTCTAGTTGACAATTTGAGGCTCACATTCGACAGCCTTCGAGCATACGACATTAAGTTGAATCCGGAAAAATGCGTTTTCGGTGTACCAGCCGGAAAGCTCCTGGGCTTCATTGTATCCGGTAGAGGAATTGAAGCAAACCCAGCCAAGATCCGAGCTCTGTCACAACTGGATATTCCAAAAGACCTCAAACAAATACAAAAATTGACTGGATGCGTGGCGGCTCTAAGCCGCTTCATCTCCCGTTTGGGAGAAAAGGAGTTGCCCCTCTATCGCCTCCTCAGGCGCACCGAACACTTCGAGTGGACGGATGCTGCCACCGCCGGACTCGAAGAAATAAAAGCCATATTGGCAACAAATCCGGCCCTGGCTGCGTCTAACCTGGGTGAACCAATGTTGTTATATATCGTGGCAACACATCAAGTTGTAAGCGCGGTGCTAGTCGTCGAAGGAGAAGCAGAAGGGCATAAATTCCCTCTTCAAAAACTAGTGTACTACGTATCCACTGTCTTAACTCCCTGCAAGTCCCGGTACCCGCATTATCAAAAAATAGCGTACGCGGTGTTCATGGCATCCCGGAAGATCCGACACTACTTTCAAGAGTGTTCAATAACAGTGGCCTCCGAAGTGCCCCTCAACGACATTGTAAACAACCGCGACGCGACGGGACGGATTGCAAAATGGGCCATTGAGCTCCTACCATTCGATATAACTTATAAACCTCGGCGAGCTATAAAGTCGCAAGTCTTGGCTGACTTTATCGCTGAATGGACCGAAGCCGAACTCCCTAAAGAGTACGGCGCATACTCCAATTGGATTATGCATTTCGACGGCTCCAAAATGATGGCCGGCTTGGGGGTTGGCGTCGTACTGATGTCCCCAACCGGAGACATAGTCCAATACGTACTTCAGATAATGTACATGGACTCCAACAATGCAGCCGAATACGAGGCCCTCCTACATGGTCTCCGGATGGCAATCTCCATGGGTATTAAACGCCTAGAGGTGCGCGGGGATTCAAACCTTGCAATATCCCAAGCAAATGGAGACTTTGATGCCAAGGATCCGAAAATGGCAGCCTATCGTAACGCGGTCCTAAAAGTGTTAACTCGGTTCGAAGGACTCGAATTCCACCACGTAGCCCGGGACAATAACCAAGCAGCCGACGTGTTGGCACGCATCGGCGCGAAACGCGACGCTGTCCCTCCAAACATCTTCCTGGAACGGCTCTTTAAGCCATCCGTACTATGGGAAGAGGAGTCCGGAAATAACAACCCGGAAACAACCGCGCCACCCAACACGGAACAATCTGACATAATCGATGGTTCAGCCGACAAAATAACACCTTCAGCCCACGAAATAATGGCGGTAATTGCCCCGTGGACAGAACCATTCCTAGCCTACTTAATTAGGCAGGAACTTCCCGAAGACCAAAATGAGGCCCGCTGCATAGTTCGGCGATCTAAAGCCTACAAGGTCCATGAGGGAGAACTTTATAAGAAAAGCACAACCGGAGTCCTTCAAAGGTGCATCTCCGAAGAGGAAGGGCGAAATCTTTTGGCTGAAATTCACGCCGGACTAGGCGGACACCACGCTGCAGCCCGGGCCCTTGTAGGTAAGGCCTTCCGCACAGGATTTTATTGGCCGACGGCCAGGGCAGATGCTTAGGACTTAGTCCAAAGATGCGTCAGTTGTAAACTCTTTGCTAAACAGAGCCATATGCCACCCACCGCCCTCAAAACTATACCCATCACCTGGCCGTTCGCGGTCTGGGGGCTTGACATGGTTGGACCCCTTAAAGGGGGAACCCACAAGCAAAAGTACCTATTGGTCATGGTGGATAAATTCACCAAATGGATAGAGGCCAAGCCAGTTAAAGCGGCGAATCCGGACAGTGATAGACTTCATATCTGGGGTAGTACACCGTTATGGCGTCCCCCACAGCATCATCACCGATAACGGCACGAACTTCACGGCCGACGAGGTTAAACTCTGGTGCAAAAACATGGGGATTAAGCTCGACTACGCTTCAGTCTATCATCCTCAAACCAACGGACAAGTTGAGCGAGCAAATGGTCTAATAATGAGCGGCATCAAGCCCAGACTAGTGCGGTCCCTCAAGGAATCTAACACGCACTGGGTAGAGGAGCTCGACTCCGTACTCTGGGGGCTGCGGACCATGCCAAACCGTACTACCAGATTCACACCATTCTTTATGGTATACGGAGCAGAGGCAGTTTTGCCCTGCGATATAACTCATGACTCACCTCGAGTGCGCATGTACGAAGAAAGAGAAGCCGAGCTGGATCGGCAGGACAGCTTGGACGCATTAGAGGAGGAGCGCGACGTGGCAAAGGCTCGTTCCGCATTCTATCAGCAGCAGGCTCGAAGATATCAAAGCAGAGAAGTATGGGCTAAAACATACAATGTTGGCGAACTAGTTCTACGCCTGCCGGACAAGAAAAAGGACAAACTCAAGCCCAAATGGGAAGGTCCCTTCATCATCGACCAAGTCCTGACCGGCGGAGCATACCGTCTGCGAAACGCATCGGACAATCGACTCGAGCCAAACCCATGGAACGCAGCCCGCCTCCGAAGATTCTATGCCTAGCGCCGGACTCAGAGTTCGTCTCCTTCCCCCGTCCGCATCTTATACTTCAGTTGCCTTTTATCTCTCTTTTTCTTCTTTTTTCACTTTCTTCATAAAGCCCTTGAGGGCCTATTTGCGCATTGATCGCACACACTTGATGTGCTACCCGCACTCATTATACCTGGGGGCTTCTTTAACAGAAGCTTACTTATACGGGCTTCATGCCCAGCACATGTGTCAAACTTCCACATGTAACTTTTATTCACCATTATATGCATCGATATGACTTAAGTTTTGGCCAAGCTGGGTTGCCTAGCTCCTGTCGCACCCTCGTTCCCGATTGTTCGGCTAGGAGGTAAAGGAGCACCTCTGCGATTATTCTTGCGGGTCAGCCGGATGTGTACCTCAGACTGGGTGAAGCCGAAAGCTAGCGTTCTTAAGGGAATATTCGGTCGGTGACTTGAAAGATGATTTTTTACACATTTATTTATCTGCCCCCAGATGTTTTCCTGCTCTTTTCGCAGTCTAGACATGCACTTTAGGGCATGTCTCCCAGGGAAAGGAACCCTTAACGGAACTATTCTCCCTGGAAGATGTTTCTTACTAACCATGTAATATAACATAACTAGTTGGGCACTTGTCTGATAAAGCACTAATGACCCCTACGCCTGGTCTCCATGCATGCCGCGGTTTTTTTCACAACCGAGAAGGTATTCGGACACACTCCGGACTCTAGGGTCCCGAGGTCGAAGCGAAAAGGTCGGCAAAGACAAACGATCTACAATCTGGCTAGAAGGCATTTTACATGTCATTTTAAATACATCGTCAAATTGACTGACTGTACTCTTCCTCAATCCCGTCTAACAGGCTGTCTAATTTACTGATCTGTTAGGAATACTTAGCGCCAACTCTACTTGGCGTACACTAAACTCACAGGATCTCCTTCCCATCGGGCCCCACAGGTCCGACCTCGGCCATGTGGTTTGGATCCGCCTTCTTGTACCGCGTCTTCACCATGGCCCGAGCCTCCACGGCACCTTGGCGGCAGGCCGATATCTTCCATAAGCAGGCGTTGCCGCGCTCACAAGCTTCTCCGCAAGCTCTCCAAGGCCCTCGGGTAGGGAGACGGATGGCCATAGGGCCTGGACGATGCCACTCATCGCCTGCCGAACACGTTCGAGCAGTTGCACCAGCTCGGAAAGTTGGTCACCCGTCGAAACGGGCATTTCCTCCGCAGGGCGACCTGTGAGCACACCTACAGACATATTTCTGTCAATTGGCTTCCTCGCCGAACTCTTCTTTTCAAAAGAATTCGCTCAAGCACTCACCATAGATGCCGCGACGAAGCCGCTGATTCTCCTTCACGGAGCCAGACAGCTCGGCCCGAACGCCTTTCAGCTCTTCACCAAGCTGGGTGTGGGCATCTTGGAGTTTGTTCCTCTCCTGCTGCACCTTCATAAGCACCCTCTCGCCGGCCTTCAGCTGTCGCAGTAGGTGTTGCTTGTCCGGATCCAATCCGGCAACATCTGCAATATCATTGTCAGACTTACACGCACGCCGCACACCTCTTATCTTTTTGAAATAATGTGTTACCAGGGGGGGTCTCTGTGTCTCCTCCTGCGGCAGCAAGTGCGGCCTCAAGTTGGGCCTTGCACTCTTGAAGCTCCTGGGACAATTGGGTATTCTTCTCTGTAAGATCCTGCACATTAAATGATCCTTAAATCAGTTATTTTAACTAGTTTAAGTCTCAGGGCTACTAGCATATACCACTATTATAATCCCTTACCCGTATGTCTTTTACATACTGCTCCGTGGCTCTGGTCAAACCATCTTGAGCAGCATGGAGGTGCGCGTCTCCCGCATTAAAGGCATTCAACGCCTCAGGGGAGAAACACGCGTCACGAAAAACTGTCCGGCGGCGCCTATGGTTCATGGCGCTCTCCACCTCAGACCTGGTGGCGGACAGCCTGTCGGCATCCTCCGTTGGAGGAGTATCCGGCTCGCGCCTTGCGCTCGCCTCCCCCTCCGGACCAGGTGTTGGAGCCTGGCTGGCGGAGGCTTGGTTGGCAACCTCTCCGGGCACAGTCCGGCGAGCGCTCTTTCTCCTGAAAAAGTCATGAGCATTAATACACCTCCTAGGAATCTTTTCCTAAATAGCGGTCGCAAGCTGTACCGTTGCGGTGACGTTTCGATTCGCACCGCACCCCTCTTCCGCCTGCGGGGCCGGACTGAGCCTTGTTGGTCAGCCGCCGCGGGTTCGGCTTCCCGCCTTGAAGGCACCTCCTGCAAGACACCGTCGCATACGGTGGTCAGGAATGCGCAAGGATGAAGTAATGGTGCCAGGACTTCGGTCATAGTTACCTGGGAAGCCGGTGACAAGCCGGGGTAGTCAGCCGTAATGGCGACTAGAGCGTTGTCCATGCTGAGTTGGTGAACACCCCGTCGATTAGCTCCACCTTTATGTCCGGATCCTCTTAGGAGGCCGGATCAAGGGACCTTCCCGGATCCTCGGGTTGTGGAGCCGGACTATGTATACCCTCCACATCCCGACGCAGTTCCTGCGTCGAAATCGTAAAGTAAGGTACTTCACTTTGAAAGCATGGGTTGGATAAATAAAATGTCCGCTTACCCAGCGCCGAGGGTTACTCCTGGAGAACCCATTCAATGGTCTCGTCTAGAGGAAGTCCTCCTTCTCCCCCTTGTACAGGCCAGACAGAATCTTCACCAGATCTTCGGCCGATCCCGGCCCTTTGCGGCCATGACGGGTGGCATCATTCTCCCCGTTGAAATCCCACATGGGGTGGCCCCTGTATTGCAGCGGCTGCACCACCCGCATGATGCACGTGGCCATGACTCTGATCATGGTCAATCCGGAATGGGCCAGCAACTTTATCCGGTCCATCAAATAATGGACGCTCTTGTCTTCATCCAGTTGATGGCTCCGCGGGCGCCAACTTAGGCGTTTCTTCAGAGGAGCCTTGCTGAACTCCGGGAGGCCGATCCGAACTGGGTCCAGCAGCGGAGTGTCTTCTACATAAAACCATTCCGAAGGCCAGTCTTCGGACGCCTTCTTTGGGGTTCCGGATGGATATCCGGTCCTGGCGATGCGCCATATTTTGGCATCGCCCACTTGATATATTGACCCCTCGTGAGAACGGGGTACGAGGCAGAATAGCCTCTTCCACAGCGCAAAATGGGGCTCGACGCCCAGAATAGCTCGCAAAGAGCTACTGAAACCACGATATGCGAGAATAGGCGGGCGTGAGGTGATGGAGCTGGAGTCCGTAGAACTCGAAGCCAGCGGAGGAACGGATGTCGGAAATCAAGCCCCTTATTAGATAGGGGACCAAGCACACCCGCTCTCCTTTAGAGGGGCTAGGGTGGCCTCCGCACTTCCCACCTTTGTAGGTGGCCAGCAGCTCGGCCCAGGACCATAAAGGCGGAGGAAGATATCCCTCGCTTGAAGCTTCACCAGCTCGTTGTGCAGGCTGAACATCTCCTCCAATCTCTGGCGGGGCTGGGGCCTTGCGAGAGGAGGAGCTGCGTCGACAGTCCATGATGGAATGGGTTTTTGGTCAGAAGCGCTCCGATGAGTACTCGCGGAAGGAGGATGGTGTGATTTGGATCTGGATTCTTGCCTCTCTTATAGGCAGATTATTTGCGCAGCTAGGGGGTAAAATATAAAAGATACTGGCTTTTAGCATTCATGCGTGGCGTGGAAGAGGGCCATTATTGGGCATGGAAGCCAAGGGCGCAACATGTCTGTAAGGGAGCGGACACTATTCGGCAAGCACATGGAATTTGAAGGAGAACCCGCCTTGGCGAAGACAATATATCGCTGGACTCTTCATCATTGAAGCCTGGTTAAGGGAGACTCTTGAGGAGTCTGGACTAGGGGTGTCCGGATAGCGGACTATCATCATCGGCGGACTCCAAGAATATGAAGATACAAGATTGAAGACTTCGTCCCGTGTCCGGATGGGACTTTCCTTGGCGTGGAAGGCAAGCTTGGCGATACGGATATGTAGATCTCCTACCGTTGTAACCGACTCTGTGTAACCCTAGCCCTCTCCGGTGTCTATATAAACCGGAGGGTTTTAGTCCGTAGGACGAACAACCAATACAACAATCATACCATAGGCTAGCTTCTAGGGTTTAGCCTCCTTGATCTCATGGTAGATCCACTCTTGTACTACCCATATCATCAATATCAATCAAGCGGAGTAGGGTTTTACCTCCATCGAGAGGGCCGAACACAGGTAAAAACATCGTGTCCCCTGTCTCCTGTTACCATCCGCCTAGGCATGCAGTTCGGGACCCCTACCGAGATCCGCGGTTTTGACACGACACTGCGCATAAGCCAAGTGCTTCACCCTCAATGCCCTCACAACCAAGTTCCTCGGTAATGCCCTCACGGACATATTCTTCAAAGCCCTCACGACCAATTCCTCAATTTGCCCCTCCTTCAAAGTCCTCAGCTCCTCCGACAAAGTCTTCAGCTGCTCCGACCAAATCCTCTACACATGTGCATCTCGCCATGTGCGAAAGGACTACAGGCATCTCAATTGCCTTAGGAGCATATACAAGTTCCTCAGCTGGCCCCTCTCTGCTGAAGAAAAAGGCCACTGCTGGTTGAGGCCTTCGACCAAGTCCTCACAAGAAGCAGGTCGCCTTCCAAGTGCCCTCTGATGACGATGAGGCTGATGATGAAGAACTTGCCGAAATCATTAGAGACAAGCAGGCCAGGGCCGCTAGAGCCAAAGGCAGCAATGTGCCAATGCGACTGGATCCAAATTTGATCCTCGACTTCATTGACCTATGGCACAAGGACCCAAACACGCCTTTGCCTGAGATGAACCTCACTCCTAGTCAAAGTCATGTTTTGACTGCTTCATTGAAGAAGAGAAGTGGAAATTTGAAGCAGGCAGAAGATTGAAGAAAGCCCAGTACAAGAAGCAGTGCTACCTCAAGGACAATGTCCTCACTCTTACCCCTGACCAACTCGTTGCCTTGCAAGCTGAGATCAAGCAACTGAGTGATGAATTCAATCGCTACTATGCTGATTGGAAGGGCGCCAAGGTCTGGTTCGTCAATCCGACGAAGAAATTCATTTCAAGTGTTGCTGCTCCTGTGCACATTGAAGTTACTCTAGCTGAAGCATCTGCTCATCCTACCGAAGAACATGCCCGCACCGCTGATGACTATCAGGCTGCTGAAGAAAATGAAAATACCAGGGCTAACAACTGCATTCCAGCTGCTAAAGAAATTGCCAGGACATCCACTAGTGGTGCGCCTGAAGAAAGTGAAGAAGTCAGGGCAACTGCATCAGTTGCGCCTGAAGAAACTGAACCAAACTCCTCTGCTCCTCCTACGCCTACACAAACTCCGATCCTTCCATCTGCATCAGATGCGAAGAAGACCAAGGCTGCAGAGCGTGCAGCTGTGAAGAAAAGGAAGGCATCAACTTCATCAGATTCTTCAGCTTCGAAGAAGATGAAGCTTTTGACAAGCTCATTTCACAACCCAATTGATGTCGTTCCTGTCTCTTTCATGCCATCAAAGGGCCTTGTTCCTTTTGGTGAAGATTATGTGATTCCCAGTGAATCCGATGAAGAGAATCCTTCTGCTGCTTCGTCAAAGCACTTGGATGAAGAAATTGAAGTGGATGCAATCCCTTCAACCCTAGTTGTCTCCTTGCCTATGCCTCAGTTCACTGCTGAAGAGGTCGGCATTGAAGAAATGGAAGATGAGGATGTGGACATTGGCTGTACCACACCTGTGTTGAATGATGCCTTTTGGGAAAGTCAGCACCCCAACTCTCCAATGTTCACTCCACTTCAAGCAATTCCTCAGTCCCCTGCTGCTACTGAAGTACAAATGGGATCTGAAGAACCTCATGCAACCCCATCTGTCCATGAAGAAATTCCAGCCACTAGTGCTGAAGAAAATGTAAATGAAGAATTGAAGACCCAGGTTGCAGCTGAAGAAGAACCTCCAATTCCTCAGTCTGTGGATCCTGAGATTGTGATTCCTGAGGTGGTGATGCAATTGGCTGACACTCCTCAGCCCAAGCCAAAGGATCCCTTCTCAAAGAAGCCGAAATTCAAGGCTGTTGACTTCTTCGGTGTGTTGGGGAACGTAGTAATTTCAAAAAAAAATCCTACGCACACGCAAGATCATGGTGATGCATAGCAACGAGAGGGGAGAGTGTTGTCCACGTACCCTCGTGAGACCGAAAGCGAAGCATTTACTGCGCGGTTGATGTAGTCGTCGTCTTCACGGCCCGACCGATCAAGCACGAAACTACGACACCTCCGAGTTCTAGCACACGTTCAGCTCGATGACGACCCTCAAACTCCGATCCAGCCAAGTGTCGAGGGAGAGTTCCGTCGACCTGACGGCGTCTTGGCGATCTTGATGTTCTACCGTCGCAGGGCTTCGCCAAGCACCGCTACAATATTATCGAGGAGGACTATAGTGGAGGGGGCACCTTGACACGGCTAAGAGATCAAGAGATCAATTGTTATGTCTAGAGGTGCCCCTGCCCCGTATATAAAGGAGCAAGGGGAGGGGCCGGCCGGGTGGAGGGCGCCAAGGAGTCCTACTGCACTTGGGAGTAGGACTCCTCCTTCCTGTTGGACTTGGAGAAGGGGGAAAGAGGAGGGAGAGAGGGAGGAAAGGGGTGCCGCCCCCTCTCCTTTCCTATTTGGACTAGGGGGGAGGGGCGTGGGGCCCTGCCCTGGCCTCCTCTCCTCTTCTCCACTAACGCCCACTATGGCCCATTAAGCCCTCGGGGGGTTCTAGTAACCTCCCGGTACTCCGGTAAAATCCCGATTTCACCCGGAACACATCCGATATCCAAATATAGGCTTCCAATATATCAATCTTCATGTCTCGACCATTTCGAGACTCCTCGTCATGTCCGTAATCACATCCGAGACTCCGAACAACCTTCGGTACATCAAAACTCATAAACTCATAATATAACTGTCATCGAAACCTTAAGCGTGCGGACCCTACGGGTTCGAGAACTATGTAGACATGACCGAGACACGTTTCCGGTCAATAACCAATAGCGGAACCTAGATGCTCATATTGGCTCCTACATATTCTACGAAGATCTTTATCGGTCAAACCGCATAACAACATACGTTGTTCCCTTAGTCATCGGTATGTTACTTGCTCGAGATTCGATCGTCGGTATCTCAATACTTAGTTCAATCTAGTTACCTGCAAGTCTCTTTACTCGGTATGTAATGCATCATTCCGTAACTAACTCATTAGTTACATTGCTTGCAATGTTTATAGTGATGTGCATTACCGAGAGGGCCCAAAGATACCTCTCCGACAATCGGAGTGACAAAACCTAATCTCGAAATATGCCAACTCAACATGTACCTTTGGAGAGACCTATAGAGCTCCTTTATAATCACCCAGTTACATTGTGACGTTTGGTAGCACACAAAGTGTTCCTCCGGTAAACGGGAGTTGCATAATCTCATAGTTGTAGGAACATGTATAAGTCATGAAGAAAGCAATAGCAACATACTAAACAATCAAGTGCTAAGCTAACGGAATGGGTCATGTCAATCACATCATTCTACTAATGATGTGATCTCGTTAATCAAATGACAACTCATGTCTATGGTTAGGAAACATAACCATCTTTGATTAATGAGCTAGTCAAGTAGAGGCATACTAGTGACATTAAGTTTGTCTATGTATTCACACATGTATTATGTTTCCGGTTAATACAATTCTAGCATGAATAATAAACATTTATCATGATATAAGGAAATAAATAATAACTTTATTATTGCCTCTAGGGCATATTTCCTTCAGTCTCCCACTTGCACTAGAGTCAGTAATCTAGATTACACAGTAATGATTCTAACACCCATGGAGCCTTGGTGTTGATCATGTTTTGCTCGTGGAAGAGGCTTAGTAAACGGGTCTGCAACATTTAGATTCGTATGTATCTTGCAAATCTCTATGTCTCCTACCTGGACTTGGTCCCGGATGGAATTGAAGCGTCTCTTGATATGCTTGGTCCTCTTGTGAAATCTGGATTCCTTTGCCAAGGCAATTGCACCAGTATTGTCACAGAAGATTTTCATTGGTCCCGATGCACTAGGTATGACACCTAGATCGGAAATGAACTCCTTCATCCAGACTCCTTCATTTGCTGCGTCCGAAGCAGCTATGTACTCCACTTCGCATGTAGATCCCGCCACGACGCTTTGTTTAGAACTGCACCAACTGACAGCCCCATCGTTTAATATAAACACGTATCCGATTAGCGATTTAGAATCGTCCGGATCAGTGTCAAAGCTTGCATCGACGTAACCATTTATGACCAGCTCTTTGTCACCTCCATAAACGAGATGTTCTTTGTTAGCTCTTTGTCACCTCCAGCGATTTAGAAACATATCCTTAGTCCTTTTCAGGTATTTCAGGATGTTGTTGACCGCTGTCCAGTGATCCACTCCTGGATTACTTTGGTACCTCCCTGCTAAACTTATTGCTAAGCATACATTAGGTCTGGTACACAGCATTGCATACATGATAGAGCCAATGGCTGAAGCATAGGAACATCTTTCATTTTCTCTCTATCTCTCTGCGTGGTGGCTATTGAGTCGACTCAACTTCACACCTTGTAATCTGAGGCAAGAACCCTTTTTTGCCTGATCCATTTTGAATTTTTCAAAACTTTATCAAGGTATGTGCTTTTGAAAGTCAATTAAGCGTCTTGATCTATCCCTATAGATCTTGATGCCCAATATATAAGCAGCTTCACCGAGGTCTTTCATTGAAAAACTTTTATTCAAGTATCCTTTATGCTATCAGAAATTCTATATCATTTCCAATTAACAATATGTCATCTACATATAATATCGAAATGCTCTGAGCTCCCACTCACTTTCTTGTAAATCTGAGGCTTCTCCAAAAGTCTGTATAAAACCATATCTTTGATCACACTATCAAAGCGTTTATTCCAACTCCGAGAGGCTTGCACCAGTCCATAAATGGATCGTTGGAGCTTGCACACTTTGTTAGCACCTTTTGGATCGACAAAACCTTCTGGTTGCATCATATACAACTCTTCTCCCAGAAATCCATTCAGGAATGCAGTTTTGACATCCATTTGCCATATTTGATAATCATAAAATGCTGCAATTGCTAACATGATTCGGACAGACTTAAGCATCGCTACGGGTGAGAAAGTCTCATCATAGTCAACCCCTTGAACTTGTCGAAAACCTTTCGCAACAAGTCGAGCTTTATAGACAGTTACATTACCATCAGCGTCAGTCTTCTTCTTGAAGATCCATTTATTCTCAATGGCTTGCCGATCATCGGGCAAGTCAACCAAAGTCCATACTTTGTTCTCATACATGGATCCCATCTCAGATCTCATGGCCTCAAGCCATTTTGCGGAATCCGGGCTCATCATCACTTCCTCATAGTTCGTAGTTTCGCTATGGTCAAGTAACATGACTTCCAGAATAGGATTACCGTACCACACTGGAGCGGATCTTACTACGGATGACCTACGAGGTTCTTCAGTAACTTGATCTGAAGTTTCATGATCAACATCATTAGCTTCGTCACTAATTGGTGTAGTTGTCACAGGAACCGGTTTCTGTAATGAACTACTTTCCAATAAGGGAGCAGGTACAGTTACCTCATCAAGTTCTACTTTCCTCCCACTCACTTCTTTCGAGAGAAACTCCTTTTCTAGAAAGGATCCGAATTGAGCAACAAAAGTCTTTCCTTCGGATCTGTGATAGAAGGTGTACCCAATAGTCTCTTTTGGGTAACCTATGAAGACAAATTTCTCCGATTTGGGTTCGAGCTTATCTGGTTGAAGTGTCTTCACATAAGCATCGCAGCCCCAAACTTTAAGAAATGACAACTTTGGTTTCTTGCCAAACCACAGTTCATAAGGCGTCGTCTCAACGGATTTTGATGGTGCCCTATTTAATGTGAATGCGGCCGTCTCTAAAGCATAACCCCAAAACGATAGCGGTAAATCAGTAAGAGACATCATAGATCGCACCATATCTAGTAAAGTACGATAACGACATTCGGACACACCATTTCGTTGTGGTGTTCCGGGTGGCGTGGGTTGCGAAACTATTCCGCATTGTTTCAAATGTAAACCCAACTCGTAACTCAAATATTCTCCTCCACGATCAGATCGTAGAAACTTTATTTTCTTGTTACGATGATTTTCCACTTCACTCTGAAATTCTTTGAACTTTTCAAATGTTTCAGACTTGTGTTTCATTAAGTAGATATACCCATATCTGCTCAAATCATCTGTGAAGGTGAGAAAATAACGATATCTGCCGCGAGCCTCAATATTCATCGGACCACATACATCAGTATGTATGATTTCCAACAAGTCTGTTGCTCACTCTATAGTTCCGGAGAATGGCGTTTTAGTCATCTTGCCCATGAGGCACGGTTCGCAAGTACCAAGTGATTCATAATCAAGTGATTCAAGAAGTCCATCAGTATGGAGTTTGTTCATGCGCTTTACACCAATATGACCCAAACGGCAGTGCCACAAATAAGTTGCACTATCATTATCAACTTTGCATCTTTTGGTTTCAACATTATGAATATGTGTATCACTACTATCGAGATTTAATAAAAATAGACCACTCTTCAAGGGTGCATGACCATAAAAGATATTACTCATATAAATAGAACAACCATTATTCTCTGATTTAAATGAATAACCGTCTCGCATCAAACAAGATCCAGATATAATGTTCATGCTCAACGCTGGCACCAAATAACAATTATTTAGGTCTAAAACTAATCCCTAAGGTAGATGTAGAGGTAGCATGCCGACCGCGATCTCATCGACTTTGGAACTATTTTCCACGCGCATCGTCACCTCGTCCTTAGCCAATCTTTGCTTAATCCGTAGTCCCTGTTTCGAGTTGCAAATATTAGCAACAGAACCAGTATCAAATACCCAGGTGCTACTGCGAGCATTAGTAAGGTACACATCAGTAACATGTATATCACATATACCTTTGTTCACCTTGCCATCCTTCTTATCCGCCAAATACTTGGGGCAGTTCCGTGTCCAGTGACCAGGCTGCTTGCAGTAGAAGCACTCAGTCTCAGGCTTAGGTCCAGATTTGGGTTTCTTCTCTTGAGCAGCAACTTGTTTGCTGTTCTTCTTGTAGTTCCCCTTCTTCTTGCCTTTACCCTTTTTCTTGAAACTAGTGGTCTTATTGACCATCAACACTTGATGCTCCTTCTTGATTTCTACCTCCGCAGCCTTTAGCATTGCGAAGATCTCGGGAATAGTCTTGTCCACCCCTTGCATGTTATAGTTCATCACGAAACTCTTGTAGCTTGGTGGCAATGATTGAAGAATTCTGTCAATGACACTATCATCAGGAAGATTAACTCCCAGTTGAATCAAGTGATTATTATACCCAGACATTTTGAGTATATGTTCATTGACAGAACTATTCTCTTTCATCTTGCAGCTATAGAACTTATTGGAGACTTCATATCTCTCAATCCGTGCATTTGCTTGAAATATTAACTTCAACTCCTAGAACATCTCATATGCTCCATGACGTTCGAAACGTCGTTGAAGTCCCGGTTCTAAGCCGTAAAGCATGGCACACTGAACTATCGAGTAGTCATCAGCTTTGCTCTGCCAGACGTTCTTAACGTCGTCAGTTGCATCTGCAGCAGGCCTGGCACCCAGCGGTGCTTCCAGGACGTAATTCTTCTGTGCAGCAATGAGGATAATCCTCAAGTTACGGACCCAGTCTGTGTAATTGCTACCATCATCTTTCAACTTAGCTTTCTCAAGGAATGCATTAAAATTCAACGGAACAACAGCACGAGCCATCTATCTACAACAAACATAGACAAGCAAAATACTATTAGGTACTAAGTTCATGATAAATTTAAGTTCAATTAATCATATTACTAAAGAACTCCCACTTAGACAGACATCTCTCTAGTCATCTAAGTGATCACGTGATACACATCAACTAAACCATGTCCGACCATCACATGAGATGGAGTAGTTTTCAATGGTGAACATCACTATGTTGATCATATCTACTATATGATTCACGTTCGATCTTTCGGTCTCTGTGTTCCGAGGCCATATCTGTATATGCTAGGCTCGTCAAGTTTAACCTGAGTATTCCGCGTGTGCAACTATTTTGCACCCGTTGTATTTGAACGTAGAGCCTATCACACCGATCATCACGTGGTGTCTCAGCACGAAGAACTTTCGCAATGGTGCATACTCAGGGAGAACACTTCTTGATAATTAGTGAGAGATCATCTTATAATGCTACCGTCAATCAAAGCAAAATAAGATGCATAAAGGATAAACATCACATGCAATCAATATAAGTGATATGATATGGCCATCATCATCTTGTGCTTGTGATCTCCATCTCCGAAGCACCGTCGTGATCTCCATCGTCACCGGCGCAACACCTTGATCTCCATCGTAGCATCGTTGTCGTTTCGCCATCTATTGCTTCTACGACTATCGCTACCGCTTAGTGATAAAGTAAAGCAATTACAGGGCGCTTGCATTTCATACAATAAAGCGACATCCATATGGCTCCTGCCAGTTGCCGATAACTCAGTAACAAAACATGATCATCTCATACAATAAAATATAGCATCACGTCTTGACCATATCACATCACAACATGCCCTGCAAAAACAAGTTAGACGTCCTCTACTTTGTTGTTGCAAATTTTACGTGGCTGCTATGGGCTGAGCAAGAACCGTTCTTACCTACACATCAAAACCACAACGATAGTTCGTCAAGTTAGTGTTGTTTTAACCTTCGCAAGGACCGGGCGTAGCCACACTCGGTTCAACTAAAGTTGGAGAAACTGACACCCACCAGCCACCTGTGCGCAAAGCGCATCGATAGAACCAGTCTCGGGTAAGCGTACGCGTAATGTCGGTCCGGGCCGCTTCATCCAACAATACCGCCGAACCAAAGTATGACATGCTGGTAAGTAGTATGACTTGTATCGCACACAACTTACTTGTGTTCTACTCGTGCATATAACATCTACGCATAAAACCTGGCTCGGATACCACTGTTGGGGAATGTAGTAATTTCAAAAAAATTCCTACGCACACGCAAGATCATGGTGATGCGTAGCAACTAGAGGGGAGAGTGTTGTCCACGTACCCTCATAGACCGAAAACGGAAGCGTTAGAACAACGCGGTTGATGTAGTTGTACGTCTTGACGACCCGACCGATCAAGCACCAAAACTACGGCACCTCCGAGTTCTTGCACACGTTCAGCTCGATGACGTCCCTCGAACTCCGATCCAGCCGAGTGTCGAGGGAGAGTTCCGTCAGCACGACGGCGTGGTGACGATCTTGATGTTCTACCATCGCAGGGCTTCGCCTAAGCACGGCTACAATATTATCAAGGAGGACTATGGTGGAGGGGGGCACCGCACACGGCTAAGAGATCAAGAGATCAATTGTTGTGTCTAGAGGTGCCCCCCTGCTCCCGTATATAAAGGAGCAAGGGGGGAGGGGGCGGCCGGCCAGGGAGGAGGCGCGCAAAGGGGAGTCCTACACCCACCGGGAGTAGGACTCCCTCCTTCCTTGTTGGACTTGGAGAAGGGGGGAAAGAGGAGGGAGAGAGAGGAAGGAAAGGGGGGTGGGGCGCCGCCCCCTCTCCTTGTCCTATTCGGACTAGGTGGGGAGGGCCACGCAGCCCTGCCCTAGCCTCCTGTCCTCTTCTCCACTAAGGCCCACTATGGCCCATTAAGCCCCCGGGGGGTTCCGGTAACCTCCTAGTACTCCGATAAAATCCCGATTTCACCCGGAACACTTCCGATATCCAAATATAGGCTTCCAATATATCAATCTTCATGTCTCGACCATTTCGAGACTCCTCGTCATGTCCGTAAGCACATCCGGGACTCCGAACAACCTTCGGTACATCAAAACTCATAATCTCATAAGATAACTGTCATCGAAACCTTAAGCGTGCGGATCCTACGGGTTCGAGAACTATGTAGACATGACCGAGACACGTTTCCGGTCAATAACCAATAGCGGAACCTAGATGCTCATATTGGCTCCTACATATTCTATGAAGATCTTTATCGGTCAAACCTCATAACAACATACGTTGTTCCCTTTGTCATCGGTATGTTACTTGCCCGAGATTCGATCGTCGGTATCTCAATACCTAGTTCAATATCGTTACCGGTAAGTCTCTTTACTCGTTATGTAATGCATCATTCCATAACTAACTCATTAGTTACATTGCTTGCAAGGCTTATAGTGATGTGCATTACCGAGAGGGCCCAAAGATACCTCTCCGACAATCGGACTGAAAAAACCTATTCTCGAAATACGCCAACTCAACATGTACCTTTGGAGACACCTGTAGAGCTCCTTTATAATAACCCAGTTATGTTGTGACGTTTGGTAGCACACAAAGTGTTCCTCCGGTAAACGGGAGTTGCATAATCTCATAGTTTTAGGAACATGTATAAGTCATGAAGGAAGCAATAGCAACATACTAAATGATCAAGTGCTAAGCTAACGGAATGGGTCATGTCAATCACATCATTCTACTAATGATGTGATCCCGTTGATCAAATGACAACTCATGTTTATGGTTAGGAAACATAACCATCTTTGATTAATGAGCTAGTCAAGTAGAGGCATACTAGTGACATTAAGTTTGTCTATGTATTCACACATGTATTATGTTTCTGGTTAATACAATTCTATCATGAATAATAAACATTTATCCTGATATAAGGAAATAAATAATAACTTTATTATTGCCTCTAGGGCATATTTCCTTCACGGCGAGCATGTGTTCTTCACTGATTTTAACCCTTATGACAATGCTCGTCTTAGAAGGAAGCGCTTCTGGACTGCCAGCCAGGCCAATTTCTATTCTTGTCTGCTTTTCAACAAGGACAAAGTCTTCGACCATGAGCATATTCCTCACGTGGACATGGAATCAATGCCTTGCTTTTCTCAAGTCCTTAGTATGCTTCATGATGCAGGCTTGCTCAACTTTTGCTCAGACATAGTTGAATGGAATGAAGAGCTTATTCTTCAGTTCTACGCAACGCTGCACATCACAGGTGATGCTGATGATATCAACTCTTGGGTGTTGGACTGGATGACCGAAAACACTCACTGTAAGGCACCGGCCTCTGAATTACTTCATGCCCTGCAAATCAGTCCTCCACTTGAAGGTGCTCGTTGTCTGTACCAAGAGCCTGAACTCACTGCTCATTACATGCAAGTGCTCATGAAGCCTCTGAAGCCTGGTCAAGCCCCAAGGACCAAATTCCTCATGAAGGAATTGTCGTATGTGCCAAGAACCATCTATCGCATTCTGACGAAGACTATGAGTCCTATCAAAGGCCACGACTCATCCGATGAGGAAATTATTGGCATGATGAAGAATATGCTATTCAACATCATGCATGGCATCCCTATAAATTATCATGATTTCTTCATGAGGACTCTGGCGAATGTTGCACTTTCACCGTTTGAGCTGAAGCTTTATGCTCCTTGGATTATGAGATTCCTCAGAACAAGGTCTTCACTCAACTACAAAGCTGACTTTCAGAATCACCTTAGCTACTTGCTACCGATTGAAGTCCTCAAGCGAACATATTCCTCAGCTGATGAGAAGGGCAAGGCACCAACCGTTATTGATGAACGTATTCGTCCATTGGATGGTCAGTTCCACAAAGCTGCATCTTATTCCACCAATGATGACTCTGCCACTCATGATTCTGATGCAAATGCATCCAAGCCAAATCCTCAAGCCACTGCTCCTCGTGTGATGACTGACCATGAGCTGCTTCTTAGTCTTCACCAGAAGGTGGATCGAAACCACAAATGGGTTAAGCGTCAGTTTGGCTCTATTCTTCAGAACATGACTTCTACACATAATGCAGTGAAGAAAAACCATTACTACCTCCATGAAGTTTTGATCGCTTTGGGCTATTCATCACATCTCTATGGTGAAGAAGATCTGAAACAAATGGGTTTCAAGGAAGATTTTGACTGGTCTGCTCCTCCACCGAAGAAATTCAAGAAGGTCAAGGTTCCTTCCTTGGTCGCCAGTTCATATTCCTCATCACGCGACACGGACGAGTATGAAGACTTGGACGACACTGCGGCAGGCCCTACAACGACACAAGACCCCAACAACGCTGGTGCTCCTCCATCATCATGATATTCTTCAGGGGCGTTAGTCCTCATTTTCAGCCCTTTTGGTCATTCGATGACAAAGGGGGAGAAATTTCAGTTAGTCTTCAAGCGGGTCTATCTTATATGGGCATTATATGGGCGTTTTTTTCAAGTTACAACTCTTGTTCTTTTGATGACTTTGCTAGATCGAGTTGTAATCTTAAACTCTATGGTGGCCTGATACTTTTGTTGAGTCTTCTGCATGCTTATTACTCATTAATGTTAATGCATGCATGCTGAATTACATCAGTCACCATATTTCATCATGCATTTCAAATTCTTCATATTATATGTCAAATGCGTGTATGAATTACAAGATATAGGGGGAGATCTCCATGATTATACTCTTCAAGTGTGCATTGCTTCAAAAGCAAATTCCACACCATGCACATCTTCAGGGGGAATTCTTCTATATCTTGCAATCTAATTCCTTAATATCAGTATTTACACTTCATATGTTTATCCCCGTTGAAAACTTAACCTATATTGTCATCAATCACCAAAAGGGAGATTGTAAGTGCATCTAGTGCCCTTAGTGATTTTGGTGTATTGAAGACTTATAGGTTAAGGGACTGATCTTGTTGTGAGTGTACATAGGTGCGTAAGACTATGAGGAGTTTGATATTCTGAGAGAAAGTCGACCCTAAAATGAAGTTCTTCAATGAAGAATTTGGATTTCTAAAGACTTTCGAAGACTTTGAAAGTGAAGAAATTGGTGTGACCTTGAAGACTTGGTAATCATTCGAGGAACATGAAGTGTGAAGACTTTTGTTTTAGTAGTTTCATTTTCTCTTTCTTGAGTCATAGGAAACACCATACTGTTAAAGGGGGTCGAGGAAATACTAAGGAAAAATTTCCATGTGATGTATCAACTCAAAATCCTACACCTACCAATCCCTTCGAGTGAAGCCATTGGAAATCTCATACAGTTCAGTCATATTCTTGATGTGAGAGCGAAGTTCTTACGGTCTCTGAGAATTTGTTACGACCGAGGAGTTAGGAATTCGCCAGTGCGGATTGCCTACACAGTGAGGAACATGATAGTCCTGAGGAATTTGAGAGTCAAAATTCCGACCATTGCTGTGCTATGCGCCAGCTGTCCCAAAATATCTACCCTCCTAACGGTCATATCATTGAAGGGCATTTATGTCTTATCATGTCGGGTTGCTCCCTAGGCTATAAATAGCCTCCCCCTACAACCACTAGCTGGTTGGCTACTCCGAGAGAAACTGACACTTGTCATTTGAGAGAATCCCATCCTTTGAGGACTTTGAGCGAAAATCATCAAGTGAGGAAAACCCAAACCCAACACACCTACAACCCAAAGTGATTGAGCATCACCGAAGAGATTGATTCTGCATGGATCTGACGCTTGTTACCTTTGAAGACTATGCTTCTTCCAGACGGTTAGGCGTCATGGTCTAGAGCATCCTAGAGGAATTGTGGATCGCCGAGTGACCTAGTCTGTGAAGGTTTGGAAGTCACCTGAAGACTTACCACTAGTTATTGGGCGAGGTCTGTGTGACCTTAGCTCAAGGAGAATACGGTGAGGACTGTGTGTCCGGGACTGTGTGTCCTCGAGTTTAAATACTCAGCCGCTCCAACCAGACGTACAACTGAGCCAACAGTTGGAACTGGTCTACCAAATCATTGTCTTCACCGAGCTTACTGGTTCTATTTCCTCAACTCATTAATTTCCTCAGTTCTGTTGTTGTGTGCTTGTTCATATCTGTTTGAAGACTTTGACTGAAGACTTTCTCAATTTCCTCAGTTCAATTTCTTCAGTCTGTCCGTCTTCATTCTGTGTTATCCTGTGCTTACGCTTTCTGTACTCTGTGCTTGTCTTCATTTCATCATGATGACCATGCTTGTGTTCTGCTATGTTTACTTTTGAGTACTTATCCGCTGCAAGTAGTTCTTCATTTAGGAATTTCCTCACCAGCAAATTCCTCAGTGAAGAATTCATAAAAATCGCCTATTCACCCCCCCTCTAGTCGATATAACGCACTTTCACCGTGTCGTTCGCCGTAGCTTGCGTCAGGGCCATCATCTGCTCTGCTAATCCGTTGGGCGGTGATGATGGACCGAGGAGGAGGCTTCCGAAATTTCATGGCAGCCGTTCGTCGCAGAAATCTGGTGGCTTCGCCGACTCCAGGCGACATGGGCTCCCTCGCGCCGGCGTCCGTCGTCGCTCGCTCGCCCGTGCTGGCTGTCGGAGAGGAGGTGGCGACGGAGGGGTGGCGCCCGATCCGGTAGGCGAGGAGCTGGAGACGGAGGGGAGGCGCCGGATCCGGCCGGCGAGGAGCTGGAGACGATGATGAACCACGG
Source organism: Aegilops longissima (assembly GCA_021605205.1). Lineage (NCBI taxonomy): Eukaryota > Viridiplantae > Streptophyta > Magnoliopsida > Poales > Poaceae > Aegilops > Aegilops longissima. The sequence continues at coordinate 266,594,180 of CM038676.1, forward strand.
GGGGAGGACAGGGATCGAGGGTAGGAGCTCCGAGGAGGGGGCTGGGGCGGCTCGGATCGGGATCGGGGGAGGATCAGGTGGATCTTGTCGGGGTGGCCTCGGGATCCCGTGGGTCGGGCCGGCCGACAATTCGGAAGTTCGGGAGGGCCCTGTCGGGCCCTTATAGGGGCTGCTGTGATCCCAATAACTATTCTAATCCTGGGATTAGAATAGTGTTGTCCTATATATATAGGGTGGGACTATTTAGGAACCCCCTCTAGGGTTCCTAAATAAGCTTATTTAGAAACCACCACCTCCTACATGTTTCTTTTCCCAAAGGGAGTGAGCGAGTGAGCGAGGAGCGCGGTAGTGCTGTGAGGGAGAGAGCGAGCTCGTGTCTGGTGAACTACCCCGCCGGTGCACCACCACCACCCACCCCGCTGACACGCCACCGCCCTGATCCCAAAGGGTGCGAGGGAGCGAGCTCCACCTTCCCTGTCGGGTGCCACGCCACGAAATTGTCGACGGGATCGACCTTCCTCCCTCCACCTCCCGCTGGTAGTGCCGCCAAGCCATGGCGAGCCCGTTCCCCTCGATGAGATCCCGTCCTGACACCCTCCTTTGTTCATCGCCTTGCTTTGGGACCCTTCAAGATCCATGGCATAGGATCCTGACCACCACCGCCACGAGCCATGGCAAGATCCTCCTCAGCTTCTGCGGCAGTGGACTTCCCCTCCCATGGTGGCCTGAGGAGGAGGCTCCACCTACCCTGGTCCCGCTCCACCACCACGACTTGCACATCTGGATCCCCGCGCGGGCTGCCATCAGGCGACCACCTCTCTGCTCCACCGCGGGGGCTCGCCGTTCCCCATGTTTGTGCTCCCTGTCGACCATGGGCCTGTTATCACCTTCCCCAACCCGCCACACCACCTCCATGGGCACCGCGTTAGCGACCACGAGTAGCATATCGACCATGCGAGCAGTTAACAGAGAGGAATGGAGCTGCCTCTCCAAGGCAGGTCATGAGGCGCGCGAGGCGAAGGAGACGGGTGATAACCCAAAAGTGTAGGGGATCACAACAGCTTTCGAGGGTAAAGTATTCAACCCAAATTTATTGATTCGACACAAGGGGAGCCAAAGAATATTATTGAGTATTGGCAGTTGAGTTGTCAATTCAACCACACCTGGATAACTTAATATCTGTAGCAAAGTATTTAGTAGCAAAGTAGTATGATAGTAAAGGTAACAGTGCCAAAAGTAAAGATAATAGTTTTATAGTAATTGTAACAGTAGCAACGGAAAAGTAAATAAGCTAAACACAAGATGTGAAAATCTCGTAGGCATTGGATCAGTGATAGATAATTATGTCGGATGCGATTCCTGATGTAATTTAAGAAATTACGGGTTGACTGGAAATCCTTTCTCTTTTCAATAGAAAGAGAAGGTATTTAAGCAATGTGTGTTTTGAGATACAATCAATTGAAGAGAATAAAACTGGGTCCAATAAAAAACAGGAATGAATTTATTAAAAGGGATTGGAAAGGGATAAGTACGAAGGGATTCAACAATCTAAAAAAAATCAAAAAGGGTTTAATAATCCCCTCCTACGAATAAAAATTAGTAAAATAATGTGGATGAATAAGATTTTGCTCTATTTTGGATCGGATTTGGCGGCATGGCCATAGCGGTAAGCAAGGGACTGCAAATCCTTTATCCAGTTCAAATCTGGGTGTCGCTGACCAAAAAATACTTAGGATTTCTTATTGTACTGATTGAACTCGACAAATTCTTGCCTGCATAAGCAAAGGAAAAGAACTAGGCACATCGATCTTGGATTTTACCATAGTTCTAGTTCTAAAAAGAGTGTCAATTTCTTAAAAATAGGGCTCTGGCGGGGGTTACAGGTAGTGGCCCAAACCGATACCAATAGGGATGAGGATATATACTTATGAATTTCATAATTGATTCTATTACGCAATTCATAACTACAAAAGTAAGAGGTCGGAAATCTTTTTATCAAAGGTCCTAAAGGACATTCCTATTTTGCTCCTAGGATTGAAGAAGAGATTATCGAAAGACTATCAAGACTTCCTAATTATCGACACTACCTACACTAAAGTAAGGTCTCATCGACTCTGTCGGAATTAGATTGGATAGGCTGATGGGAAATTTAGGAGTTGTCGAAGAAGAGACTTTCTTTCCATACTTACGAGAGACTCTGAGTACTCAAACATTCAATCGGGATGGTCGGTTAGCTCTTATCTTTTAGAATAAATTAGTAAAAAAAGTAAAAGTAATAAAGAAAATGAATCTCTAACTCGTAGCCCATGAGGTTCCAATGGTTAGTTTTGGATTTTTTCAGGCAAGAAAGCAAAGAAGAAGGAGGATTCTCTATTACCAACTTCCCCATTGTCCTGTCCTCATTGGTCATTCATCTTTCCCGATCTAGTGCCATCGTTCTTCAAGGTGCGGAGGGTTTGAAGCATACCTACTACCCTCCCCGAGCTTAGTTAGAGTTGCCTCGGTAGCTCGAGTAATAGCTGGGAAAAATCAAGGCTGGACAGGTCTTTGAGCCAACCGGGAAGAAATGCAAGTGAAAGAGAATGCTCTCGAGGTAGCAGGAGTCTTTTCTGTCTTTCTTATTTGAAATCCAAATCGAAATGCCTCAACTTGATAAATTAACTTCTTTCTCACAATTCTTCTGGTTATGTCTTCTCCTCTTTGTTGGAAGATGAGTACACATCGGGTAATCCGCCCACGAGAGCCCAATCACAAGAGGCTCATACAGAAAGCAATCAGCCCATAGCCCAATATCGAGACCACAGCCTATTATTCAAACCACAAACAATCCATCTTTCATCGTCCAATCTTCTCAATCGAACATATTGACATCAATACTCCTTTCCATGGCCATTCACGGCCCATGAAGATCAACCACTCGTGCCGAGATCACTATCAATCAAAACCAGACTTCCAAGATCCATCTCACTCGAGACCCTTTTGAATGTAGCGGATAACAGCGAATTGGGGCTATTGAATTGATATGTATTGAATCTTAGGAGCTGGTAATCACTGATATGCTCATATTGGTGGCGTTATTGTTGCTGTAATCAAAAAGCGGTGCCCAAAATGCCTCTAGAAAGATCGAGATGAAGTAAGGCAGCTGAATGGCTATGCGTACATGTAAAGAACTCAAAGCGTGACAACGGTATGATAATACGATATGATGACGGTTGTCATTGATCAAGAAGGAAATCCAAAAGGAACTCGAGTTTTTGGTGCGATCGCTCGGGAATTGAGACTTATGAATTTCACTAAAAGAGTCTCATGAGCTCCTGAGGTATTAAAAATACTAGTAGTAGAGACTATGATATAGTAGGGTATCAGAATATAGATCAATTAGTAGATTGTGTCTGACGCATATACATGAAAAAAAAGAATAATTAGATAATAATAAGAATAAGAATTCGAATCTTAATAAAAGGAAGGGTTCGAATAGCATCTACTAATATTACCGAAAACTTTGTGAAAATACTTCTACGAGAAGGTTTTATTGAAAACGTTCGAAAACCATAGGGAAAGTAACAAATCTTTCTTGGCACGTGCCCCTGCTCCTGGTCTTCGAACTAGTCATTAATGGTCGGCAACATAGGTACCCTTTTTCGGTATGCGTTGCGAACACTTTCATTTTTAGCGTCTCATCTTCTCTGGAGAAGCTCAAATCGAACGGATAGAGCAGATGGTCCAACTACAGAACTTCTTCTTTTTCATTACTTCCATGGTCGTGCCCCGTGGCACGGCAGCACCCGTACTATTGAAATGGTTCGTCAGTAGAGATGTTCCCACTGGTGCCTCTTCTTCCAATGGTACTATAATTCCTATTCCTATCCCTTTATTCCCTTTTTTGGTCTATCTACATTTAAGGAAATTCACCGCTCCATGGAATGAGCAAAAAGTGGAGTGTTGGTCAAAGCAAGCCGCCCCATTCTATTACGGACAAAATGGAGAAGCTCATCCGCTAGAAATGCTTTATTTCGTTTCGTTCCCGTTCTGCATTTCCTTATTATCGAATCCATGGGGGACTTGTCATATTTAGAATCTTTCTGCGGTCTGCTCTATTTACAATTCTTTCGTACTCTCTTCTCTTTACCACGCAATAGGTCGTGAGCGTGTGGAGTGCTCAAGTAAAGGCCAAACACTTCGGCCTAAGGGGAATGAGCAACAAAATGACAAGATGAGGTGCCCCGGGCATCCCCATATAGAAAGAAGGGTCGAAGGTTTTGGGCCTGTAGCTTTCCCCCCTCGTCAGTGGTGCTTGTTTGGGGGTGTGCCACGAGCGGGCTTGAAGCTCTCGCCTTACCTGTGAGCCGGCTGCTGATGGCTGTTGGTCACGACTACTACAAAAAAGTGAAGATGAATCTTTCTATTTCACATGGAGGAGTGTGCATCTTTATGTTGGGTGTTCTTCTGTCGTGCGACCCGATGGCTTATGTGCGACCTGTGGCCCACGCCTCCTATTCTATTTGTTCAGGGCGGGCGGCGTGAACTCTGATTCGATCCGGGTATTCAATCCCGCCGCTGAGATGCTCAGTTGACTCCTTAACCTTGATAGGAAGATGGCTTATTCCAAAATTCGTGCATAAGGGTAAGGAACTTTGGATGAATTAATGCGAATGGGTGTAAGCCTCGCTGCTCGGAAACACCCAGTGCTGACCACACTGAGAGACACGAAAGCGCAGGTAATGCCAGTTGGCGAAGTGGCGTTAAGCATCCCTAGCGGTACGCAAAGAGAGGTCGTGATGATATCATCTACGTCCGTACCACTCCTCATGGAGTAGATCCCGCATCCAACCAACTCTTTTTTGACCAGGGAATGGGAGAATTCCCACTACCGCTAGCAGGCCAGCCGGTCCGTGAGCGCGGTGGGAACGGGCTTCCCAAAAAGCGAGCCCCGGCCCGGGTCAGCATAGAATGGGGGGACGGCCCTAATGTTGTGTTGGCCGGGTTGCGGGCGGATAAAAGCGGACGTGGGGACTCGGGTCGGGGCACAGCGTAAGTAAGAGAGCCATTCCATTTAGGGCGAGGCAGAATGGGCGGGCACAAGTGGTCTGGTGTCCGAGCCGATTGGTTAGACGACGACTACTGCACATATTAGTTTCTATTAGCCGCCTATCCCGGAATGGACTGGGATGGAATAGAAAGAACGTGAAGCAGCAAGCCAGGGATGAGCGCTTTGTTGATAAAGCGCATACTTTTTCTTGCTGGGTCGGTTTGTTTTTGGGGGGTGGGGCAATAAGCTTGCTTCTTCACAAGCTTATCCCCGCCCCGTTTCCTGTCCGTCCCGACCGGCAGCAGTTGGGTCTCCCCATCTCTCCTCAACTTCCCCGGTCTTCGGCCCGAGCTGTATGAGGCAGAAACTCGTCCCACGTACGGTTCGGAGGCCGAGCCCCACCCCTGCAATAATGGTGCGGCTTAGGTCAACTAATACGAATAAGATACAGTTCACTCAACGATTGCCCTTGGGTCCCGAACTGCATATGGGGAAGGAACGTTGTTGTTTGCGAGGTCTCGATCATTTACATGGACCCACTTCTCATTCCATTTGTGTGAATTGGATGATTTATAAACCGTCCCCAACGAGCGAAAGGTTCATGTTTGAACATGATGAATCACTTCGTGCCGACCTGTTGCCCATAAACTTTCCTGCCTCATATGAGAATGGAAAACTGGAAGATTTTCTGCATCCGTGGATGAAGAATCATGAACATAAGAATTTCTGGTTTAGCATGTTCCCAGAAAGAAGATACTTTTTTTCCATTCGAGAAACGAGGAGCACGACTGAAGTGGCTATACATACAAATCCATTTACGGATCTATATGCTCCAATTGGAACTGGAAGTTCCAGAACTGGTGGCTGGTATACCACCATAATGAAATTGCCTTTTATTTTTAGTATTCGGATAGGATTTCTGTTGGCTTCATCGGGAGGCTCGCGTAGTTTGTTACGTCAACTCCAAAAGGATAAGTTGCATTGGAATCGAGAAAGTGTCGTTCATAATTGCATAAAAGGAGTCAAAATAGTGGCTGCGGCGCGTCGAGGGTCAACCTTTGATATCGAATAACCTTTCGAGCCTTCCCCAATGGATCTCTATCCTCCTTTGAAACCAATAGAAGTTCACTGACCATCCCTGTCAAACATAACCCAAGGTAGGATCGAGAGGAGAAGAATAGGACTCTTGCTAGTATCATAACCTCTCGATGGGAGAATGAAACCATTAGATTAGTGGAAAGAAGAAAGAATGGGAAGAAACCAGCCAACTTACCAAGAGGAAGAAATGATGACCACTTTTTGTATTATCTCGAAAGTTTTCATTGGATCTAGAAGTAATCACAACGTCACTTTTCGCCGGAGATTTCATGGTAGTTTCGGAAACTTCAATTGATTAATGAGGTCAGGAGACTCTATAATTCGAATGATATGTGGAGAGAGCGGGGCGTCTTACCCGCATCAATCGATACCATGGTGTCGCATATACACGAAGGTTATTCTTCATTTCATCCCAAATTGGTATACAAAACCTAGAAATATGGTAGGGGTGGTATGACTTTGTAGGAACATTTCACTCTGGAAAGGCAAGATGAGCTTGGCTATTTAAGTGCCAGGCGCCCACTCATCAATGCTGGTGATTGGCCTTGTATGGCTGCGCCATCTCTTCCAATAGATATACTACTTTTGAAAGCGTTAGCTAATATCTTAATGCGGGAGTTTCTAGTGATAAGAAACAATCTTCCGTCTAGATTATTTTATTATAATGAAATGTTGGATTACCACCAAAGGTTCTGGGATGGTCAAAGTGGTGTAGAGAAAATAGTCTGTGTCGATTTGAGTCATAGTATCCGGTATGTTTCTACTCCACGTCTATGGAATACCTTAAAGTGTCTACACAATCTGGGTGTAGAACTATAAGTGTCTTGAGCTTAGTACAAATTTACACTAGAGCTAGTACAAAGTTGAGACACTTATTTTGGGACGTAGGGAGTATAACATAGGGCGACATAGAACTAGCTCCAATTCATCAATGTAATGTAGGCATGTATTATGAATATAGTCATACGTGCTTATGGAAAAGAACTTGCATGACATCTTTTGTCCTACCCTCCCGTGGCAGCGGGGTCCTAGTGGAAACTAAGGGATATTAAGGCCTCCTTTTAATAGAGAACCGGAACAAAGCATTAACACATAATGAATACATGAACTCCTCAAACTACGGTCATCACCGAGAAGTATCCCGATTATTGTCACTTCGGGGTTGTCGGATCATAACACATAATAGGTGACTATAGACTTGCAAGATAGGATCAAGAACACACATATATTCATGAAAACATAATAGGTTCACATCTGAAATCATGCACCCGGGCCCTAGTGACAAGCATTAAGCATAGCAAAGGCATAGCAATAACAATCTCAGAACATAGTGGATACTAGGGATCAAACCCTAACAAAACTAACTCGATTACATGGTAAATCTCATTGAACCCATCACCGTCCAGCAAGCCTACGATGGAATTACTCATGCATGTCGGTGAGCATCATGAAATTGGTGATGGAGGATGGTTGTGACGCCCTCGATTCAATCGTACACTAATCATGCACGCAAATGTGTACGATCAAGATCAAGGACTCATGGGAAGATATCACAACACAACTCTACAAATAAAATAAGTCATACAAGCAACATAATACAAGCCGGGGGCCTCGAGGGCTCGAATACAAGTGCTCGATCATAGGCAGTCGTGGAAGCAACAATATCTGAGTCTGAGACATAAGTTAAACAGGGTGCCATAAGATGGCTAGCACAAAGCTGGGATCTGAGATCGAAGAGGGCAGGCCTCCTGCACAGGATCCTCCTAGGTCACTCCAGTGGTAAATCGCGGTGGGCTGCGTAGTAGTAGGCACCTCCGAGTAGTAGTCGTCATAGGCGGCGGCGTCGGCTCTGGGCTCCATCGTGCAGTTGCAGCAATCGAGTAGAGGTAGGGGAAAGGGGAACAAGGCAACCGTGAGTACTCATCCAAAGTACTGCAAGCAAGGAGCTACACTACATATGCATGGATATATGTGTAAAGGCCATATCGATGGACTGAGCTGCAGAATGCCGAGAATAAGAGGGGATAGCTAGTCTTAACGAAGACTAAACACGGACACTGTCTTGCAACAGGTAGGAGGGACGATCTGAAGTCCTCCAAGTAACATCATATAGCAATAATCCTACCGGCAATCCCTGCTCATATCCACGAGCGAGGCGCCCACCGGTTTGTATCGGCACTTGGAAGGGTGTGTTTTATCAAGTATCCGGTTCTAGTTGTCATAAGCTCAAGGTACAACTCCAAGTCGTCCTGTTACCGAAGATCACGGCTATCCGAATAGATTAACTTCCCTGCAGGGGTGCACCATCTTACCCAGCACGCTTGATCCCATTTGGCCGGACACACTTTTCTTGGTCATGCCCGGCCGCGTAAGATCAACACGTCGCAGCCCCACCTAAACTGTGAGAGGCCAACACGCGGTCTAAACCTAAGCTGCGAAGTGCAGGCCCATCATACGAGCACACACTGCACGTTCGCGTCTGTGACGGAAGCAGACCTAGCCCATGAGCGTTCGGTCCAATCCGGTAGCGCCGCTCCGTCGTGACGTCTGAAGTGCCGGTGATACCACGGCGCGGGATACCCATAACTACTCCCGTGTAGATGGTTAGTGCGTATAAGCTCGTAGCCAACCCGGATCAAATACCAAGACCTCGTTAAGCGTGTTAAGTAACATGAGCGCCCGAACAGGCTAGGCCCACCTCTCTCCTAAGCGGTCTCAACCTGCCCCGCTCCGCCTCAAAGATCCACTCATGGTGCTCCATCGGCCGACCGACTTTAGTCTCGCATGTATCATGTATAAGTATATAGTATATACCGTGATCAACTCCAGTGATCACGGCCCGATAATATACACGGCGAGCGGACAAGAAAGTAGGGCCACAGATGAAAGTACTAGCATCCTATACTAAGCATATAGGATTGCGGTAAGGTAACAACAAAGTTACAAGGACGGGCTATGCAGCAATATAGGAGTATCTGAAAACAAGTAACATGCTATGCTACTCTAATGCAAGCGGTGTAGATAAGAGTAAGCGATATCTGGTGATCAAGGGGGCTTGCACTGGTTGCTCGGCAAGAGAGGGTCGTCAACACCGTAGTCGAGCTGGCCAAGCCGCGACATCGGTCTCGTAGTCTACCAAGAGAAGAGGGGAAGAAACAATGAATACAGTAACAGATGCATAACGATGCATGACATGCCAAGAAGCGATGCTAGGCGTGCCCTAACGTGGTAAGAAGGGTCTTGGTTTAGGGGAAAACATCAGGAAGTTTTCCGGTTCGAACGTCTGTCGACGGATGAACGGAGAGGAAAGTTTGCAGGTTCGATAGGGTAGAGGCGTGTGGTGGACGAGCGGATTGCGTATCCGGATTCGTCTCGTCGTTACGAGCAACTTTCATGTTGAAATTATTTTAATCCGGATTACGGTTAAAAGATATGATTTTAAAAGATTTTATTAATTTATGGAATTTAATTAATTATTTAATTAATTACGAAAATGCATTTATGACATCAAGCATGATGTCATCTTGGCGTCATCGATCAACAGGGTTGGTGAGTCAACCCTGACAAGTGGGTCCGCATGTCATTCACTAATGACTAATTAACCTAATCGAGTTAATTAGCAATGATTAATTAGGTTAATTAATGATTAGGGGTTAATTAATTCAGAATTAATTAGATTAATTAATTACTTAATTAATTAATTAGATTAATTAATTAGTTAATTAATTTAATTCATTTTTATTTCCATTTTAATTCTCGTTTTAATTAAAAACGTGCTTTTGGGGGTGGGGGCCCCCTGTCAGGGGCCCAAGGCCCAACGGGCATCTTGGTGCTTGGCGTTATGGGCGATGCCCGAATCGGTGGCGCGATCCCGGGGATAGGGCGCGATCGAGGCGATGAGGCGCCGAGGCCACGAGGGAGGCAGGCAGCCCTGGCCACGCTGCCTTGACGGCCGTGGCGGCCGTGGCGAGTCGGGCGACAGCGGGGCAGTGGTTCGGGCGGGGCAGCAGCCGTCTTGAAACGAGGGCTTGGTCGGGGCGGCGAGGGCGCGAAGCAGAACGAGGGGCTCGGCGCCGCTAGGGGCGCCGGAGGGTCGCCGTCGGAGGAAGGGGGGAGACCATGCGGTGGCGGGCCGTCAGACCCGGCGGCCGGATCCAGCAGAGAAAAGGAGAGGGCAGGGGGGGTGCGTGGCCGTGGTGGCAGGCGAGCAGCAGACAGGGCGGTCGAGAACCTGGCGTTGGAGAGAGAAGGGGAGCCGGGGGGAACGGTGCGGTGGCGGGGCGGTCGCCGACGGGGAAGGGGAAGAAGAGGGGGCCTCACGGGGGGCAGGTCTCGCAACGGGCTCGGTGAGGCGACGATGACCGTCGGGGGAGGGTCGGGAGGCGCTTGCGCCGTGAGTCGGGAGGTGGAGGCCGAGCCGGACATGGCAGCGGTCGCTTCGGGCTCGGGGCGACGGAGGGGAGGAGGGGCTCCTAGGCGGGCGGGGAGGAGGAGGTCCGAGGCGGCGGGGGCGGCGGGGGCCGCCGACGAGGTGGGAGAGGCTTGGCGGAGGGGGGCTCGGTCGGGGTCTCTCGCCCCGATCCGATCGAGGAGAGAGGCGAGGGAGGCGAGGGCGTGGGGAGGAGTGGGGTGGCGGCTAGGGTTAGCCGCGGAGTGGGGGGGGTTATGCGGCGGGGGGGCGGCGGGCGATGGGCCGACCTGTGGGGAGAAGGGAATGGGCCAAGTGGGGAGAGGGAGGGCTCTTTGGGCCAGGGGGTTTCCCCTTTGATTTATTTTTGTTTTCTCTTTTTATTATTTTTCCTTTTCTGTTTTTAGTTTATTTAAAATGCCAGAGCATTTTATAAAATTTAGTGCACCCCACCAATATTAGGTTAGCTATTTTAGATAACCCCCGAACATTTTAGAATTTGTTTCCGAAACCTTTTATCGTTTGTTTCAGTTTTGATTTTTGTTTTAGGACGGGTTCGAATCAAAGAGAGGTTAATTAACATAACCGGGGTGATTACTGTTCCCTAATCATCCGGGTGTTACAAATCTCCTCCACTACAAGAAATCTCGTCCCGAGATTTAGGAGGTAGAAGGGAAGAGTGCGGGATATTCATCTCGAAGACGATCCTCGCGTTCCCGGTGGCCGTCTTGAGTGATTCGACCATGGACTTTGAGAACTTGATCGCTTTCCGGCGTGTGCGGCGTTCAGCAGTCGAGAATACGGACGGATGCTCTTTATAGGAGAGGTCTGTTGCAATTCGAGCACTTCGTGGTCCTTCGCTCGGATTGGGTCCTTGAAGCAGCGTCGGAGTTGGGACACGTGGAACACATCGTGAACACGAGAAAGGTTGGCGGAAGCTCCGATTGATATGCCACTTTTCCGCCTTTCGAGAATAGTGAAAGGGCCAATATAGCGAGGCGCTAACTTGCCCTTGATCCCGAAGAGGTGAGCACCCTTCATTGGTGTAACACGAAGATAGGCCTTTTCGCAAAGTTGATAGACCATGTCTTTGTGATAGCGGTCATAATTACTCTTTTAGAGACCGAGCGGTCTTGAGATTCTCGCGAATAATGCGGACTTGTTCTTGGCATGTTGGATAATATCCGGACCGAAGAGTGGGCGTTCCCGATTTCGACCAGTTCGAGAGGGTTGGCACTTTCGTCCATATAACACTTCGAAGGGGCCATCTTCGACTAGCTTGATAGCTATTATTATAAGAGAACTCAGCATACGGGAGAGATTCCTCCCATTTCTTGCGAATGAAGCGACACAAGCTCGAAGCATGTCTTGAGAATTTGGTTGACACGTTCAACTTGCCCTTGAGGCTGCGGATGAAACGCAGATCTTGAAAGATAAATGAGTCCCCATAGCTTCTTGAAAACTTGCCCGAATCTTGAAGTGAATAAGCTGCCACGGTCCAAAGCGATAACCGGTGGAATACCGTGAAGTGAAACAATTCTGGACATATAGGCGTTGCAAGCTGGCTAGCGATGATCGTTTCTTTGACCGCCGAAAATGTGCAACTTTAGAAAGCGGTCAATGGCGACAAGAATTGCATCATTACCTTTCTGCGATTTGGGAAATCCGTGGCGAAGTCCATTTCAACATGGTCCCATTTCCATTCGGGAATAGAGATAGGCTGCAGGGTTCAAGAGGCCTTTGATGTTCTGCTTTGATCTGACGGCAAAGCGTCACACTCGAAACATAGCGAGCAATGTCACGCTTCATATTAGACCACGGAATCTCGGCGAATGTCTTGATACATCTTTGTACTGCCGGGGTGGATACATAGAGGCGTATCATGAGCTTCTTGCATAACCTTCGAGTCATATTCAGATTTTCCTTCTTACATGGCACCACTAGGCGGCCTTTGAAGTACAAAGCGCCATCATCGGCAATAGTGAAGGATGAGGATTTCCTTTCGATGTCTTGTTTAAGCTTGTAGACTTGAGTCAAATCCTGCATTGTCTTTATGGTGCCACGAGATCGGGTTCAACAGCCAGGTATAAAGGAACCACTGGGAACAACACGGAGATTCATCTTGCGGAACTCCGGAGGAGGGGAGCGAGTGCACCGGAGGAACAATATGGAGGTTCAGCCTTCTGAATTCTTCAACAAGTGGGGCTGAACTTGGTGAACTGAAGGTGGTTTTGATAAGACTTGCGGCTCAAGGCATCAGCCATTACATTAGCCTTGCTGGCGTATAGGAAATACCCAAATCAAAGTTCTGCAGCAGTCTCCATCCATCTCTGCGGCGGAGGTTCAGGTCTGGCTGAGTAAATAGATACTTCAGACTTTGGTGGTCGGTGAAGATCTATAGCGATTACCGAGAAGGTAATGTCGCCATTGCTTTAGCGCATGAATGACAGCAGACAAGTTCGAGGTCATGAACTGGGTAGTTCTCCTCGTGAGGGCGCAATCTGTCGAGAGGCATAAGCAACCACTTTGCGCTCTTGCATTAGGACACCGCCTAAACCTTGACGAGATGCGTCGCGATAAATGACGAAGTCCTTCTTAGTATCGGGAGGAGCTAGCACCGGGCGGTCGTCGACTTGTCTTTGAGTGCTGGAAACTTTCGACATTTATCATCCATTGGAATTTGGCGCCTTATGCAGCAAGTTAGTCGAGGCTCGGCAATCTTGGAGAAGTTCTCGACGAATCGACGGCAATAGTGGCGAGACCGAGAAAACTTCGACTTATGCGTTCTTGGAGGAGTCAATCGAGAATAGCTGAACTCGTTCGGGGTTGGGCAATACCATCCTTAGAGATGACATGTCCAAGGTAGGTTACTTGGAAGCCGAATTCACACTTGGAGAATTTGGCATAGAATTGATGCTCTCGTAGCTTTTCCGGCACAAGGCGAAGATGTTCAGCATGTTCTTCTTCATTCTTGGAATAGATCGGGATATCATCCGGATAAACCACGACGAACTTGTCGAGGTAATCCATGAATATATAGTTCATCGGTGAGAGAAGGTGGCTGGAGCATTGGTTAAGCGAAAGACATGACGGTGTACTCGTATGAACCATAGCGAGTCACAAATGCGGTCTTGGGGATATCCTCCTCGCGAACACGGATCTGGTGGTAACCCAACCTCAAGTCGAGTTTCGAGAACAGCGACGAACCAGCCAATTGATCATAAAGATCATTGATCCGAGGAAGAGGATACTTATTCGAATGGTAGCTTGATTTATAGGACGGTAGTCTTGGACCAATCGGTTTGTCCCATCCTTCTTCTTGACAAAGAGAAGGTGCTCCCCAAGGTGAGCAACTTGGGCGAATGAAACCGCTTTGAAGAGATTTGTCGATTTCCTCCTTTAGTTCAAGGAGTTCATGCGGCGGCATCTTGTAGGGGCGCTTGGCTATAGGAGTGGTGCACGGTTTCAAGTCGATGGCGAATTGACAGCTCTAGCGGGGAATCCTGGAAGTTCTTCAGAAAGAGCGTCTTGGAAATCATAAGCAGCAGGAATGTTTTCAATTCCCTCGAGGGTGCGGCGTTCAATGCATTCAATGCATAGAGACTTGCCTCGGCATCTTGGACCGACGAGCATTGTAGCTACGATTTCATCGAAGGGTGTAGCAGATGGGACGGTCTTAGTGGCGCATAAGCGATTGGCGCCGTATCGCTTTTAACCAATCCATCCCCAAAATGAGGTCGATGTTAGGCGTCTTGAGGATAATGGAGGAGGCATAGAATTCCAGCCCTTGATTTCCACGGGGCGTCGGCGCCAACCATGGAGGTTTGACATTGTCCCAATGGGGTTTTACCACTACCGAAGAGTTCATCTCTTCACACTTAATGTCGTGCTTGTATGCAAAGTCTTGAGACATGAATGAATCGATGCTCTGAATCGAATAAAAGCAGATCTGAGTCTGAATTTACGAGGAGTGTACCCATCACGATGGCAGGCTGGTCTTGAGCTTCATTCAGATCAACGTGGTTGGCTGAGCTTGCCCATAAGACTTGCCGGTGTTGTTGCGGTTCGGTTGTTTCCACGGCCAGCGCTTTGGAAGGGCGATTGATTACGGTTACGGTTGCATTCTCTAGCACGGTGCCCTGGCTGTCCTTTGAAGCATAAGCCATTATTGGGTGTGGGAGCAGGAGCTTGGGGTGGTGGAGCTGGAAGCTTGGCTGCTTAGTTGTAGGCGGGCGAGGTGTAGCATAGTTCGCTTTGAAGCGGTGCATTCGGTGGTACATGCTGTTGGGAATCCATATCTTGCGCCTGCGAGGACGGGCCGAAGATGAGCCGTGTCGCAGTTGCGCTTAGAGCTCTGGTATTCCTGCAGACCAGTTTCGACATTGATAGCTTTGTTCACCAAGGTGGTGAAATCAGCAAAGTCGTGCACTAGAAGTGCGAGCTTGATGTCGACTTGAAGGCCGTCACGGAACTTCTCTTGTCTGCGTGCATCGGTTGCAATATCCTCTTGACATAGCGAGACAAGTCCAGAACTCTCCGATAGGCTTGATCTTGTTGCCTTGGGTGAGATGCGGAACTCACGCTTCTTCGGTCCATGACCCCTTGAGGATGAAGCGGGCACGGAAGGCAGCCGGAAGTCGGCGGTGATGAGTGTTCAAGCTGGCGAGAGTCGCGGTGGCTGTCCCACCATTGAGCTGCGGGTCCCTTCGGGAAGAAGGAAGCAAAAGTGACATAGCTGGCGGGGCTACATCAGCAGACTCCATCTCATAGGTGATGTCACGGAGCGATCATCGACATCCGATGGCTGAGTTGAGCTGCGGTACACGCTGGGGTTGAGCGTATGAAATCCTGCGAGTTGTCCCGTTTGGGTGTTGATGCATATTGGGGCGGAGGCGAGCCATCATGTTCTCCATGAGCTGGCGATTCATCTCGAGCTGTTGGATCATACCAGCCATGTACTCGGCGGTGGTGGGAAGTTGGCCCCACGACCACGACCTGCTGGCCTAACCATCCTGCTATTATATAACGAGGTAGTTCAGCATTTGAGAAATTAAGCAAGAGACAGGAATCATTCATGATGAAACATGCATAATGAAAGCGCATGATGGGAACTACATAGTAGTTGGCATATCTTACAAAAGGAATCATGCATAGAGTTCGATACATAGAGTCCGATTACATAGACTACTACATCATAGGCGGCACACAGGCTCATGGCGAATACATCAAATACTAAGAAGCAAGTCTACATCAGTCCCACGATGCTGCGGAGGTAGTAGTAGCTGAAAGCTGATAGTCGGCGGTGGATAGTCCTCCACGTCGGTGACACAGGGGCCGCGGATACTCGGTGATGAATCCGGCGTCCGGTGGCGAGAAAAGGGCCAAGTGCGGAGAGTAGCCTCCACGTCCGCCAACCAACACCTGGGCATCACGGTCTGGCGGGGTAGATCGCAGAAGCGCGCAGCTCTCCGGATCGGACAAAGGGTGCATCGGCGTCGAGCGCAGTAGAGGTCTTGACGGGTGATGTACAACTTCGTGGCGAAGAGCCGGTTAGCTCGATCCAGCCCATCGGCATGCGAACAAAGTTACGATGGTGGAAGGGCTCTCTGGTGACGATGGTGTAGGCAGCGGTGTAGTAACCCTCCTCACCAACATCGACGCGATAGCAATGTGCACGAAGGGGAGGTGTCCAACTCTCGATACTCGCGCGAAGGCGTGTCGAGCAGCATAAGCAACATCGTGGACTGCCATATCGATGGTCACTCCAACACCATGTGCGGTGTGCAAGCCGATGAGTGGACTCGTACTCCGAGTAGAGGTGGGCGATGGCGCTGATCTGCTCTGGTTATAGTCTGGTACTCCTCATAGGCGGTGTACTCGGGGTGCCAGCGATAACCGGATAGGTCATCATCTCGGCTAGCACCGGTGATCCCGAGCACCAATGGCCGTCGTGTGGCGCACGACCTGCCTCGTGGGTTCCATCCGAAAACAAAGGCGTTTCAAAGGAGTCAAATGACGGTGTGGAAATTGCTCAAATACAATTCCAAAAACAACTTAGGCTATATCCAACTTTGGGGTGAATGCGGTCACGGGATCCTAGTGATAGTTAGTAAAATCGTTTAACCCGAGTAGAAGAGAGTTCAGAGTCCCGAGTAAAGGTCGAGGAGTAAAAGATCCTAGTACCACCCGATGGCGGCGTGGGCCCGTAAGGCACACAGCCAAGTTAGTAAAAGTTTTGCAATGTCTAGACTCGACTTCGGCCAAGGAGTGTGGAAGGGGGATTCCTACAGGCAGTCGGCTCTGATACCAACTTGTGGCGCCCTCGATTCAATCGTACACTAATCATGCACGCAAATGTATGCGATCAAGATCAAGGACTCACGGAAGATATCACAACACAACTCTACAAATAAAATAAGTCATACAAGCAACATAATACAAGCCGGGGCCTCGAGGGCTCGAATACAAGTGCTCGATCATGAGCGAGTCGTGGAAGCAACAATATCTGAGTAGACATAAGTTAAACAAGGTGCCATAAGATGGCTAGCACAAAGCTGGGATCAGATCGAAGAGGAGCAGGCCTCTGCACAGGATCCTCCTAGGTCACTCACAGTCGTCGTCGGTGGGCTGCACGTAGTAGTAGGCACCTCCGAGTAGTAGTCGTCATAGGCGGTGGCGTCGCTCTGGGCTCCATCGTCTGGTTGCAGCAATCGAGTAGAGGTAGGGAAAGGGGAACAAGGCAACCGTGAGTACTCATCCAAAGTACTACTTAAGCAAGGAGCTACACTACATATGCATGGATATATGTGTAAAGGCCATATCGGAGGACTGAACTGCAGAATGCCGAATAAGAGGGGATAGCTAGTCTTAACGAAGACTACGCCACGGACACTGTCTTGCAACAGGTAGGAGGGACGATCTGAAGTCCTCCAAGTAACATCATATAGCAATAATCCTACCCGCAATCCCTGCTCATATCCCCGAGCGAGAGCGACCACGGTTGTATCGGCACTTGGAAGGTGTGTTTTATCAAGTATCCGGTTCTAGTTGTCATAAGCTCAAGGTACAACTCCAAGTCGTCCTGTTATCGAAGATCACGGCTATCCGAATAGATTAACTTCCTGCAGGGTGCACCATCTTACCCAAAGACGCTTGATCCCATTTGGCGGACACACTTTCTGGGTCATGCCCGGCGCGTAAGATCAACAAGTCGCAGCCCCACCTAGGCACAACAGAGAGGCCAACACGCGGTCTAAACCTAAGCGCAGCAGTGCAGGCCCATCGCCTGAGCACACACTGACGTTCGCGTCTGTGACGAAGCAGACCTAGCCCAGCGAGCGTTCAGTCCAATCCGGTAGCGCCGCTCCGTCGTGACGTCTGAAGTGCCGGTGATACCACGACGCGGGATACCCATAACTACTCCGCGTAGATGGTTAGTGCGTATAAGCTCGTAGCCAACCCAGATCAAATACCAAGACCTCGTTAAGCGTGTTAAGTAACATGAGCGCCCGAACAGGCCAGGCCCACCTCTCTCCTAGGCGGTCTCAACCTGCCTCGCCGCTCCGCCTCAAAGATCCACTCATGGGTGCTCCATCAGCCGACCCGACTTTAGTCTCGCATGTATCATGTATAAGTATATAGTATATACCCGTGATCAACTCCCGAGTGATCACGGCCCGATAGTATAGCACGGCAGACGGACAAGAAAGTAGGGCCACAGATGAAAGTACTAGCATCCTATACTAAGCATATAGGATTGCAGGTAAGGTAACAACAAAAGTTACAAGGACAGGCTATGCAGCAATATAGGAGTATCCGAAAACAGTAACATGCTATGCTACTCTAATGCAAGCAGTGTAGATAAGAGTAGGCGATATCTGGTGATCAAGGGGGGGGCTTGCCTGGTTGCTCTGGCAAGAGAGAGGGGTCGTCAACACCGTAGTCGAAGCGCCACAGTGCAGCGTCGGTCTCGTAGTCTACCGAAGAGAAGAGGGGGAAGAAACAATGAATACACGGTAAAAGATGCATAACGATGCATGACATGCCAAGAAGCGATGCTAGGCGTGCCCTAACGTGGTAAGAAGGGTACTGGTTTAGGGGGGAAAACATCCGGGAAGTTTTCCCGGTTCCGGACGTCTGTCAGACAGATGAACCGGAGAGGAAAGTTTGCAGGTTCGATAGGGTAGAGGCGTGTGGTGGACGAACGGACTGCGTATCCGGATTCGTCTCGTCGTTCTGAGCAACTTTCATGTTGAAATTATTTTAATCCGGATTACGGATTAAAAGATATGATTTTTAAAAGATTTTATTAATTTCTGGAATTTAATTAATTATTTAATTAATTACGAAAATGCATTTATGACATCAACATGTTGTCATGCTGACATCATCAGTCAACAGGGTTGACTGAGTCAACCCTGACAGGTGGGTCCCGCATATCATTCACTAATGACTAATTAACCTAATCAGAGTTAATTAGCAATGATTAATTAGGTTAATTAATGATTAGGGGTTAATTAATTTAGAATTAATTAGATTAATTAATTACTTAATTAATTAATTAATTATTTATTTAGTTAATTAATTTAATTCATTTTTATTTCCATTTTAATTCTCGTTTTAATTAAAAACGTGCTTTTGGGGGTGGGGGCCCCCTGTCAGTGGCCCAAGGCCCAACGGGCATGCGGGTGCGGGCGTTCCGGGCGATGCCCGAATCGGTCGGGCGCGATCCGAGGATAAGGCGCGATCGAGGCGACGGGGCGCCGAGGCCACGAGGGCAGCTGCATGCCGCCACGGCTGGCGACGTGACGGCAGCAGAAGCAGCGCCGTGAAGTCGAGGCGACAAGCGGGGCAGTAGTTCAGGCAGGGCGGCCGTGCGGGGGGAACGAGGGCTCGGTGGGGCGGCGAGGGCGCCGAGCAGGGGAACGAGGGCTCGGGCGCCACTAAGGCGCGGAGGTCGCCGTCGGAGGAAGGGGGGGGAGACCATGCGGTGAACGGGCGGTCAGGCCACGGCCGGATCCGCGGGAAAAGGAGAGAGCACGCGGGGTGCGCAGCCGTGGGCGGCCGAAGCCAGACAGGGCAGTCGGGGGCCACGGCGTTGGAGAGGAGAAGGGGAGCTGGGGGAACGGTGCGGTGGCGGAGCGTCGCCGACGGGGAAAGGGGAGAGAGGGGCCTCACGGGGGCGGGTCTCGCAACAGGCTCGGTGAGGGGCGGCGATGACCGTCGGGGAGGGGGTCGGGGGCGCTTGCGCCCGTGAGTCGGGAGGTGGAGGCCGAGCGGACCAAGGCGTGATCGCTTCGGGCTCGGGGCGACGGAGGAGGAGGGCTCCTAGGCGGCGACAGGGAGGAGGGAGGTCAGGCGGCGGGGGCGGGGGGGGCCGCCCGACGAGGTGGGAGAAAGCCTTGGCGGAGGGGGCTCGGTCGGGGTCTCTCCGCCCCGATCCGATCGGAGAGGCGAGGAGGGGGCGTGGGGGAGGGTGGGGTGGCGGCTAGGGTTAGCCATGAGTGGGGGGTTATGCGGCGGGGGGCGGCTGGGCGATGGGCGGCCCGGGGAAGGAATGGGCCAAGTGGGGAGAGGGAGGGCTGCTTTGGGCAGGGGTTTCCCCCTTTGATATATTTTTGTTTTCTCTTTTTATTATTTTTCCTTTCCTGTTTTTAGTTTATTTAAAATGCCAGAGCATTTTATAAAATTTAGTGCACCCCACCAATATTAGGTTAGCTATTTTAGATAACCCCCGAACATTTTAGAATTTGTTTCCGAAACCTTTTATCGTTTGTTTCAGTTTTGATTTTTGTTTTAGGGCGGGTTCGAATCAAAAGAGGTTAATTAACATAACCGGGTGATTCTGTTCCCTAATCATCCGGTGTTACAAATCTCCTCCACTACAAGAAATCTCGCCCCGAGATTTAGGAGGTAGAAGGGAAGAGTGCGGGATATTCATCTCGAAGACGATCCTCGCATTCCCAGGTGGCTTCGTCTTCAGAGTGATTCGACCACTGGACTTTGAGGAACTTGATCGCCTTCTGGCGTGTGCGGCGTTCAGCTTGGTCGAGAATACGGACGGATGCTCTTTATAGGAGAGGTCTGTTGCAATTCGAGCACCGTGGTCCTTTGCTCGGATTGGGTCCTTGAAGCAGCGTCGGAGTTGGGACACGTGGAACACATCGTGAACACGAGAAAGGTTGGCGGAAGCTCCATTGATATGCCACTTTTCCACGCCTTTTCCGAATAGTGAAAGGGCCAATATAGCGAGGCGCTAACTTGCCCTTGATCCCAAGCGGTGAGCACCCTTCATTGGTGTAACACGAAGATAGGCCTTTTCGCCGAGTTGATAGACCATGTCTTTGTGATAGCGGTCATAATTACTCTTTTGACGAGATCGAGCGGTCTTGAGATTCTCGCGAATAATGCGGACTTGTTCTTGGCATGTTGGATAATATCCGGACCGAAGAGTGGACGTTCCCCAGTTTCTGACCAGTTCAGAGGGGTTCGGCACTTTCGTCCATATAACACTTCGAAGGGGCCATCTTGAGACTAAGCTTGATAGCTATTATTATAAGAGAACTCAGCATCGGAGAGATTCCTCCCATTTCTTGCGAATGAAGCGACACAAGCTCGAAGCATGTCTTGAGGATTTGGTTGACACGTTCAACTTGCCCTTGAGACTGCGGATGAAACGCGGTACTGAAAGATAAATGAGTCCCCATAGCTTCTTGAAAACTTGCCCAGAATCTTGAAGTGAATAAGCTGCCACGGTCCGAACTGATAACCAGTGGAATACCGTGAAGTGAAACAATTCTGGACATATAGAGCGTTGCAAGCTGGCTAGCAGTGATCGTTTCTTTGACCGCCAGAAAATGTGCAACTTTAGAAAGCCGGTCAATGACGACAAGAATTGCATCATTACCTTTCTGCGATTTGGGAAATCCGGTGGTGAAGTCCATTTCAACATGGTCCCATTTCCATTCGGGAATAGAGATAGGCTGCAGGGTTCCGGCAGGCCTTTGATGTTCTGCTTTGATCGACGGCAAGCGTCACACTCGTAAACATAGCGAGCAATGTCCTGCTTCATATTAGACCACGGAATCTCGGCGAATGTCTTGATACATCTTTGTACTGCCAGGTGGATACATAGAGGCGTATCATGAGCTTCTTGCATAACCTTCCGAGTCATATTCAGATTTTCCTTCTTACATGGCACCACTAGGCGGCCTTTGAAGTACAAGGCGCCATCATCGGCAATAGTGAAGGATGAGGATTTCCTTTCACGATGTCTTGTTTAAGCTTGTAGACTTGAGTCAAATCCTGCATTGTCTTTATGGTGCCCACGAGATCGGGTTCAACAGCCAGGTATAAAGGAACCACGGGGAACAACACGGAGATTCATCTTGCGGACCTCCGGAGGGGAGCGAGTGCACCGGAGGAACAATATGGAGGTTCAGCCTTCTGAATTCTTCAACAAGGGGATCGGGCGCGATCCGAGGCGACTGGGGCGCCCGAGGCCCTGGGCCGACGCGGCTTGCCACGACCACGCTGACGACGGCGGGCAGCGGCGCCAGCGAAGTCGGGCGGCAGCGGGCCGGTAGTTCAGGCGGGGCAGCGCCGTCTTGGGAACGAGGGGCTCGGTGGGGCGGCGAGGGCGCCGAAGCGGGGGACGAGGGCTGGGCGCCGCTAAAGCGCCGGAGGGTCGCCGTCGGAGGAAGGAAGAGACCATGCGGTGGCGGGCGGTCAGGCCACGGGCCGGATCCGCAGGGAAAAGGAGAGGAACGGGGGGTGCTGCAGCCGTGGTGGCCGAGCAGCGGCAGGGCGGTCGGGGCCACGGCGTTGGAGAGGAGAAGGGGGAGCCGGGGGACCGGTGCGGTGGCCGGAGCGGTCGCCGACGGGGGAAGGGGGAAGAGAGGGGGCCTCACAGGGGGGAGCCGGGTCTCGGCAACGGGCTCGGTGAGGGGCGACGATGACCGTCGGGGAGGGGGTCGGGGGAGCGCTTGCGCCGGCGAGTCGGGGAGGTGGAGGCCGAGCCGGACCCGGCGCGGCGGTCCTTCAGGCTCGGGGCGACGGAGGAGGAGGGGCTTCTAGGCGGCGACGGGGAGGAGGGAGGTCCGGGCGGGGGGGCGGCGGGGCCGCCGACGAGGTGGGAGAGGCGGCGGAGGGGGGCTCGGTCGGGGGTCTCCGCCCCGATCCGATCGAGGAGAGGCGAGGAGGGGGCGTGGGGGAGGAGTGGGGTGGCGGCTAGGGTTAGCCGCGGAGTGGGGGGGTCGGCGGGGGCTGGGCGATGGGCGGCCTGTGGGGAAGGGAATGGGCCAAGTGGGGAGAGGGAGGGCTCTTTGGGCAGGGGTTCCCCCTTGATTTATTTTTGTTTTCTCTTTTTATTATTTTTCCTTTTCTGTTTTTAGTTTATTTAAAATGCCAGAGCATTTTATAAAATTTAGTGCACCCCACCAATATTAGGTTAGCTATTTTAGACAACCCCTGAACATTTTAGAATTTGTTTCCGAAACCTTTTATCGTTTGTTTTAGTTTTGATTTTTGTTTTAGGACGGGTTCGAATCAAAGAGAGGTTAATTAACATAACCGGGGTGATTACTGTTCCCTAATCATCCGGGTGTTACAATGGTTGATGATGACGACGGCGATGAATCCCCTCTCCGGAGCCCCGAACGGACTCCAGATCAGCCCTCCCGAGAGAGATTAGGGCTTGGCGGCGGCTCCGTATCGTAAAACGCGATGAAACTTTCTCTCTGTTATTTTTCTCCGTGAAATAGATTATATGGAGTTGGAGTTGAGGTCGGTGGAGCCTCTGGGGGCCCACAATACAGGGGGGCGCGCCCAGGTGGGTGGGCGCGCCTCCCACCCTCGTGGATAGGGTGTGGGCCCCCTGGTCTTGATTCTTTCGCCAGTATTTTTTATATTTTCCAAAACTTGTCTCCGTGGATTTTCAGGTCATTCCGAGAACTTTTGTTTTCTACACATAAAACAACATCCTGGAAGTTCTGCTGAAAACAGCGTCAGTCCGGGTTAGTTTCATTCAAATCATGCAAGTTAGAGTCCAAAACAAGGGCAAAAGTGTTTGGAAAAGTAGATACGTTGGAGACGTATCAACTCCCCCAAGCTTAAACCTTTGCTTGTCCTCAAGCAATTCAGTTGATAAACTAAAATTGATAAAGAAAAACTTTTACAAACTCTATTTGCTCTTGTTGTTGTAAACATGTAAAGCCAACATTCAAGTTTCAGCAAGTATTATGAACTAACCATACTCATAATAACATCTAGGTCTCACAATTACTCATATCAATGGCATTATCAGCTAGTGAGCCATAATAATAAAACTCGGATGACAACACTTTCTCAAAACAATCATAACATGATATAACAAAATGGTATCTCGCTAGCCCTATCTGAGACCGCAAAACATAAATGCAGAGCACCTTTAAAGATCATGTACTGACTAAACATTGTAATTCTTGGTAAAAGAGATCCAGTCAAGTGATACCCAATATAAACCAATAGTAATGAATGCAAATGACAGTGTACTCTCCAGCGGGTGCTTTTAATAAGAAGGTGATGACTCAACATAAAAGTAAATATATAGGCCCTTCGCAGAGGGAAGCAGGGATTTGTAGAGGTGCCAGAGCTCGATTTTAAAATAGAGATTGAATAACATTTTGAGCTGCATACTCTCACTGTCAACGCAACAACTATGAGATGGTTGTATCTTTCATACTACATGCATTATAGGCAGTTCCCAAACAGAATGGTAAAAGTTTATACTCCCCCTGCTCGAAACAATGAGTGCCTCCAACTAACAACAGCCCTGGAGGAGTTTTGTTTAATTATATTGATTTGCTTTGATCTTTTTGGATCATGGGACTGGGCATCCCGGTTACCGACCCTTTCTCGTGAATGATGAGCGGAGTCCACTCCTCTTGAGAATAACCCACCTAGCATGGAAGATATAGGCAGCCCTAGTTGAAACATGAGCTGCTCGAGCATACAAAACAGAATTTCATTTGAAGGTTTGGAGTTTGGCACATACAAATTGACTTGGAATGGCAGGTAAATACCGCATATAGGTAGGTATGGTGGACTCATATGGAACAACTTTGGGGTTTAAGGAGTTTGGATGCACAAGCAATATTCCCGCTTAGTACAGGCGAAGGCTAGCAAAAGACGGGGAAGCGACCAACTGAGAGAGCGACAACAGTCATAAACATGCATTAAAATTAATTCACACCGAGTACAAGCATGAGTTGGATATAATCTACCATGAACATAAATATCAGGAAGGCTATGTTGTTTTGTTTCAACTACATGCGTGAACATGTGCCAGGTCGAGTCACTCAATACATCCAAAGGAGGATACCATCCCATCATACCACATCATAATCATTCTAATAGCATGTTGGCACGCAAGGTAAACCATTATAACTCATAGCTAATCAAGCATGGAACAAGCAACTATAATCTCTAAATGTCATTGCAAATATGTTTACTTCATAATAAGCTGAATCAGGAACGATGAACTCATCATATTTACAAAAACAAAAGAGGTCGAGTTCATACTAGCTTTTCTCATCTCAATCAGTCCATCATATATCGTCATTATTGCCTTTCACTTGCATGACCGAACGATGTGTAAAATAATAATAGTGCACGTGCATTGGACTAAGCTAGAACCTGCAAGCATTCAACTCAAGAGAGAAGACAAAGTAATATGGGCTCTAAGTTAAATAATCAATCATGCAAATGAGAGCCACTAAACAATTTCAATATGGTCTTTTACTCTCGACCCCCAAAGGAAAGAAAAGAAAATAAGACTATTTACACGGGAAAGCTCCCAACAAGCAAGAAGAAGAACGAGAAATCTTTTTGGGTTTTCATTTTAATTCTACTACAAGCATGGAAATTAAACTAACTATTTTTTTGGTTTTTCTTAAGGTTTATCAAACACACAAGAAGAAAGCGAAAAAAAATTAAAACTAGCATGGATAATACAATGAAAGAGTATGAGCACAGACGACTAGAATAGTGTGTGAACATGAATGTAAAGTTGGTGAGAAATACGTACTCCCCAAGCTTAGGCTTTTGGCCTAAGTTGGTCTAATGCAAAGGGTAGCCTGGTTGATATCCGTAGTTGTAACTGGGGTCGTACTGAGATGCAGCAGCAAATGCCTCCTGAGCTGCGGCATGCTAGCAAGCCGCCTCCGCTGTCCCCTCGTGTTCAGCTGCTTCCTCCCTGGTAACAACGTATCTTCCTTTTGCCTGGTAATCAAAAAGGAAAGGAGCGAGAAGAGTAACATGGACAGCGCTACGTCTATCAAAGATTAGTCGATACTGGAGGAATTGTTCATTCCTCTTAAGAAAATGATGTTGGACCATAGCGTCGTAATCTAAATAAGCAGGAGGCAACATCATATCCCCCTCTCGTGGAGCTATACCAAGATAATTTGCCACACGGGTCGCATAAATTCCTCCAAATAAATCTCCAGCTCTACCATTATTATGCAACATACGTGCAACTATTGCCCTCAAGTTTATAATCTTTATAACCTAACATGGCACTCTTGAGGACACAAAGGTCAGGGACACACATATGACATGCTTCATCTTTACCGTTAATGCATCTACCAATGAAGAGAGCAAAATAATGTATAACAGGGAAATGAATGCTCCCTATGGCAGCTTGTGCAATGTCCCTAGATTCTCCCACAGTAATACTAGCAAGAAAATCTCTAAATTCAGATTTGTGGGGATCATTAATATTACCCCACTGCGGAAGTTTGCAAGAAGTTGTAAAATCCTCTAAGTCCATGGTATAAGATGTATCATAGATATCAAATAGGACACTCGGAGAATTACGTGTAAATTTATATTTAAACCTTCGCACAAATGAATCAGTCAATTGATAGTACTGAGGACACTTATCTTGTAAGAAATCCTGCAGATCGGCATTACGCACATATGCGTCAAATTCCTGCTTAAAGCCTGCTTTGACCATAAAATCGTCGGATGGCCACTCACAAGCTCGTACTTCTGCGTCCCTCGGTAGTTCATCGTCTTGCTCACGTATAGCAATCCTGGGTCCTTTCTTTAATGAGGAACCACCTTGGTACATTCTCCTAGACATAATTCTTTTTCTGAAAAAATTCCTGAAATTTTAGTAACTTCAAAATAAAAGTGAATAAAATTAAACAAGATTGGTAGCAACTACTCCTACAAGTACCTAGAGCCTATATCATGCATTAGAATTATTTGGGACCTCATAAATTTAACATGCAAGCTCAAGAACATGGTCACCTATGCAGCAAAAATTTGCAATGAATAAAGCACTAGAACAAAAACTAATTGGACCAATGGAGGAGTCGCATACCAAGCACCAATCTCCCAAAGCAATTTTGTGAATGGAGGTTTGAGCAAGGAGATCGAAAATCACAGCAAAATGAGCTAGAACTCGTGCTTGAGCTGGATGGGGATTTTTTTGGGAAGAAGATGGAGTGTCTGGGTGCTGGCATAAGTGGAGGGGGGCCACCGGGGGCCCATGAGACAGGGGGGCGCGCCTAGGGGGTGTGGGCGCGCCCTCTATCCTCGTGGCCTGGTGCTTGCCCCTCCTGTAGTGATTTCAGTGCTTAAAATCATCAAATATTCCATAAAAAATCATACTAAATTTGAAGGGCATTTGGAGCATTTTTATTTTCGGGATATTTTTTATTGCACGGATAATTCAGAAAACAGACGGATAATACTATTTTTGCTTTAATTAATCTAAATAACAGAAAGTAAAAAGAGGGTACAGAAGGTTTTGCCTTCTAGTTTCATCCATCTCATGATCATCAAAATGAATCCACTAACAAGGTTGATCAAGTCTTGTTAACAAACTCATTCCGAATAACACGGAACCGGAGAAGTTTCGAATAACACTAAGTTACCTCAACGGGGATATGAACATCCCCAATAATAAGAATATCATATCTTTTCTGACAGTAGGAAGAGGAAATTCAAAACCTCCAATAATGATAGTTGGAACTTTTCCAATAGAATTTATGCTATGAACTTGAGATTGTTTCCTCGGAAAGTGCACCGTATGCTCATTACCATTAACATGAAAAGTGACATTGCCTTTGTTGCAATAAATAATAGCCCCTGTAGTATTCAAAAAGGGTCTACCAAGGATAATCGACATACTATCGTCCTCGGGAATATCAAGAATAACAAAGTCCGTTAAGATAGTGACATTTGCAACCACAACAGGCACATCCTCACAAATACCGACGGGTATAGCAGTTGATTTATCGGCCAGTTGCAAAGATATTTCAGTAGGTGTCAACTTATTCGATTCAAGTCTACGATATAAAGAAAGAGGCATAACACTGCTAACACCGGCTCCAAGATCACATAAAGCAGTTTTAACATAATTTCTTTTAATGGAGCATGGTATAGTTGGTACCCCTAGATCTCCAAGTTTCTTTGGTATTCCACCCCTAAAAGTGTAATTAGCAAGCATGGTGGAAATTTCAGCTTCCGGTATCTTTCTTTTATTTGTGATGATATCCTTCATATACTTAGCATAAGGATTTACTTTAAGCATATCAGTTAAGCGCATTCGTAAGAAAATAGGTCTAATCATTTCAGCAAAGCACTCAAAATCCTCATCATCCTTTGTCTTGGATGGTTTAGGAGGAAAGGGCATGGGTTTCTTAACCCATGGTTCTCTTTCTCTACCGTGCTTCCTAGCAACAAAATCTCTCTTATCATAACGTTGATTCTTTGATTGTGGGTTATCAATATCAACATCAGGTTCAATCTATACATCATTGTTTTTGCTAGGTTGAGCATCAACATGAACATTATCATTAACATTATCACCAGGTTCATGTTCATCACCTGATTGTGTTTCAGCATCAGAAATAGAAATATCATTGGGATTCTCAGGTGTGTCTACAACAGGTTCACTAGAAGCATGCAAAGTCCTATCATTTTTCTTTTTCTTCTTTTTAGAAGAACTAGGTGCCTCTAAATTATTTCTCTGAGAATCTTGCTTGATTCTCTTAGGGTGGCCTTCATAATACAAAGGTTCCTGAGTCATTCTACCAGTTCTAGTAGCCACTCTAACAGCAAAGTCAGGTTTATTATTTAATTCACCGAGCAAATCATTTTGAGCTTTAAGTACTTGCTCAGCTTGAGTGGCAACCATAGAAGCATATTTGCTAATGAGTTTAAGTTCACCTTTAACTCTAGCTATATAATCACTCAAGCGTCCTATCTCGAAAGCATTATTCTTTAATTCTCTAATAACATAAGCATTAGAACTTTCTCTCCTAGCCATAAAATCATCAAATTCATCTAAGCATGGGCTATGAAATTTAGTAGAGGGGATTTCAACATTATCATATCTATAGAGAGAATTTACCTTTACTACCTGTGTCGGGTTCTCAAGACAATGTGGTTCTTCAACAGGCGGTATATTAAGACCATGTATTTCTTCAATAGGAGGTAAATTCTTAAAATCTTAGGCTTTAATACCTTTTTCTTTCATTGATTTCTTTGCCTCTTGCATATCTTCAGGACTGAGAAATAAAACACCTCTCTTCTTCGGAGTGGGTTTAGGAATAGGCTCAGGAGTTGGCTCAATTGGTTCAGGAATTGCCTCAGGAATTGGCTCGGGAAGAGTCCAATTATTTTCATTAGTCGACATATTATTCAATAGTAATTCAGCTTCATCAACTGTTCTTCCCCTGAAAACACAACCAGCACAACTATCCAAGTAGTCCTTGGAAGCATCGCTTAGTCCATTATAAAAGATATCAAGTATTTCATTTTTCTTAAGAGGATGATCAGGCAAAGCATTAAGTAATCGGAGAAGCCTCCCCCAAGCTTGTGGGAGACTCTCTTCTTTGATTTGCACAAAGTTATATATTTCCCGCAAGGCAGCTTGTTTCTTATGAGCAGGGAAATATTTAGCAGAGAAGTAATAAATCATATCCTGGGGACTACGCACACAACTAGGATCAAGAGAATTAAACCAAGTCTTAACATCACCCTTTAATGAGAACAGAAATATCTTAAGGATATAATAATAGCAAGACTTCTCATCATTAGTAAACAGGGTGACTATATCATTTAACTTGGTAAGATGTGCCACAACAGTTTCAGATTCAAGGCCATAAAAAGGATCAGATTCAACCAAAGTAATTATTTCAGGATCAACAGAGAATTCACAATCCTTATCAGTAACACAGATAGGTGAAGTAGCAAAAGCAGGGTCAGGTTTCATTCTAGCATTGAGAGACTGCTGCTTCCATTTAGCTAATAATTTCTTAAGATCATATCTATCTTTACAAGCAAAGATAGCTCTAGCAGCTTCCTCTTCCGTAACAGAACCCTCAAGAACAACAGGTAATTCATAATCAGGGGGAGAACTTTCATCATCACTATCATCAATAATAGCATCTTCAATAATTTCATTCTCTCTAACCCTAGCAAGTTGTTCGTCAAGAAATTCACCTAATGGCAAAGTAGTATCACTTACAGAAGTAGTTTCATCATAAATATCATGCATTGCAGAAGTGGCATCATCAATAACATGCGACATATCAGAATTCATAGCAGTAGCAGGTTTAGGTGTCGCAAGCTTACTAATAACGGAAGGAGAATCTAGTGCTGAGCTAGATGGCAGTTCCTTACATCCCCTCGTAGTTGAGGGCAAAATCTAGGTTCTTTCGTCTTTCAAGTTCCTCATAATGATCAACAGATATAATTCCGAAGTGACTTAGAGAATAGAGCTATGCTCCCCGGCAATGGCGCCTGAAATTAATCTTGATAACCCATAAGTGTAGGGGATCGCAACAGCTTTCGAGGGTAAAGTATTCAACCAAAATTTATTGATTCGACAAAAGGGGAGCCAAAGAATATTATTGAGTATTAGCAGTTGAGTTGTCAATTCAACCACACCTGGATAACTTAGTATCTGCAGCAAAGTATTTAGTAGCAAAGTAGTATGATAGTAAAGGTAACAGTGGCAAAAGTAAAAATAATAGTTTTGTAGTAATTGTAACAGTAGCAACGGAAAAGTAAATAAGCAAAACACAAGATGTGAAAAGCTCATAGGCATTGGATCAGTGATGGATAATTATGTCGGATGCGATTCCTCATGTAATGGATATAACATAGGGCGACATAGAACTAGCTCCAATTCATCAATGTAATGTAGGCATGTATTCCGAATATAGTCATACGTGCTTATGGAAAAGAACTTGCATGACATCTTTTGTCCTACCCTCCCGTGGCAGCGGGGTCCTAGTGGAAACTAAGGGATATTAAGGCCTCCTTTTAATAGAGAACCGGAACAAAGCATTAACACATAATGAATACATGAACTCCTCAAACTATGTTCATCACCGAGAAGTATCCCAATTATTGTCACTTCGGGGTTGTCGGATCATAACACATAATAGGTGACTGTAGACTTGCAAGATAGGATCAAGAACACACATATATTCATGAAAACACAATAGATTCAGATCTGAAATCATGGCACTCGGGGCCTAGTGACAAGCATTAAGCATAGCAAAGTCATAGCAACATCAATCTCAGAACATAGTGGATACTAGGGATCAAACCCTAACAAAACTAACTTGATTACATGGTAAATCTCATCCAACCCATCACCGTCCAGCAAGCCTACGATTGAATTACTCACGCACGGCGGTGAGCATCATGAAATTGGTGATGGAGGATGGTTGATGATGACGACAGCGACGAATTCCCCTCTCCAGAGCCCCGAACGAACTCCAGATCAGCCCTCCCGAGAGAGAATAGGCTTGGCGGTGGTTTCGTATCGTAAAACGCGATGAAACTTCCTCTCTGGGTTTTTTCTCCACGAAACGGAATATATGGAGTTGGAGTTGAGGTCGGTGGAGCCTCAAGGGGGCCTCGAGACAGAGGGCGCGCCCAGGGGGTGGGCGCCCCCCCACCCTCGTGGATAGGGTGTGGTCCCCCTAGTCTTGATTCTTTCGCCAGTATTTTTTGTATTTTCCAAAACTTGTCTCCGTGGATTTTCAGGTCATTCCGAGAAATTTTGTTTTCTACACATAAACAACATCATGGCAGTTCTGCTGAAAACAGCGTCAGTCCGGTTTAGTTCCATTCAAATCATACAAGTTAGAGTCCAAAACAAGGGCAAAAGTGTTTGGAAAAGTAGATACGTTGGAGACGTATCAACGAGCCTAGCCGGAAGCGACTATTCTGCCTCTCTGATATGCGCGTCAAAGGACAGCACTGCTAGCGCGCCTGTCCAGGTCCCCTCCTCCTCTACATCGTCCAACCTCCCTGCCAATATTCTCCTCTTGTTCTTCCCGCGGGTGCAGTTAAGTTCAGCTATGGTGGAAGTTAGAAAAAGAGCTTGTGCAGTTGTGCGTGCATGCACGTCCAGTGCTACTAGCTACTTCCTACCTCCGGTAGCTCCCGTACGGGTCCAGAATCATGGGTGTTGTCCGGTGAGATCCATGTACAGCGAGTGCCACACCACCTTGCTGCGGCTCCAACGAAAGTCTCAAGTTCATTCTGGCTCTGAGCAAAGGTAGTAGTTAGCGAACTGTATTAGTTTGCTTTCAAAAACTGTAGAAGTTGACTTATTAATCTATAATGCAGTGACTCCTCAACACCCATCTTTTTGCAATTGAAATCATGAAATAAGACAGCTTCACTCGAAAAACCCAAGCAGTTAGCTGCACATCTCCAAGGATTTCAGTAGTTGCAGTTAACTTTGGCCGGCGTGGCAGGTAACCCCTATATTCATTGCAGTTATGGTGACCCCGGCAAAAGAATGAATTAGAAAATATGAAAAAAGTTTGGCCATTTAAAATAATCGTCCACATTGGCAGTTAACATCGGTCGGCGTGGTAGTTAACTTCGGCATTCATGACAGTTATGTAGGACCTTGAGAAGAGGTGTCTAGAGGGGGGTGATTAGACACTAAGTACCAAAGTTGCAGTTTTTAAGTTTCTTAAGGTTTGAGTGGAGTTTAGGCACAATTTCAACAATCACAATACATATCAAGCAAGCATGCAAAGAGTATATGAGCAGCGGAAAGTAAAGCATGCAACTTGCAAGAAAGTAAAGGGAAGGATTTGGAGGATTCAAACGCAATTGGAACACGATGCTTTTGGCGTGGTTCCGATAGGTGGTGCTATCGTACATCACGTTGATGGAGACTTCAACCCACGAAGGGTAGCAGCTGCTGTGAGTCCACGGAGGGCTCCACCCATGAAGGGTCCATGAAGAAGCAACCTTGTCTATCCCACCATGGCCGCCGCCCACGAAGGACTTGCCTCACTAGCGGTAGATCTTCACGAAGTAGGCGATCTCCTTGCCCTTACAAACTCCTTGGTTCAACTCCACAATCTTGTCGGAGGCTCCCAAGTGACACCTGGCCAATCTAGGAGACACCACTCTCCAAGAAGTAACAAATGGTGCGTTGATGATGAACTCCTTGCTCTTGTGCTTCAAATGATAGTCTCCCCAACACTCAACTCTCTCTCATAGGTTTTGGATCTGGTGGAAAGAAGATTTGAGTGGAAAGCAACTTGGGGAAGGCTAGAGATCAAGATTCATATGGTAGGAATGGAATATCTTGGTCTCAACACATGAGTAGGTAGTTCTCTCTCAGAAAATGTATGCTGGAAGTGTAGGTTCAGTCTGATGGCTCTCTCGACGAATGAAGAGGAGGTGGAGGGGTATATATAGCCTCCACACAAAATCTAACCGTTACACACAATCTACCAAACTCGGTGGGACTGAATCGTTAAACTCGGTCGGACCGATTTAGTAAACCTAGTGACCGTTAGTGATTTTCAGTGGGACCGACATGCATCTCGGTGAGACTGATTCGATTAGGGTTAGGGCATAACATAATCTCGGTAAGACCGATTACACAAACTTGGTGAGACCGATTTGGTAATAAGCTTTCCAGAGAGTTGGTCAGGCAAACTCGATGGGACCGATTACTCAAACTCGGTGAGACCGATTTTGGTAATAAGTTTTCCAGAGAGTTTGCATTGTAATCTCGGTAGTACCTATTGCTCAAACTCGGTGAGACCGATTTTGATAATGGACATACACAGAGAGATTACAATCCCATCTCGGTGATACCGAGATCCCTATCGGTAAGACCGATTTGCTTAGGGTTTGTGGCTGTGGCTATGACCTTTGGAATCGGTGGCGCCGGATAGGAAGAATCGGTGTGACCGATTTTGGCTTTGGGTTTAGGTCATTTGTGGAAGTGGGAAAGTAGCTGAGGGTTTTGGAGCATATCACAAAGCACATGAAGCAAGAGACTCATTAAGCAACACCTCATCCCTCCTTGATAGTATTGGCTTTTCCTATAGACTCAATGTGATCTTGGACCACTAAAATGTAAAATGAAGAGTCTTGATCTTGAAGCTTGAGCCAATCCTTTGTCCTTAGCATCTTGAAGGAGTTCCCAAATCCTTTAGTCCATGCCACTCCATTGTTGAACTTATCTGAAACATACTAGATAAAAGTGTTAGTCCAACAAGAGATATGTTGACATTAATTACCAAAACCACCTAGGGAGCACTTGTGCTTTCAAGTTAGCGTGACCCCGACAAGAAAGAATGAAATATTTTTTTAGTGTCTTCGCTCTCGGCAGTTAACTTGGTGTTAACTGTCGCAGCACCAGGCAGTTAGCTATTTCAGGCCCAGCAGTTAGTTCGACCCGAGAAAAAATATAAAAGAAAAAAATAGTGTCTTTAGTCTGGTAGTTAACTTAATGCTAACTGCCGCAATCCCCGGCAGTTAGCTATTTCAGTCCCGGCAGTTAGCCTAATCTGGAAAAAAAAGGAATGAAAGAAAAAGAAAGTATTTACAGCTCCGGCAGTTAGCTTGCTCAACATAGTGCAGTTAGCTATTCTACTCGAACAGTTACCGTCTACCGTTGCAGTTCAGAAAAAAATGACGAAAATGACATTAGTTTTTTTAAAACTTCTCTTAAACTGTATAGAATCTGAAAAAGTGTTATATATATACCAAAGTACGGGCTAATAGATAGCTTACCAATGGTATATCATACACATCAGTCCGACAAACAGTTTGAAAATTCCTTTCACAAAAACACCGGAAATGCATTTGAAGAATTTTTAGTTTTTTAATTTTTTTTTAAAAACAATAAATATTTTGGGAAAACAATCAACATGATGAAGTTCCGCCTATTCAATAGCTATCCAGCGGTATATCATTTGCAGCATTCCGATATACGGTTCAAACATTACGATTAAAAAACTTTTGGAAAAAACAGTGCCAGAAAAAGTCCGCCTGGCAGTTAACAAGTGTATGACACACACTTAGCTTATCTGTTTTTTGGCAATTAGGAACGGTTCCTGAATAGCTTATTCAGGAATAGGTTGCAGAATAGCACTATATATAGGGTCCCGCTATTCATCACCCTGTGTGAGGAATAATTATTCTTCACCCCCTCTTTATTTTGACATCAATGCACCGTATTTTTACGTTTCGTAAAATTTGTCTTATTTCATAATAAAAAGAGAACGTAAGAAAATATGTACTCGCCGTAAAAAATATTTTATGTTACGAAAAATTATGAATGTAAAAACATAGTGTAAAACATACATAAAATGTGATTTTTCTAATCTTATAACCTATATTTTGTTTTTTATAACAAATTTTACGTATTGAACCAATATGCATGTAACTATTTATATTCTAAACATAATTTATTTAGGAAGCGATTGTAAGATTACCTCGGGTGAAGAATAACTAATTGTGCACCCTAGGTGATGAATACTAACACTATATATATATATATATATATATATATATATATATATATATATATATATATATATATATATATATATATATATATATATATATATATATATATATATATATATATATAGACACACACGTAGGACATCAGCCGTTCGATCAACTCGTCATCCTATCAATGCATATTGGGTTTAGAATTGCCCGTACCCGTTAAAACCATTATTCAGTCATGATTCTGACTTTGCAAGTATATTGCATGCGCATGAATTAGGACCTTACATAATATCTCTATTACTCTGTTGCTATATAATTTGATTGTTTCCAAAAATACAGATGCGCTCGAAATTGACTGTTTACCAAACATAAGGGCCATGCACTTGCCATAATTTGGCCGAGGAATTAAAGTTGGACGAAATCAAATCACCAGCTCACATTTTACATACCTATACGTGATTCACTCTTCCTCATTCATCTTCTACATGAGCATACTCCTATGATTTCTCCTCTACGATGTTCGATTTCTCCACGAGCATACCCAGGTAATCACCAACTATGATCCACTTTTCCTCATTCATCTTCGACATGAGCATACCCCTATTTCTCCAACTGTAGTTATCCATGCCCGGGTTACAAAAGTGTGCTACTTCAATATATATACTATTCATCACCCAGGGTGCAGAATAACTTATTCTTCACCCGAGGTAATCTTACGATCATTTCATAATTAAATTATGTTTGGAATTCAAATAGTTACATTCATATTCATTCACTACGTAATATTTGACATAAGAAAATAAAAATATAGGTCATAAGACAAGAAAATTTACAGTTTATGTGTATTTTACACTATGTTTTTACGTTTGTAATTTTACATAACATAAAATATTTTTTACGATGATTATATATTTTTTCTTACGGTCTCTTTTTATGTCGAAAATAAGACAAAACTTACGAAACGTAAAATTACGTGCATTGATGGTAAAATAGAGGGGGTGAAGAATAACTATTCCTCACCCAGGGTGACGAATAGACAATCCCTATATATATAGCGTTATCATCTGTCAATTTTACCATTGTGTTCAAGGCTTCCTTTTGTTCATCAATTTGGATACTTTATGCATGCCTTTTGATCCTGAGTTGATTTTTTGTGGTTCTTTTCAGATAGATCGACACGAAGAATGTTCTACAGCACATTGAGCCACCACACTTATTAAGAGATGTTGTGGTTGACGGCGAAGGATTTTTGTGACAATGCCAAGGACTGAAACAACATGCAAGAGAAGGACATGGAGATACATGTGATTTTACAAATTTTATTTCTCTTTGGGTATCTCGTATGTGTACTTAAAAATACAGTAGCAAATACTTCTTATTTCATGTAAATTGGAATGTAATATAATATGGTTGTGTATATGCATGGCCAAAATTACAAAGATACTTGAGAATCAAATAGTATGGTCTATTTTTTGTTGAAACTCTAATTCTTGGTAGAAGCTCAGCGATACACGTATGTAGATGCATATTAACATATGGTATTGTGAGTATGTACACACTGAACCCACATTTATCAGCCTAATGATGTCACGATACCTTGCACTTTCATAGGTATAGAATACCCACAATTCTGCGCCTTTGTTATAGATGCATAGAAATCAAACACCCACATTTCAATACCATAGCTGAGGTATTCTGTCTGACAGGTAAAATTCTATAGTTGCAGAGATGAGGTATTTTGAGTATATACCCACTGAGCTAAAAATCGTCCTCACTGTATTGGGAGTATATAATCCATCTATACATGATTATCCGAGATATGGTATACCTAGTCACTAAATGATTTCTACGTATGCATTTATACCCACAAATCCATGATACTTGCAGAAACCTAAGACCTACATGTAGTTTTGTAGTTTTGTAGTTTTGTCACCCAACATGAAATGATACGCTCACTACATTTCTAGATATTTCTAGGTATGTATATAGTATGTGAAATCAAAAATAAGTAAATAAAATAGGTTTGTATATATATGTGAGTTATTTGCGGGTATATGAATTTTTAAATTTAGGAGTTACTAAATGACATTTGTAGTTTTATTTGGTACGTGAAATTTATGAATTAGTCACATTCACAAAATTATTACGGTCGTGGAATTAACACGTCAGATGTCCTAGCAGAAGGACTTAGTCGTGGAGCCATTACAACGAGATTAGCTTAAAGGGGTTAAACCGGAACAAGGGACACAGGAAGTTTATACTGGTTCGGCCTCTTGTGGTGAAGGTAAAAGCCTACGATCCAGTTGTTGTGGGATTGATTGATCTCGATGAGCAGGGAGCGAATCCGCTTTACCTATCTCTCGAGCGCTTGTTTCTTGTCCCTTAACCGCCGCCGGGTCGTTCCTTTATATGCACAGGTTGACGCCCGGCCGGTTTACAGAGTCCCGAGGCCGACTCATACAAGTGTACAGCTCGGTCTCTTCCTTTCCCTAACTTACAATAAAAGTTATACGACTATGGCGGTTTACAACTATGGTCCCTAATCCGCCTTTGGGCTCTGGGCCTCTAAGGTTTAATAGTAGAGCGCCATCTTCTTTTTCTTCATGAGCTTCAATATAGATGAGCGTGAACCAGCCCCTCCTGGGCGGTTTACACTCAGTGGTTATATCCTCAACATTAGGCCCCAGATTGATTTGAACCTGTTCATGTCAATCTTCAATACTTAGAAAAATTCCCTGAACATCTTCTTACGATCCTCGTAAACTGCCATGATCTCTTCTCCCTGTAAACTTTGGTAAACCGCCCATGACGTCATCTTCTGAAATTGTAGTAAATCGTCATGACGTCATATCTGTATAAAAAGGTTATAAAGATTCCCTTCATTAATTAACTTCCGAAGATCGAGGCCATAGCTCCGCCCCATTTTACCGCTTCAGGCTCCTCAATTCTCGCGCTTGCCTACTTTATCCATTCGCCTTATAAATAGGCTAACGGGTCCTTCCCTTTTCCCCTTCCGCACTTCTTCTTCTTCCTCTCAACGCTCAAGCCCGACAGCTCCGCCGCCGCCGTCAACCTTCAAGCACTGCATCATCCCTGGCCGCTGCATCAACCTGAACGCACCAGAGATCCGCGGTTCTCCTCCGCTACTCCTGTGAATTCGGTAAGCCTTCTTCCCTGAACCCTATGTCTGCATTAGGGTTTCGGTGCTCGTCTGTGTTCATCAGTGTTCGTCTGTGCTCATTATTTTGCCCTTACTATCTCATTGAATCTAGATCAACTTGACCTTTTTCTTCTGCGGCCGAAGCTTTTAGTTTATTTCGCCTCCTCATAATATCTTTAGGACCACGAACAAATCTCATCTGGCTCATTTTTGTTCTGCTGTCGCCATTTTAGGGCCTTGATATTTTTCCTTTTCCTGAACTGTGTAAGATCCAAAGTAATAATCCTTAGCTTGTGAAACCTGTTTGTGTAGCACTTAGTAATTTTCAGATCTGTTGCCCTTCGTGCCACTATAGGCGGTTTAACCTGTAGAAAACGACAATCCGGCAGGTACCATTAGCCCTCTCGTAAACCGCCATCTGTCCTTGAACATCCATCTCCGGTTTAATGTACACACACGCTTTTGATTAAATTCTCTGGTTTGATACCAGTTTGTGCATATCAATCTTGAACCATGAACCGGCATTTGCACTTCCTTTATAGTTTGCCATCAAAAATGGCCAAACAATTCTCTTCTTGCAATTGGGTTCCCTCCCGGATCACAGAAGAACAACTCACTGGATATGTCCTAACTGGCGCTTTGGCAAAGAAGGAAGTCATTCATTGGAGAGTCCATGGTGCCGAAAACCCTCCTGAACCTCAAGATGGAGAAGTGGTTGTGTTTATGCAGCATTTGGACCGAGGGTTTAGCACTCCCAGACCAAAAAATTTCCGGGATGTACTTGCCAACTTCCAACTCCATCCTCAAGACATTGGACCGAACTCTGTGTCCAACATCTGCAATTTCCAAGTGTTCTGTGAAGTTTACCTTCAATAAGAACCGATTGTTGAACTCTTCAGGGACTTCTTCCACTTGAACCGCCGCACTGAATTTTCTGACGGCCCCAATACTGAACTTGGCGGAGTGTCGATTCAGAAAAGGAAAGAAGTCGGCTTTCCTCATGCCAAACATCACAGCCACCCCAAGGATTGGAACTAAACATGGTTCTACTGTCAGAACACCGCTCCTGCTGATGAAAATCCTTTGCTGGGTTACCGTGCTTACCGACTCAGCAATGGACATCCACTGCCTCAACGGCTTACTGCCAAAGAACGACAAACATATGCACCTCAACTTGCTAAGCTCCGGGCTCTCCTAGCAAACGGGTTAACATGCATTGACCTCGTCCGTTGCTGGGTATCATGGGGTATCCTGCCCTTAAGCCACCACACCAGGTTGATGCATGAGTATACCGGGGAAGTCAAGGACCCTCGACGGCACACTGAAATACAGATGAATGATGATGAAGTCACTGAGTCTGTAAAAAAGATGCTAGATGAACCGATTGCTGAGTGCAGCAAGACTGGGTTGCGTCCCTTTTATGCCTCCAACAAACCGCCAGCTATAAGAATTTATCTTTCTGCTCTGTGATCCGTCTTCGTTTTAACATTTTTCTGATAGCTTTTTGTTTATTCTTACAGGCCAAAGATCCTTTCTGGAAGAGGAAAACTCAAGACAAACCGGCAAAAGCTCAAGACAAACCGGCAAGGGCTCCTCGTGGCAATAGCAAGGCCACACAGAGGCTAGCCAAGAAGAAAACCACCGAGTCCTTTGATCCGCCTGAAGATGTTGATGATTCAGAACAAGAGGTAGAACTTGACTCCTTTGGTTCATTTTTCATACGTCTTATTTACAACGACCATTACCAGGATGATGCAGAAGCTAGCCGTGCTGACCATTAAGAGGTAATCTCCCTTTCCTCCAATTCCGATCTTGTGCCAGTAAGAAAAATCCGTCACGCAGTCCGGAAAGTGAAACGTTCACATCCTTTCACTCATTTGGATCCACAGCATCTTGAAGCTCGTCGCACAACCCGGCATAGTGGTCAGCAAGTCACTTTCTCCGGTTTACCAGACACCCCAATCTGGAACCGTCGTGCAGAGGTCTCTTGTAATTCTAACAAGTCTTATCCCTTGGCGGGTTACTTCTGATACCCTCTTAATCCGTCTGACTCAAATTATCAGGTAACTTCCAATTCATCCTCTGGCGATTCATCAACCACGCAAATGCCTCCCCTCAAGACCGTCCCTGGGTAAGTATAATAATTTTAGCTTTGCCTTCTTGTGCCGGTTTTCCATATTAACCTCTGTTTGCCATTTTGTAGCGCCAAAGCCCGACTCAGCAAGAAAGGAAAAACCAATACCCCAACTGATGGGATTGAACCAAGGAGGACCTCAGAAGGTGCTGGTGGAGATGCTGATATCGCTATGGATGATCCTGTCCCACAAGGTCAGAACACTGATGTTGATCCACCGGAAGTTAACCCGGCTAATCCTCATGTCTATCCATCAAGCCCGCATGCCAATCCTCCAAGTCCAACTGCTGATCTGCCTAGCCCAACCAAGGACTTAGATAAACCGTCTAGCCCAAACGCATCTGATGATGTTGTGATTACTGGGTTTGGCCATACTTCTCTTGGTAATCCTGTCGCTTTGTCAAAGCACAGTGCCAAAGTGGAATCTGCTGCTGAAGGGAAAGGAAAATGGAAGACTGATCTTTCAAGCTATGCTCATCTCCCCGCTCAAGAACTTCACTCTGGATACCTAAATCGCCTATATACAAGCCGTGACTATGAGGCCGGTTTAGTCAACATGATGAAGGAGCGCTATGAGGTAACTTCCACACATTTAAATTTTCGTTGTACTGTATATCAACTCCATTGCAGCCCCCAAGGGCCGGTTTATCTCTTCAAGATGAACCAGGACTTTGGATAAAAATGACTTCAACTGTGTAGCCCCCAAGGGCCGGTTTACCTCTGCAAGATGAACCGGGACTTTTCTGTTCAAAACCTATCCTTGTTGAATTCCTTTACCTTTGATTTGTCTGATCAATTACACATTAGCCCCCAAGTGCCAAGATTAATACTTGTATTGAGCCTTGGGACTTTGAATAATAGTCAAAAGAAGCAATCCGCATTAGCCCCCAAGTGCCAAGCGTATAACTTGTTATGTGCTTGGGACTTTGAGAAACAATCTTAACGTTTTCATCATCTGTCTTTTGCAGGTTGACTTGAGCAACAAAGATTCCCAGATTGCCGATCTTCAAGAAAACATTAAGTCCCAACAAGCAGAAACCTCCAAGGCCAAGGATGAACTGAAGGGCGCTTTAACTTCCATGGAGCAATTAAAGGATGGTTTCAAAAGTGAGCCGGCAGATTGGGAAACCGAGAAAGCTGCTATTAAAGCGGGCTGAAGATGCCGAAGCAGCTCTTAAACCGGTGGCAGATGAACTAACTGGGCTAAAGCATCAAGTCAATGCTATGACTTCAGCAATATTTGGTAAGTACACTTTGTAAGAACCTTTCTTAAACATATTTGAAATTGCCGGTTTAACAGCAAATTCTTAAACTGTTGCAGGTAGCCGTATTGCGCATTTGGGCTCGGATATGCGGGTGAAATTAAAAGCAGCCTATACGTTGATAAAACAATTGTATACTGGTGCTCAACGAGTCATCTGTGCGGCCTCCTTCAACAAACTGGCACCAACCTTGATCAAGGATATGTTGGCCAAATTATCTATGACCCGGGCCCAGATGGAAGAGGTAAAGCGATCTGCTGCAAGAGCTGGCGCTTTAACAGCACTGACTTGGGCCAAAGCATGGATTCCTGATCTCGATCCGGTAGATATCGCAAAGGGCTATCCTGGTCAACAAGAAGACGGATCATACTTTGATAATGAAGACCTCAATGCCTTGACAAAAGAGATGCACCCACTGGCAAGCCAATTGGCTCAAGAGGTTGACTTATCTGTCGATGATCCAGCTATGACGCAGACAACAAACGGGTTGAAGCAGCTGTGAAATAAGCACATAATCTAATCCCTCCAATCCGTAAGCACAGCTATGCCCCTGACGTTGAACCATCCAATCTTATAAGCAACGAAGCTGTCTTTCAAGCCTTAACCAGGATTGATTGGACCACCCTTGACTTCCAGCCACTGGGTGAGGAGGAGGAGGTTGAACCGACGCGAGATGATCCTTCAACTTCATGTCAGCCTGGTAACGAATCATAATCCGGCAGCCGGTTTGATTTTCACATATAGCATTGTGGGCAACAAACAGTTATTCTTTTGGGCATCAAAGCGCCCTGTAATTGGCTAGTTGAAATACTTTGACCTTCTGCCATCGTGCACTGCTACCTGATATTGTAATCCGGCATGATTGTTGCTATGCTTGCTTTATTTGCCTTGGTATTTCTTATAAAATCCTGCCTTCAGCATTTGAAAAACTTAAACATGTCCTGGCGGTTTACCGCCGGACGGGTTATGATACCCAATACAGAACCAGAATTCTGATAACCAAGGTTATAAAGTAATTAAATATGAGATATATCATACCTGTGATATTAAATCACTTTTGTTGATTTACCAACTTTATGTAGTAAGGGTGATAACCCAAACCTTGAGTGTTTGAAAACGCCCATCGCATTGTGTTGGTGCGTAATAAGCCATGCCGGGTTACGATAAACACCGGATGATCATCCTCGCAACTTATAGTCAATGCCAGACCGGATTAAGAGATGCCGGTTCATAATTGATTATGTGGTAACAGCTGATAACTATCAGCCACGCCGGGTTTAAGAAACACCGGGTTGATGTAATGACATATAGTCTGGTCGGGTCAGTAGACACCCGTTTAACTTAGAACTTTATCAAAAGAGATGGAACTTTGCAAAAACAATATCAAATAAAACTTGTAGTCGAGGCTTTTCAAGGGCTGCCAGGCCCAAATTCGAGGCTTTTCAAGCGCTGCCAGGCTGCTGAGTTAAACCATTTGACAAAGCCTTTTAAGATGGGCCTCCAACTAACCAATCGTCATTTTAACTTTGACAAGTTCAGGGTCTGTATAAGATTGAATTCTCAAACGTTCGGCGGGTCATGCCAGGATTACCTGGATAGGAGTGGCTTACTTGATGAAGGCAAGTTAACTCGGGGTTTTAGGTGAATACACCAGGCTTCCAAGCCGTGGCTCGATAGCCAATTACAAGGGTCCTTTCAAACTCTTTGTTGCTTTGCACAAAGAGCCCCCAAGTAACTTTGTGAGCTGTGCTCAGTGGGTGCCTATGTTTGAGTTGT
This sequence comes from Aegilops longissima, assembly GCA_021605205.1. Lineage (NCBI taxonomy): Eukaryota > Viridiplantae > Streptophyta > Magnoliopsida > Poales > Poaceae > Aegilops > Aegilops longissima. Next base: position 266,637,839 of record CM038676.1, read on the forward strand.
GCTTTTAGCAACAATACTCTCTTTGGCCCCTTGGGTGTGAAGCTCCCAAGCTTTATTGTGGCATTATAGCCGGTTTAATGGACAAATAGGACGTAGCTTTGTAAGCAGTAGCCCCCTTGTAACCAAGAAATATTGGAAGAATGGTAGAGGCCCTGCTTGTAGCAAGGATGCCGGTTTATTATATTGACCATAATATATACATTGTCAAAATATGTACATAATGAGAGCCTATGGCTCAGGTGTAGTAAGGCCGTAGATGAGCGATATTCCGTGGCCGACGGGTCTCCTCCTCCGATTTGCTTGAGTCTTTGTGCTCGTGAACATCGATGAGGTAGTATGATCTGTTGTGTAGATTCTTGCTGACCACAAAGGGCCCTTCCCAAGGTGGGGATAACTTGTGCATATCTGTCTGATCCTGGATGAGCCAAAGCACTAAGTCGCCTTAATGAAAGGTTGTTGTTTTAACCCGGCGGCTGTGATAATGCCGCAGGTCTTGCTGATAAACCGCCGAACGAGCCAACGCCATGTCACGTTTTTCATCTAAGAGGTCCAGTTCTTCTTGACGTGCTTGCTCGTTGTCCGCTTCAACATAATTGGCAACCCGGGGCGAGTCATGATGAATATCACTTGGGAGTACCGCCTCTGCCCCGTAAACCATGAAGAAAGGTGTATAACCTGTAGATCGCTTTGGGGTGGTATTTATGCTCCATAACACAGATGGCAATTCTTCCACCCAACAACCCGGCGTCCTCTTCAAAGGAACCATAAGCCGAGGCTTGACACCCTTTAAAATTTCCTGATTAGCCCTCTCAGCTTGACCATTAGATTGGGGGTGAGCCACGGATGACACATCAAGCCGAATGTGTTCTCTTTGACAAAAGTCCTCCATCTCGCCTTTGGAGAGGTTCGTGCCATTATCTGTGATGATTCTATGTGGAAAACCAAAATGGAAGATCACTTTTTTGATGAATTGAACCGCCGTGGCTGCGTCACACTTGCTTACGGGCTCCGCTTCAACCCATTTAGTAAACTTGTCAACCGCCACCAACAGGTGGGTCTTCTTATCTTCAGATCGCTTGAAAGGCCCTACCATGTCAAGCCCCCAAGTAGCAAACGGCCAAGTGATGGGAATCATCCGTAGCTCCTGAGCCGGAACATGAGCTCGTCGTGAAAATTTCTGACAACCATCACACCGCCTCACTAAGTCCTCAGCATCAGCATGAGCCGTCAGCCAATAGAAACCATGACGAAAAGCTTTAGCAACCAAGGATTTTGAACCGGCGTGATGACCACAGTCTCCTTCGTGGATCTCCCATAAAATCTCACGGCCTTTTTCAGGAGAAACACAACGCTGGAACACACCATAAACACTACAATGGTGTAACTCGTCGTTGTGAACGACCATGGACTTGGATCGCCGGACTATCTGTCTGGCCAAAACTGCATCCTCTGGCAACTCGCCCCGGTTTAAATACACCAAGTATAGAACCGTCCAATCCAGAATAATGTGTAAAGCTGCCACCAATTGTTCCTCCGGATCAGGAATAGCGAGGTCCTCTGTAACATCCCAAATTTTGGAATGTTAATATAATTAATTGAATTGTTTGTTTGTTTGCTTGAGTGAATTAAACTTGAGTGAAATTTGAACCTTTTCAAAAACTTTTGAATGAGAGGGAATAAAATGACTTTCCCCTTCTCCGGTAAATTCAAATTCATCCTATTAAAATCAATGAGAGAAGATGACATGACTTCTTCAACTATAAAGAATTTGAACGGAGTTTTGTAATTTAATTCTTTCAAATATTTGCACTTGCTTCTCTATTTTTCTTCCCGAGAAATACCCGAAAAATAAATTCTTGCAAGCAAGAAAGAGCGGAGGAAAATGACCCTCCAAAATCAGGGGCATTTTGAAAATATTTGAGCCAAGAAAACCAAAGTTTTTATTTAAAATTATTTGCAAAAAGAAATAAAGCCTTTAGGGATTTTCTGAAAAACATTTTTTTAAGTTTTATTTTGGCCGTGGAATAATGCTCATCATCTACATTTTATTTTTCTGATAATTTTAGTATATAAAACTCTTTATTCGAATTGATTTGATTTCCTTTTTATTGTTTTAGTTTCCTAATTTTAAAATAGGAATGGAATCGTTTTATTAGGAAAACCTGCTGGCCCATTAAGCACTTTCCTATTCTAGCCCAACAAGAGATCATCTCCTTCCTCTGTTTCCTCTCACGTTACAGAAGCTTTCCATATCCATGGAGACAGGAATCTCCACCTTCCCGATCTCCCTCGTCTTTCCATCCCAGCACCTCCCGAGACCGCCTATAAAACCCCTCCTCTCCTCGCTCCATTTTTCCCATCACCACGCCTCCCTGCCCGTAGCCTCCTCGCCACCGTCCTCCTTTTCCTGCCTAGAACGCCACAGAGCCCGACGCCAGGAGTGAGCAGCACCTGAGGCGCCCAGCGCCACCTCCCAAGCGCCGACCCTCCTCCGCCACCCCACCTCGGCGACCTCGCCCCCTCGCCGAGCAGCCTCCACATCGCCATCTCCTTCCTGCCATCTCTGCCTCACGTACAGGTAACTCCGTTTTCGTTTTCAGATTTATTTCCGTAACAGATTTAGTTCCGTTCTTGTTTAGCTTATAACTTTTGATCTAGAAGTCCAATGATGCTGATTCTTTTTATGTTAGATCACAATTTTCTTGTAGTTTCCAAAATATATAATTTGTCTATGTTTGGATTTATAAAATTGAGTTAGATCAGATTTGAATTAAAGCTTGTTTTGCTTATTCCGGGAGTTTAAAAATAGATTTTTATTTGATTCTTTTTTCTACTGATCACTAGTGATCATATTTACCAGTGGTAAAAACTTCAAAATTGTTTGAGTATTTTAGCTTATTGTTTCATGTAAAACAAATTCTGTTTTAGTTCTATTCAATTATAGCTACTTTTTTCTATAGTTGTTTTTAAATTATTTTATTTTATATTTCAGAAAGTTTATGTTTGGTTTCTATTAGTTAAACAGTAGGTGTTCAACAAGTTTTTATATTTATTTTATTTTGTTATCGTGAAATCAATTCAAGTTCGCTAATAACTTGCAATGGATTTTCTACTGTTTTAACTCCCAATTGAAAATACTTTCAAAATAGCTTTATGAAAAAATACTTTATTTTTTTCTTTGTCTTAACTAAATTTATATTTTATTCTCTGTTATTTTAGTGTTTTATTTTCCGTTAGACAAAACTATTTTTGTGAATGTTGTAGAAGAAGACTCCCTAGTTTTATTTGAAGTTCCTTCGGATTCTTATTCGCTCTCTCTTTTGTTTTGATTGTTAGTGTGAGTGCTTATGTGAATGATATGTTTGTTATATAGATTTCATCAGAGAGTGACGAGTAGTCTATCAAGTTATTTCTTGAGAACGATAATTCTTCTTCGTCAACATCACCGGGCAAGTTCACTTTGACCATGCTTTCATACCTATGTTTTATTGCATTTAGTGGCACCTTTGCAACCACCCCTCAGTAGTGTTATTGAATCCTTGTAGTTGAGTAGTATGCATGAGGTAGGAACCCATCACCCTGTTACCAAGCCCGGGACGTTATTTATTTTAATGCTACGCTATAGTAGACGGGGTTTGGTATGAGTGCTCGGGAGTGGTGTGAGAATGGAGGCTCTACGTCAATGACGACAACTCCATGATGGAATCTGCAAGGACTGCATCTTCAAGGCCTCAAGACTTCAAGACTCAAGACAAGAATTCAATACACACTCTTTGGGTGAAGGATTTGTTGACGGGCACCTGGAGAAACCAGTGGTTGGCGGGATGCTTGGAGAAGCGCCATGACATCTTGCGGAAAGCTTCACCCAGACTCAAAGAGACGGAAGTATACTTCATGCACGGAAGCTTACTGTGCAACCGCAAGTCATTATGGGCTCGCTTGGTTGACCTTAGTTGTGACTCTGGCTGGGACGGTACTAGCAGATGTAGAACTACGGTAGGATGGGTTGAGTACCGGACAGTGGTCAGAGGAACTCTTTGGAAGACCATGTTTCGGTCATCTTGTTCTCAAACACTCTGAAGTGCGAGAACGTAAAGAGAGGGATCGAATCTTGCGGGTAAAGTGTACAAACCTCTGCAGAGGGTTATAACCTAATCGATTAGCCGTGTCCCCGGTTACGGACAATTTGAGCATCTGGACTTGGATCTATCTCGGAACTCTCAACACCGGATTGATAACTTAATTGTGGGCAACTTATGATGATTTTGGGCTATGAGACATCGGTTGGCGGAACCATGTCATGACAGAAAACTCCATAGTACAGACTTCATTTATTCCTTTGATGTAGGTAAAATAAAACTAGCTTTTACATAAACAAAACTCGAGATCTGAGCCACAAAGCCATACTGCATATAGTATAGTTTATCATCTGTTTTCTCTTATTGTGATCTTGCGGTACATTCAATGTCTTGACCTACACGGCTGCAACGTATCATGTTGCAGATATTTCTCGACGAGTAAGAGTTACGATACAGGTTACGGTCTACACTCAACCTGCCGATGGCGTTGATGGGACTCCACACCCGCTTGATTTGTTTCCGCTGATTATTATGAGGTATATATCATTTACGTTATTTATACATGTGATTGCACTTTGATATATACATTGATGTCTTTGTGTGCAAAGATATCTTGATCCGAGGATGGCACAAGAATACGAGGCTTGACCGTCTCGAGGTCGGTCGCTCTGAGATATGGTATCGAGCACATGTTGATCAGAGGACGTGACCCTAGAAATCGGAAAGCCCTAGGACAGAAATCTCTAAAACTTTATTTTCAAAAGGATCCTTTACCTCTCGTCTTTTCTGATTTTATCGATAGACCCTCTCACCTCAAATAGTTAGAATATACCCTTATCCTTTGATCACCCGGAGGATCAATCAAGACGCTCAAGAAGGATTTGATATCGAGAACTGATGACCCCTTGAGTAAAGAGGATTTCTCCATTAGAATCTACAACAGTTGAAGACTCAAGACTTGAAGGATCTCAAGAATTATTTGACCTTTAGAAGACCAAACCCTGCTATACACCCACGTTAGATGCGATGATTTGTGAGCTGTCATTTGTTTGATGTTTTCCGACAGCCCCAAAATAAAACTTGTTTCTTCAAAACTATTGGTTGTATTGTGTGTATCCCTCCCCACCTCTCTCATCTCACCCTAAAACCCTTGAACCCCATAGATGATGAATGAAGTTGGACTGATATTCTCGGATCAAGACTCAGCCGAGGCAGAGCTATGGATGCGAACATGGAAAATCACTTGGGAGCAATTTGGTTTCAAGGAAGTATGAGGTTCAATATGCTCTTCAATACTTTACGAAAGTGCTGCAACCTGGTGGAACATGCATCAAGCCATACAGGGATTTAATGGAGCAAGAACTTGGGAGGAATTCAAGAAGACCCTGTTGAAATCACGTCTTATCCGGAAACAAAATGATGCACCAAGAAGTAAACCTTGTGCCTGCAAGATTTGCGGAGAAATAGGACACACCCAGGAGGAACACAAAGATGGATGCCCTCATTGTGAGGAGAAAACACCCAGCTGAGGAATGCCCAACTAGCCAGGTGACTTGCTTTCTGTGTGAAGGAACCACCCACTACCCGGTGCAGTGTCACATTTACTCCACGGTGCAACAAACTATTCCGAAGCAGGAAGATGGAATGAAAGAAGCCCTCAAGGAAGATCTAGAAGAACCATAATGATCGAAAGTGTTGAAGACCTGGATGGAGAAGGTCTCAACAGATTTTACTCCAATGCACGCTATTCATGTGGAGAAGAAGGACATTTTCACAAGATTGCACCAAGGAAAGAAAAGAGTATCCAGGATATTTCCGACAGCAGAAGTGAAGTTTGACCCCGGAGATAGAAACTCGATCATTACAGAAATCCAGGAAGAGAAAAGGAAGGCAACCCGAGAGCAACACAATTTTTGCAGAGAAGGACTTGAGTCATATCACCTGTTACAGGTGCAAGGATTTAGGTCATTACGCTGATAAATGCCCGTAAAAGAAACCAAGAATCCAAGGAGCCCGTGATAATCACAAAGAAGCCCGAGACATGTCGGAAGTCATTTGTTTTCGCTGCAAGGAGGCAGGACATTATGCTATTAAATGTCCCGACAAGATGAAAGCTGGAGTTGAGTAGTTGGGATTTTGATATGGATAATAAGAGTAGTAGAAAGCAATTTCCTTTTCATGAGCTCAATGAGTTGAGTTATGTAATAGATTTCTCGAGTTTGGAATAGTTCATGACTCAATAAAGTTGTAATGTCACATGCTGAAAAGCTTTAAGGAGTTGTCATATTTTATCTTGGAAATTAATATTCTGGATGAACATGGAAGAAAGTGAGTTGTGATGCATAAACAGGAAATTGGAATTGAGTTTGAAGTTTTGTTTGGATGATATGAATGTGTGCCCGGAGATATGTACCTCATTCGAGCACCACTTTTGTTATACAACTGCAGATGACGACCCTTTACGAGTCTTTCCTTAAAGGTCCGAAACCATCATGACCACGACAAGTGATCATGATTACCCAAGATCCTGAAGGACATGATGAAGCATATTCACCTTGAAGGAGATGCAGTCTACAAAGGCTACCCTTCATGCATAAGGAGTGGAACTTTGGTATGTGGAGGTACACTCCACCATTTGAAAGGAGTTTGCCCAAAATGATGGGGCAGTACTTTTTCATTTCACGTGTGCCACAAGCAACTTTCTTCGATGCTGTTCGTGAAGCAGCCATGGAAGCCATACGTCAGATCGGAGAAATACTAGAAGCAAGACTCCGTTATACTCAGGAATACCTAAGCGAAGTGCATACTGAGATGATGGAGGTGAAGCTCAAGGCCACCACAATGAAACAGAATATTGAAGAATTCAAGGCACATGTCGCCCAATTCCAGTGGGACTGAAGGATCCTCAAGGAGGAAAAATGAATAAAGTTGGAAGTAATGTCTGACCATACCGAACCATGTGGGTGACAACATTTGTAATAAACTTTTTTTTGGAATTTGGATTCACGAAAAATGATTAAGGATGTAATGAAAGATTGATATGAGAATAATGAGATGTTATGGATAAACTTGTGCATTTTGGTCATAGTACTCTGTAAAACCACAGGATCAATGAAGAAAGAAATGTGTTATCCATGACGGTCCATAGTAGGAAGCTGGACAAAATAAGTTGGAATTTGAAATGATGAAGAAACAGAGTACTACTGGATTTAAAGGAGGTGTAATATGGAACAAGAGAGTTACTCCAAGGATGAAGTTAAAGCTGCACTAGTGTTGAAGTGGGCCATAACCCACAGGCCCAGGATTTTGAAAAGGAACTGATGTAACCTTGATAAAGGAATAATTTGGAAGAATCAGTGATCCAATCAGCATATGTTTCGTAGGAGATTACGCAAAAACCTAAGAGTGGTGAAGTAACGATAGATGTTTTGTTTGGCTTGAAGAAACCATGGATTTACTCGAACCCAATTCGAGGACAAGAGAAATTCTGCAATGCTTGTGAGTATGCCCAAGTGTTAGAATACGTGATTCGATATTTACGTATGTAGTAATGATTCAAGTACGGGATGGATTGGCCCCCATACCGAAGACTTCTATCATGAACTATCATATGTTGATGGAAAATCAGAGAGACTCGAAAACCTTTGAGGAGTGTCGACGCTATAAGCCCTAAAACCATAAAATGGTAGGACGATGGAACCCCTTTACAGCAACCGCTGCCAATCGAGGTTATACGGTGAGGTTCAACCTGACCCGTTTTCTGCAGGAGAAACCATAAATTGTAGACCACCATGAGTAATTCGATAGTTGTCTAGAATGGACACGAGCCTATCAGCTAAGAAGATCCATCCGGACAAATTTCAACTTTGACGAACCGACCCAAGATTTTGAGGAAAACTCTATGCTCTGATGTAAGAGCGTTAATGAAGGAGCTATTGTAAGATGTGAAGATACATACATTGTCAACACTCCGGAGGAAGTATCTGAGTTTATTGGAACCATGAACCTTGTTTTTAAGTGTGGTAGCACCCTGAACTTTCTCGACCAAGACATTTGCTAGAAGACCCCAACCCTAACCTTTTCTTGTTAGTTTCTTCAAATCTCGAGGACTAGATTCATTTTAAGTGTGGTAGGTTTGTAACATCCCAAATTTTGGAATGTTAATATAATTAATTGAATTGTTTGTTTGTTTGCTTGAGTGAATTAAACTTGAGTGAAATTTGAACCTTTTCAAAAACTTTTGAATGAGAGGAATAAAATGACTTTCCCTTCTCCGTAAATTCAAATTCATCCTATTAAAATCAATGAGAGAAGATGACATGACTTCTTCAACTATAAAGAATTTGAACGGAGTTTTGCAATTTAATTCTTTCAAATATTTGCACTTGCTTTCTATTTTTCTTCCCGAAAATACCCGAAAATAAATTCTTGCAAGCAAGAAAGAGCGGAGGAAAATGACCTCCAAAATCAGGGGCATTTTGAAAATATTTGAGCCAAGAAAACCAAAGTTTTATTTAAAATTATTTGCAAAAAGAAATAAAGCCTTTAGGGATTTTCTGAAAAACATTTTTTTAGTTTTTATTTTGGCCGTGGAATAATGCTCATCATCTACATTTTATTTTTCTGATAATTTTAGTATATAAAACTCTTTATTCGAATTGATTTGATTTCCTTTTTATTGTTTTAGTTTCCTAATTTTAAAAATAGGAATGGAATCGTTTTATTAGGAAAACCTGCTGGCCCATTAAGCACTTTCCTATTCTAGCCCAACAAGAGATCATCTCCTTCCTCTGTTTCCTCTCACGTTCTGAAGCTTTCCATATCCATGGAGACAGGAATCTCCACCTTCCCGATCTCCCTCGTCTTTCCATCCCAGCGCCTCCCGAGACCGCCTATAAAACCCCTCCCTCTCCTCGCTCCATTTTTCCCATCACCACGCCCCTCCTGCCCGTAGCCTCCTCGCCACCGTCCTCCTTTTCCTGCCTAGAACGCCACCAGAGCCCGACGCCAGAGTGAGCAGCACTGAGGCGCCCAGCGCCACCTCCCCAAGCGCCGACCCCTCCTCCGCCACCCCACCTCGCCCGGCGACCTCGCGCCGAGCAGCCTCCACATCGCCGTCTCCTTCCTGCCATCTCTGCCTCACGACAGGTAACTCCGCTGTTTTCAGATTTATTTCCGTAACAGATTTAGTTCCGTTCTTGTTTAGCTTATAACTTTTGATCTAGAAGTCCAATGATGCTGATTCTTTTTGCGTTAGATCAAAATTTTCTTGTAGTTTCCAAAAATATATAATTTGTCTATGTTTGGATTTATAAAATAGAGTTAGATCAGATTTGAATTAAAGCTTGTTTTGCTTATTCCGGGAGTTTAAAATAGATTTTTATTTGATTCTTTTTCTACTGATCACTAGTGATCATATTTACCAGTGGTAAAAACTTCAAAATTGTTTGAGTATTTTAGCTTATTGTTTCATGTAAAACAAATTCTGTTTTAGTTCTATTCAATTATAGCTACTTCTTTTCTATAGTTGTTTTAAATTATTTTATTTTATATTTCAGAAAGTTTATGTTTGGTTTCTATTAGTTAAACAGTAGGTGTTCAACAAGTTTTTATATTTATTTTTATTTTGTTATCGTGAAATCAATTCAAGTTCGCTAATAACTTGCAATGGATTTCTACTGTTTTAACTCCCAATTGAAAATACTTTCAAAATAGCTTTATGAAAAAAATACTTTATTTTTTTCTTTGTCTTAACTAAATTTATATTTTATTCTCTGTTATTTTAGTGTTTTATTTTCCGTTAGACAAAACTATTTTTGTGAATGTTGTAGAAGAAGACTCCTAGTTTTATTTGAAGTTCCTTGGATTCTTATTCGCTCTCTCTTTTGTTTTGATTGTTAGTGTGAGTGCTTATGTGAATGATATGTTTGTTATATAGATTTCATCGAGAGTGACGAGTAGTCTATCAAGTTATTTCTTGAGAACGATAATTCTTCTTCGTCAACATCACCGGCAAGTTCACTTTGACCATGCTTTCATACCTATGTTTTATTGCATTTAGTGGCACCTTTGCAACCACCCTCAAGAGTGTTATTGAATCCTTGTAGTTGAGTAGTATGCATGAGGTAGGAACCCATCACCCTGTTACCAAGCCCGGACGTTATTTATTTTAATGCTACGCTATAGTAGACGGGTTTGGTATGAGTGCTCGGAGTGGTGTGAGAATGGAGGCTCTACGTCAATGACGATAACTCCATGATGGAATCTGCAAGGACTGCATCTTCAAGGCCTCAAGACTTCAAGACTCAAGACAAGAATTCAATACACACTCTTGGGTGAAGGATTTGTTGACGGGCACCTGGAGAAACCAGTGGTTGGCGGGATGCTTGGAGAAGCGCCATGACATCTTATGGAAAGCTTCACCCAGACTCAAAGAGACGGAAGTATACTTCATGCACGGAAGCTTACTGTGCAACCGCAAGTCATTATGGGCTCGCTTGGTTGACCTTAGTTGTGACTCTGGCTGGGACGGTACTAGCAGATGTAGAACTACGGTAGGATGGGTTGAGTACCGGACGGTGGTCGAGGAACTCTTTGGAAGACCATGTTTGGTCATCTTGTTCTCAAACACTGAAGTGCGAGAACGTAAAGAGAGGGATCGAATCTTGCGGGTAAAGTGTACAAACCTCTGCAGAGGGTTATAACCTAATCGATTAGCCGTGTCCCGTTACGGACAATTTGAGCATCTGGACTTGGATCTATCTCGAACTCTCAACACCGGATTGATAACTTAATTGTGGGCAACTTATGATGATTTTGGGCTATGAGACATCGGTTGGCGGAACCATGTCATGACGTAAAAACTCCATAGTACAGACTTCATTTATTCCTTTGATGTAGGTAAAATAAAACTAGCTTTTACGCAAACAAAACTCAGATCTGAGCCACAAAGCCATACCGCATATAGTATAGTTTATCATCTGTTTTCTCTTATTGTGATCTTGCGGTACATTCAATGTCTCGACCTACACGGCTGCAACGTATCATGTTGCAGATATTTCCTCGACGAGTAAGAGTTACGATACTGGGTTACGGTCTACACTCAACCTGCCGATGGCGCTGATGGGACTCCACACCCGCTTGATTTGTTTCCGCTGATTATTATGAGGTATATATCATTTTACGTTATTTATACATGTGATTGCACTTTGATATATACATTGATGTATTGTGTGTGCAAAGATACCGATCCGAGGATGGCACAAGAATACGTAGGCTTGACCGTCTGAGGTCGGGTCGCTACATCCTCTTCTGTAGGCAACTGAACGGACGGGTTGTGCAAGACATCCAGAAAGGTATTGGGCGATACCGATTTACGCTGAGATCCCAGCCGGCTTAAAGCATCAGCTGCCTCACTTTTGCGCCGATCAATGTGCTCCACTTGATAACCCTTGAAAAGAGCAGCAACAATATACACGTCTCGTCGGTAAGCCGCCATGAGTGGATCCTTGTAATCCCAAGTACCTGAAACTTGCTGGGCCACCTGATCCGAATCTCCAAAGCATCGTACTCGGCTTAAGTTCATTTCCTTAGCCACTCGAAGACCATGGAGTAAGGCCTCGTACTCAGCTGCATTGTTAGTACAAGGAAACATTAAGCAAAGAACATAATGAATTTTATCACCTCGAGGGGAAGTAAGGACAGCTCCAGCCCCCGAGCCCTCCAACTGTCTGGACCCATCGAAGTGGATAGTCTAGTATGTGCTGTCCGGTTTGTCCTCCGGTATCTGCAACTCTGTCCAATCATTGATGAAATCCACAAGGGCCTGGGATTTTATAGCTGTTCAAACCGTGTTGTCCAAGCTCAATAGCCCACTTAGCAACCCAGCCAGTTGCCTCCCTGCTCTGGATTATATCCCCCAAAGGAGCAGAACTGACCACTGTGATGGGATGACCTTGAAAGTAATGTTTAAGCTTTCGACTTGCCATGAAAACCCCATATACCAGCTTCTGCCAATGCGGGTATCTTTGCTTTGACTCAATGAGCACTTCGCTGATATAATAAACCGGCCTTTGAACCGGGTGCTCCTTCCCAGCCTCCTTGCGCTCCACCACAATAGCTACGCTGATAGCCCGGGCATTATCAGCCACATATAACAATAGTGGCTCCTTATCAACTGGAGCAGCAAGAATCGGCGGTTCAGCCAACTGCTTCTTCAAGTCCTCAAACGCCGCATCAAGAAGATCAGTCCGCATAAAACTGTCATCTTCTTCAACATCGTCTGAGAGGATCGCCTTTTCTCCCAACCTGCTGATAAACCGGCTCAAAGCCGCAATACGACCCGCCAAACGTTGAACATCATTGATACATGTCGGTTTAGCCAGGGATGTGATAGCCTTGATCTTTTCCGGATTAGCCTCAATGCCCCGGTTGGACACCAGAAAACCCAAGAGTTTGCCAGCCGGTACACCAAAGACACAGTTAGCCGGATTGAGCATCATTTTATAAACTCTCAGATTATCAAAGGTTTCTTGCAAATCAGTTATGAGTGTCTCTGCTTTCCTGGACTTCACCACAATATCATCCACATAGGCATGAACATTGCGCCCAATCTGAGTATGAAGACAATTCGCACACAAATACCGATAAGTTGCTCAGGCACTCTTGAGCCCAAAGGGCATAGACACATAATGAAGGCTCCAAAGGGAGTGATGAAAGCTGTCTTCTCCTTGTCCTTAACTGCCATCTTGATCTGATGATAACCAGAATAAGCATCCAAGAAACTCAAACGCTCACAACCCGCCGTAGCATCAATGATTTGATCAATACGAGGGAGGGCAAAGGGATTAGCTGGGCAAGCTTTGTTCAATTCTGTGTAATCCACACACATCCGCCAAGTGCCGTTTTTTTAAGTACAAGTACCGGATTAGCCAACCACTCTGGGTGAAACACTTCCACAATAAACCATGATGCCAACAGTCGGGCTACCTCTTCACCAATGGCCTTGCGCTACTCTTCATTAAAACGGTGAAGAAAATATTTAACCGGTTTGAACTTCGGATCAATATTAAGAGTGTGCTCAGCGAGTTCCCTCGGTACCCCTGGCATGTCAGAAGGTTTCCATGCAAAGATGTCCCGGTTCTCACGGATGAACTAGATGAGCGCGCTTTCCTATTTCGGATCCAAGTTGACGCTAATGCTGAACTGCTTGTATGAATCGCCAGGAACAAAATCAACCAATTTAGTCTCATCAGCCGATTTAAACTTCAAAGCCGGATCATGCTCTGTAGTGGGCTTATTTAGAGAAGGCATATCTGTCGGATCAACAATGTCCTTATAAAACTTCAACTCCTCCGCTGCAAAAACCGATTCAGCATAAGCCGCATCACCTTCCTTGCATTCCAGCGCAATCTTACGGGTACCATGAACCGTGATGGTTCCCTTATGACCCAGTATTTGAGCTGCAGATAAACATAACACGGCCTTGCCATGAATTTAGCATAAACCGGCCGTCCAAACAAGGCATGGTACAGACTTCTGATTTTAACCACTTCAAAGGTCACCGTCTCGGATCTTGAATCATGATCATCTCCAAAAACCACCTCTAGAGCTATCTTACCAACCGGGTAAGCCAATTTACCAGGCACCACACCGTGAAAAACGGTGTTTGACGGTCTAAGGTTCTTATATGTCAACCCCATACGCCGGAAGGTTTCGTAATACAAGATATTTATACTGCTCCCTCCGTCCATGAGCACCTTGGTGAACTTATAACCTCCAACCTGCGGTGCAACCACCAAAGTTAGGTGGCCCAGATTGTCAACCCGGGGCGGATGATCCTCCCGACTCCAGACAATAGTCTGCTCAGACCAGCGTAGATAACGGGGTACTTCCGGCTCAACAGAGTTCACTGCCCTTTTATGGAGCTTCTGATCACGCTTGCACAGACTAGTAGTGAAGACACGATACTGTCCACCGTTTAACTGCTTCGGGTTGCTCTGATAACCTGACTGCTGCTGATTCCCCTGATTACTCTACTGATTGTGACCACCTTGGTTGTTCTGATTGCCCTGATTATTCTGAAATCCTGAATTTGAACCGCGACCACCGTAACCCGGCCCGTGAAACCCTGGACCGGAACCACCGGACGGACCCTGATCATACCGGAAAAGATCATAGTTTTTGAATTCCCTCATGATGAAACAATCCTTCCAGAGGTGCGTGGCCGGAACCTCCTTTGTCCTGTGCTTTGGGCAGGGATGGTTTAACAAGCGTTCCAGATTGCCTCCACCGCGCTGGGGCGTGATACGTCTCCAACGTATCTACTTTTCCAAACACTTTTGCCCTTGTTTTGGACTCTAACTTGCATGATTTGAATGAAACTAAGCCGGAATGACACTGTTTTCAGCAGAACTGCCATGATGTTGTTTTATGTGTAGAAAAGAAAAGTTCTCGGAATGTCCTGAAAATCCATGGAGGCACGTTTTGGAATTAATAAGAATTTCTGGGCGATAGAAATACACCAGGGGGCCGAGGGCCTGTCCACGAGACAGGGAGGCGCGCCCCCCTGTAGGGCGTGCCCCCTATCTCATGGGCCCCCTAGACCTCCACCGACCTCAACTCCAACTCCATATATTCACGTTCGGGGAGAAAAATATCAGGGAGAAAGTTTCATCGCGTTTTACGACACGGAGCCGCCGCCAAGCCCTAACCTCTCTCGGGAGGGCTGATCTGGAGTCCGTTTGGGGCTCCGGAGAGGGGGATTCGTCGCCGTCGTCATCATCAACCATCCTCCATCACCAATTTCATGATGCTCACCGCCGTGCGTGAGTAATTCCATCGTGGGCTTGCTGGACGGTGATGGGTTGGATGAGATTGACCATGTAATCAAGTTAGTTTTGTTAGGGTTTGATCCCTAGTATCCACTATGTTCTGAGATTGATGTTGCTATGACTTTGCTATGCTTAATGCTTGTCACAAGGGCCCGAGTGCCATGATTTCAGATCTGAACCTATTATGTTTTCATGAATATATGTGTGTTCTTGATCCTATCTTGCAAGTCTATAGTCACCTATTATGTGTTATGATCCGACAACCCCGAAGTGACAATAATTGGGATACTTCTCGGTGATGACCATAGTTGGAGGAGTTCATGTATTCACTATGTGCTAATGCCTTGTTCCGGTTCTCTATTAAAAGGAGGCCTTAATATCCCTTAGTTTCCACTAGGACCCCGCTGCCATGGGAGGGTAGGACAAAAGATGTCATGCAAGTTCTTTTCCATAAGCACGTATGACTATTTACGGAATACATGCCTACATTACACTGATGAACTGGAGCTAGTTCTGTGTCACCCTTTGTTATAGCTATTACATGAGGAATCGCATCCGGCATAATTATCCATCACTGATCCATTGCCTACGACCTTTTCACATATTGTTCTTCGCTTATTTACTTTTCCGTTGCTACTGTTACAACTACTACAAAAACCCCAAAACAATTATCTTTACTTTTGCCACCGTTACCTTTATTATACCACTTTTGCTACTAAATACTTCGCTGCAGATACTAAGTTATCCAGGTGTGGTTGAATTGACAACTAAACTGTTAATACTCAAGAATATTCTTTGGCTCCCCTTGTGTCGAATCAATAAATTTGGGTTGAATACTTTACCCTCGAAAGCTATTGCGATCCCCTACACTTGTGGGTTATCAAGACTAATTTCTGGCGCCGTTGCCAGGGAGCATAGCTCTATTCTCTGAGTCACATGGGATTTATATTTGTTGATCACTATGAAGAACTTGAAAGACGACCGAACTACTATTTTGCCCTCAACTACGAGGGGAGGTAAGGAACTGCCATCTAGCTCGCACTAGATTCTCCTTCCGTTATTAGTAGGCTTGCGACACCTAAACCTGCTACTGCTATGAATTACGATATGTCGCATGTTATTGATGATGCCACTCGCTATGCATGATGAAACTACTTCAGACGTGATACTACTTTGCCATTAGGTGAATTTCTTGATGAACAACCTGCTAGAGTTAGGGGGAATGAAATTACTGAAGATCCTATTACTGATGATAGTGATGATGAAGGTTCTCCCAATGATTATGTATTACCTGTTGTTCCTAAGGGTTATGTTATGAATGAAGAAGCTGCTAGGGAAATCTTTGCTTGCAATGATAGATATGATCTTAAGAAATTATTAGCTAAATGGAAGCAGCAGTCTCTTAATGCTAGAATGAAACCTGACCAAGTTGAATGATATAGCTACCCTGTTTACCAATGATGAGAAGTCTCACTATTTTTATATCCTTAAGATATTTCCGTTCTCATTAAAGGGTGATGCTAAGACTTGGTATAATTCTCTTGCTCCTGGTTGTGTGCGTAGTCCCCAGGATATGATTTATTACTTCTTTGCTAAATATTTCTCTGCTCATAAGAAACAAGCTGCCTTCCGGGAAACATATAATTTTGTGCAAACCAAAGAAGAGAGTCTCCCACAAGCTTCGGGGAGGCTTCTCCGATTACTTAATGCTTTGCGTGATCATATTCTCAAGAAAAATGAAATACTTGATATCTTTTATAATGGACTAACCGTTGCTTCCAAGGACTACTTGGATAGTTATGCTGGTTTTGTTTTCAGGGAAAGAACAGTCGACAAAGCTGAAATACTCTTGAGTAATATGTTGACTAATGAAAATAATTGGACTCTTCCTGAGCCAGTTCCTGAAGTACTTCCTGAACCAATTGAGCCAACTCCTAAGCCTATTCCTAAACCCACTCCGAAGAAGAGAGGTGTTTTATTTCTCAGTCCTGACGATATGCAAGAGGCAAAGAAATCAATGAAAGAAAAAGGTATTAAAGCTGAAGATGTTAAGAATTTACCTCCTATTGAAGGAATACATGGTCTTAATATACTGCCTATTGAAGAACCACATTGTCTTGATAACTCGACACAGGTAGTAAAGGTAAATTCTCTCTATAGATATGATAAAGTTGAAATCCCCTGTACTAAATTTCATAGCCCATGCTTTGGATGAATTTGATGACTTTATGGCTAGACAAGAAAGTTTTAATGCTTATGTTGGTAGATTGTTAAAGAATAATGCTTTCGAGATAGGACGTGTAAGCGATAATCTGGCTAGAGTTAAAGATGAACTCAAGCTCATTAGCAAATATGCTTCTATGGTTGCTACTCAAGCTGAGCAAGTACTTAAAGCTCAGAATGATTTGCTTGATGAATTAAATAATAAAAATGACTTTGTTGTTAGAGTGGCTACTAGAACCGGTAGAATGACTCCGGAACCTTTGTATCCTGAAGGCCACCCTAAGAGAATCGATCAAGATTCTCAGAGAAACAATTTAGAGGCACCTAGTTCTTCTAAAAAGAAGAAAAAGAAAAACGGTAGGACTTTGCATGCTTCTAGTGAACCTGTTGTAGACACACCTGAGAATCCTAATGATATTTCTATCTCTGATGCTGAAACTCAATCAGGTGATGAACATGAACCTAGTGATAATGTTAATGATAATGTTCATGTTGATGCTCAACCTAGCAAAAATAATGATGTAGAGATTGAACCTGCTGTTGATCTTGATAACCCACAATCAAAGAATCAACGTTATGATAAGAGAGATTTTGTTGTTAGGACGGTAAAGAAAGAGAACCATGGGTTCAGAAACCCATGCCCTTTCCTCCTAAACCATCCAAGTCAAAGGATGATGTGGATTTTGAGCGCTTTGCTGAAATGATTAGACCTATTTTCTTACGTATGCGCTTAACTGATATGATGAAAGTGAATCCTTATGCTAAGTATATGAAGGATATCATTACAAATAAAAGAAAGATACCGGAAGCTGAAATTTCCGCCATGCTTGCTAATTACACTTTTAAGGGTGGAATACCAAAGAAACTTGGAGATCCGGGTGTACCAACTATATCATGCTCCATTAAAAGAAATTATGTTAGAACTGCTTTATGTGATCTTGGAGCCGGTGTTAGTGTTATGCCTCTCTCTTTATATCGTAGACTTGAATTGAATAAGTTGAGACCTACTGAAATATCTTTGCAAATGGCTGATAAATCAACTGCTATACCTGTCGGTATTTGTGAGGATGTGCCTGTTGTGGTTGCAAATGTCACTATCTTAACGGACTTTGTTATTCTTGATATTCCCGAGGACGATATTATGTCTATTATCCTTGGTAGACCTTTTCTTAATACTGCAGGGGCTGTTATTGATTGCAACAAAGGCAATGTCACTTTTCATGTTAATGGTAATGAGCATACGGTATACTTTCCGAGGAAACAATCTCAAGTTCATAGCATCAATTCTATTGAAAAAGTTCCAACTATCATTTTTGGAGGTTTTGAATTTCCTCTCCCTACTGTCAAGAAAAAGTATGATATTCTTATTGTAAGGGATTTTCATATCCCCGCTGAGGTAACTTAGTGTTATTCGAAATTTCTCCGGTTCCGTGTTACTCGGAATGAGTTTGTTAACAAGACTTGATCAACCTTGTTAGTGGATTCGTTTTGACGATCACGAGATGGATGAAACTAGAAAGCACAACCTTCTGTACCTTCTCTTTACTTTCTGTTATTTAGAATAAATAAAGCAAAAATAGTATTATCTGTCTGTTTTCTGAATTATTCGTGCAATAAAAAATAGTCCGAAAATAAAAGTGCTCCAAATGCCCTACAAATTTAGTACGATTTTTTCTGGAATATTTGAGGATTTTAGGCACTGAAATCACTACATGAGGGGCAAGCACCAGGCCACGAGAGTGGAGGGCGCGCCGCCCCCTATAGGGCACGCCCCTGTCTCGTGAGCCCCTGGTGGCCCCCCTCCACTTATGCCAGCACCCACGACCTGGACCACGTTGACAAGTTTGATTTTTCTTGTCGATCATATTCTTGATGCAGTTTTGAAGTCCGGTCAGCTCCGCAGGCTCACCCCAGGCCAGGCCCTTCTTTTCCCAAGAGGTGAGCCGCATGGGAATTCTGGATCGGAATTCGGGGGCCGCCGCCCAGTTGACGTCGCCTGGCTCGATAATGTAGAACCATCCCGATTGCCACCCTTTCACGGTCTCCGCGAAATAGTCGTCGAGCCAGGTAACATTGGGCATCATGCCGACCATGGCGCCTACGCACTCCGCTTGCTGGCCGCTCACGATCTTCGGCTTCACGCAGAAGATTTGTAGCCACAAGCCGAAGTGAGGCTTGATGCGGAGGAAGGCCTCGCACACGACGATAAACGCCGAGATGTTGAGGACGAAATTTGGGGCTAGATCATGGAAGTCTAGCCCGTAGTAAAACATGAGCCCGCAGACGAAGGGATGAAGTGGAAATCCCAGTCCACAGACAAAGTAGGCGAGAAACACAACCCTCTCGTGGGGTCCCGGAGTCGGAATGATCTGCCCTGCGTCCTGCAGTTGGTGCGCAATATCTGCGGCCAAGTATCCAGCCGCCCGGAGCTTCGTAATGTGCTCCTCCTTGACGGTGGAGGCCACCCACTTGCCTCCTGCTCCGGACATGTTTGGCTGTACGGAGAAGGTGTGAACTAGGGCGCTGGAGCTCGAGGGGGCAAGAATGGATAAGCGAAGGAGGAAGAAGGCGTGGGTGAAAATGGGGAACCCTTATCCCTTTATAGAGGCGACGAAAGGGTGCGCCTCCCCACTTGCCCGTTGAGGATCGCTTATTTCCCAAGCGCCACGGTTACCCATACCCGTATTGATGGGAATCCCGTGATAAGGGGACATGATCTCTGCTTCGACAAGACATGCCGAGGAAACCGCCTTGCAATATGCGCTGTGACTGGTTGTGGGAAAACGGTTCGAATAATGACCCAACCGTAGTGTCATGTCACGTTGTCTAAAGTTGTCAGCAGATTACATTTGTGAAATGTCATTCTCTCTACGGTGGTATGTGAATATCGTCTTGCAGATCCGGACATGATTTAAGTGTTCGATAATTATTTCGGAGTATTCGGAGATGGAACCCGCCTTGCAATGCCGAAGACAATCTATGCGCCGGACTCATCGTCATTGAAGCCCGGTTCAGGGGCTACTGAGGGAGTCCTAGATTAGGGGGTATCCGGACAGCCGGACTATATACTTTGACCGGACTGTTGGACCGTGAAGATACAAGACTCAAGACTTCGTCCCGTGTCCGGATGGGAATCTCCTTTGCGTGGAAGACAAGCTTGGCAATCCAGATAATAGATTTCCTTCTTTGTAACCGACTCTGTGTAAACCCTAGCCCTCTCCGGTGTCTATATAAACCGGAGGGTTTAGTCCTTAGAGGGAGAATCATAATCATCATATGCTAGCTTCTAGGATTTAGCCTCTACGATCTCGTGGTGGATCAACTCTTGTAATACTCATATCTTCAATATCAATCAAGCAGGAAGTAGGGTTTTACCTCCATTAAGAGGGCCCGAACCTGGGTAAAACATCGTGTCCCTTGCCTCCTGTTACCATTAGCCTTAGACGCACAGATCGGGACCCCCTACCCGAGATCCGCCGGTTTTGACACCGACAACTGCCGTGGTCAACAATGTCGTCAAAGCGTCCAACAGACCAGCAAGAACTTGAGCCGGCCGGTGCGCCAGGCCTCCTGCCGTGGCGGCCGATCCGGAGATCATTGCTACTGTAGATGAAGATTGCACGGTGGGCTGCGTACCGGCCATGAAGATTGCAACCTGGTTTGGCGGTTCAAAGGGGCCCGAAATACTGTCGCCATCGGAATATCCCCCAATCCGGCCATCTTACAATTGATACAGTGACTCGGTTTCAGCAGTGGATGATTCACCATCTGAGTAGATGGCCGTCTCATCGTCAGACACCAGTTCAGATTACGCACCATGGATGAACCCTACGAATGAATGCTTATGACAGGCTGAACCCGGGCAGGACTTGCACGCTGAGCCGTTTCGATGAGGTCGGTGGAGATGTCCGGCTCAGGGCCCGGTTCGCCGATCTTGCCGATGAAGACGTGAATTCCGCCAAAGGGGACCAGGTACCCATACTCGATTGAGCCGGCCTCGGGGCCCCAGCCTGCGTCGTCGATGTAGAGCTTGTCGCGACGACTCTTGGTCATCCGGCCAACCGCGTACCCTTTGAGTCCTTCAAAGTTGCCCTTTAAGAACTCGAAACCATCGTGCGATAGCCCCACGGTGGGCGCCAACTGTCGTGGAATTAACACGTCGGATGTCCTAGTAGAAGGACTTAGTCGTGGATCCATAGCAACGAGATTAGCTTAAAGGGGTTAAACCGGAACAAGGGACACAGGAAGTTTATACTGGTTCGGCCCTTTGCGGTGAAGGTAAAAGCCTACGATCCAGTTGTTGTGGGATTGATTGATCTCGATGAGCAGTGAGCGAATTCGCTTTACCTATCTCTCGAGCTCTTGTTTCTTGTCCCTGAACCGCCGCGGGTCGTCCCTTTATATACACAGGTTGACGCCCGTCCGGTTTACAGAGTCCCGAGGCCGGCTCATACAAGTGTCCGGCTTGGTCTCTTCCTTTTCCTAACTTACGATACAAGTTATACGACTATGGCGGTTTACAACTATGGGCCCTAATCCGCTTTTGGGATCTGGGCCTCTAAGCTTTAATAGTAGAGCGCCATCTTCTTTATCTTCATGAGCTTCAATATAGATGAGCGTGAACCATCCCCTCCTCAGTAGTTATATCCTCAACAATTACCATTTGTTTAAATTGGACAACAATGGCAAAAGGAAAAGTCTTCATATAACTAAGCACATCCACGTCTACAAATTAAGGTACACTAATTTAAGATTGTTTTAAAAACAAACATCGCCATGTAAGGCTCTCTTTATTTGCTTTGCCTATGTAAAAAATTGTCATGCATGGCTTAATAATTAATCTTATGTATCAGCTACCCATAACTAAGAATTGATGGACATCTAAGTTAATATAAAAAATAACTCCCACATAAATTAATGGACACACGAACTTGTGACAAGCTACAACTTTTTGTAAAAAAAATGGTACAATTGTAACCAAGTATCCTAAGTAACAAACCGCAAATACCCGACTGAGTGTGTACGCGCGTGCGTGAGCATACAGTTATCATGAACTGGATCTTGAGAGGAAACAAAAAAACTTTAGAAGCGTACTTTAAATCACGTTCACAACTAAATCATGACCAATAAAGTTGACCAATTCTACACTTTTTTTTCCATAGCCCCATCGGCAAGATTGCACTGAGTATATTGTTTCCATAATATACCTAACGCTAAAATCACTCCCCATTTTACTACTAATTCTTTTTTAGGGTGATGTCAAAAGAAATTGAGGGACCATTTTAGTACTAATTTATTTCACAAACGCACAATGCTTTAATTCTTTCCATACAAGGAACACCATGATTAAACAATTGGAAGGTAATAAAGTGACGTGCATGGGAATGATTCTTCCAGGTATGCATCATGCATGCGTTCGTTTTTGGAATATCCTTGATTGGCGTACGAAGGTATGAAGCTGCAACAAAATTAAGAAAAGTTCTTCATATCGATGGAGGTATCGTTGCCAAATATAACCCCATCTGTTAACGAGTTAAACCTAGTAATTCGTCAGCCATCTCAATAATAAAAACATGATATGATCGGATGGCATCTAGGCAAGGTTAGGGCTGCAAACGAGTCGATCTCGAGCGAGTTGGAGTTGGCTCAGCTCAACTCATATGAAAATTCGAGCGAGCTCAAACTGAGTGAAGCTCGTGATCGAGTTGTATAACATGACTCGTGCTCAGCTTGTAACGATCTCGAGTCGATCTCGAGCTAGTTTCGAGCTAAATGAGATGGTAAAAATTATAAATTTATGGATTAAAAACAAAAAAATAAGGTGAATATGCTAGGAACCTTTGCCAAAAATATAGGATATTTAACACATAGTCGGCCACATGCCATAATTGGGCCTAAATCTTCTCTGCACTTAATTAAGTTTCCATGTTCGTTGGTAAATAAAATGGAGTAACATTATAAACAACATATATGGTAATAAATTATCTTATTTCCATTTAATATATGGCATGATCATTTAACATAATGATATTCTGTCGAGCTATCGAGCTAAAATCGAGCGAGCCAACATTGGCTCAAGATCGGCTCGTTTCTCGGCCGAGCTACATAAAGTGTTCAAACTCAGGTCGTCTCTTTTCGAGTCGATCTTGAGTCGAGTCAAAAAACGAGTCGATCTCGAGCGGCTCATGAACCTCGAGCTTTTCTTGCAGCCCTAGGCAAGGTGCTTGGGCACTGTAACATCCCAATTTTTAATTTGATGTTATATATAGATCATCATATGCATATCATATTTTATTTGCATTTCGTTGTAATCCTAGAAATCTTAAGCAACTCAAAGACCCAAAGAGAGAGTTGGAGGTTTCATAAAATTCATATTTGAATTTATTTCAAATTTGAAAAGAGGATCAATTTGACTTTCAATAATTTCTTTCCAATTATTTCCAATAATAAAAATAATGAGAGAAGATAAAATGACTTCTTCAACAGAGGAGAAAAATTGGAAAATAAATTTTGAAATCAAATTATTATTTTATTTGATAATTATTTGCAGTTTTATTTGAATTAGAGAAAAACATGCATTTTAAAAAATTGCATTTAGCCCAGAAGAATGTTCATCTTGTCCCAAATATTAGGTTTGGACGGTGAAATTTTTCTGAATTTTTTAGATTTTTATTTATATTTTATTAGGATTTTTCTTCACGGAAATCATTTTAAATAAAACTGCGCGTGACCTAACTGGGCCGGCCCAGCCGCCGCCAACCACCTTCACCGCCCCGTGCTGGCGCCGGACTCCGGCGAGGGGAGTCCGGGTCGAACCCGTGCCGCCATTGCCCCCTCCGGAAGCCGAGGCCCCTCGGGCCTTTATAAACGGAGCCCCGCCGCCGCCCTCTTCCTCACAATCGCCACCGCCGCCTCTGCAGCCACCGCCGCCCGCGCCGCTAAGCCGAGCCACCGCCGCCGCCACGCCGCCTGAGCCGATCCGCCGCCGCCGCCGCCTACGCGCTGCTTTGCGCTGCTGCCGCCGCCGCCCTGCGTCGCTGGCTCGCCTCACTCTCGCCGAACGCTGCCGCCGACGCCGGATCCGCCGCCCGACACCGACCTCGCCGTTGAACTCGTCGTTGCGCTGACCGGTAAAACCCGCTCGGTTTTTCTCCGGTTTTCTCGGTTTAGTTCGGTTTATTAGGTTAGATCGGTTTTCTATTTTTATTTTTAGTTAGTTAGTGAACGTTCACCCGTTAAATTGTTTTAATGAACGAATTTGTTTCTTTAGTTTTGTTAGCGAACATTCGTTCGGTAGATCTTTCTTTTTAGTTTAATTTTCGGTCAGGGACCTATCAACGAATAAGTTTTATCGCAATTTAGCCCCTGATCTTAAAACCAGCGTAACTTTTAGCTCGTTTATCCAAATTAGATGAAACCAACACCTAAATCTTTGTAATGATATCTACTTTCTAGTAAACCAATTTGAACATGATTTTGATAATATAAAATTTGAGTTTAGTTCAGATTAGTAATCGATCTTGTTTCGTTTGTATCATGAGTTTCGTATCTCCGTTTGAGTTGATTCTTTGCTGATCACTTGTAACTACTGTTAAGATCTAATCCACCTAAAAATAATGCTATTAGGTTTTGTTTTCTGTTTAGTTTAGTTGTTTACAAGTTTATTTGGATCTTTTCTCGATTTCTCTTTGTTTCTATTGAGTGATTGCTTATGTATGCTACTGTTTGTCTACGCTAGATTACCCGGAGTGCGAAGCTTGTTACTATGAATCTCTAGAGTTTGCAGATCGTCGGCAAGGCAAGTTACACTTTGATCATACTCTTCCGTACCCAGTTTTTACTGTGCATTAGTATTGCTCCTCAAATATTTGCATGAGTAGGATTGGGAACATGTGGTTTGGTTGTAGTACTTGAGGTAGGAACCTAATACGTTTTGATCACCCGGGAATATACGTTATGCTCTATTATTGCTTAGCCATGCTCGTAGACGGGGATTGGATCGTGATACACATGGAAGTTGTGAGAGTTATTAATCTTGGATAACATTAAGGTGGCAACTTTAATACACATCTGGGTGGATTAGTTAGGGCACCTGGAGAATCCAGTGTTTGTCCATTTCGAAAATCCCGGAGTACCCATGTGATTTTTCCTCGGTTCGCCACCCGGGCTCAAAGGGATCATATGCTATTTCATGCCTAGAAACTTCCGTGTGCAACCACAAGCTATTATGGGCTATTGCATAGTTGAGTAAGTTGTATGAGCTCTCGAAGAGGTGGACTAGAAGATGTAGGGGAATGTAGGTGTACCGGTCTGCCCGGAGTAGAGAGTTAATGCTTTAGAAAGACTATGTCTCGATCTTCTGATCATGGATGCAGTCGAGTCTTGTGGGGAAAAGTGTGCCACCTATGCAGAGTGTATAAACTAATCATGGTTAGCCGTGTCCCCAGTTATGGACGTCTTGAGTATCTGGAACTGGATATTATTGTTGATCTCGTCACACTTTAATTAATTGAATTGGGTTCAATGATGATACTTGTTTAATTGGGATTTGAGTTGGGGGAACCTTCTCAAATATTGGTACAATTTGGGAGTAGTAAATAAAAATTTATTCCTTTGTTGTAGGGAAAACTAGCTTTATGCAAAATCATAAACTTAGAGCCTCCACCAGCCAAATATTGCATGTAGATATAGTTCTTGCATTCATTGCTTTACAGTGTAACTCTGCCAACATATTCAATGTGCTGACCTACACGGTTGCAACGTCATGTTGCAGACTACTCAGACGACGAATAACGTGTGATAGGTCGTTGTCATGCACTCAGCTATGCCGTTGGAATTGGACTCATTTACCTTCGAAGCTTCTGCAATTATTTAGTTTAGTTGGCCTTCAGCCATACTATTTTTGTGTAATCATACTCTTTATGAGGACTCAATGTAATAAGTGTGTGATTGAACTCTGTTATAATTCCTTGAGTACTGTGTGTCAGCATCACCGATCCAGGGATGACACTTAACCACAGAGACTTCGGTCTATTGGGATCGTGGTCGCTACAAGATGGTATTAGAGCACACGCTGATTGTAGGACGCGACCACTAGGAAAAGCCAGAGGATACTCTTCTTTGCTCATTTCTAATTCTCCTGTATTTATACTCTATAGATGGCGGACCCCAGGAACAAGTTCACCCAGCCGGATGACGACACCCCTTTCGGACGACACTTGAAGGAAGTCACTAAGTACCTGACCATCGGATTACCAAGCTTCACTAGGACTTTCTCTACAACTTTACCGGAAGAGGAGCGCTGGAAGATCAAAGTCTGGGTACCTGGGAGGACATTTGCGCCAACAACGGAGCCCATTAATTTCTACCTGGATGCACCAAGTTGGAGTTTGGGAAAGAGTATGGCAGCCCACATCACCTTTGAACGCATATGTGAGGTGTATCACGAGGAGCTTGAAAACACCATCTATCAAATATGTGGACGCTGAGACGAAGAATGGGAGATGATTCGTACCAGGAAGGATGGATCAATTGCAGCGTACATTCAGGAGTTGGGTGACCACATTCGTCGATATGACAATCAACTGTGCTTCAACATGAAGAAGATCAAGAAGCTGATGAAGAAGAATATCGAGCTTGAAGAGGAACTCAAGTCAACACATGATGGATATGAGAAAGAAATGGTTCTACTACTGGAGAAGCATGAAGAATTGAAGAGGAAGCTAAGACTACCCGTGGAGAACCATAACCGAGAACCTGAGAAAGAGATCCGTTCGGAGGACTACATCATCTTGGAAGACACCGACACGGACAGTGATGCAAATGATGACAGTGATGACGACTACATAGACGAAGCGGGAGCAGATATCATGGAGTCTTCCTCTGATCAAAATGTCTAGATGACCACCATGTTACTAGCAGTATTCTTCCAAGTAGTTAGCATTGATCGGATTGTAATCGTAGTTAGATCTTTTGTGTGAACCTTGTTTGATATTGAATGAAGTGAATTGCTTGTGTTTGCCTCATGTGTATATGGGTAGTGTGTTGGGTAACGTAGTAATTTCAAAAAAATTCCTACGCACACGCAAGATCATGGTGATGCATAGCAACGAGAGGGGAGAGTGTTGTCCATGTACCCTCGTAGACCGAAAGCGGAAGCGTTAGAACAACACGGTTGATGTAGTCGTACGTCTTCACGGCCCGACCGATCAAGCACCAAAACTACGGCACCTCCGAGTTCTAGCACACGTTCAGCTCGATGACGATCCCCGTACTCCGATCCAGCAGAATGTCGGGGATGAGTTCCGTCAGCACGACGGCGTGGTGACGATCTTGATGTTCTACCATCGCAGGGCTTCGCCGAAGCACCACTACAATATTATCGAGGACTTTGGTGGAGGGGGGCACCGCACACGGCTAAGAGATCAAGAGATCAATTGTTGTGTCTATGGGGTGCCCCCTTCCCCCGTATATAAAGGAGTGGAGGAGAGGGGGCCGGCCAAGGGGGTTGCGCGCCCTAGGGGGGAGTCCAACCCCAACCAGGAGTAGGACTCCCCCCTTTCCTATTAGAAGTAGGAGAGGGAAGGAAGAGGGGGGAGGGAAGAAGGAAAGGGGGGGCCAGCCCCCCTCCCAATTCAGATTGGGCTTGGGGGGGCACGCCCCCTCCTTTGCTTCTTCTCCCTCTGAGGGAGTCCTGGATTAGGGGGTGTCCGGATAGCCGGACTACCATCATCAGCCGAACTATCATTTGCCGGACTATCATCATCGACCGGACTCCAAGACTATGAAGATACAAGATTGAAGACTTCCCCCCGTGTCCGGATGGAACTTTCCTTGGCGTGGAAGGCAAGCTTGGCGATACGGAT
Source organism: Aegilops longissima (assembly GCA_021605205.1). NCBI lineage: Eukaryota > Viridiplantae > Streptophyta > Magnoliopsida > Poales > Poaceae > Aegilops > Aegilops longissima. The sequence goes on from CM038676.1 coordinate 266,665,838, forward strand.
ATGTAGATCTCCTACCATTGTAACCGACTCTATGTAACCCTAGCCCTCTCCGGTGTCTATATAAACCGGATGGCTTTAGTCCGTAGGAGAACAACCACAACAACCCTTACAATCATACCATAGGCTAGCTTCTAGGGTTTAGCCTCCTTGATCTCGTGGTAGATCCACTCTTGTAAGCATCCACAATATCAATATCAATCAAGCAGGACGTAGGGTTTTACCTCCATCAAGAGGGCCCGAACCTGGGTAAACATCGTGTCCATTGTCTCCTGTTACCATCCGCCTAGACGCACAGTTCGGGACCCCCTACCCGAGATCCGCCGGTTTTGACACCGACATTGGTGCTTTCATTGAGAGTTCCTCTGTGTCGTCACCGATAGGCTTGATGGCCTCTTCAATAAAAAACGACGCAGTCCTGGGTGAGACCTTTCTCCCCGGACAGATCTTCTTATTCGGCGGCTTCGTACTGCGGGCCAACTCCCTTGGCCATCTGGAGCAGATCGAAAGCTACGCCCCTGGCCGTCTGGTCAGGTTTGGAAGCTTATACTTCACGGCCGATATCCGCGGGGACTTGATCCTCGATGGATCTGAGCCACAGCCGAGCGTGCCGCGCTGTCACGATGGGCATGACCAAACTCTGCCGCCGGACAGCCCCTTGGAGGCCGCACACGAATCCGCTCTGACTCATAGTCCGGAGCCGATCGCTCGGATCGAGGACGGATGGCTGGACACCGCCTCAAGAGCTGCAATTCCTACGGCGATGGAGCCGAACACTTACCTTGTCCCACGTAAAGCCCATGACTCCGAGGTGCCGGACTCCCTACGGACCAACCTCCCGCGCCCGCCGGTCGAATCCGATTGGCGCCGATCATGGAATTCACCGCTGCGGACATCTTTCCTTTTCGCCCTTGGCGATATCATAAATTCATTGAAGCATCTCTCGCTATCCGGAGAGCCTGGCCGAACCACGGCCGGGACGGTTGGGACGCGGATGACGAAGAAACTCAAATCCCACAACCACCCACTTCAGAGCCACCGTCGGCGACTTAACCGACGTGCTCGACTACGACTCCAAGACATCGACGGTATGGACGGCGATGCGGAGACTACCAAGAACCAGTGCCTACAGACTTTGGAAGACCACCTCGTCATACGACATATACATGGTGGACACCCCAAAAGATGGGGACGGCGAAGAAGCAGCGAGGCCGATTCCTTAAAGAAACAACCCAAGCGCCGACGTCGGTGGCGCCGCTCTAAATCCCGCCACAAAGAAGAATGGAGATTCCGCACAGAGATAATGACACCCCGAAAGTGCGAAGACAACTCCCTCCAGCTCGATCCGGTAGCAGGAGGAGGCAGAAGCAAGCCCTCGGGAGAGGCGGCGCATTTAAGAGGTCGAGGATGATAACTACTTACCTCCCTCCGGAGACAAGGCAAGCCTCGGCGACGACGAATTTGTCGTGCCTTAGGATCCCGTCGAGCAAGAGCGTTTTAGACGCAGGCTAATGGCCACGGCAAACAGCCTAAAGAAGAAGCAACAACAGCTTCAAGCTGATCAAGACCTCTTGGCCGCAGATGGACCGAGGTCCTCGCGTCAAGAGTATGAACTCGAACGCCCCTCCAAAAGTTACCCAAAACGCAAGTTGCTCCCCTGATTAGAGGAGGTAGCATCACCAGCGCATAATACGGCAGACCGACCACCTCGTGGCCGCGATAGAGAGCGTGCAAGCCCTCCACCAAAACCGCACCCGGCATCGCTCTAAAAGCGAGGAAGCCACGGGGAACGCGCGGACTTGCGAGATATATTGGAGGACAAGGCAAGACAATCCAGATCTATCTATGGATCACGTGGACGCCCACGACCCACGCATTTAATACCGTCGCACCGGATACAACTACTCCGGCCAGGCCGAACACAGCAGACAACGCTCTCTCGAGCTACGTCGCGATATTGCTCAATACAAAGGCGCCGCACACCCACTATGCTTCACTGACGAAGTAATGGATCATCAAATCCTTGAAAGGTTCAAACCCGTTAATATCGAATCCTACGATGGCACAACAGACCCAGCGGTGCGGATTGAGGATTATCTCCTCCATATACACATGGCCCGCGGCGGCGCATCTTCACGCCATCAAATATCTCCCGCTCAAGCTTAAAGGACCAGCTCGGCATTGGCTTAACAGCCTGCCCGCAGAGTCAATTGATGTTGGGAAGACACGGAAGCTGCATTCCTCGACAACTTCGTGGCACGTGCAAAGCGACCACGGACGCAGATGACCTAAGCCACATAATCCAAAGAGCTGCATTTAATCGGCCGTGCAATTCGGACACGGTTCTTAACAAAGAAAAATCAAATCGCCGACCGTCCGGATGCAGAGGCACTCGCTGCCTTCAAACATAACATCCGCGACGAGTGGCTGGCCCGGCACCTAGGACAGAGAAGCCGAAATCTATGGCAGCCCTCACATCCCTCATGACCCGCTTTTGTGCGGGAGAGGATAGCTGGCTCGCTCGCGAGAATAACCTCAAAAAAACGCTAGCAGTCCGGATATTAAGGACCGCAATGGCAGGTTGCGTCGAAACAAAACAAACGCCGCATTAACGGCGACAAAGAATGAGGATACGGCAGTTAACGCCGGATTCGAGGCTCCAAACCCGTCAACGGAAGAAGCCATTCAAAAGAACCTCTCCGGGCCCGCCCAATCTGGACCGAATACTCGACCGCTCTTGTCGATACATGGAATCCCGAAAAGCCAGCTAACCACACCAACAGAGATTGTTGGGTATTCAAGTAGGCAGGCAAATTAATCGCCAAAACAGTGACAAGGGGCTACAGCGATGACGAGGAAGAGACCGGCCGCCGAACAACAGAGGACAAAAGGATTCCCCCTCAAGTTCGGACGGTAAACATGATATACGCAAGCGATATTCCCAAGAGGGAACGGAAGCGTGCACTAAGGACGATACGCGATGGAGCGGTAGCCCCAAAATTCAACCCATGGTCCTCTTACCCGATCACTTTTGATCGAAGAGACCATCCGACCAGTATCCGCCATGGCGGATTCGCGCATTGGTTTTAGACCCAATCGTTGATGGATTTCACTCACGAGAGTCCCGATGGACGGCGGCAAGAGTTCTGAACCTCGCTTTATCGTGATACAAAGGCGCAAGATGGGCATAGACCCTTCAAGGATTAAACCTACAACGACGACCTTCAAAGGCGCCATACCAGGTGTAGAGGCCAATTGTACAGGCTCGATTACATCGAAGTGGTCTTGGATCCCGGATAATTTCCGAAGCGAGGAGTTAATCTTCGACATAGTCCCGCTCGCAGCGGCTATCACGCTCCGCTCGGACGAACGCGTTTGCAAAGTTCAACGCAGTGCCGCATTATGCATACCTTAAGCTCAAGATGCCAGGCCCTCGTGGAGTCATCACGGTCAATGGAAACACAGAACGCCCTCCGAACGGAGGAACATACAGCGGCTCTCGCGGCGAAATACAGATCAGCCTTTTAAGGCAATTCTCGAGTCCGCCGTTAAACGATCGGACACGACCAAACGCGCCCGAGCAACATCAACCAAGACCACAGCACGTTGCGGCACGCAGAGTAATGCGGCCCCAACCCCAGTCCTCGCAAAATTGCAAGACAAACTCTCCACAGACATAATTACATACGGAGATACCATGGGCATAGGGGAAGGGCACCACCACAACAGACCAGTGCGGTTCAACCACACCAGGGGCTCCCAAGGTGTCGCTTTTTTGTTTTATTTTTCTTTTTATACAGAACTCAGTCCGCGGCGAACCGCCGAGCTCATGATGCAACAGCCAGGGAAGGACAAAGGCGCATTTAACACTCAGGTGGTCTCCATCACGAGCATTAATTTTGTTAAAATACAACATTCCGCTGCCTACCCTCGAGGGAGACGCCTTTAATTCGCCCAATCCTTGCTTTCCGTGACTATTTGTATCATTCCGCACCGATAGCATATCTTCTCGAATAAAATGCAGCACTTTTGCCTATAATTGCATTATTTTTATATATATATGTTCATTTACTTACATGTTGCACCCGTGCATCTTGGTACGCCAAATACACCGGGGCTTATGTCCTCCGCTTTATGGTGTGATAAAGTCCGACACTTTCACAAGTGCGGCACCCGAACTTATAGCATTATATGAATCGGCTCGAATCATGTCTTGGGTCAATAGTTGGGTTTGCCTGCTCCCATGTTTGGCACCTTACGTTCCTGCTCTATCGGCTAAGGTAGCACTGGAGAACCACTGCGATTGCGCCCGGTTGAGCCGGGTTAACGCCTCGGAGAAAGCTAAACTGACCGGCATGATAAGGCGTGAGACTGGTCGCTGTTCGAGAGGTCCTTTCGGGTCCTTAAAGACCACGCCGCTCGAGCGAAGTTCGGATTATGTCCGATGAAGGCGTGGATAGCACCCCAATTCGGTCTTCCGAATACTAGGGGCTTCACGAAATTTAAAATTATAGAATTCTATGGCTAAGTGAGAGTGTTCAAGCACTATAAGTCCGGTTGCCTTGTTCGTTGTGTTGAGCGCCTCCTAGATGGACTCAAAAATGGGAACAAGAGTGCTCAAGTTTATCCCGAACACCCCAAGACTCGTGGCATGGGGCTGAAGCCGACGACTTGCCATCTCAGATTTAATAAACGGCCGCATGAAGGTAATATTTTAAATTAAACAAGCGCTGTATAGCGATATGAACAAAGTTTTCAGCGCATGTGATAACACATTGCGAATTCACTCAATAATTACATCCTGGGGCACTCATCCGCAATCTTGCGGGCACCCTTCAGACAGCCTTATAGAAAGTTCGGGCGACGATGCTCCTTGCCCGGTGGTGGCGCGTCGATGATTAGCTTCTCCGCATCCAGCTTGCCCCAATGCACCTTTGCGCGGGCAAGGGCCCGACGAGCACCTTCAATACAGGCGGGCGCTGATAACCTCCACCTGTGGGCACGATCCACCAGCCGTCGCGACGAGGCGAAGTAGCTCCTGTGCATGGCCTCTCCGGCCTGGCCGGACTATGAGCCCCTTCATGGCCTGCTCGGCCACCTTGTGAAGCTCGACCAGCTGCTTCACTGGTCGCTAGGGGCACTGGATGGCCGGCCTCAAGATACCGAGACCGAAGACCTTCTCCATTGAGCTCCCCTCCTCGGCTTGGTAGAATGCTGCGGCATCAGACACGCTGCGAGGCAGATCTGCAAACGCCCCTCGAGAGCTCGAATTGGGTAAGTATCATGTAATTTACATTCACATGCTTGCTTTGCATGAAAAATGCCTTACCCGCCGCTATCTTCTTCATCAACTCAACCTCCTGAAGGGCCTTATGGGCCTCGGCCTTGGCGGTTTTGGCACTTTCGAGAGCCGAGGCAAGCTCGGACTCTAGAGTCTTTGAGTCACGCTGCAAACTCTCATGCTTTTCCATGAGAGCCTGGAGCTCTTGCTGAACCACCGCCACCCTCGCCTCTTGCTTTTCTCGCTCTGCCTGCCTCCGTGGCCGCATTATGTTGGCTGCGGACACGGCCTCCTTCGTGGCCGCCACCTCGCTCGTGGCCCTGTAGTACCCATGTTATCCTTGTTATTTTTTTCGCAACCTAAATCCTTTTCTCAGAAGGTACAAATTCAAAGCGGTGTTACTCACCTTCTTTGTCTTGAGCTGCTTCTCGCACGGCCGAGCTCTTGCCGGACCGCCGAGCTCTGCTTCAACGCACCGACCTCCGCAGATCGGTCTGGCAGAGGTCAGCAGCAGCTTGCAACCCATATTGACATAATTTTTAGCAACCTGTGTATATCTTTTTAAGATCCTCGGTCCGCTTTTCTTTCCGAACACCGAACCGAGTATCAGGGGCTACTGTCTATGCGGTATTATATTGCATATTTTTAACTTCTTACCTCAAAGCCTGATAGAAGGCTATTACAGGCTTCGGTCAGGCCGCCTTTGGCGAGCTGCACCTTCTGAATCACCGCACTCATAATAGTGCGGTGTTCTTCCTCGATGGAAGCGCTCTGCAGCGCCTCCAACAAATTGCCCGACGCGTCGGTCTTGCCCTTCGATCGAAGGGGCCGCCTGCCGGACTCCGGAACCACTGCGGGTTCTGTTGTGGAGTCCGGCGCAAAGTCCGGGAGGGCGCCTTGTGGCGCCTCCGGAGCCTCCCCCCTGATGGGTCCCTTCTAGGGATCCCACCCCGGCGTCTTCGGCGTCGCGAGGGGTGGAGACGGTCGGGATGGAGTTTACATCCGACGAAGCCAACGACCCGCTCGATGAAGCGGGGAGATCATCACTGGCCGGACTGCAGGCAGCATGCGGCATTAGAATGACACTATGTGACGCAAAAACAGAAATTATAAATCATTCAGAATCCGGATACTTACGATCTGCCGAGGCCTGGCCCTTGAAGGCTATTCTTCCTCGCCAACGTTGATGTTGGCAGAGCTGTCCGGGAATAGTCCTTCCCTCTTGAACCTCCGGCCTCCCGGTTGGGAAGCCTTCCTCTTCCTCTCTCCCTCCTCCGAGAGAGTTCCTCTTCCTCCTCCTCATTTTCGGGAGGAGTCAGCCCCGAGTCGTCGGACACTGAAAACGGGCACTCTTTCGAGCACCCGTGGCCTCCTTCTTGGGTTTTCTTCTCCGGCACCACGTGCGGTGCGGAACCAGCAAGCCTCGCTAGACGGCGCGCTCTCGGATTTTCGGCATAGGAGCCGGACAGGTAATCTGCTCCGCCTTCTTCATCCAGTCCTGTAAAAGGAAAAGGGGGAATTAAAACCCGCATATAGTCAAACTATGAAAAACAAGTGTCCCGTAAAGGGGTAGAATCACTTACCTCGTCAGCCTTGCGCTGCGAGCGAAATCCGCGATCTTCCGTCGCGGATGCGGGGGCTTCGGCGCCCTTGAACAACACCTTCCAGGCGCCTTCGTACGTTGTGTCGAAGAGCTTGTTCAGCGCCTGGTGCTGTTCCGGATCGAACTCCCATAGATTGAATGCCCGCTCTTGGCATGGGAGAATCCGGCGGACGAGCATGACTTGGACCACGTTAACCAGCCTGAGCTTCTTCACCAGCTTCTTGATACAGGTCTGGAGTCCCGTCAGCTCCTTCAAACTGCCCCACAGCAAGCCCTTCTATTTCCAGGAGGTGAGCTGCATGGGGAAACCAGATCTAAACTCGGGGGCCGCCGCCCATTTAGGGTCGCGCGGCTCGGTGATGTAGAACCACCCCGATTGCCACCCCTTGACGGATTCCACGAAGGCCCCTTCAAACCAAAGGACGTTGATCATCTTGCCCAACATGGCGCCTCCGCACTCCGCTTGAATGCCCTTCACTACCTTCGGCTTGACATTGAAGGTCTTGAGCCACAAGTCAAGTGGGGCTGGATGCAGAGGAAGGCCTCGCATACCACGATAAACGCCGAGATGTTGAGGATGAAGTTGGCGCCAGATCATGGAAATCCAGGCCGTAGTAGAACATGAGCCCCGGACAAAGGGGTGAAGTGGAAAGCCCGATCCGCGGAGGAAGTGGGAAAGAAAGACAACCTCTCATGGGGCCTGGGGGTGGGGATGAGCTGCCCTCGTCGGGCAGCCGGACGCGATGTCGCCAGAGAGGTATCCGCGTCGCAGACTTTGGCGATTGCTCCTCCTTAACGGTGGAGGCCAACCATTTACCTCCCGCTCCGGACATGGTCGGAGAAGGTTGAGGCGAGATGCGAACTTGGGCGCTGGAGCTCGAAAGTCTTGCGGAGATGGGTAAGCAAAGGAGGAAGAAGGCGAGGTGAGAAGGTGAATCCTTATCCCTTATATGGGCGGGCGAAGTCTTACGCGCCCCCACCGCCTGGTAAAACTCGCTTATCTCCCAAGCGTCACCATCAATGACGCGTTGGGTTACCACGCCCGTATTGATGAGAATCCCGGATTAAGGGGAAACACGATCTACGCTCGACAAGGCGTGCCAAGGAAACCGCCGCTAAATGCGCTGAGGTGGTAAAGTAAAAAACAATTCGAGTAATGGCTTGGTAGTGGTGTGACGTCATGTCACGGAAAACGTCAGCAGATTGAACTTGTGTATTATTATTCTCTCTACGGTGGAATGTGGAATTTATTTTGCAGAGCCGGACACTATCCTCGTGTTCACAATCTTCTATCATTTGGAGGAGGAACCCGCCTTGCAATGCCAAGCAATATACACGCCGGACTTATCGTCATTGAAGCCTGGTTCAGGGCTACCGAGGAGTCTGGATTAGGGGTGTCCGGATAGCGGACTACCATCATCACCGAACTATCATTTGCCGGACTATCATCATCGACCGGACTCCAAGACTATGAAGATACAAGATTGAAGACTTCCCCCCGTGTCCGGTTGGGACTTTCCTTGGCGTGGAAGGCAAGCTTGGCGATACGGATATGTAGATCTCCTACCATTGTAACCGACTCTATGTAACCCTAGCCCTCTCCGGTGTCTATATAAACTGGATGGCTTTAGTCCGTAGGAGAACAACCACAACAACCCTTACAATCATACCATAGGCTAGCTTCTAGGGTTTAGCCTCCTTGATCTCGTGGTAGATCCACTCTTGTAAACATCCACAATATCAATATCAATCAAGCAGGACGTAGGGTTTTACCTCCATCAAGAGGGCCCGAACATGGGTAAACATCGTGTCCCTTGTCTCCTGTTACCATCCGCCTAGACGCACAGTTCGGGACCCCCTACCCGAGATCCGCCAGTTTTGACACCGACACCCTCCTTTCCACTAAGGCCCAATAAGGCCCATATACTTCCCGGGGGGTTCCAATAACCTCCCGGAGATCCGGTATTGTGCCAATCTCACCCGGAACCTTTCCGATGTCCAAATATAGTCGTCCAATATATCGATCTTAATGTCTCGACCATTTCGAGACTCCTCGTCATGTCCGTGATCACATCCGGGACTCCGAACAACCTTAGGTACACAAAAAGTCATAAACTCATAATAAAAATGTCAACGAAACCTTAAGCGTGCGGACCCTACGGGTTCGAGAACTATGTAGACATGACCTAGAACTGTTTCCGGTCAATAACCAATAGCGGAACCTGGATGCTCATATTGGCTCCTACATATTCTACGAAGATCTTTATCCGTCAAACCGCATAACAACATACATTGTTCCCTTTGTCATCGGTATGTTACTTGCCCGAGATTCGATCGTCGGTATCTCAATACCTAGTTCAATCTCGTGAACGCAAATCTCTTTACTCGCTACGTAATGCATCATTCCGTAACTAACTCATTAGCTACATTGCTTGCAAGGCTTATAGTGATGTGCATTACCGAGAGGGCCCAGAGATACCTCTCCGACAATCGGAGTGACAAAACCTAATCTTGAAATACGCCAACTCAACATGTACCTTTGGAAACACCTGTAGAGCTCCTTTATAATCACCCAGTTACGTTGTGACGTTTGGTAGCACACAAAGTGTTCCTCTGGTAAACGGGAGCTGCATAATCTCATAGTTGTAGGAACTCGTATAAGTCATGAAGAAAGCAATAGCAACATACTAAATGATCAAGTGCTATGCTAACGGAATGGGTCAAGTCAATCACATCATTCTGCTAATGATGTGATCTCGTTAATCAAATGACAACACATGTCTATAGTTAGGAAACATAACCATCTTTGATTAATGAGCTAGTCAAGTAGAGGCATACTAGTGACATTAAGTTTGTCTATGTATTCAGACATGTATCATGTTTGCGGTTAATACAATTCTAGCATGAATAATAAACATTTATCATGATATGAGGAAATAAATAATAACTTTATTATTGCCTCTTCGCATGTAGATCCCGCCACGACGCTTTGTTTAGAACCGCACCAACTGACAGCTCCACCGTTCAATATAAACATGTATCCGGTTTGCGATTTAGAATCGTCCGGATCAGTGTCAAAGCTTGCATCGACATAACCATTTACGACTAGCCCTTTGTCACCTCCATAAACGAGAAACATATCCTTAGTCCTTTTTCAGGTATTTCAGGATATTCTTGACCGCTGTCCAGTGATCCACTCCTGGATTACTTTGATACCTACCTGCCAAGCTTATTGCTAAGCATACGTCAGGTTTGGTACACAGCATTGCATACATGATAGAGCCTATGGCTGAAGCATAGGGAACATCTTTCATTTTCTCTCTATCTTCTGTTGTGGTTGGGCATTGAGTCTGACTCAACTTCACACCTTGTAATACAGGCAAGAATCCTTTCTTTGCCTGATCCATTTTGAACTTTTTCAAAACTTTATCAACGTATGCACTTTGTGAAAGTCCAATCAAGCGTCTTGATCTATCTCTATAGATCTTGATGCCCAATATGTAAGCAGCTTCACCGAGGTCTTTCATCGAAAAACTTTTATTCAAGTATCCCTTTATGCTATCTAGAAGTTCTATATCATTTCCAATTAACAATATGTCATCTACATATAATATCAGAAATGCTACAGAGCTCCCACTCACTTTCTTGTAAATACAGGCTTCTCCAAAAGTCTGTATAAAACCATATGCTTTGATCACACTATCAAAGCGTTTATTCCAACTCCGAGATGCTTGCACCAGTCCATAAATGGATCGCTGGAGCTTGCACACTTTGTTAGCATCTTTTGGATCGACAAAACCTTCCGGCTGCATCATACACAACTCTTCTTCCAGAAATCCATTCAGGAATGCAGTTTTGACATCCATTTGCCAAATTTCATAATCATAAAATGCGGCAATTGCTAACATGATTCGGACAGACTTAAGCATCGCTACGGGTGAGAAAGTCTCATCGTAGTCAACCCCTTGAACTTGTCGAAAACCTTTCGCAACAAGTCGAGCTTTGTAGACAGTTACATTACCATCAGCGTCAGTCTTCTTCTTGAAGATCCATTTATTCTCGATGGCTTGCCGATCATCGGGCAAGTCAACCAAAGTCCATACTTTGTTCTCATACATGGATCCCATCTCAGATTTCATGGCTTCAAGCCATTTTGTGGAATCTTGGCTCATCATCGCTTCCTCATAGTTCATAGGTTCGCCATGGTCAAGTAACATGACTGCCAGAATAGGATTATCGTACCACTCTGGTGCGGATCTTACTCTGGATGACCTACGAGGTTCGGTAGTAACTTGATCTGAAGTTTCATGATCATTATCATTAGCTTCCTCACTGATTGGTGTAGTTGTCACAGGAACCGGTTCTTGTGATGAACTACTTTCCAATAAGGGAGCAGGTACAGTTACCTCATCAAGTTCTACTTTCCTCCCACTCACTTCTTTCGTGAGAAACTCCTTCTCTAGAAAGGATCCGAATTTAGTGACAAAAATCTTGCCCTCAGATCTATGATAGAAGGTGTACCCAATAGTCTCTTTTGGGTATCCTATGAAGACACATTTCTCTGATTTGGGTTCGAGCTTATCTGGTTGAAGTTTCTTCACATAAGCATCGCAGCCCCAAACTTTAAGAAATGACAACTTTGGTTTCCTGCCAAACCACAGTTCATAAGGCGTCGTCTCAACGGATTTTGATGGTGCCCTATTTAATGTGAATGCGGCCGTCTCTAATGCATAACCCCAAAATGATAGCGGTAAATAAGTAAGAGACATCATAGATCGCACCATATCTAGTAAAGTACGATTACGACGTTCGGACACACCATTTCTTTGAGGTGTTTCGGGTGGCGTGAGTTGCGAAACTATACCGCATTGCTTCAAATGTAAACCAAACTCGTAACTCAAATATTCTCCTCCACGATCAGATCGTAGAAAATTTATTTTCTTGTTATGATGATTTTCCACTTCACTCTGAATTTTTTTGAACTTTTCAAATGTTTCATACTTGTATTTCATCAAGTAGATATACCCATATCTGCTTAAATCATCTGTGAAGGCGAGAAAATAACGATACCCACCACGAGCCTCAATATTCATTAGACCACATACATCAGTATGTATGATTTCCAACAAATCAGTTGCTCGCTCCATAGTTCTGGAGAATGGCGTTTTAGTCATCTTGCCCATGAGGCACGGTTCGCAAATACCAAGTGATTCATAATCAACTGATTCCAGAAGTCCATCAGTATGGAGTTTCTTCATGCACTTTAGACCAATATGACCCAAACGGCAGTGCCACAAATAAGTTGCACTATCATTATCAACTCTGCATCTTTTGGCTTCAACATTATGAATATGTGTATCACTACTATCGAGATTTAACAAAAATAGACCACTCTTCAAGGGTGCATGACCATAAAAGATATTACTCATATAAATAGAACAACCATTATTCTCTGATTTAAATGAATAACCGTCTCGCATCAAACAAGATCCAGATATAATGTTCATGCTTAACGCTGGCACCAAATAACAATTATTCAGGTCTAAAACTAATCCCGATGGTAGATGTAGAGGTAGCGTGCCGACCGCGATCACATCGACTTTGGAACCATTTCCCACGCGCATCGTCACCTTGTCCTTAGCTAATCTTCACTTAATCCCCAGTCCCTATTTCGAGTTGCAAATATTAGCAACAGAACCAGTATCAAATACCCAGGTGCTACTGCGAGCATTAGTAAGGTACACATCAATAACAAGTATCCTCCAAATACTTGGGGCAGTTCCGCTTCCAGTGTCCAGTCTGCTTGCAGTAGAAGCACTCACTCTCAGGCTTAGGTCCAGACTTGGGTTTCTTCTCTTGAGAAGCAACTTGTTTGCTGTTCTTCTTGAAGTTCCCCTTCTTCTTCCCTTTGCCCTTTTTCTTGAAACTGGTGGTCTTATTGACCATCAACACTTGATGCTCCTTCTTGATTTCTACCTCCGCAGCTTTTAGCATTGCGAAGAGCTCGGGAATAGTCTTTTCCATCCCTTGCATATTATAGTTCATCACGAAGCTCTTGTAGCTTGGTGGTAGTGATTGAAGAATTCTGTCAATGACACTATCATCAGGAAGATTAACTCCCAGTTGAATCAAGTGATTATTATACCCAGACATTTTGAGTATACGTCCACTGACAGAACTATTCTCCTCCATCTTACAGCTATAGAACTTATTGGAGACTTCATATCTCTCAATACGGGCATTTGCTTGAAATATTAACTTCAACTCCTGGAACAACTCATATGTCCAATGACGTTCAAAACGTCGTTGAAGCCCTGGTTCTAAGCAGTAAAGCATGGTACATTGAACTATCGAGTAGTCATCAGCTTTGCTCTGCCAGACGTTCATAACGTCGTCAATTGCATTTGCAGCAGGCCTGGCACCCAGCGGTGCTTCCAGGACGTAATTCTTCTGCGCGGAAATGAGGATAATCCTCAAGTTACGGACCTAGTCTGTGTAATTGCTACCATCATCTTTCAACTTAGCTTTCTCGAGGAACGTATTAAAATTCAACGGAACAACAGGACGAGCCATCTATCTACAACAAACATAGACAAGCAAAATACTATCAGGTACTAAGTTCATGATAAATTTAAGTTCAATTAATCATATTACTTAAGATCCCACTTAGACAGACATCTCTCTACTCATCTAAGTGATCGCGATCCAAATCAACTAAACCATGTCCGATCATCACGTGAGATGGAGTAGTTTCAATGGTGAACATCACTATGTTGATCATATCTACTATATGATTCACGTTCGACCTTTCGGTCTCCGTGTTCCGAGGCCATATCTGTATATGCTAGGCTCGTCAAGTTTAACCCGAGTATTCCGCGTGTGCAACTGTTTTGCACCCGTTGTATTTGAACATAGAGCCTATCACACCCGATCATCACGTGGTGTCTCAAAGACGAAGAACTTTCGCATAGCAGTGCATACTCGGGAGAACACTTCTTGATAATTAGTGAGAGATCATCTTAAAATGCTACCTTCAATCAAAGCAAGATAAGATGCATAAAGGATAAACATCACATGCAATCAATATAAGTGATATGATATGGCCATCATCATCTTGTGCTTGTGATCTCCATCTCCGAAGCACCGTCGTGATTACCATCGTCACCGGCGCAACACCTTGATCTCCATCATAGCATCATTGTCATTTACGCCATATATTGCTTCTACGACTATCGCTACCGCTTAGTGATAAAGTAAAGAAATTACAGGGCGTTTGCATTTCATACAATAAAGCGACAACCATATGGCTCCTGCCAGTTGCCGATAACTTCGGTTACAAAAACATGATCATCTCATACAATAAAATATAGCATCACGTTTTGACCATATCACATCACAACATGCCCTGCAAAAACAAGTTAGACCTCCTCTACTTTGTTGTTGCAAATTTTACGTGGCTGCTACGGGCTGAGCAAGAACCGTTCTTACCTACGCATCAAAACCACAACGGTAGTTCGTCAAGTTAGTGTTGTTTTAACCTTCGCAAGGACGGGCGTAGCCACTTTCAGTTCAACTAAAGTTGGAGAAACAGACACCCGCTAGTCACTTGTGTGCAAAGCACGGCGGTAAAACCAGTCTCGCGTAAGCGTACGCGTAATGTCGGTCCGGGCCGCTTCATCCAACAATACCGCTGAACTGAAGTATGACATGCTGGCAAGCAGTATGACTTGTATCGCCCACAACTCACTTGTGTTCTACTCGTGCATATAACATCAACACATAAAACCTAGGCTCGGATGCCACTGTTGGGTAACATAGTAATTTCAAAAAAATTCCTACGCACACGCAAGATCATGGTGATGCATAGCAACAAGAGGAGAGAGTGTTGTCCACATACCCTCGTAGACCAAAAGCGGAAGCGTTAGAACAATGCGGTTGATGTAGTCGTACGTCTTCACGACCCGACCGATCAAGCACCGAAACTACGACACCTCCGAGTTCTAGCACAAGTTCAGCTCGATGACGATCCCATACTCCGATCCAGCAGAATGTCGAGGATGATTTCCGTCAGCACGACGGTGTGGTGACGATCTTGATGTTCTACCGTTGCAGGGCTTCGCCTAAGCACTTCTACAATATTATCGTGGACTTTGGTGGAGGGGGGCACCGCACACGGCTAAGAGATCAAGAGATCAATTGTTGTGTCTATGGGGTGCCCCCTTCCCCTGTATATAAAGGAGTGGAGGAGAGGGGCCGGCCAAGGGGGTGGAGCGCCCTAGGGGGGGAGTCCAACCCCAACTGGGAGTAGGACTCCCCCCTTTCCTATTAGGAGTAGGAGAAGGAAGGAAGAGGGGGAGGGAAGAAGGAAAGGGGGGCCGCCCCCCTGCCAATTCGGAATGGGCTTGGGGGGCGCGCACCCTCCTTTGCTTCTTCTCCCTCCTTTCCACTAAGGCCCAATAAGGCCCATATACTTCCCGGGGGGTTCCGATAACCTCCCGGAGATCCGGTATTGTCCCAATCTCACCCGGAACCTTTCCGGTGTCCAAATATAGTCGTCCAATATATCGATCTTTATGTCTCGACCATTTCGAGACTCCTCGTCATGTCCGTGATCACATCCGGGACTTCGAACAACTTTGGGTACATCAAAACTCATAAACTCATAATAAAACTGTCAACGAAACCTTAAGCGTGCGGACCCTACGGGTTCGAGAACTATGTAGACATGACCTTGAACTGTTTCCAGTCAATAACCAATAGAGGAACCTGGATGCTCATATTGGCTCCTACATATTCTACGAAAATCTTTATCGGTCAAACCGCATAACAACATACATTGTTTCCGTTGTCATCGGTATATTACTTGCCCGAGATTCGATCGTCGGTATCTCAATACCTAGTTCAATCTCGTTACCGTCAAGTCTCTTTACTCGTTACGTACTGCATCATTCCGTAACTAACTCATTAGCTACATTGCTTGCAAGGCTTATAGTGATGTGCATTACCGAGAGGGCCCAGAGATACCTCTCCGACAATCGGAGTGACAAAACCTAATCTCGAAATACGCCAACTCAACATGTACCTTTGGAGACACCAGTAGAGCTCCTTTATAATCACCCGATTCGTTGTGACATTTGGTAGCACACAAAGTGTTCCTCCGAAAGAACGGAGCTGCATAATCTCATAGTTGTAGGAACTCGTATAAGTCATGAAGAAAGCAATAGCAACATACTAAACGATCAAGTGCTAAGCTAACGGAATGGGTCAAGTCAATCACATCATTCTGCTAATGATGTGATCTCCTTAATCAAATGACAACACATGTCTATAGTTAGGAAACATAACCATCTTTGATTAATGAGCTAGTCAAGTACAGGCATACTAGTGACATTAAGTTTGTCTATGTATTCAGACATGTATCATGTTTGCGGTTAATACAATTCTAGCATGAATAATAAACATTTATCATGATATGAGGAAATAAATAATAACTTTATTATTGCCTCTAGGGCATATTTCCTTCATAGTGAATCTCTCTTAGACCTTATTCTATACTGTTTTCTCACCCCTTCTAACCCATCAGAACCAGAACCAAGGCAACAACAACCACAACAACAACAATAACCCACCGCTACCACCCCCTGTTGGCAACCTATCCCGTTTTCTAAGGTTAAATCCGCAGGCGTTCTCTAGCAGCACCGAGCCGATTGTTGCAGATGATTGGCTCCACAAGATTGGAAGGGAGATGACTACCAGAGGATGCACAGATGCGGAGAGAGTGCGCTTTGCTGCACATCAGCTTGATGGACCCGCATCATCTTGGTGGGAGAGCTTCACCACCACTTACCCCATTGATATAGTTACATGAGATCAGTTTCAGCAGGCTTTCCGCATCGCCCATGTTTCAGCAGGAGCTATGAGCATGAAGAAGCGCGAGTTTCGCAACTTGCGCTAAGGAGGTCGTACAGTGGGACAGTATGTGGATGAATTCAGCAAGTTTGCTATCATGCCCCAGATGATGTGGCCACAGATGCCGTGAAGCAGGAGAAGTTTCTGGAGGGACTAATGATGAGCTAAGCATGCAGTTGATGGTGGCAACCTTTAATAACTACCAGGAGTTGGTAGACAGGGCCCTCATGATAGAAGGCAAGCAACAACAGATTGATAATCGCAAGAGGAAGTATGGAGAGGGGAGGTACACTTTTGGAGCTCGGCAGAAGCCCCGCTATTCCCCATACTCGGGAGGACATACTCACAACCATGGAGTCCATAACCATGGAGGACATACGCACAATGGAGGAAGCTCGCACAACCACAGTGGCCCTAAGAATGGCAATGGGAATGGAGGAAGCAACAGTCAGAACCGTTCCAACCCCTCAGTACCAGCCAAGAGGGATCTGAGCCACATTACTTGTTTCAAGTGCGGGAAGACCGGACATTATGCCACTGAATGTCCTGAAGCAAAGAATGGGAATGGCAATGGAAGTTCTGCAAAGAAGCCCAACCCCTTCACTAAAGGTCAGGTGAACCACGTCAGTGTGAAGGAGATTGAGGATCAACCCGACGCAGTTGTCGGTAAGTTTTTGATTAATGCATTTACAACACTTGTTCTTTTCGATACTGGTGCATCTCATTCATTCATATCAAGGGGATTTGTGGATAAGTATAAGTTGCCAACAGTAGCCCTTAAGTCACCTATGTTAGTAAGTTCCCCAGGAGCGGAGTATATGGCTAGTAGGGGATGCTATCAGTTGCCAGTTACCATAGGTAGACATGTTTTCCCCACCAACCTGATTGTCCTGGAGTCACAAGGATGGGATGTGATACTAGGAATGGAATGGCTATCCAAGTATGAGGGAAACATCGATTGCACCAGTAAATCAATTCTTCTCACCACCCCAGAAGGAAAGAGGATCGAGTATGTGTCTAAGCATGCGTCGAGGAGGACTCAGGTGAATTCCTTATCAGGAGTTGTTCAGGAGGAAGTACCAGTGGTGAAGGATTACCCCGATGTATTTCCGGAGGAGTTACCGGGCATGCCACCGGATTGAGACATTGAGTTTTTCATTGAGTTATTGCCAGGCACCAGACAATTATCCAAGAGACCATATCGGATGCCCGCAAATGATCTGGAGGAAATTAAGAAGAAGATTAAGGAGTTACTAGAGAAAGGTTACATTCGACCAAGTTCATCACCTTGGGGAGCCCCAGTGCTTCTAGTTGAGAAGAAGGATGGACCTTTGAGGATGGTTGTTGATTATCGCGCACTGAATGAGGTGACGATCAAGAACAAATACCCTCTGCCAATGATCAATGATTTGTTTTACTAGCTGCAAGGAGCTAAGGTTTTCTCCAAGATCAGTCTTTGATCAGGTTATCACCAGTTGAAGATCTGAGAGCAGGATATACCTAAGACAACTTTTACCATGAGGTATGGGTTATATGAGTATACAGTTATGTCATTCGGATTGACTAATGCCCCTGCCTATTTCATGAGTATGATGGACAAGGTGTTCATGGAGTTTTTGGATAAGTTCGTCGTGGTGTTCATTGATGACATTTTGGTCTACTCGAAGAATGAAGAAGAGCATAAGGAACATTTGCGTTTGGTTCTCGAGAAGCTCAGGGAACATCAGTTTTATGCCAAGTTCAGCAAATGTGAGTTTTGGTTGAAGGAAGTTGGATTTCTCGGACATGTTATATCAGGAGAAGGAATAGCAGTAGACCCTACCAAGGTTGCTTCTGTCACTAAATGGTTGGCACCCACCTCAGTGGGAGAGATCAGAATTTTCTTGGACTCGCAGGTTACTATCAGAGATTTATTGAGAATGTTTCCAAGATTGCAAAGCCCATGACGGAGTTATTGAAGAAGGACACCAAGTTTAAATGGAGTGAGGATTGCGAGGATAGTTTTTAGGAGTTGAAGAAACGTTTGGTTACAGCCCCAGTGCTGATTCTCCCAGACATACGCAAGGATTTCCAAGTGTATTGCGAAGCTTCACGTCGAGGACATGGAGGTGTGCTTATGCAGGATGGAAGAGTTGTTTCATATGCCTCATGACAACTTTGACCTCAGGAGTTGAATTATGTTACGCATGATTTGGAGTTAGCAGCCGTAGTGCATGCGCTCAAGACGTGGAGACATTTTCTCATCGGTAACCATTGTGATGTATATACGGATCACAAGAGTTTGAAATACATCTTCACACAGAAGGAGTTAAACTTCAGGAAAAGGAGACGGTTGGAGCTCATAAAGGATTATGACATAAGATTGTATTATCATCCAGGAAAAGCCAATGTCATAGCAGATGCATTGAGCCGCAAGAGTTATGTTAACACGCTCATAACCAGAGGATTTCCTAAGGAGTTAGCAGACGACCTTCGAGAGCTATGCCTGGAGATAGTTCTAAGAGGTTATGTTGCAACATTGAAAATGCAGTCCACTTTGTTGGGTAAGATCAGAGAAGCCCACAAGACGGACAAGGAGATTGCAGAGATAAAGGAAATGATGAGTAAAGGAAAGGCTAAAGGATTTCGTGAGGATGAGCACGACACCTTATGGTTTGAGAACCGTATTTATGTGCCTAATGACCCTGAGATCAGGAAGTTGATTCTTCAGGAGGCTCATGATTCGCCTTACTCGACTCACCCAGGCAACACCAAGATGTATCTGGATTTGAAGGAAAGTTTCTGGTGGACAGGAATGAAGAAGGACATTGCCGAGTATGTAGCAGTATGTGATGTATGTCAGAGACTTAAGGCAGAGCATCAGAAACCAGCAGGGTTATTACAGCCTTTGCCAATACCCGAATGGAAGTGGGATAAACTTGGCATGGATTGTATTACTGGACTACCCATGACTAGTTCAGGCTATGACCCTATCTGGGTTGTAGTTGATCATTTTACGAAAGTAGCCCATTTCATACATGTGAAGACAACCTATACGAGTGCTAAGTTGGCGAAGATATACATGACCAGGATCGTATGTCTGCATGGAGTTTCGAGGACCATCGTATCATATAGAGGAACACAGTTTACTTCAAAGTTTTGGAATCAGTTGCATGAAACTTTGGGTACCAGGCTAGAGTTCAGTACAGCCTTTCATCTACAGATAGATGGACAGGCCGAGAGAGTCAATCAGATTCTGGAGGACATGTTGAGAGCTTGTGCGCTAGATTATGGATCTAGTTCGGATGACAATTTGCCCTATGCAGAGTTCTCCTATAACCACAATTACCAAGCCAGTTTGAAGATGGCCCCTTTCAAAGCCTTGTACGGAAGGAGGTGCAGGACACCGTTATCGTGGGATGTAGTTGGAGATCGGCAGTTGTTCGGACCAGACTTAATCAGAGGTTCCGAGGAGAAAGTTAAGTTGATTCGAGACAGACTCAAGGTAGCCCAGTCCAGGCAGAAGAGTTATGTGGATACTAAACGCAAGGAGGTAGCCTAAGAAGTCGGAGATAGAGCATATCTTCGTGTGTCCCCAATTAGAGGAGTTAAACATTTTGGAGACAAGGGAAAGTTAGCACCACGTTTTGTGGGACCATACAGAGTTTTGGAACGCATTGGAGAAGTTGCGTACAAGTTGGATTTGCCCGAAGGATTGTCAGGAGTTCATGATGTGTTTCACGTTTCCCAGTTGAAGAAGTGCCACGCTGAGATGGCCGACATTCGTCTGAGAGATACAGTGCCACTGGAAACACTTCAGTTGGATAGTGATCTGACCTATGAAGAGAAGCTACTCAAGATTCTTGAGTTTTCTAGTTGTGTTAATCGCAGCAAGGTTATCAAGTTTTGCAAAGTTCACTGGAGCCACCATATCGAGGAGGAAGCCACTTGGGAGCGAGAAGAAGACCTCCGCAAGGACCACCCAAACCTTTTTGCAGACCAACCCGAATCTCGAGGGCGAGATTCATCTTAAGGGGGGTAGGTTTGTAACATGCCAATTTTTAATTTGGATGTTATACATATATCATCATATGCATATCATATTTTATTTGGATTTGGTTGTGATCCTAGAAATCTTAAGCAACTCAAGGGCCCAAGGAGAGAGTTGGAGGTTTCATAAAATTCATATTCGACTTTATTTCAAATTTGAAAAGCGGATCAATTTGATTTTCAATAATTTCTTTCCAATTATTTCCAATAATAAAAATAATGAGAGAAGATAAAATGACTTCTTCAACAGAGGAGAAAAATTGGAAGAGAAATTTTGCAATCAACTTATTATTTCATTTTATTTTATTTGCACTTTTATTTGAATTAGAGAAAAACATGCATTTTTTAAAATTGCTTTTAGTCCAGAAAAATGTTCATCTTGTCCCAAATATTAGGTTTGGACGGTGAAAATTGTTTCTGGAATTTTTAGATTTTTATTTATATTTTATTAGGATTTTTCTTCATGGAAATCATTTCAAAAAACTGCGCGCGACCTAACTGGGTCGGCCCAGCCGAACTGGGCCAAGCCCAGCCGCCACCAACCACCTTTGCCGCCCCGTGCTGGCGCCGGACTCCGGCGAGGGGAGTCTGTGTCGGACCCGCGCCGCCGTCGCCCCTTCCGCAAGCCAAGGCCCCTCGGGCCTTTATAAACGGAGCCCCGCTACCGCCCTCCTCCACACAATCGCCACCACCGCCTCCCCCGCCGCCGCCACCCGCGACGCCGAGCCGAGCCGCCGCCGCCGCCGCTTCTTCTTTGCTCGTCGTGCCACCGCTGCCCGCGTCGGCGCCCTCGCCCTCGCCACTTGAGCCGCCGCCGCCGCCGGATCCCTCGCTTGCCGGCGTCGACCTCGCCATTAAACTCGCCGTCGTGTTGACCTGTAAAACCCGCTCGGTTTTTCTTCGGTTTTCTCGGTTTAGTTCGGTTTATTAGGTTAGATCGGTTTTCGGTTTTTATTTTTAGTTAGTTAGTGAACGTTCACGGTTAGATTGTTTTAACGAACGAATTCGTTTGTTTAGTTATGTTAGCGAACGTTCGTTCGGTAGATCTTTCTTTTTAGTTTAATTTTCGGCCAGGGACCTATCCACGAATAAGTTTTATCGCGAATTAGCCCCTGATCTTAAAACAAGCGTAACTTTTAGCTCATTTATCCAAATTAGATGAAACCAACGCCTAAATCTTCGTAACGATCTCTTCTTTCCATTAAACCAACTTGAACATGATTTTGACAATTTAAAATTTGAGTTTAGTTCAGATTAGTAATCGATCTTATTTCGTTTGTATCTTGAGTTTCGTATCTCCGTTTGAGTTGATTCTTTTTGCAAATCATAGCTAATCACTTGTACCTACTGTTAAGATCTAATCCACATAAAAATAATGATGTTAGGTTTTGTTTTCTGTTTAATTTAGTTGTTTTCTTGTTTCGAGTTTTATTTGGATCTTTTCTCGATTTCTCTTTGTTTCGATTGAGTGATTGCTTATGTATGCTACTGTTTGTCTACGCTAGATTACCCGGAGTGTGAAGCTTGTTACTATGAATCTCTAGAGTTTGCAGATCGTCAGCAAGGCAAGATACACTTTGATCATTGAGGGAGTCCTAGACTAGGGGGTGTCCGGACAGCCGGACTATCATCGTCAGCCGGACTCCAAGACTATGAAGATACAAGATTGAAGACTTCGTCCCGTGTCCGGATGGGACTTTCCTTGGCGTGGAAGGCAAGCTTGGCGATACGGATATGTAGATCTCCTACCATTGTAACCGACTCTGTGTAACCCTAGCCCTCTCCAGTGTCTATATAAACAGGAGGGTTTTAGTCCGTAGGACACAACCATTACAACAATAATACCATAGGCTAGTTTCTAGGGTTTAGCCTCCTTGATCTCGTGGTAGATCCACTCTTGTACTACCCATATCATCAATATCAATCAAGCAGGAGTAGGGTTTTACCTCCATCGAGAGGGCCGAACCAGGTAAAACTGTCGTGTCCCTTGTCTCCTGTTACCATCCGCCTAGGCATACGATTCGGGACCCCCTACCGAGATCCATGATTTGACACCGACATTGGTGCTTTCATTGAGAGTTCCTGTCATGCGTCAATGATAGGAAGGATGCCTCTTCCTGTCTTCAAAGAAGGTGTCTTCGCCAAAGGAGCCTTGGCCGCCGGCCAAACTATCCGGCTGGGTGGTTTTCTCATGACCGCTTTGTTCGGCCACGCTTGACGATGACCTCTCGGGTCATCAAAAGCAATCTACCGTCAACTCGAATTCGCGGCAGTTGGATCAATAGAGCTCTCGTCAAGTAAGCGAGCTCTTGGATCGCATCGCCGCTACAGGAGTCGCTTCTGGACTACAATCAGATTGGGCTTAAAACCGACCTGAGAGAGATTAACTCTCCCCAGGTTACCCACCGCGTTGCGGTGGTAGAGGAACAACGCGGCGAGTCTTCTCCTCGATTGAAAACTAGTCATGTCCGGGCTTCCAGACCCTCCGCCCGATTCCCACGAGGGGCGGACTTGATCAACCTTGAACCTAAAGTCGGCGTCGGACGGACTCGTTGGACAACGTCCAGCGATCAAACTTCAAATTCGGAGACTTCTCGGCCCTTGAGCCTCGAGATGGGTAGGATTCGGACTTAATTCCACCCACCCACCCGGACATATGCGATCTATCTCAAATCCGGCAAGAGCCGCTGAAGCATTACATCATTCTTGGGCGATTCCTCTGGTTATGGACAGGATAAAGGACTGCGAGAGGAGAAAGCATAATTTCAATTTTCTGCAATAATTGCGCGGACAAGGGAATCTTGAGCGCCGTCGATCGCCGTGAAATTACCGCTTCTCCGACACTGGCGTCCATAATCTGAAAATCTTGTGCGATGGAAGTTTCGGGAAAGCGAAACTAAGTTTTGGGACAATCGGCCCGAATACAACCCTAATCCGTAACAAAAGGGTGCATCATACTCGGGCACCGGTACAAAACTAAAAGCAAAAACCCCATAAAGGGCAAGGAACCGTCTTTGGAGGGATGGCTCGGCGGACCTGTAAAATTCCGCGATCTGAAGCGCCACCCCAACACATAGCCTTGAGCATGTTGGATATTACGGCGGTGGCCAAAAGTGGCGAAAACTTCTAGCCGGAGAACCACTCCAGCAGTACCAACGCGGTGTCAACAGTCTTGAGACTTTCGCATCAAATAATATGCAGCGAACAAATCGCAGCCTCGCGAAGTCTACCAAGTAGCAACAACAAATCCATGGAGCGACACGGCCATCACCTTTAACGCCAGCGATGAACCTAAATTCCGAACAGCCCGAGCACCAGCCGCATTGGTCCTCAGTCCAATAGTGGATGGCTTTAGATCTTCAAAGGTACTCATGGATGGCGGCAGCGGACTAAACCTCATCTCGAGGAAACTCTTTAAAAATGGAAATAGACGGAGCGCATTGAGCTGACGGCACAACCTTTAGAGGAATAATCCCTAGCAGGAAGCGCTGCACAGGAAAAATCACACTTGATGTGGTGTTATTTCGCCCGGACAATTACAGGTACGAAGAGGTCACGTTTCAAGTGGCCCGTTCAATAGTGGATATCACGCTATCTTTGGGACGAAGGCATTCACAATTTTCAAGCCATACCCCATTACGGTACATGAAGCTTAAGATGCCTGGGCCCGGCGGAATAATCACTCTCGCTAGTGATCCGGACGTAGCACTCCGCGCCGAAAACAAGACAGCCGCATTAGCCCTGGAGGCACTATCCGAAGCCCTAGCGGCAGAAGAACTCAACGCGCTGCGCTCTCACGGTGGATAGGGGCGATGTGATACTCGATAAGAGATCCAAGTCCACCTCTTTCAAACCAGCGGACGAAATAGTCAAATTCAGGTCCACCGCGGACCCAACAAAGGCGGCCTCCATCGGGCGCGGTTAAACCCGATGTAGCGCCCGCTGCGAAATTCCTTCGGGAAAATTGGGACATTTTACTTTGGCACCCTTGAGATATGCCGAGAATCCCACATGATTAGCGAACACAGCCTAAACATCCTAAAAGATTCAAGCCAGTCAAACAAGCTCTTGGCGATTTTCCGAACCCAAAAGACAAGCAATGGGAGAAGAGCTAGCCAAACTACTAGAAGCGGATTCATCGGAGACATCAAACATCGGACTGGCTAGCAAACACAGTAATGGTACCAAGAAGGACAAATCCACGGCCTATGTGTCGATTTTAAAGACCTCAACAAGGCTTGCCCAAAGGATCCCTTCCCTCTCCCCCACATCGACCAAATAATCGATGCTACTGCAGGGCACGATTCATTGTGCTTCCTTGATGCATATTCGGATACCATCAAATCAAGATGGCGGAGGCGGACCAAGCGCAATGGCATTCATTACTCCATATGGACCATTACGCTTCAACACGATGCCCCGGACTAAAAACGCGGCCCAACATATCAGCGCATGATTCGAGACATGTCGGCTGCGGATAGGAAAAACGGTAGAAGAATCACGTGAGCGGCGTAGTCGTCAAAACCAAACACGTCGAAACTCTAGTAGGCGATTTGAGGCTCACATTCGACAACCTCCGAGCATATGACATCAAAATGAATCCGGAAAAATGCGTTTTGGCGTACCACCGGAAAGCTCACAGGCTTCATTGTATCCGATAGAGGTGAAGCAAACCCAGCCAAGATCCGAGCTCAGTGCAGCTAGATATTCAAAAGACCTCAAACAAATACAAAAACTAACAGGATGCGTGGCGGCCCTAAGCGCTTTATCTCCCGTTTGGGAGAAAAGGCATTGCCCTCTATCGCCTCCTCGGTATGCCGAACACCAGTGGGCGGATGCCACTGCCGGACTCAAAGAAATCAAAGCCATATTGGCAACAAATCCGGTCCTCGCTGCGCCTAACCTGGGCGAACCAATGATGTTATACATCGCGGCAACACATCAAGTGGTAAGCGCGGTACTCGTCGTCGAACGAGAAACAGAAGGGCACAAATTCCCTCTTCAAAAACCAGTGTACTACGTATCGACTGTCTTAACTCCCTGCAAGTCCCGTTACCCGCGCTATCAAAATATAGCCTATGCGGTGTTCATGGCATCCCGGAAGCTCCGACACTACTTTCAAGAGTGTTCGATAACAGTGGCCTCCGAAGTGCCCCTCAACGACATTATAAACAACCGCGACGCGACGGGCAGGATTGCAAAATGGGCCATTGAGCTCTTACCATTCGATATAACTTATAAACCTCGGCGAGCTATAAAGTCGCAAGTCTTAGCCGACTTTGTGGCGAATGGATGAAGCCGAACTCCCTAAAAGTCTGGCGATACTCAATTGGATTATGCATTTTGCGGCTCCAAAATGTTGGCGGATTGGGGAAATTTGGCGTCGTATTGACATCTCCAACTTGAGGATACAGTCCAATATGTACTTGAGATAATGTACGGACTCCAACAATGCGGCGAATATGAGGCCCTCCTACATAGCCTCCGGATGGCAATCTCCATGGGCATTCAACGCCTAGAGGTGTGCGGCAATTCAAACCTCGCAATATCCCAAGTAAATGGAGACTTTGATGCCAAGGATCCGAAGATGGCAGCCTATCGTAACGCTGTCCTAAAATGTCGGCCGGTTTGAAGGACTTGAATTCCACCACGTGGCAGGGATAATAACCAAGCAGCCGAGCGTGTTAGCGCGCATCGGTCTTGGCGACGCTGTCCTCAAACATCTTCTGGAAAGGCTCTTTAAGCCATCCAGTACTATGGGAAGAGAATTAGGAAATAACAACCCGGAAGCAGCCACACCACCCAACACAGAACAATCTGACATAATCGGCGACTCAGCCGATGAAATAACACCTTCAGCCCACAAAATAATGGCAGTAATCTCCCCGTGGACAGAGCCATTCCTAGCCTACTTACTTAGGCAGGAACTTCCCGAAGACCAAAATGAGGCCCGCTGCATAGTCCGGCGATCTAAAGCCTACAAGGTCCACGAGGGAGAACTCTATAAGAAAAGCACTGGAGTCCTTCAACGGTGTATCTCCGAAGAGGAAGGCGAAACCTTCAGCTGAAATTCATGCTGGGACTAGGCGGACACCATGCCGCAGCTCGGGCCCTTGTAGGCAAAGCATTCCGTACAGGATTTTATTGGCCGGCGGCCCGCGAGATCTCGGGACTTAGTCCAAAGATGCGTCGGCTGTCGGCTCTTTGCTAATCGAGCCATATGCCACCCACCGCCCTCAAAACTATACCCATTACCTGGCCGTTCGCTGGTCAGGGGCTTGACATGGTCGGACCCCTTAAAGGGGAACCACAAGAAAAGGTACCTATTGGTCATGGTGGACAAATTCACCAAATGGATAGAGGCCAAGCCAGTTAAAGCGGCGAGTCCGGACCAGTGATAGACTTCATATCCGGGTAGTACACTGTTATGGTGTCCCCCATAGCATCATTACCGATAACGGCACGAACTTCACGGCCGACGAGGTTAAACTATGGTGCAAAAATATGGGCATTAAGCTCGATTACGCTTCAGTCTATCATCCTCAAACCAACGGTCAAGTGGAACGAGCAAATGGCCTAATAATGAGCGGCATCAAACCCAGACTAGTGCGGTCCCTTACGAAATCTGACACGCACTGGGTAGAGGAGCTTGACTCCGTACTCTGGGGGCTGCGGACAACGCCCAACCGTACTACCGGATTCACACAATTTTTTATGGTATACGGCGCAGAGGCAGTTTTGCCTTGCGACATCATTCATGACTCACCTCGAGTGCGCATGTACGAAGAAAGAGAAGCCGATCTGGATCGGCAGGACAGCTTGGACACATTGGAGGAAGAACGCGATGTCGCCAAGGCTCGTTCCGCATTCTATCGGCAGAGCTCGAAGATATCAAAGCGAGAAATGCGGGCCAAGACTTACAATGTTGGCGAACTAGTTCTCGCTGCGGACAAGAAGAAGGACAAGCTCAAGCCCAAATGGGAAGGACCCTTCATTATCGATCAAGTCCTGACCGGTGAGGGCGTACCGTCTGCATAAATCGTCCGGACAACCGACTCGAGCGAACCCATGGGCGCAGCCCGCCTCCAAGATTCTCGCCTAGCGCCGGACTAACAGTTCGTCTCCTTCCCCCGTCCAAATTTTTACACTTCAGCTATCTTTCGTTTCTCTTTTTTCTCCCCCTTTTCATAAAAGCCCTTAACGGCCTACTTGCGCATTGTTCGCACACACTTGATGTGCTATCCGCACTCATTATACCTGGGGGCTTCTTTACCAAAAGCTTACTTATAAGGGCTTCATGCCCAGCACATGTGTCAAACTTCCACATGTACCTTTTATTCACCAATATATGCATCGATATGACTTACGTTTGGCCAAGCTGGGTTGCTGGCTCACATGCTTACCCCCTCGTTCCGATTGTTCGGCTAGGAGGTAAAGGAGCACCTCTGCGGTTATTCTTGCCCGGTCAGCGGATGTGTACCTCAGGCGGGTGAAGCCGAAAGCTAAGCGTTCTTAAGGGAATATTCGGTCGATGACTTGAAAGATGATTTTTTACCTATTTATTTATCTGCCCCCAGATGCTTTCCTGCTCTTTTTGCAGTCCGGACATGCACTTTAGAGCATGCCTCGCAGGGAAAGGAACCCTTAACGGAACTATTCTCCCTGGAAGATGTTTCTTACTAACCATGTAATATAACATAACTAGTTGGGCACTTGTGCGATAAAGCACTAATGACCCCTACGCTTTGGTCTCCATGCATGCCCGGTTGTTTCTTAACCAGAAGGTATTCGGACACACTCCGGACTCTAGGGTCAGAGGTTGAAGCGAAAAGGTCGGCAAAGACAAGCGATCTACAATCCGGCTAGAAGGCATTTTACATGTCATTTAAAATACATTGTCAAATCGTTGACTATATTCCTCCTCAATCCGTCTAACGAGGCTGTCTAATTTACAGTCCCGTTAGGAATATTTAGCGACCAACTCTACTTGGCCGTACACTAAACTCGAGGATCTCCTTCCCATCGGGCCCCACCGGTCCGACCTCGCCATATGGTTGGGATCCGCCTTCTTGTACCAGCGTCTTCACCATGGCCCGAGCCTCCACAGCACCTTGGCGGCAGGCGAAATCTTCCATAAGCGGAAGCGCTGCGCGCTCACAGAAGCTTCTCCTTGAGCTCTCCAAGGCCCTCGGGTAGGGAGAGGGGCGGCCATAAAGCCTGGACGGCGCCGCTCATCGCTTTGCCCGAACTTCGTTCGAGCAGTTGCACCAACTTCGAAGTTGATCACTTTCGTTGATACGGGCATCTCCTCCGCAGGGCGACCTGTGAGCACACCTACAGACATATTTCTGTCAATTGACTTCCTCGCTGAACTCTTCTTTTTAAAGGAGTTCGCTCAAGCACTTACTATAGATGCCGCGACGAAGCCGCTGATTCTCCTTCACGGAGCCAGACAGCTCGGCCCGAACACCTTTCAGCTCCTCTCCAAGCTGGGCATGGGCATCCTGGAGCTTGTTCCTTTCCTGTTGCACCTTCGTCAGCACCCTCTCGCCGGCCTTCAGCTGGCGCAGTAGTTGTTGTTTGTCCGGATCCAGTCCGGCGACATCTGCAATGTCATTGTCAGACTTACACGCATGCCGCACACCGCTTATCTTTTTGAAATAATATGTTACCAGAAGGGGTCTCGGTGTTTCCTCCTGCGGCAGCGAGTGCGGCCTCAAGTTGGGCCTTGCACTCTTGTAGCTCCTGGGACAATTGGGTATTCTTCTCTGTAAGATCCTGCATATCAAATGATCCTTAAATCAGTTACTCTAACTACTTTAAGTCTCGGGGGCTACTGGCATATACAACTATTAAAATCTCTTACCTGTATGTCCTTTACGTACTGCTCTGCGGCTCTGGTCAAACCATCTTGAGCAATGCAGTGCGCGTCCCAGCGTTAAAGGCGTTCAACGCCTCGGGGGAGAAGCATGCGTCCACGAAAAGCTGTCCGTGGCGCCTATGGTTCATGGCACTCTCCACCTCAGACACGAGTGGCGGACGATCAGCCGGCATCCTCCGTTGGAGGAGTATCAAGCTCGCGCTTGTGCTCGCCTCCCTCCAGACCAGGTGTTGGAGCAGGCTGGCGAGAGGCTTGGTTGGCAACCTCACGCCTACAGTCCGTGCGGACAGTCTTTCTCCTGCAAAAGTCATGAGTATTCAAGCACTTCCAAGGAACTTTTGTCCTAAATAACAACCTTGAGCTATCTGGTTGCAGCGACGTTTCGATTCACGCCGCACTCCTCTTCCCTCTTTGGGCGGATCGACCCTTGTTGGCCCGTAGCCGCGCGGAGTTCGACTTCTGCCTTGAAGGTACCTCCTGCGAGACACCATTGTATACGGTGATCAGAAATGCGCAAGGACGAAAATAATGGTGTCAGGACTTTGGTCACAATCACCTGGGGAGCCGGAGATAGGCCGGGGTAGTCAGCCGTAATGGCGACTAGAGCATTATCCATGCTGAGCTGGTGAAACACCCCGTCAATTAGCTCCACCTTTATGTCCGGATCCTCTTTGGAGGACGGATCAAGGGATCTTTCTGGATCCTTGGGCTGTGGAGCCGGGCTATGTATGCTCTCCACAGTCCGGCGCAGATCCTGCATCAAAACCATAAAGTAAGGTACTTAACTTTGAAAGCGTGGGTCGGATAAATGAACATCCGCTTACCCAGCTTCGGGGATTGTACATGGAGAACCCATTCAATGGGCTCGTCTGGAGAAAGTCCTCCTTCTCCCCCTTGTACAGGCCGGGCAGAATCTTCACCAGATCTTCGACCTATCCCGGCCCTTGGCGGCCATGACGAGAGGCATCATTCTCTCCGTTGAAATCCCACATGGGGTGGCCCCTGTATTGCAGCGGCTGCACCCCCCCACATGATGCACGTGGCCATGACTCCAATCATGGTCAGTCCGGAATGGGCAAGTAACCTTATCCGGCCCATCAAATAATGGACGCTCTTGTCCTCCTCCAGCTGGGGGCTCCGCGGACGCCAACTCCGGCGTTTCTTCAGAGGAGCATTGCTGAACTCCGGGAGGCCGATCCGAACAGGGTCCGGCAGCGGGCGTCTTCTACATAAACCATTCGAAGCCAGTCTTGGGGCCGCTTAGGGGTCCCGGATGGATATCCGGTCCCGGCGATGCACCATATTTCGGCACCGCCCACTTGATATATGGACCCCTTATGAGAGCGAAGTGCGAGGCAGAATAACCTCTTCCACAAAGGTGAAATGGGGCTCGATGCCCGTGAATAGCTCGCAGAAGAGCTACGAAGCCGCAATATGCGTAATCGAGGCGGGCGTGAGGTGATGGAGCTGGAGTCCAGTAGAACTCCGAGGAGCCGCGGAGGAACGGATGTATAGGAATCCAGGCCCCTTATCGGATAGGGGACGAAGCATACCCGCTCCCCTTTATTGGGACTTGGGGTGGCCTCCGCTTGCTTCCCACCTTTGTAGGTGGCCAGCCCGGCTCGAACCGGGACCATAAAGGCTGGAGGAAGATATCCCTCCGCTTGGAGCGTCACCAGCTCGTTGTGCGGGACATAACACTTCCTCCAATCTCCTGGCAGAGGGCTGGGAGCGCGGGAGGAGGAGCCGTGTCGACGGTCCATGATGGAATGGATTTTTGGTCAGAGGCGCTCCGATGAGTACTCGCGGAAGGAAGATGGTGTGGTTTGGATATGGATCCTTGCCTCTCTTATAGGCAGGTTATTTGCGCAGCTAGGGGGTAAAACATAAAAGATACCCCGGCCTTTCGCATTCGTGCGACTCGTGGAAGAGGGCCATTATTGGGTGTGGAAGCCGAGGAGCTCAACATTTGTAAAGGAGCCGGACACTATTCGGCAAGCACGTCCAACCTGGAGGAGAACCCGCCTTGCTTGAAGACTATATCTGCTACTGGACTTATCGTCATTGAAGCCTGGTTCGGGGGCTACTGAGGGAGTCCTGGACTAGGGGGTGTCCGGACAGCCGGACTATCAACGTCAGCCGGACTCCAAGACTATGAAGATACAAGATTGAAGACTTCGTCCCATGTCCGGATGGGACTTTCCTTGGCGTGGAAGGCAAGCTTGGCAATACGGATATGTAGATCTCCTACCATTGGAACCGACTCTGTGTAACCCTAGCCCTCTCCGGCGTCTATATAAACCGGAGGGTTTTAGTCCGTAGGACACAACCATTACAACAATCATACCATAGGCTAGCTTCTAGGGTTTAGCCTCCTTGATCTCGTGGTAGATCCACTCTTGTACTCGCCATATCATCATTATCAATCAAGCAGGAGTAGGGTTTTACCTCCATCTAGAGGGCCCAAACCTGGGTAAAAACATCGTGTCCCTTGTCTCCTATTACCATCCGCCTAGACGCACAGTTCGGGACCCCCTACCCGAGATCCGCCGGTTTTGACACCGACAATCATACTCTTCCGTACCCAGTTTTTTCTATGCATTGGTATTGCTCCTCAAATATTTGCATGAGTAGGATTGGGAACATGTGGTTTGGTTGTAGTACTTGAGGTAGGAACCTAATACCTTTTGATCACCTGAGAATATACGTTATGCTCTATTATTGCTTAGCCATGCTCGTAGACGGAGATTGCATCGTGATATACATGGAAGTTGTGAGAGTTATTAATCTTGGATAACATTAAGGTGGCAACTTTAATACACATCTGGGTTGATTGGTTGGGGCACCTGGAGAATCTAGTGTTTGTCCATTTGGGAAATCCCGGAGTACCCATGTGATTTTTCCTCGGTTCGCCACCCAGGCTCAAAGGGATCATATGACATTTCATGCCTAGAAACTTTCGTGTGCAGCCACAAGCCATTATGGGCTCTGGCATAGTTGAGTAAGTTGTATGAGCTCTCGAAGAGGTGGACTAGCTGATGTAGGGGAAAGTAGGTGTACCGGTCTGCCCGGAGTAGAGAGTTAATGCTTCAGAAACACTATGTCTCGATCTTCCGATCATGGATGCGGTCGGGTCTTGTGGGGAAAAGTGCGCAACCTCTGCAGAGTGTATAAACTAATCGCGATAGCCGTGTCCCCGGTTATGGACGTCTTGAGTATCTAGAATTGGATATTATTGTTGATCTCATCACTCTTTAATTAATTGAATTGGGTTCAGTGATGATACTTGTTTAATTGGGATTTATTCCTTTGTTGTAGGGAAAAACTAGCTTTATGCAAAATCATAAACTTAGAGCCTCCACCAGCCACATATTGCATGTAGATATAGTTCTTGCATTCATTGCTTTACAATGTAACTCTGCCAGCATATTCAATGTGCTGACCTACATGGCTGCAACGTCTCATGTTGCAGACTACTCATACGACGAATAAGGTGCGAAAGGTCATTGTCATGCACTCAGCTATGCCGTTGTAGTTGATGGACACATTTACCTTCGAAGCTTCCGCATTTATTTAGTTTAGTTGGCCTTCAGCCATACTATTTTGTGTAATCATACTCTTTATGAGGACTCGATGTAATAAGTGTGTGATTGAACTCTGTTATATTTCCTTGAGTACTGTGTGTGTCAGCATTACCGATCCAGGGATGGCACTTAAGCACAGAGACTTCGGTCCATTGGGATCGTGGTCGCTACAAGATGGTATCAGAGCACACGCTGACTGTAGGACGCGACCGCTAGGAAAAGCCACAGGATACTCTTCTTTGCTCATTTCTAATTCTCCTCTATTTCGACTCTATAGATGGTGGACCCCAGGAACAAGTTCACCCAGCCGGATGACGACGCCCCTTTTGGATGACACTTGAAGGAACTCACTAAGTACCTGAACATCGGACTACCAAGCTTCATTGGGACTTTCTCTGCAACTTTACCGGAAGATGAGCGTTGGAAGATCAAAGTCTGGGTACCTGGGAGGACATTTGCGCCAACAACGGAGCCCATTGATTTCTACCTGGATGCACCAAGTTGGAGTTTGGGAAAGAGTATGGCAGCCCACATCACCTTTGAACGCATATGTGAGGTGTATCACAAGGAGCTTGAAAACACGAGGTCAGCCAGGGAGGTCTTTTTATTGTTATCGCTGCCCCAGACCTTGTAGTGGTCCTGGATGTTAAGAAGATCCTGGCATTCAAGCCCGAAACCTTGAGCGCTTTTAGAACGTTGGTGATGTCCATCATAGCGAAACTGTAGTCAAAGTTGTTGATAAACCTAGAGAAACGCTCGCAAGGCCTTTTGGCTAGGTCGTAATGGTAGACGAGGACGTCATGTCACATGCACAACTGGGTGACGACAACCTTCTGATCATGCCCGGCACGACCGCTGGTGAACTCGAGGTCAAAGCCGACCACTTGATACTTGTCCTCAGCAAGCAACTGCTCCATAGTTTGGATGGAGCTCTCCACCGAGACCGGCTCATTCGTGTACACCACCGAGAGGGCCTCCCCCCTCACGTGGGTGTCCAGTACATGATGCATGGTGAACTGCACCCCGTTATCGTCGTTGGCCGCTGGGAGCGCCATTGGAGCCACGGGGAGTGCAATTGGAATCGCTGGATGTCCTATCTGTATGTGTCGTCGTGGGTGTGCTTATTGTGTCGTGTGGCGCGAGAGATGAAGGTAAATGGTCGCAGGAATAAATGGGGTCCGGGCGGCTTGGATTCTCGGCGCATACGCATGGCCATTTTTGCAGCGGGTAACTGCATAATGCACCGCGCACGGCGCAACTGCGTGCATATGGCAGCATGAACGTACGTGATCATGCACCAGCCTCAAACACTGGCAGCGTGCATCGAGTGATGAGGGCAGAGCGTCCAGAGGGACAAGAGAGCAAAGCGCGGGTGGTGGGACGCGAGCAGAGCGCACCGCGGCTGCATCAACCACGAGCAACCACACACATAGTAAAGTTGAACACACAGGGAATGGTCGTCTACAAGCTGATCGGCAGTTGCGTCGCTGCATACAGAGCGGCCATATGCTACTACCTCCGTGTTGTTCTATTAGTCCCGTTTATATTTTGTGACATATTTTGACCTTAAATTTAACCAACAAAATGTTAATGCATGTTATAAAAATTATATAATTGGAAACTATGTTCAAATACGAATCCAATGATATAATTCTTGGTGACATGCATTCGTATTTTATTAGTCAAATCTCTAGTTAAAATTTGGCACAATAATACATAGACTACTTATGAACCAGGACGGGGGTAGTAGGAAATTAAATCGCAAACATTTTTTTATTAAACGTATGTGTACGTGTCATTTTGTCCTCCTCTCGCATGTCTTGTCACAAGCTTTAGCAGTGCGCGGGGGCGTTCTTTTGGCCAAGTGGTGGTGAGCCCGTTCCCGCGCAAGCTTTCCGCCCAACTCGGTGAAATCCCCCAAAATCCCAATGCTTACCGGCCTGCTATATAAACCCTCATGGTCTGCGAGTCCTGCATGGCATTTTCTTCTCCCTCCCCGTAGCTTATCTCGTCTACTTCTCCCACAATCGCCAATGGCACCGGTCCGTCATTGTCGCTCAGCCACTCCGCCATCATCAAAGGATAGCTCCAGCTGGGAGGCTACACCGCGGCGGCGGTGCAGTCCCCGCCATAGTGTAGTGCGCTTGGCGTCCTTGTTGGGGGTGCGCGAAACACCCATCACACTCTCCGCCCTCGTTGCCCATCGGCTGCTGTTGTCGGCCGCCGTTGCTGCCACCCCAACGTCTGCCGCCGTGGCCGCCACACCACCATCGAACGCTAGGGCCATCGCCCACTCCGCCACCATGGCCCAAAGGCGGGAGGTGGCCATCGTGGCCGCCACCCCACTGCCGGCCACCGTGGCCATCACCCGCTCTGCCACTGCGGCCCGAAGGCAGGAGGTGGTGGTCATGGCCGCCACTCCATCGTCGGCCGTCGTGGCTGCCAGCCCACCTTGACCATTGAGGTCATCACCCACTCCACCACCGCTGCCCCAAGGCCGAAGGCGGAGGTGGAGGCCCGCACGGGTGTCAGCAACCTTGCACGCTACATCGAGTTCCTGCAGGAGGAGGAGGAGCGCCTCGTCGAGCATGCAAAGAGCCTTACCGCCGCCATGGCCGAGAATCAGGAGATATACGAGGAGTCCCGCCGCTTCGAGAGGGGTTGTCTGGAATTGCAAAGTGCGTTCGGGTGAGCGTCGCTGAAGGTGCAGCGGCGGCAGGCACCGTATTGCAGTTGTCTAGCTCGTCGGTAGGATCCTCCTCCTCTGCCTCTTACTGAGCGCACTTGGCAGATGAGAGGCTGCCGGAAGTAGTACAAAGCCCCTTTATAGTAGTAGTATTTAGGGGCTATTCTGTTCAGTTCATCTGACTATAGATGTGGTGGAACTGTACAACGTACTTAAATTTAGCTAGTATATATAGTTGAACTAGCTATTTCAGTACGTGGTTGGCAACAATTGGGGAAAAGTTTGGTCAGTTCAGCTGTCAAGTTGAATTGTTTGTATAGAGAACGACCGCTTAATCTATGAATGAAATCTATGCTTAATTACTCAATTTTAGTTGCAAAAATAGATAGAGCTAGTGATTTTTACCTGCATATTTTGACAAATGGCAGTGTTACAAGGTTGACAAATGGCAATGTTACTAGATCAACAAATGTCTATCTTTCCAGTTTGACAAATGGAAATATACCCAATATGACAGATGAAAATCTTAACAAATTGTCTGTATGTGGTTGCATGCGGGTCATCCGAAAAACCATTTGCGTTGAAGGGATGTACAAATCCTGCATGCTAGATTTTCTATTGGCTTAGCGCCGAAGTCTCGCTTTGCATACCGTATTCAATCTGAACCGTTTGCGTTGAAGAGATGCACAAATCCTGTGCGGCGAATTTTCCCTTGGCTTACTAGGGAAGACCATATCACTCACTTTGCATACAGGGTGTTCTATATAAAACGTTTGCGAGGAAGAGCTGCACAAATCCTTCTCGGCACATTTTCCCTTGGCTTACTGGGTAAGTTGTCGCTTTACATACTGGTGTTCTATCTAAAATGTTTGCGATCAAGAGCTGCAGAAATCCTGCTCGGCACATTTTCCCTTGGCTTCCTGGGGAAGTTGTCGGTTTGCATACGGGTGTTCTAACTAAAATGCTTGGGATGAGTATTTTATATTTAGAAACATTTTTTCGTTTTTTTGAAGAAAATCTTTTGATAAGACTATACATTGAGAGAGAAAAACGCAAGTTCGTTCAAACCATATCTTTCATTCAATCACACCACGAATTTATATTCACATGATCGAGATACAATATTAAAACCAAAAAAACTAATTCCAACGGAGGCGGCGTGCCACGCCGGCTTTGTCGTTGTCGTCCTCCGGGACGCCATTGTTGAAGTCTTCAAGGCAGCACAGAATGTTCTTCACTTGGAAATCAAACATCATGTCGTCGCACGATCGACGGGCGGGGCGCGGGAGGACGGTAACTCGAGGCGTTGTGAGGTAGCGGTCGATGGCGGCGTCCCATGCCGCTAGGGGGGCGCGCACACGGGCACGGGCGTGGCGGGTGCAGGCAAACGTGCGGGGACCGGCGCCGCGGAGGGTGCAGGAGCGTGCACGGGCACGAGCGCTAGCGATGGCATGTACACAAGCTCGCACCGGTCCGCGGAGACCTCGCTGATGCCCGCGGCTTCCAGCTCTGTGATAGTGCTTGACGACCAGCCCATCAAAGCTACGGGGATGGTCACTGGCGCGGGCATGGGGATGTGAGCTGGGACGGGCGCGGGGCAGCAACCGCCGGGGCCAGCTTGTTCAGGGCCATGTCCATGAGGCCCCATTCCTCCTTATTTTCTATCTCCTCCGGCTCGGAGTTGACTTTCACCAACTGGAAGAATAGTGGCAGATGATCCTTCTGCATCATGGCATTGGTGGAGGTCTACGGGAGGGAAACGGGAGGCAAACAGTGAGGCCGCCCGTATTAAACAGCGGCTCGGGCGCCATTAATGGAGAGGATGCGAGCAAGGTGGGCGGCCATGGAAGTCAAAGGGCTCGCTTCCCAGTGAGCTTGCGCAACGTACAGCTCGCACGCTTCCCGAAGAGCATGTGCATTGGAGGACAACTTGCACGCCTCTCAGTCATCTTGCGTAGTGGGCTACGCTCGCACGCCTCCCGTTCAGTCAAGCAGATGACCGCACGGCACCTCCTAGCCATTAAAAGAGTGACACGCGTTGTCACGTGAATGGTTAACAGAATGCACACGATTTAAATTATACAAAACGTTTGAGATGTTACAGTGGCAGCTATTTGTTTCAAAATGCTTTTGTTGGTTGTTACTCGAGTGCGCCTTCTCTCAAAATGGACACGAAAAATACCACAGCGTGTCGGCTGCCATTCCATGATAGCATGCCAAGTTTCATGAATTCTAGACGAGTTTTCGATTTACTATAATTTAAAAACAAAGTATCTCAAAGTTTTTCTGGCAATCAACAGTGCCCTGGTGTTTCAAATTAATTCCCATGGGACCTAAGCATGCACCCAAGGACACACATTTGATATGTCAACCCATTTTTCTGCACTGGAGCATGTGCATGTAGTTCAAATTTGAATTATGCACATAAATTGCCTAGAGAACCTAGTTGATGTCTAAAAATGTCCAAGCGAACCCCAAAAAATCCCTAAAATTGACACAACACTCCTGTTGTTCTATGTTGACACTAGAAAAAAATTGAAAGAAAGAAGAGTCAACGGATATCGTTTCGTCCCCAAAGGTGGCACTGTCGGTGTTAAAAACGGCAGATCTCGGGTAGGGGGGTGTCGGTGTCAAAACCGGCGGATCTCGGGTAGGGGGTCCCGAACTGTGCGTCTAGGGGGATGGTAATAGGAGACAAGGGACACGATGTTTACCCAGGTTCGGGCCCTCTTGATGGAGGTAAAACCCTACGTCCTGCTTGATTGATATTGATATTGTGGATGTTTACAAGAGTGGATCTACCACGAGATCAAGGAGGCTAAACCCTAGAAGCTAGCCTATGGTATGATTGTAAGGGTTGTTGTGATTGTAGTCCCACGGACTAAAGCCATCCGGTTTATATAGACACCGGAGAGGGCTAGGGTTACATAGAGTCGGTTACAATGGTAGGAGATCTACATATCCGTATCGCCAAGCTTGCCTTCCACGCCAAGGAAAGTCCCATCCGGACACGGGTGAAGTCTTCAATCTTGTATCTTCATAGTCTTGGAGTCCGTTGATGATGATA
Source organism: Aegilops longissima (assembly GCA_021605205.1). NCBI lineage: Eukaryota > Viridiplantae > Streptophyta > Magnoliopsida > Poales > Poaceae > Aegilops > Aegilops longissima. Next base: position 266,704,875 of record CM038676.1, read on the forward strand.
GTCCGGCCGATGATAGTCCGCCGATGATGGTAGTCCGCAATCCCGACACCCCTAATCCGGACTCCTCAAGAGCCCTGAACCAGGCTTCAATGATGATAAGTCCGTGTATATTGCTTGGCATTGCAAGGCGGGTTCCTCCTCCAAATGATAGAAGATTGTGAACACCAGGATAGTGTCCGCTCGCAAAATAAATTCCACATTCCACCGTAGAGAGAATAATAATATATACACAAGTTCAATCTGCGACGTTTTCCGTGGCATGACGTCACACCACTACCAAGCCATTACTCAATTGTTTTTACTTTACCACCTCGGTAGCATTTAGCAAAGCGGTTTTTGGCACGCCTTGTTGAAGCGTAGATCGTGTTTCCCTTAATCCGGGATTCTCATCAATACGGGCGTGGGTAATCCAACGCGTCATTGATGGTGACGCTTGGGAGATAAGCGAGTTTTACCAGGCCGGTGGGGACGCGAAGACTTCGCCGCCCATATAAGGGATAAGGATTCACCTTCTCACCCACGCCTTCTTCCTCCTTTGCTTATCCATCTCCGCAAGACTCGAGCTCCAGCGCCCAAGTTCGCAAGATCTCGTCTCAACCTTCTCCGACCATGTCCGGAGCGGAGGTAAATGGTTGGCCTCCACCGTTAAGGAGGAGCAATCGCCAAACTGCGCTGGCGCGGATACCTCTCCGGCGACATCGCAGACCGGCTGCCCGACGAGGGCAGCTCATCCCCACCCCCAGGCCCCATGAGAGGGTTGTCTTTCTTTCCCACTTCCTCCATGGACTGGGCTTTCCACTTCACCCCTTTGTCCGGGGCTCATGTTCTACTACGGGCTGGATTTCCATGATCCGCGCGAACTTCATCCTCAACATCTCGGCGTTTATCGTCGTGCGAGGCCTTCCTCCGCATCCAGCCCCACTTCGCTTGTGGCTCAAGACCTTCAATGTCAAGTCAAGGTAGTGAAGGGCATTCAAGCGAGTCGGAGGCGCCATGTTGGGCAAGATGCCCAACGTCCTTTGGTTGAAGGGCCTTCGTGGAATCCGTCAAGGGGTGGCAATCGGGTGGTTCTACATCACCGAGCAGCGTGACCCTAAATGGGCGGCGGCCCCGAAGTTTAGATCTGGTATCCCCACGCAGCTCACCTCCGGAAAGAGAAGGGCTTCTTGTGGGGTAGTTTGAAGGAGCCGGGACTCCAAGCCTGTATCAAGAAGTTGGTGAAGAAGCTCAAAGCTAGTTAACGTGGTCCAGTCATGCTCGTCCGCCGGATTCTCCCATGCCAAGAGCGGGCATTCAATCTATGGGAGTTCGATCGGAACAGCACCAGCGCTGAACAAGCTCTTCGACACAACGCACTGAAGGCGCTGGAAGGTGCTGTTCAAGGCGCGAACCCCGCATCCGCGATCAAGATCGCGGATTTCGCCGCAGCCAGCCGACGAGGTAAGTGATTCTACCCCTTTACGGGACACTTGTTTTCCATAGTTTTACTCTATGCGGTTTTAATTTCCCTTTTCCTTTGACAGATGGATGAAGAAGGCGGAGCAGATTACCGTCCGGCTCCTATGCCGAAAATCCAGAGACGCTTTCGTCTAGCGAGGCTGCTGGTTCCGCACCGCACGTGGTGCCGGAGAAGAAGGACAAGAAGGAGGCCACGGGTGCTCGAAAGAGTGCCCGCTTTCAGTGTCCGACGACTCGGGGCTGACTCTCCCGAAAATGAGGAGGAGGAAGAGGACTCTCTCGGAGGAGGAGAGAGGAAGAGGAAGGCTTACCCAACAGGGGAGGCCGAAGGGTCCAAGAGGGGAAGGACTATTCCCCCGGACAGCTCCGCCAACATCAACGTTGGCGAGGAAGAATGGCCTTCAAGGGCCAGGCCTCCGGCGAGATTGTAAGTATCCGGATTCCTGAATGATTTATAATTTCTTTTTCTGCGTCACATAGTGTCATTCTAATGCCGCATGCTGCCTGTAGCCCGACCAGTGATGATCTCCCCACTTCATCGAGCGGGTCGTTGGCTTCGTCGGATGTAGACTCCATCCCGACCGCCTCCACCCCTCGCGACACCGAGGACGCCGAGGTGGGATCCCCAGAAGGGACCCATTAGGGGGAGGCTCCGGAGGCGCCACAAGGCGTCCTCCCGGACTTTGCGCCGGACTCCACACAGAACCCGCAGTTAAAAATATGCAATGTAATACCGCATAGACAGTAGCCCCTGATGCTCGGTTCGGTGTTCGGAAAGAAAAGCTGGACTGAGGATCTGAAACAAGATATACGCAGGGTTGCTAAAAATTATGTCAATATGGGTTGCAGGCTGCTTCTTGATCTCTCGCCACCGACTACGGAGGTCGGTGTGTTGAAGCAGAGCTTGAGCGGTCCGGCAAGAGCTCGGCCACGCCAGAAGCAGCTCCAAGACAAAGAAGGTGAGTAACACCACTTTGAATTTGTACCTTCTGAAAAGGATTTAGGTTATGACAAAAATAACAAGGATAACATGGGTACTGCAGGGCCACGAACGAGGTGGCGGCCTCGAAGGAGGCCGTGTCCGCGGCCGAACGCAATGCGCCACGGAACGGGGGAGCGAGAACAGCAGGAGGGCGGGTGGCGGTGGTTCAGCAAGAGCTCCTGTGCTCTCATGGAAAAGCATGAGAGTTTGGAGCGTGACTCAAAGACTCGAGAGTCCGAGCTTGCCTCGCTCTCGAAGTGCCTAAAACCGCCAAGGCCGAGGCCCATAAGTCCTTCAGGAGGTTGAATTGATGAAGAAGATAGCGGCGGGTAGGGCATTTTTCATGCAAAGCAAGCATGTGAATGTAAATTACGTGTTACTTACCCGGTCGGAGCTCTGTATGCGTTTGCAGATCTGCCTCGCAGCGTGTCGATGCTGCCAGATTCTACCGAGCTGAGGAGGGAGCTCAACGGAGAAGGTCTTCGGTCTCAAGATGTCGAGGCCGCCATCCAGTGCCCCTAGCGACTAGTCAAGCAGCTGGTCGAACTTCACAAAGTGGCCGAGCAGGCCATGAAGGGCCTCATAGTCCCGTGTGGCTCGAGAGGCCATGCCTGGAGCTACTTCGCCTCGTGGCGACGGCTGGTGGATGCGTGCCCTGGGTGGAGGTTATCAAGCGCCCGCCTGTATTGAAGGTGCTCGTCGGGCCCTTGCCCGCGCAAAGGTGCATTGGGGCAAGCTGGATGCGGAGAAGCTAATCATCGACGCGCCACCAGCGGGCAAGGAGCATCGTCGCCCAAATTTACTATAAGGCTGTCTGAAGGGTGCCCGCAAGATTGCGGATGAGTGCCCTGTGGATGTAATTTTTGAGTGAATTCGCAATGTGTTATCCTGTGCGCTGAAAACTTTGTTCATATGCGCTAAGCAACGCTTGTTTAATTTAAAATATTACCTTCAGGCGGCCGCTTATTAAATCTGAGAGATGGCAAGTCGTCGGTTTCGCCCCCATGCCACAGTCTTTGGGGTGTTCGGGATAAACTTGAGCACTCTTGTTCCCATTTTGGGTCCATCTAGGAGGCGCCAACACAACGTAACAAGGCAACCGGACTTATAGTGCTTGAACACTCTCACTTAGCCATAGAATTCTATAATTTTAAATTTGGCGAAGCCCCTAGTATTCGAAGACCAATTGGGCGCTATCCACGCCTTCATCGGACATAATCCGAACTTCGCTCAAGCGGCGAGGTCTTTAAGGACCGAAAGGACCTCTCGAACAGCGACCAGTCTCACGCCTTATCATGCCGGTCAGTTTTAGCTTTCCATCGAGGCGTTAACCGGCTCAACCGGGCGCAATCGCAGTGGTTCTCCCAGTGCTACCTTAGCCGATAGAACGGAACGTTAGGTGCCAAACATGGGAGCCGGGCAAACCCAACTATTGACCCAAGACATGATTCGAGCTGATTCATATAATGCTATAAGTTCGGGTGCCGACTTGTGAAAGTGTCGGACTTTATCACACCATAAAGCGGAGGACATAAGCCCTGGTGTATTTGGTCGTACCAAGATGCACGGTGCAACATGTTGTAAATGAACATATATATATATATATATATATATATATATATATATATATATATATATATATATATATATATATATATATATATATATATATATATATATATATATATATATATATATATATATATATATATATATATATATATAAAGTAATGCAATTATAGGCAAAAGTGCTGCATTTTATTCGAGAAGATATGCTATCGTGGAATGATACAAATAGTGCGGAAAGCAAGGATTGGGACGAATTAAAGGCGCTTTCTCCGGGGTAGGCCATGGAATGTTGTATTTAACAAATTTAATGCTCGTGATGGAGACCACCGAGTGTTCGTCATGCCTTTGTCCTTCCTGGCTGTTGCATCATGAGTTCGCAGGTTCGCCACGGACTGAGTTCTGTAAAAAAGAGAAAATAAAAGAAAAAGAGCAACACACTTGGGAGCCCTCGTGTGGTCGAACCGCACTCTGGGTCTGTTGTGGTTGTGCCTTCCCCTATGCCCATGGTATCTCAGGCGTGAATTATGTATGCGGAGAGTTTGTCTTACAATTTTGCGAAGGCTGGGGTTGGGGCGCATTGCTACATGTGCACGGAACGTGCTGTGGTCTTGGTTGATTTTGCTCGGGCGCGTTTGGTCGTGTCCGGTCGCTTAACGGCCGGACTCGATAATTGCCTTAAAAGGCTGCTCAGACTTCGCGCGAGCCGCTGTATGTTCCTCCGCTCGGAGGAGCGCCCGTGTTTCCATTGACCGTGATGACTCCACGAGGGCCCGCATCTTGAGCTTAAGGTATGCATAATGCGGCACGCGCTGAATTTTGCAAACGCGGTTCGTCCGAAGCAGAGCGTGATAGCCGCTGCGAACAGGACTATGTCAAGATTAACTCCTCGCCGGAAATTATCCGGGATCCAAGACCACTTCGATGTAATCGAGCTCGCATAATTGGCCTCGACACCTGGTATGACGCCTTTGAAGGTCATCGTTGTAGGTTTAATCCTTGAAGGGTCTATGCCCATCTTGCGCGACCGTATCCCGATAAAGCAGGTTCAGGCTACGCCGCCGTCCATCGGGACTCGTGAGGTGAAATCCATCAACGATTGGGTCTAAAACCAATGCGCGAATCCGCCATGGCGGATATTGGTCGGATGGTCTCTTCGATCGAAAGTGATCGGGCAAGAGGACCATGGGTTGAATTTTGGGGCGACTGGCTCCATCGCATATACGTCCCTTAGTGCACGCTTCCGCTCCCTCTTGAGAATATGCGTTGCGTATATCATGTTTACCGTCCGAACTTGAGGGGGAATCCCTTTTGTCCTCTGTTGTTCGGCGGCGGGTCTCTTCCTCGTCATCTGTGTAGCCCTTGTCACCGTTTTGGCGATTAATTTGCTGCCTGCTTGAATACCCAACAATCTCTGTTGGTATGGTTAGCTGGCTTTTCGGGGGTTCCATGTATTTGACAAGAGCGGTCAATTATTCGGTCCAAATTGGACGGGCCCGGAGTGGTTCTTTTGAATGGCTTCTTCCGTTGACCGGGTTTGGAGCCTCGGAATCTGGCGTTGACTGCCGTATCCTCATTTCTGTCGCCGTTAATGCGGCGTTTGTTTTTGTCTCGACGCAACCTGCCATTGCGGTCCTTGGTATCCGGACTGCCAGCATTTTTGCTGAGGTTGTTACTGCGAGCGAGCAAGCTATCCTCTCCCGCACAGAAGCGGGTCATGAGGGATGTGAGGGCTGCCATGGATTTCGGCTTCTCCTGTCCTAGGTGCTGGGCCAGCCACTCGTCGCGGATGTTATGTTTGAAGGCAGCGAGTGCCTCTGCATCCGGACAGTCCATGATTTGATTTTTCTTTGTTAAGAACCGTGTCCGTAACTGCTGGCCGATTAAATCGGCTGCTGGATTATGTGGCTTAGGTCATCTGCGTCCGATGGTCGCACATACGCGTTTGGAAGTTGTCGAGGAATGCGGCTTCCGGTCTTCCCAAACATCCAATTGACTCTGCGGGCATGCTGTTAAGCCAATGCCGAGCTGGTCCTTTAAGCTTGAGGGAGATATTTGATGGCGTGAAGATCGTCGTCGCGGGCCATGTGTATATGGAGGAGATAATCCTCAATCCGCACCGCGGGTTCTGTTGTGCCATCGAGGATTCGATATTAACGGGTTTGAACCCTTCAGGATTTGATGATCCATTACTTCGTCGGTGAAGCATAGTGGGTGTCTTGGCGCCTCAGATTGAGCAATATCGCGACGTAGCTCGAGAGAGCGTTGTCTGCTGTGTTTGGCCCGGCCGGAGTAGTTGTATCCGGTGCGACGGTATTCGTCGTGGGTCGTAGGGCGTCTACATGATCCATAGATAGATCTGGATTGTCTTGCCTTGTCCTCCAATATATCTCGCATGTCCGGCGCGTTCCCCCGTGGCTTCCTGCTTTTAGAGCGAGGGCTTGCACGGCTCTCTATCGCGGCCACGAGGTGGTCGGTCTGCCGTATTGTGCGCTGGTGATGCTGCCTCCTCTAATCGGGGGAGCAACTTGCGTTTTGGGTAACTTTTGGAGGTGCGTTCGAGTTCATACTCTTCGGCCGTGAGGACCTCGGTCCATCTGTCGGCCAGTAGGTCTTGATCAGCTTGAAGCTGTTGTTGCTTTTTCTTTAGGATGTTTGCCGTGGCCATTAGCCTGCGTCTGAAACTCTCTTGTTCGACGGGATCCTCGGGCACGACGATTAAGCTGTCGCCGAGGCTTGCCTCGTCTCCGGAGGGAAGTAAGTAATTGTCATCCTCGACCTCTTAAATGCCGCCCTCTCCGAGAGCTTGCTTACGCCCCTCCCGCGCTGGATCGTCTTTGGAGGGAGTTGTCTTCGCACTTTCTGGGTGTTATTATCTCTGTGCTGGAATCTCCATTCTTGCCGTGGCGGGATTTAGAGCGGCGCCACCGACGTCGGCGCTTGGGCTGTTCTTTTATGAATCGGCCTCCGCTGCTTCTTCGCCGTCCCCATCTTTTGGGGTGTCCACCATGTATATGTCTTATGACGAGGTGGTCTTCCAGTGTCCTGTAGGCACTGGTTCTTGGTAGTCTCCGGCATCGTCGTCCATACCGTCGATGTCTCCGGAGTCGTAGTCGAGTACGTCGGTTAAATCGTCGATGGTGGCTACGAAGTGGGTGGTGGGTGGGATCTGAATTTCTTCGTCGTCCGCGTCCCACCCGTCCTGGCCGTAGTTTGGCCAGGGCTCTCCGGATAGCGAGAGATGCTTCAGTGAATTTATGATATCGCCGAAGGGCGAGTGCTGAAAGATGTCCACAGCGGTGAATTCCATGATCGGCGCCCAATCGGATTCGGTGGCGGGCGCAGGAGGTTGAGTCCGCAGGAGTCCGCACCTCGGAGTCATGGGCTTTATGTGGGACAAGGTAAGTGTTCGCTCCATCGCCGTAGAAATTGCGGCTCCCGAGGCGGTGTCCAGCCGTCCGTCCTCGATTCAAGCGATCGGCTCCGGACTATGGGTCGGAGCGGATCCGGGTGCGGCCTCAAGGTGCTGTCCGTGGCGAGTTAGGTCATGCCCATCGTGGATAGCGTGGCGCTTCGGCTGTGGCTCAGATCCATCAAGATCAAGTCCCCGGATGTCGGCCGTGAAGTTTAGGCTTCAAACCTGACTCGACGGCAGGGGCGAGCTTCGATCTGCTCCTGTGGCCAAGGAGTTGGCCCGCAGCTTGAAGTCGCCGAATCTAAGATCTGTCCGGGGAGAAAGGTCTCACCCAGGACTGCGTCGTTGTTGATTGAAGAGGCCATCAAGCCTATCGGTGACGACACAGAGGAACTCTCAATGAAAGCACCAATGTCGGTGTCAAAACCAGCGGATCTCGGGTAGGGGGTCCCGAACTGTGCGTCTAGGCGGATGGTAACAAGAGACAAGGGACACGATGTTTACCTAGGTTCGGGACCTCTTGATGGAGGTAAAACCCTACGTCCTGCTTGATTGATATTGATATTGTGGATGTTTACAAGAGTGGATCTACCACGAGATCAAGGAGGCTAAACCCTAGAAGCTAGCCTATGGTATGATTGTAAGGGTTGTTGTGATTGTAGTCCTACGGACTAAAGCCATCAGTTTATATAGACACCGGAGAGGGCTAGGGTTACATAGAGTCGGTTACAAAGGTAGGAGATATACATATCCGATCGCCAAGCTTGCCTTCCATGCCAAGGAAAGTCCCATCCGGACACGGGGTGAAGTCTTCAATCTTGTATCTTCATAGTCTTGGAGTCCGGTTGATGATGATAGTCCGGCCGATGATAGTCCGGCCGATGATGGTAGTCCGGCAATCCGGACACCCCCTAATCCGGGACTCCCTCAGGGGGCCTAAGTTGCACGTCTGAGGATCTATAGTAACAATGGAGAAGGGACACAATGTTTACCCAGGTTTGGGCCCTCTTAATGGAGGTAAAACCCTACTCCTACTTGATTATATTCGAGGGTATAGGGGTTACAAGAGTTCATCTACCACGAGATCGGTTTGGCTAACCCTAGATAGCTAGCATAGTAATGTCTCGTTCTCCTGCCTCCGTTCTACCCTCCAGTTTATATAGACACCGGAGGGGCTTAAGGTTTGTACAAAGTCGATTTTACAGAAAGGAATAACATATCCGGACACATATACTTGCCATCTACGCATGCGAGAGTCCCACCGGATACGGGAGTGGATCCTCGGTCTTGTATCTTGACGGCCCATTAGTCCGGCCCACATTAGTAGACCGGACGAGCGAGGACCCCCGAATCCAGGACTCCCACAGTAGCCCCTGAACCAGTCTTCAATGTTGATATGTTCGGCGCTTAGATTATCTTCGGCATTGCAAGGCGGGTTCCTGAAAGAATACACATCGGCTTTCCTCTGTAAGAAGAAGTGTATCTGGATTTTCGTAACAAACACTAACCTTCGCCATGAAGGCTAGATATGCAAAAAAATGAGAGCAGCATCCTTTACGGACAACTCTTTCCAAGAAGCGTCAGGCTGGACCCTTCACCATTTCAAACCATTTTCATGCCCCGTGTTCCGCGCTTCAAGGTCACGCCCTATTGGCACGTCCTGTCGAAACAGAGATCATGCCCACTTAACATGAGATTGCATATCAATGATGTCTAGGTAATCCAACCGTTTGTAGCGCACGCATCCATCGGGAACAGGCGAGATTCAAGGCATGAGCAGGGGGCGGTTGGTATTTTTACTGCCTATAAGAGGGAAAGGACCCACACTTTCCTCCCCACGCCTTCACATCTCCCTAGCCTTCCAATCTTCCCAGCTCTCTACGCTTGCAAAGTCTTCGTCTTTCTCACCACCACCACCGCCCACACCGACCATGGCCGGAGCTATCCCCAAAGGCAAGTGGGAGGCCTCCTCCATGATAGAGGAGAACATAGCAGATCTTCAGACTGCGGTGTATGTCGCCGTCGAAATCAAGCATCGGCTTCCCCCTGAAGGTCAGGTCCTTCCCACTCCGGAGCCCGACGAACGGGTCGTCTTCCTCCCCTGTTTCCTTAGAGGTTTAGGTTTCCCACTCCATCCGCTCGTCCGCGTGCTTATGTACTACTATGGGCTAGATTTCCACGGTCTAGCCCCAAACTCCTTTCTCCACATATCGGTGTTCATAGTCGTGTGTGAGGCTCTCCTCCGCATCTAGCCACACTTCGGCTTATGGCTCAAGGTCTTCAACATGAAGCCGAAGGTGGTTGATGGGCAGCACGTGGACTGCGGCAGGGCCATGATTAGCAAGCTGCCGAACACCACTTGGCCCAAGGGGGCCTTTTGTGGAGACCATGAAGATCTGGCAACAGGAGTGGTTCTACATCACCGAACCACGCCGCCCCAACTGGGTGGCCATCCCGGAGTTCAGATCCAGACCCCCCATGAGGCTCCTTCCTGGAACGAGAAGGGCATCGACTGGGGGTTCCACAAGGAGGTGCTTGTGCTGCAAATGCGCATCACCAACGTGCTGGGAAAGAATGTTGGTTTAACCAACATGATACAAATCATGCTCTTCCACTGTATTCTCCCCTACTAGCGCCGAGCTTCCCCTATATGGGAATTCAAGCCGGAGGATCCGCGGACGCTAGAACACTTCTTCGGCGCCACGCATGGAGGGATGTGGAAACTACTTTTTAAGGCGCAGAAGAGCAGCTGGCCCAGGGAGACCGAAGACATGGATATCATCGCCGCGTATCCAGCCTCTCCAATAAGTGTTCGGTCTCCCCGAAGTTATATCTAGTCATATGTTTATGTACATATTCGGTCTATGCCGAACTCTTCAACCCATCTCTTGTTGCAGGGTTGGACCAAGAAGTCGGAGCAGATCAAGTGTCTAGCTCCATTGCCCGAAAACCCAGCTACTCCTCAGCTAGAGAATATGCTGGTTTCGGTGCCTTATCAGCCGCCGGAGAAGAAGGCTAAGAAGAAAGGCAAAGGTCTCAAGAGCGGGCCCCGCCGCAAGGGCCCTCTGGCTACGGCGTCCGGAGAGGTCGAGCCCGTCTCCTCCCACGAGGAAGATGAGGGTGAGGAAGAGGATGAGGAGGATGAGGAGGTGGAGAGCGACTCTCCCCTCAGGACGAGGAGGGGGAAAAGGACATCCCCCAAGGACTTAGAGGGGGCAACACTGAAGAAAGGGCGAGTGGTCCTCTCTGACAGTTCAGACACATAGTCCGATCACAGTCCGGAGTGGCCCCAAAGGGAGAAGCCCCTGGCCGAGACGTAAGTTTTAGAAACTCACTTGTTCAAGTATTTTAATCTGACTTCGTCGTGCTCATCCTCCTTTATATTTTATAGCCCTCCGCGCGAGATCCCAGTCCCTTCTTCTTCGACAGGGAACTCTTTAGCCACCGGGGAGGCAGAGAGTGACGGCCCATCTCGCGCCTCCCCCCCCCCCCCCGCCCATGGAGGACACCGAGGGGTCATCCCAAAGGCCGTTGATGTCTACTACACAACCTTCTTCTTGTAGACGTTGTTGGGCCTACAAGTGCACAGGTTTGTAGGACAGTAGCAAATTTCCCTCAAGTGGATGACCTAAGGTTTATCAATCCGTGGGAGGCATAGGATGAAGATGGTATCTCTCAAAGAACCTTGCAACCAAAGTCTCTTGTGTCTCCAACACACCCAATACAATGGTAAATTGTATAGGTGCACTAGTTCGGCGAAGATATGGTGATACAAGTGCAATATGGATAGTAGATATAGGTTTTTGTAATATGAAAATATAAAAACAACAAGGTAACTAATGATAAAAGTGAGCGTAAGCGGTATTGCAATGGTAGGAAACAAGGCATAGGGTTCATACTTTCACTAGTGCAAGTTCTCTCTACAATAATAACATAGATAGATCATATAACGATCCCTCAACATGCAACAAAGAGTCACTCCAAAGCCACTAATAGCGGAGAACAAACGAAGAGATTATGGTAGGGTACGAAACCACCTCAAAGTTATTCTTTCGGATCAACCTATTGAAGAGTTCGTACTAGAATAACACCTTAAGACACAAATCAACCAAAACCCTAATGTCACCTAGATACTCCATTGTAACCTCAAGTATCCGTGGGCATGATTATACGATATGCATCACACAATCTCAGATTCATCCAACCAACAAAAAGTACTTCAAAGAGTGCCCCAAAGTTTCTACCGGAGAGTCAAGAAAACGTGTGCCAACCCCTATGCATAGGTTCATGGGCGGATACCGCAAGTTGGTCACCAAAACATACATCAATTGGCACGTGATATCCCATTGTCACCACAGATAAACACGGCAAGACATACATCAAGTGTTCTCAAATAAAGACTCAATCCGATAAGATAACTTCAAGAGGGAAACTCAATTCATCACAAGAGAGTAGAGAGGGAGAAACATCATAAGATCCAACTATAATAGCAAAGTTGACACTCTTCCAAATCCACTTTCATATTTATCACAATAAGATTCAACATCCTCCAAAATAGTGGGATAACTATTTCCTAAAGTTGACACTCTTCCAAACCCACTTTCATCAATATAATCATTATAGGTAAGAGGCATGCTATCATCATAACAACTTTGCATATCAAAACTTGGGATGCTAAAAATATCATCTTCATTAAACATAGCATCCCCAGGCTTGGGACAAACATTAGTTTCAGCAAATACATTCTCAAATATTTCATCCTCATCAAACATAGCTTCCCCAAGCTTGGGCCCTTTCATATCATAAGCATAATCACTCTCATCATTAAAAATATGGATAGCACCAATAGTATAGCAATTATCATCATCACAATAAGTAGTAGGAGAAACATCATTTGGGAGGGATACCTTTCTACCTTTGTTGCTCCTTCTTTTCTTTTTCTTCTTCACATTATGTGTGGGTTCAACCTTCCTCTTTGAGCTCCTTATTGATGAGATTGGTTGAACAGAAAGCTCCTCCTCGTTACCTGATTCATCATAAGAAAAATAGGAGGAGATTGGGAAGTCTCTTCCCTTTCATTAGCATTCTTTTCATCTTCTGTTTGCTTTCTTTTCTTTATGTAATTGGCAATACAAGGATTTTCAATGCAATCTACCGCACAAAACATATAAATATCCTCTAGATCAAAATCAAGAAAACTATCAAGATTAAATTTTGGAATACCCTCAGTTATACGTTTCATTTCTTCATACCCCAAAAGAAGACTGAGCTCTTTATGATGCCCAAGGGTAATCAAGTTATCACAATTTTTGGACACGATTCGACCATGAAACAATTTGCATTGGAGATTTAAATGACCACGTTCATTGCAAAGTTCACAAGGGGCACGAAAAATATTGAATCTTTCAGCACAAACATCAAGCCTTTCTTGTAAACCTTTAGTTTTTAAATACTTATGCCTCTTGCAATATCTATTTTCTCTATTTGGTGTGTCCATGCAAACCCATTCTACTCCACAAAAATCAACATGCTTATAAGAGATATTTTCATCATGACTAGAGCAATCATCATTATTACTATGGATATTCAAGGAGTTCATACTAACAACATTGCAATCATGCTCATCATTCAAAGATTCAGTACCAAGCATTTTAATGCACTCTTCTTCTAGCACTTGGGCACAATTTTCCTTTCCATCAAACTCACGAAAGATATTAACAAGATGAAGCGTATGAGACAAACTTAACTCCATTTTTTTGTAGTTTTCTTTTATAAACTAAACTAGTGATAAAACAAGAAGCAAAAAAGATTCGATTGCAAGATCTAAAGATATACCTTCAAGCACTCACCTCCCCGGCAACGGTGCCAGAAAAGAGCTTGATGTCTACTACACAACCTTCTTCTTGTAGACGTTGTTGGGCCTCCAAGTGCACAGGTTTGTAGGACAGTAGCAAATTTCTCTCAAGTGGATGATCTAAGGTTTATCAATCCGTGGGAGGCGTAGGATGAAGATGGTCTCTCTCAAACAACCCTGCAACCAAATAACAGAAAGTCTCTTGTGTCCCCAACACACCCAATACAATGGTAAATTGTATAGGTGCACTAGTTCGGCGAAGAGATGGTGATACAAGTGCAATATGGATAGTCGATATAGGTTTTTGTAATATGAAAATATAAAAACAGCAAGGTAACTAATGATAAAAGTGAGCGTAAATGGTATTGCAATGGTAGGAAACAAGGCATAGGGTTCATACCTTCACTAGTGCAAGTTCTCTCAACAATAATAACATAGATAGATCATATAACTATCCCTCAACATGCAATAAAGAGTCGCTCCAAAGCCACTAATAGCGGAGAACAAACGAAGAGATTATGGTAGGGTACGAAACCACCCCAAAGTTATTCTTTCGGATCAATCTATTAAAGAGTTCGTACTAGAATAACACCTTAAGAAACAAATCTACCAAAACCCTAATGTCACCTAGACACTCCATTGTCGCCTCAAGTATTCGTGGGCATGATTATACGATATGCTTCACACAATCTCAGATTCATCCAACCAACACAAACTACTTCAAAGAGTGCCCCAAAGTTTCTACCGGAGAGTGAAGAAAACATGTGCCATCCCCTATGCATAGGTTCATGGGCGGAACCCGCAAGTTGGTCACCAAAACATACATCAAGTGGCACGTGATATCCCATTGTCACCACAGATAAACACGGCAAGACATACATCAAGTGTTCTCAAATAAAGACTCAATCCGATAAGATAACTTCAAGAGGGAAACTCAATTCATCACAAGAGAGTAGAGAGGGAGAAACATCATAAGATCCAACTATAATAGCAAAGCTCGCGATACATCAAGATCGTGCCATAGAGAGAACACGAGAGAGAGAGATCAAACACATAGCTACTGGTACATACCCTTAGCCCCGAGGGTGAACTACTCCCTCCTCATCATGGATAGCGCCGGGATGATGAAGATGGCCACGGATGAAGGATTCCCCTTCCGGCAGGGTGCCGGAACGGGCTCCCGAGAGGTTTTTGGTGGCTACAGAGGCTTGCGGCGGCGGAACTCTCGATCTATCTTCGTTATCGATGTTTTAGGGTACGTAGGCTTATATAGGCGAAAGAAGTCGGTCGGGGGGTGCTCGAGGGGCCCACAAAATAGGGGGCGCGCCTAGTAGGGGGGGGGGGGCGCCCCCCTATCTCCTGGCCTCCTCGAGGATCTTCTGCCGTGAACTCCAAGTCTCCAGGATCATATTCTTCCAAAAAATCACGCTGCCGAAGGTTTCATTCCGTTTGGACTCCGTTTGATATTCCTTTTCTTCGAAATACTGAAACAGGCAATAAAACAGCAATATGGGATGGGCCTCCGGTTAATAGGTTAGCCCCAAAAGTAATATAAAAGTGTATAATAAAGCTCGTAATCATTCAAAACAGATAATAAAATAGCATGAATGCTTCATAAATTATAGATACGTTGGAGACGTATCGGCCATCTCTCAGCCGGGGAGGGGTGGACGAGGCGGTCCGGAAGTCACCTGAGGACGACACCTCGGGCGTTGCAGAGCGGGGCACGGCGATCCCCACAACCATCGAGGGTGAAGGACTTCAACAGTCCGGACCCTCGCCGGACACCGTCCCAGAGACCAGTACGACACCGGGTTCGGATCAGCATCCCCCTTCAAAGGAGGGAGGGGGAGCAGGAGCCTCGTTGGCAGCCTCTGCCAATCCGGAGGCCGCTGACCATATGTGGGAGGCACTAGAGCGTGCCTCCGTTGTAGAAGAACACCGCGCCCTTATGGGTGCGGCTATGGAAAAGGTTCAGTCCGCAAGGAGCGGGCTGACTGAAGCCTTCCACAGCCTGCTAGCAGGCTTCGAGGTAGGCAGTGTAATATTTTTCATAAGTATTTTATGTATGTATGTGTGAGGCAAAGCCCATATGTAGACTGTAGCCCTGAGACTCTGTCCGGATGAAGACAATCCGAATTGAGGATCATTAATAGATATGTCACGCACTATTTTTCTATGTCTGACAGGCTTCGAAGCTGGCGGCTACTGCCCAGGAAGCTGAAATTGCCGAGATCAATCGGAAGCTTCAGCTATCTGATGAGGAACTCGACCGTACCAACAAACGGTTCGAAGAAACCCAAGGTGTGCGGTTTGTCTGTATATTCAAAGTTTATGTGTAGTCGGTTTGAAACGGACTAAGGCTGGTATGAATATACTCGCAGTTGATACAGCTGAGGTCGAGTTCCTCAAGGGTGCCCTTGCCAAAGCCAAGAAGGAGGCAAAGGCGAACAAGGTGGCCGTGGGCAAGGCGGCCAAGGCTATAAAGGAAGAGCAAACCACCCACCGAAAACACGAGGCGCGGGTGGAAGAAATAGAGTAGGAGCTCAAGGATGCCATCGCAAGGTGTGAGTCCTTGGAGGAGAAGAGTTCAGAGTAGGCCTCCAAGCTTACCAAAGCTCTTGAAGTCTGAAGGAGTCCCGGGTTGATGCCCAGGGCGCTCGTCAGGAGATACAAGAGGCGAAGCAGATTGTGGCTGGTAAGGCCTTTATCATGTAGAGTAGATATAGTAATAAGAGGTATATTTTACTGACCAAAGTTTGGAGTTCTCTAGGCGCCTTTGCTGATCTGCCGAGGAGAATTTCGGATGCCGCCACATTCTTTCGAGCCGAAGAGGGGAGCTCGACGGAGAAGTTATTCTGGTCATAGTACCTTGCACCAGAACTTCCCGTGGCCCTGAGCGACCAGCTGAAGCAGTTGTCCGAGCTGCACAGGCTGGCTGGATTGGCCATGAAGGATGTTATAATCCACTTGTGGCCAGCTGATTCCATCCCAAATAGTCACTTCGGACTCCTGCAGCGGCTAGTTGAAGCGCTTCCCCAGATCGATGCCCTCAAGTGGTCATCCTGTATAGAGGGTGCTCGGATGGCCTTTGCCCGTGCCAAGGTGAAGTGGGCGATGAAGGCCGCCAATATTGCAACCGCAGGGCCCCCTGAAGGGAAAGAGCACCGGCCGTCGGAGAGTTATTTTGGCGAGGTTCTCGAGGGAGCCCGCCTTGTGGAGGGGCAGAGGATGTTATTTTTGAATAGTTGTATCTAGTTTGTAAGAGTCATGTAGTGAACTCCTTGTGTGTGATATCTATGATTTAGTTTATCCTCCTATTTTTTTGTTTATATGTCTGAAAGTTTACCAGTCTTCGGCTTCAGCCCCCATGTAAATGTTACAAGGGTGTTCGTTATCACATGACCGCACTTAATCCAACGTCTTGGTCCAGTGTAGGAGGCGTTTCGCGAAGTGAACTAGGAAATCAGACAATGCGGCTTTAGTACTTTCACTTAGCCATAAGAGTCCATTGCTGGCGCTAGGTACTAGCCCCTTGTTGCATGGTTGGCGAGCCGGAGTACGTTGCCTTTGCAACGCGGCTGGTCAAAAACCCAGCCCCTCATATAACACAGCATAAATCGCGAGCGATTCATAGTATAACACTAAGTCGCTGGATCGCTGACCTGCTCTCGCTTACCATGACAATCAGTTTTTGCCTTTTTCTACTAAAGTATTTGACTGGACAAACCGGAAATACAATTGCAGTAGTTCTCCCTTTACCACCTTAGCCAAACTTGCAGAATGTAAGGGGTCAAACACTGGAGCCGGCAACCCAACTATAGACCAAAGACATGTTTTGGAGCAGATGCATATAATGCAATATCCAGGATGCCAAAGAGTTCCCTATGGGTGTTCAGACTTGATCAAATTGATGGGGCCGAGTACAGCCCCTGGCACGTGTCGAACCGCGTGTGTCATTCAAATATGAGGAGTAGCCCAGATGTCAAGGAAAAAATTCAATGCCCAACCAAGAAGGTGGTAATCATCTGTGTCCTTTGTTTCTTTATTGATATTTCAACGACGGACAATGCCGTTCAATACTAAGGTCATATTACATGCCTAAAGTAAAGAATTTTACATAAGGGAAAGTCTAACACAGGGCCTCAAAACCATAGTTCGGAAAAGAAACTTTTATGATGCCCTGTCGCACGTTTGCGCCTTTCGTCCTGAGTAGTAAGTCCTTTGAGAGGAGTGTTTGATGGCTGGGACATACTAGCCTTAACGAGATCTCCTGTGACAACCATCCTGTAAGTAGGGCTCTTGATGAACCTGTGTTGAAAGATAAAGTAAAAGTGGATATGTGGTTCGTTCATGGTCAAGCCGTGGGAGGAACCTTTTCCGCAGAGTGCCTCCGGCGTTGCCCAGGGCATTTTTAGTGCGTAATTATGTACCCGCGGTACCCGAACCGCCACCTGATGGGTCGATCAGCGGAGGCCGAATTGTTAATCGATGTCCGGATCCGCTGATTTATGTGTGGTCCGAACTCGCTTGGATGCGTCCTTTGCTTTATTGGCCTGTGAGTTGTTCGGCTTGATGAGGCCGCTATACACTTCGGCCGCAAGGGCCGTGGTGTGTTCTTCAGTACGGAGGGAGCACTCCGTATTGCCGTTGACTGTGATAACGCCATGAGGTCCGGGCATTTTGAGATTCAAGTAAGCGTAATGCGGGACTGCGTTAAAGCGGGCGAAGGCGGTTCATCCGAGCAGTGCATGGTAACCACTGTGGAATGGGACGATGTCGAAGATTAACTCTTCGTTGCGAAAGTTATCTGGGGAGCCGAATACTACCTCTAGTGTGATTGAGCCTGCGCAATGGGCCTCCACTCCAGGTATCACACCTTTAAAGGTAGTGTTACTAGGCTTGATTCGTGATGGGTCAATCCCCATCTTTCGGATAGTAGCTTGATAGATCAAATTTAGACTGCTTCCTACGTCCATAAGGACTCTAGTGAGGTGGTATCCGTCGATGATTGGGTCAAGGACCAAGGCAGCCGAACCTCCATGACGGATACTAGTTGGGTGATCACTGCGATCGAAGGTGATCGGGCAAGCTGACCATGGGTTAAACTTGGGGGCGACAGGCTCTACGGCATAGATGTCCCGTAACGCGCGTTTGCGCTCCCTTTTGGGATGTGAGTGGCATATATCATGTTCACTGTTTTCACCTCGGGGGAAATTGTTTCTGACCCCCAATGTTCGGCTGACGGGGCTCATCATTGTCTTCGCTTGGGAGCCCTTTCCCTTGTGCTTAGTATTTAACTTACCGGCCTGTTTAAAGACCCAACAGTTCCTGTTGGTATGATTTGCATGCTTATTGGGTGTGCCATGAATCTGACAGGGCCTCTCAAGGATTTTATCTAAGTTGGATGGCCCGTCTTTGCCTTTCAAGAGTTTCTTCCGCTGTCTGGACTTCGGCCCGCTGAATCCGGCCTTGACTGTCGTGTCGCCTGCATTGTCGGCGCTATTGTTCCGACGTTTGTTTTTATTTCGGTGAGGTTTGCCATTGCCGTCCCGCACCTCGGAGGTGCCAGGGTCGCCTGAGTTGTTGCTTCTACAAGCCAGCCAGCTGTCTTCGCCCGCACAGAAACGGGTCACGAGTGTCGTTAATGCTGCCATGGTCTTCGGCTTTTCCTGTCCAAGGTGTCGGGCAAGTCATTCGTCATGGACGCTGTGCTTGAAGGCCGCTAAGGCTTCGGCGTCCGGACTGTCTACGATTTGGTTCTTTTTGGTTAAGAACCAATTCCAAAGCTTGCGAGCTGATTCACCTGGCTTCTAGATTATGTGACTCAAGTAGTAAGCATCCGGTGGCCGGACATAAGTGCCCTGGAAATTAGCCCTCAAAGCATCTTCCAAGTCTTCCCAAGTTCCAATGGAGTTTTCTGGGAGGCTGTTTAGCCAGTGTCGTGTTGGCCCCTTCAGTTTTAGGGGAAGATATTTAATGGCGTGGAGATCATCTCCTCGAGCCATATGAATGTGGAGAAGGAAGTCTTCGATCCAGATGGCTGGATCCATTGTTCCATCGTATGGTTAAATGTTTACGGTTTTAAACCCTTCCGGAAACTGGTGTTCCATAACCTCATCAGTGAAGTATAGGGGGTGTGCAGCTCCTCTATATCTAGCGATGTCATGGCGGAGATCGGCTGGCATCTGGGTTCGGTACCGATACCGGACAAAATAGCGATCGTCACGCCGGGCTTCATAGCCATTATCTTGTGCCAGGGCACGCCCCCTTGATCCATAGATGGATCTGGTCTGACCAGCTTTATAGGCTAGGTCATGTTGCAAGTCGTATGTATAGCCTACGGCCGCAGTCTCCCCGCCTCTTCGGCGAGGGGGCACGGGTTGGTATTCGGCTTGACGTGCCGCTTTATCCCGTCCGTGTGGTGGTCGGTCTGGTTGGTCTGCCTGATTGTATCTTGACGGTATTGGTTCAAGGACTTCGTCGTGGAATTGAGGCAACAACTTACGCCTAGGGTAACTTTTAATAGGTTGCTCTTGGTCGAATACCTCAGCGGCCAGGACGTTAGTCCACCTTTCGTTCAGCTTGTCTTGCTCTTCTTTGAGCAGTTGCTGCTTTCTCTTCAGGCTCCGGGCTATAGTAATAAGCTGTCGCTTGAAGCGTTCCTGGTCGAGGGGTTCCTCTGGGATAATGAATTCCTCGTCACCGAGGCTGACCTCCTCTTCGGATTCTAGCATATAGTTGTTGTCCTCCGTGTCTTCGTTGTCAGCGCGTCCAGGGCTGTATTTACCTTCTTCCCGTTCGTCCTGTTCAGATGTGGGCTTGATAAGGTGTTCATATCTTCGGCGCATCCGGAATCTCATTGTCTCTGGTGCTGGTATTACTGTCCTTCTCTCGATGCGAACGGGAGTGATGCCGCTGACGTCGACGCTTTGGTGGTTTGTCGACGGGTTTATCCTCATCTAGGCTTGGG
The DNA here is from genome assembly GCA_021605205.1 of Aegilops longissima. Classification (NCBI taxonomy): domain Eukaryota; kingdom Viridiplantae; phylum Streptophyta; class Magnoliopsida; order Poales; family Poaceae; genus Aegilops; species Aegilops longissima. The sequence continues at coordinate 266,725,123 of CM038676.1, forward strand.
TTCTCCTCGTCGGTCTTTGGCGTGTCCACCATGTATACATCATATGTTGAGGTGGCCGCCCAACGCCCCGTAACAGGTGGGACTTGGCTTGGTTCTGCATCGGTATCGTTGTCCATGTCGTCGGTGTCTTCGGACGCATAATCCAGCATGTTGGTTAAGTCTTTGACAGTGGCTATCAAGTGGGTGGTGGGTGGGGCGTAAAATTCCCCTCTCTCATCCCCCAGTCCGGGCTGTGCAGTTCCGAGGTAAAGCCTTGGTGATGGTGAGAGACTGCGTCAGACCCAACACTTCATCTAAGAGCGCGAGCGGGAACCGTGGGTCGACCGTGATGTGTTCGGCTTGGAGTGCCTGATCGGATCCGCTAAGTGCAGACGTCGGCAGTTCGGCGCGGTTGTCCAGAGCTAGGTTTAAGCCTGTGTCTGGGTCTTCGGAAGGAAGTTTGATAAGGGAAAGAAGTCCGGCGGGGTTTAAGCTCCCGTCTCCGGATGATGAGACCTGCCCCGGACCTAGGGCCGAGGAGGACGTTCACCCCTGGACAGGATCTGGCAGGGGATCTGAAGATTCTTCTTGGATGGGACATAGAGTGGCGGCGAGACTGCGAACCCATCAAAAACTAGATCTCCTTGGATGTCAGCAACGTAATTCAGGTTTCCGAACCTAATCTGATGGCCGGGGGCGTAACTATCAACCTACTCAAGGCGGCCAATCGAGTTGGCTTGAAGCACGAAGCCACCAAACACAAAAACCTGTCCAGGAAGAAAAATCTCCCTGGACGCAGCGTCACCGTTGACGAAGAGGCGAGCCATTGATCCTTCTGTTGACGGTATAGCGGAGCTCTCAATGAAAGCACCAACGTCGGTGTTAAAACCGGCAGATCTCGGGTAGGTGGCCCGAGCTGTACGTCTGAGGATCTATAGTAACAATGCAGAAGGGACACAATGTTTACCCAGGTTTGGGCCCTCTTAATGGAGGTAAAACCCTACTCCTGCTTGATTATATTCGAGGGTATATGGGTTACAAGAGTTGGTCTACCACAAGATTGGTTTGGCTAACCCTAGATAGCTAGCCTACCAATGTCTTGTTCTCCTGCCTCCGTTCTACCCTCCGGTTTATATAGACACCGGAGGGGCTTAGGGTTTGTACAAAGTCGGTTTTACAGAAAGGAATAACATATCCAGACACATATACTTGCCATCCACGCATGCAAGAGTCCCCACCGGATACGGGAGAGGATCTTCGGTCTTGTATCTTGACAGCCCATTAGTCCAGCCCACATCAGTAGACCGGACGCCCGAGGACCCCCGAAACCGGGACTCCCACAGGCACGTTCCCTACCAAAACAATCAGGCTTGTTGTGAGAAGCTCTGGTTTGCGAGAAACTTATACCCAGACCTGCCCCAAATGGGACAAAAAAATTACCACAGGGTTTCGGGTGCCATTCGATGATAGGATGCCAAGTTTCATGAATTCCAGACGAGTTTTGGCTTTACTAGAATTTAAAAACAAAGTATATCAATGTTTTGTCGGCAATCAACAGTGCCCTGGTGTTTGAAATTCATTCTCATTTCTTGCATGGGACGTAAGCATCCAACCAAGGACACACATTTGATATGTCAACCCATTTATATGTGCATCTAGTTCAAATTTGAATTATGCACATAAATGCATAGAGAACTCAGTTAATGTATAAAAATATCCAAGCGAACCCCGAAAAATGCCAAAAATTGACACAACACTCATGTTGTTCTATGTTGACACTAAAAAATTTGAAAGCAAGAAGAGGCAACGGATATCGTTTCGTCCCCAAGGTGGCACATTCCCTACCGAAACCATCAGGCTTGTTGTGAGAAGCTCTGGTTTACGAGAAGCTTATACCCAAACCTTCCCCAAATGGGACAATATTTTTACCATCGCATGTTGATGCCCTTCCATGATATCATGTCAAGTTTCATGAATTTTAGATGCATTTTCGATATACTAGAATTTAAAAACCATGTATCTCAATGTTAGCGGCCGAGCGACAGTCAAGGTGTCTGACATTCATTCTCATTTCTTGCATGTGACCTAAGCTTGCAACCAAGGACACACATTTGATTTTTCAACCCATTTTTATGCACTGGAGCATGTGCATGTAGTTCAAATTTGAATTATGCACATAAATGCATAGAAAACTGAGTTGATGTATAAAAATGTCCAAGCGAACCCCGAATAATCCCAAAATTTGACACAACACTCATGTTGTTCTATGTTGACACTAAAAAAATTTGAAAGCAAGAAGAGGCAAGAGATATCGTTTCGTCCCCAAGGTGGCACGTTCCCTACCAAAACCATAAGGTTTGTTGTGAGAAGATCTAGTTTGAGAGAAGCTTATACCCAAACCTTACGCAAATGGAACAATATTTTTACCATGGCATGTTGATGCCCTTCCATGATATCATGTCAAGTTTCATGAATTTCAGACGCGTTTTCGATTTACTAGAATTTAACAACCATGTATCTCAATGTTAGCAGCCGAGCGACAGTGTCAAGGTTCATTTCCATTTCTTGCATGTGACCTAAGCTTGCATCCGAGGACACACATTTGATTTTTCAACCCGTTATTATGCACTGGAGCATGTGCATGTAGTTCAAATTTGAATTATGCACATAAATGCGTAGAAAACTCAGTTAATGTATAAAAATGTCCAACACCGAAAAATCCTGAAATTTAACATGATACTCATGTTGTTCTATGTTGACAATAAAAAAATTGAAAGCAAGAAGAGGCAACGGATATCATTTCGTCCCCAAGGTGGCACGTTCCCTACCAAAACCATCAGGCTTGTTGTGAGAAGCTATGTTTGCGAGAAGCTTATACTCAAACCTGCCCCAAATGGGACATTTTTTACCACGGCATGTTGATGCTCTTCCATGATATCATGTCAAGTTTCAAGAATTTCATACAAGATTTCAATTTACTAGAATTTTAAAACCATGTATCTCAATGTTAGCGGCCGAGCAACAATGTCAAGGTGTTTGCCATTCATTCTCATTTCTTGCATCTGACCTAACCTTGCAACTGTTGGGGAAAGTAGCATGCAATTTCAAAAAAAAAAATCCTACGATCACGCAAGATCTATCTAGGAGATGCATAGCAACAAGAGGGGGAGAGTGTGTCCACGTACCCTCGTAGACCGAAAGCGGAAGCATTAGTTAACGTGGTTGATGTAGTCGAACGTCTTCACGATCCAACTGATCCAAGTACCGAACGTACGACACATCTGAGTTAAGCACACGTTCAGCTCGATGATGTCCCTTGAACTCTTGATCCAGTAGAGGGTCAAGGGAGAGTTTCGTCAGCACGACGGCATGGTGGTGGTGTTGATGATGTGATCTGTGCAGGGCTTCGCCTAAGCACTACGATGATACTATCAGAGGAGTAAATGGTGGAGGGGGCACCGCATACGGCTAAGACAATGTTGTGTCTTTGGGGTGCCCCCGTATATAAAGAAGGGAGGAGGAGGCCGGCCACTAGGGGCACACCAAGGGTGGGGGGAGTCCTACTAGGACTCCACTCCTAGTAGGATTCGCCCCCCCCCTTTTTTTCCTTCTTACGGAGGTTGAAAGGGGGGAGGAGAGGGAGTAGGAGAAGGAAAGGGGGGTGGCGCCCGCTTTCCCTAGTCCAATTTGGCCTCCTCCCTTGTGGGGGGCGGACCAAACCCTTGTGGGCTGGTTAGCTTTCCTCCCATGGCCCATATGGCCCATATCTTCCACCGGGGGGTTCCGGTAACCCTTTCGGTACTCCGGTTTGTACCCGATCCACTCCGGAACCCTTCTGGTGTCCGAATACCACCTTACAATATATCAATCTTTACCTCTCGACCATTTTGAGACTCCTCATCATGTCCATGATCTCATCCGGGACACCAAACAAACTTCGGTCATCAAAAACATATAACTCATAGTACAAATCGTCATCGAATGTTAAGCGTGCAGACCCTACGGGTTCGAGAACTATGTAGACATGATCGACACACATCTCCGATGAATAACCAATAGCGGAACCTAAATTATCATATTGTCTCCTACATATTCTATGAAGATCTTTATCGGTCAAACCGCACAACAACATACGTTGTTCCCTTTGTCATTGGTATGTTACTTGCCCAAGATTCGATCGTCGGTATCATCATACCTAGTTCACTCTCATTACCGGCAAGTCTCTTTACTCGTTTCGTAATGCTTCATCCCACAACTAACTCATTAGTCACATTGCTTGCAAGGCTTATAGTGATGAGCATTACCGAGAGGGCCTAGAGATACCTCTCCGATACACGGAGTGACAAATCCTAATCTCAATCTATGCCAACCCAACAAAAACCTACAGAGACACATGTAGACCATCTTTATAATCACCCAGTTATGTTGTGACATTTGATAGCACACATGGTGTTCCTCCGGTATTCGGGAGTTGCATAACCTCATAGTCAAAAGGAACATGTATAAGTCATGAAGAAAGCAATAGCAATAAAACTTATCAATCATTATGCTAAGCTAACGGATGGGTCTTGTCCATCACATCATTCTCTAATGATGTGACCCCGTTCATCAAATGAAAACACATGTCTATGGTCAGGAAACATAACCATCTTTGATTAACGAGCTAGTCAAGTAGAGGCATACTAGGGACACTTTCACACATGTACTAAGTTTCCAGTTAATACAATTCTAGCATGAATAATAAACATTTATCATGATATAAGGAAATACAAATAACAACTTTATTATTGGCTCTAGGGCATATTTCCTTCAGTCTCCCAGTTGCACTAGAGTCAATAATTTAGTTCACATCGCCATGTGATTTAACACCAATAGTTCACATCTGTATGTGATTAACACCCATAGTTCACATCGCCATGTGACCAGCAACCAAAGGGTTTACTAGAGTCAATAATCTAGTTCACATTGCTATGTGATTAACACCAAAAGAGTACTAAGGTGTGATCATGTTTTGCTTGTGAGAGAAGTTTAGTCAACGGGTCTGCTAAATTCAGAGTTGTATGTATTTTGCAAATTTTCTATGTCAACAATGCTCTCCATGGAGTTACTCTAGCTAATTGCTCCCACTTTCAATATGTATCCAGATTGAGACTCATAGTCATCTGGATTGGTGTAAAGCTTACATCAACGTAACTCTTTATGATGAACTCTTTATCACCTCCATAACCGACAAATACTTCCTTAGTCCTCTTAGGTAACTAAGCATAACTTTGAACTCTATACAATGATCCACTCCTGGATCACTATCGTACCCCCTTCCCAAACTCATAGCAAGGCACACAACTCGTCTGGTACATAGCATGGCATACTTTATAGAACCTATGGCTGAGGCATAGGGAATGACTTTCATTCTCTTTCTATCTTCTGCCGTGGTCGGGCTTTGAGTCTTACTCAACCTTACACCTTGTAATACAGGAAAGAACTCCTTCTTTGACTATTTCAAAATCTTGTCAAGGTATGTACTCATTGAAAAATCTTATCAAGCGTCTTGACCTATCTCTATAGATCTTGATGCCAAATATGTAAGCAGCTTCACCGAAGTCTTTCTTTGAAAATCTCCTTTCAAACTCTCCTTTATGCTTTCCAGAAAATTCTACATCATTTCTGATCAAGAATATGTCACTCACATATGCTTATCAGAAAGGTTGTAGTGCTCCCACTCACTTTCCTGTAAATATAGGCTTCACTTCAAGTCTGTATAAAACCATATGCTTTCATCAACTCATAAAAGCGTATATTCCAACTCCGAGATGCTTGCACCAGTCCATAGATGGATCGTTGGAGCTTGCATACCTTCTTAGTACGTTTAGGATCGACAAAACTTTCTGGTTGCATCATATACAACTCTTCTTTAAGAAATTTCCATTTAAGGAATGCAGTTTTGACATCCATTTGCCAAATTTCATAAAATATGGCAATTGCTAACATGATTCGGACGGATTTAAGCATCGCTACAGTTGAGAAAATCTCATTGTAATCAACACCTTGAACTTGTCGAAAACCTTTTTGCGACAAGTCGAGCTTTGTAGATAGTAACATTACTATCAGCGTCCGTCTTCCTCATGAAGATCCATTTATTTTCTATGGCTTGCTGATCATCGGGCAAGTCCACCAAAGTCGACACTTTGTTGTCATACATGGATCCCATCTCAGATTTCATGGCCTCAAGCCATTTCACGGAATCTAGGCTCATCATCGCTTCCTCATAGTTCGTAGGTTCATCATGGTCTAGTAACATGACTTTCAGAATAGGATTACCATACCACTCAGGTGCGGATCATACTCTGGTTGACCTACGAGGTTCGGTAGTAACTTGATCTGAAGTTTCATGATCATCATCGTTAGCTTCCTCACTAATTGGTGTAGGAATCACTAGAACTAATTTCTGTGATGAACTACTTTCCAATTCAGGAGAAGGTACAATTACCTCATCAAGTTCTACTTTCCTCCCACTCACTTCTTTCGAGAGAAACTCCTTCTCTGGAAAGGATCCATCCTTAGCAACGAATATCTTGCCTTTGGATATGTGATAGAAGGTGTACCAAATAGTTTCCTTTGGGTACCCTATGAAGACGCACTCCAATTTGGGTTCGAGCTTATCAGGTTGAAGCTTTTTCACATAAGCATCGCAGCCCCAAATTTTAAGAAACGACAACTTGGGTTTCTTACCAAACCACAATTCATATAGTGTCGTCTCAACGGATTTCGATGATGCCCTATTTAATGTGAATGCATCTGTCTTTAATGCATAATCCTAAAAACGATAGTGGTAAATCAGTAAGAGACATCACAGATCGCACCATATCTAATAAAGTGCGGTTACGACGTTCAGACACACCATTACGCTGTAGTGTTCCAGGTGGCGTGAGCTGTGAAACTATTCCACATTATTTTAAATGAAGGCCAAATTCGTAACTCAAATATTCACCTCCACGATCAAATCGTAGAAACTTTATTTTCTTGTTGCAATGATTCTCCACTTCACTTTGAAATTCTTTGAACTTTTCAAATGTTTTAGACTTATGTTTCATTAAGTAGATATACCATATCTGCTCAAATCATCTGTGAAGGTCAGAAAATAATGATACCTGCCAGGAGCCTCAACACTCATCGGACCGCATACATCGGTATTTATTATTTCCAATAAGTCATTAGCTCGTTCCATTGTTCCGGAGAATGGAGTTTTAGTCATCTTGCACATAAGGCACGGTTCGCAAGTATCAAATGATTCAGAATCAAGTGATTCCAAAAGCCCATCAATATGGAGTTTCTTCATGCGCTTTACACCAATATGACCAAAACGGTAGTGCCACAAGTATGTTGCACTATCATTATCAACTTTGCATCTTTTGGCATCAATACATGAATATGTGTATCACTGTGATCGAGATTCAATAAACCATCAACATTGGGTGTATGACCATTGAAGGTTTTATTCCTGTAAATAGAATAACATTTATTCTCTGTCTTAAATGAATAACCATATTGCAATAAACATGATCTAATCTTATTCATGCTTTAGCGCAAACACCAAATAACATTTATTTAGGTTCAACTCTAATCCCAAAAGTATAGGGGTTGTGAGATGATGATCATATCAATCTTGGAACCACTTCCAACATACATCATCACTTCACCCTCAACTAGTCTCTATTTATTCTGCAACTCCTATTTCAAGTTACTAATCTTAGCAAGTGAACAAGTATCAAATACCCAGGGGTTACTATGAGCACTAGGAAGGTACACATCTATAACATGTATATCAAATATATCTTTGTTCACTTTGCAATCCTTCTTATCCACCAAATATTTGGGGTAACTCCGCTTCTATTGACCATTTCCTTTGCAGTAGAAGCATTTAGTTTCAGGCATAGGTCCAGCTTTGGGCTTCCTCACGGGAGTACAACTCGCTTGCCATTCTTCTTGAAGTTCCCTTTCTATCCCTTTGCCCTTTTCTTGAAACTAGTGATCTTGTTTAATCATCAACACTTGATGTTTTTTCTTGATTTCTACCTTCATTGTTTTCAGCATCACGAAGAGCTCGGGAATCGCTTTTGTCATCCCTTGCATATTATAGTTCATCACGAAGTTCTAGTAACTTGGTGATGGTGACTAGAGAACTCTGTCAATCGCTATCTTATCTGGAAGATTAACTCCCACTTGATTCAAGCGATTGTAGTACCCAGACATTCTGAGCACATGCTCACCAGCGGAGCTATTCTCCTCCATCTTTTTAGGCGAAGTACTTGTCAGAGGTCGCATACCTCTCGACATGGGCATGAGTCTGAAATACCAATTTTAGCTCTAGGAACATATCATATGCTCTGTGGCATTTCAAAACGTTTTTGAAGCCCCGGTCCTAAGCCATAAAGCACTGTGCACTAAACTATCAAGTAGTCATCATATTGAGCTAGCCAAATGTTCATAATGTCTACATCTGCTCCTGCAATAGGTCTGTCACCTAGCGGTGCATCAAGGACATAATTCTTCCGTGCAACAATGAGGATAAACCTCAGATCATGGACCCAATCCGCATCATTGCTACTATCATCTTTCAACTTAGTTTTCTCTAGGAACATATCAAAAAACATAGGGAAGCTACCACACAAGCTATTGATCTACAACATAATTTGCAAATACTATCAGGACTAAGCTCATGATAAATTAAAGTTCAATTAATCATATTACCTAAGAACTCCCACTTAGATAGACATCCCTCTAGTCATCTAAATGATATGTGATCCAAATCAACTAAACCATGTCCGATCATCACGTGAGATGGAGTAGTTTTCAATGGTGAACATCTCTATGTTGATCATATCTACTATATGATTCACATTCGACTTTTTGGTCTTAGTGTTCCGAGGCCATATCTGCATATGCTAGGCCCGTCAAGTTTAACCCGAGTAATCTGCACATGCAAAACTGGCTTGCACCCCTTGTATGTGAACCTAGAGCTTATCACACCCGATCATCACGTGGTGTCTCGGCACGACGAACTGTAGCAACGGTGCATACTCAGGGAGAACACTTATACCTTGAAATTTAGTGAGAGATCATCTTATAATGCTACTGCCGTACTAAGCAAAATAAGATGCATAAAAGATAAACATCACATGCAATCAAAATATGTGACATGATATGGCCATCATCATCTTGTGCCTTTGATCACCATCTCCAAAGCACCGTCATGATCTCCATCGTCACTGGCTTGACACCTTGATCTCCATCGTAGCATCGTTGTCGTCTCCCCAACTATTGCTTCTACGACTATCGCTACCGCTTAGTGATAAAGTAAAGCAATTACATGGCGATTGCATTTCATTCAATAAAGCGACAACCATATGGCTCCTGCCAGTTGCCGATAACTCTGTTACAAAACATGATCATCTCATACAACAATTTATATCACATCATGTCTTGACCATATCACATCACAACAAGCCCTGCAAAAACAAGTTAGACGTCCTCTACTTTGGTGTTGCAAGTTTTCACTACTAGGAAAAGGGCTATAGATAGAATGGACACTAATGGTGCACCTGTCATGTGGTGCGCCACTACTATATAGCAGTGGCGCACCATGTGGAGGTGCGCCATTAGTGTGGAAGACACTAATGGCGCACCAGGCACATGGTGCGCCACTAGTAACAATTTTTTTTCCAAACATACTAATGGTGCATCATGGCACGGTGCGCCATTACTAGTTCTAACACAGTGCGCCACTAATGTTGTTTTTTATTCTTTTTTGCAAAACTACTAATGGCAAGCACCTAGCATAGTGCGCCATTACTAGTTTAAACTAGTAATGGCGCACTATGCCACAATCTTGCCATTAGATATATATATATATATATATATATATATATATATATATATATATATATATATTATTTTTTGCAAAACTACTAATGGCGCACCAGCAGCAGGTGCGCCATTAGTAACCAGGGTTACTAATGGCGCATTTGCAAGTGGTGCGCCATTAGTAACCTGGGACCAACAAGATATTTTGGACAGCCCACCTACCCACTCACTTTCCCCACTTCATTCTCCACATCTTCCTCCAAGCTTGTCTCGGCTGCCTCCTCCTCCTCACCTCATTTGCACCATAGATTCATCCAAATTAAGTGGTTAAATTACCTTTTTTTGATAGGTAAGTAAGGGGGGAAGCTATCTTTATGTTGTTCTCCCTCTCCAACAACATGCACATGCACTTTTTGTGGCCTAGCTAGATCTATGTATGTTTGTTGTCGTGGAATTGTCACATCAGATGTCCTCGTGAAAGGACTTAGTTGTGGAGCCATCGCAACTAGGAAGCTTGAAGGGGTTAAATCGGGACAAAGGACACGAGAGAGTTTATACTAGTTCGGCCCCTTACGGTGAAGGTAAGGCCTACGTCTAGTTGGGTTGGTATTGATGTTTCGATGACCAGGGTGCGAGATACGCTATGCCCGGCTCTCGATGAGTTGTTTCTTGCTCTAAGCCGCCAGCAGGTCGTCCCCTTAGATACACGGGTTGACGCCCTATGGCTTGCAGAGTCCCGGCCGGCTTGTAAACAGTGTCCAGCTCGGTGACTAGTTAAATCTACCTTATGTTACAAGTCATGCCATCATGGCGGTTTACTACAACGGGCCTTAAGTCGCCTGTGGGCCTTAAGCCCTTTATTGAATCGCCATCTTCATGCTTGGTCTTGGGCTTCTCTCTGATGAGTCTTCTTTGTGTAACCCGGCCCCTCCTGGACGGCTTACACAAATAGTTATATCCCCAACATTAGGCCCCAGATTGATTTGAACCTGTTCATGTCAATCTTAAAAAATATTTTTAAAGAATAAATCTTCAGTCTTCTGACTATACAGAGGGTTTTCTTTAACCCGCCATGACGTCATCTTCTGGATCCGTCTTAACCCGGCGTGACATCATCCTTTCTTTAATTCATTTTCTATTCCATCGTATCCTTCAACGGATCTCTGCTTTATTGATTGTTCCGAAAATTGGGGCGTCGGGGCCGCTGGATAGTAATTCTTATCTCCTCGTTTCCCGCACCGTCTTAGTTATCCTCTTCCTATAAATAGACGCGACTTAGGTCTTTCATTTTCCTCCTTCCAGTCGTTTTCTTCCTCTCCTCTCTGCCACTCGAGCTCCGCCGCCGCCGCCGTCGAACCCCTCGTCTTCATTGACTCAGGCCGCTGCATCAACCTGACTCTGACCAGAAATTGACGGTGAACCTCCACAGCTCGTCCACATCTGTGAGTTCCTCTCCTTCCCTTTCTGTAGATCTGCGTTGGAACCCTGTTGAGTTCCTCGGTGTTCATCACCGCCCGACGCAAACCCTCGCTAGTTTGCACCTCCAATGCCCTGTTTAGATCGTAAAAACTATGTAGAACTGCTGAAGTGTTTGTGTTGATCTTGCATAGAAACATATCTCATTTCCCTTGTTTGGAAACCTCTTTGAGTGCATGAACTTCTCTGCCCTGTTTTTAGGTCTAGAAATTTTCCCTTTCAAAGCAATAATTTGATCCAGAATAATAGCTGTCGTCTGTGAAACTTGTTTCTATCACCCAGAAAGCTTCTTCTGGAAAATGCCCTTTAAACACCACTGTCCAGGTGTCCGGTTTAAATAAGTGATACTGAACTGTAAGCCTTGCCTTCTTCTCATGATCTTAAGAATTTTTGAATTGCTCTTGTTACTTGTAGCGGCTTAAATATTGTTGCACAATCACCCTTATATCATTAGGCCCCTTTCTTAAGCCGCCACCTTAAATAATTTAGATATTTCTCCCGGGTTAAAGTTGAACCAGAACTTTCTTATTTTGTCGTAGGCCAACTGTTGTCATGGCTCCTAAGGCGGCCAAAGCCCCTGTGACTTGCAATTGGATTCCATCCACAGTGACCAAAAGCAAACTTGCTGAGTTCGTGAAGTCTGGCCATCTGCCAAAGAAGGAGGTCATGTCTTATCGTGCCCCTCACCCGTCTGAGGAGATACCTCAACCCAAAGATGGGGAGGTAATAGTTTTCACGGATCACATGAACCGGGGATTTGCCCCGCCCGGCTCAAAATTCTTCAGGGAAGTTCTGAATTTCTTTGACCTTAGACCTCAAGTCATTGGACCCAATTCCGTGTCAAATCTTTGCAATTTTCAAGTCTTCTGTGAGGTGTACCTGGGAGAGGAACCAAGTCTGCTGTTGTTCAGAGAACTTTTTTACTTGAATCGGCAGAATGAACGTGCCAACGGGCCAAGTCTTGAGCTTGGCGGCATCTCAATCCAGCAGCGGAGAGACTGTCTTTTCCCTTATGCTGAGCTGCCGAGTCACCCGAAAGATTGGAACCAGACGTGGTTCTACTGTCAAGACACGTTACCGGCTGATGAGAGGCCTCTGCCCAGCTTCCGCGCCCTGCGCCTTGAATCCAACCATCCGCTGGCGGATAAGTTATCCGCTGTTGAGCGCCTGCCTCTCAACCCCACCATCAGGAAGATCAAAGCTCTTCTAGGAAACGGGTTAAACGGCATCGATCTGGTTCGAGTCTGGGTCACCTGGCGGATACTACCGTTAAGCCGCCGCTCTGGCTTAATGTGTACTTACACAGGTGAGAAGGATGATCCAATGCGTCATAGTCCCGACGACTTACCAGATGATTGGATAGATGCTACAACCCAGTCACTGTTGAAGGAGGGCACTGTAACTAGTAATGCCTTCGGCTTACTTCCCTTCTGCAAGAAGAACCCGACCCCTGCGGTAAGTTACCAATCTTCATAAATACTCTTTAACATGTTATACCTTCTTGTACTTATGATTCCTGATCTTTTTCCATAGGCCGGTGATAATTTCTGGAAGGTCAAGTATGACCATGAGGCTGCCAAACAGGCCATGGCAGCCAAGAAAACGGAAAGGAAAGCCGCCAAGACGGGCACCTCAAAGAAGAAGAAACCCAGCGCCTCCGATATGCTTAAATTGGATGACTCTTCTTAGGATGATGAAGAGGTAATCTTTTGACTTTCTTAACTCCTTTGTTGTTACTCTACTGACATTCTATCCTTTCAGGAGGATACAGGGAACAGTCAAGCAATTGACGAAGAGGTAACTATAATCTCCTCCGACTCAGAGCCTTTGCCTAAGCAAAAAATCCGAAGGGCAACCCGGAAAGTAAGATTTTCACATCCTCTAGCTTACCAAGATCCTCAATTTCTTTTGAAGCAACAACAGCTTGAGAACCGGAGGCAGACTCGGGCCAATCAAGACGCAGAACTCTCCTCCGGCTTACCCGATGTAACCAGGAAGCGTCGGACCGAGGTTATCTCTGACTTACGTTCTGCTTTACCTTTAGCGGGTTTGATTCGCCAACCTCTCAATTCATCTGACTCCAATTATCAGGATACCTCTCCTTCCTCTGACGAGTCGATGTAATCAAACATGCCGGCTTTCAAAACAGCTCCTGGGTAATATAACCTTTCTTACTTTAAGCTTTTTCATACTTCCACCTTAACACTCATCCTTCTACTTTGATTGACAGCCTACAAGTGAAGCCCAGCAAGAGGGCTAAGAAGAATAAGCCGTCTCAAGACCCGGTGGTTACTGAACCGGCGCGTGACTCATCCGCTCCTGACAGCTCCACTCATCATCCACCGCCTGAACCGGCTTGTGATATTCCGGTGCCAACCTCTAACCCGCCTGCAGAGGATGTTATCCACAATTCGGATAACCCGGAAATTCCTAGCCCGGTCAAGATGACTGACCCGGAGGTTGAATTTTTAAAAAGTCAGTATGTTGAACCGGGTCGGCCTACTGTTCTTGCGCAATGCACTGCCAAGGAGGACTTTGCCCAACGTCGAAAAGCCAAACAGGACATCACTGATTATACTCACCTAAGCATTGGTGATATAGTCTCGGGCTATCTGAACCAAGTGCACAATAGTCGCGACTTGTAAATTGACATGGTGAAACAAATACAGCACAAATCTGAGGTATAATTTATGCTTTTTTCCTGACTCTTACTTACTGTACCAGCCCCCAAGTCTATTGCTTATGAATGAATATGTTGTAGACTTAGAAATCTACTTACTGTTAGGTTGTCCAGTTTAAAGTGAATACATTTAACCCGGTGATGGCATGAGACTTTGAATTTGTGTTACACATTAGCCCCCAAGTGTCAAGTATCTTTACTTGTAAAGTGCTTGAGACTTAATATGTATGACCCGGTAGGATAGGTTAAAAAATTCTTTAAGCATACATTAGCCCCCAAGTGCCAAGTATCTTTACTTGTGAAGTGCTTGGGACTTTGAATGTTACCTTACCATGATCCTTACCATAACCCGGTGTCAATACAGGTCACCATAAGTCAATTTGAGTCGGAGCTTGCTGACCTGAAGAGCCAGCTGAAACTTCAAGAGCTTGAAACTCATAAAGCAAACTCCAAGTTTGAATTCAGCATCTCTAAACAAGAGAAATTGAAGAAAAATTTTGAATCAGAGAAGAAAGCTTGGGTTGATGAGAGGGCTTCACTAGTGACTCGGGCCGAAACAGCAGAAGCATCTCTTGGAGAGGCAACAACCGAGCTGTCCGATTTAAAATGGCAGATATCTCAAATGGTCTCAGCCATCTTCGGTAAGTTACTATATAAAACCTCAAGCATTGTAATCTTCCAATGACTATTGTAATAATGACCTCCGGCTGACTGTTATCTTTGTGCACACACAGGCCCCAGGAGTACCAACCTTAAACAAAACATGCTGATCAAGCTCAAAGCAGTTTACACCTTAGTGGAACAGCTGTACTCCGGGTCACAACGTGCCTTGGCTGTTGTGGCCTTGTCAAACACCCCTCCCCGCCTTTTACAAGACGTGCTGAAGCATCTCTCTGTGCTAGCCCAGCGAATTCAAGATTTAAGGCGGGCATCCGCAAGAGCCGGAGCCGTGGCCTCATTGAGCCGGGCAAAAGCATGGGTGCCAGAACTTGACTTGGCCGATCTTTCTCTTGGATATCCAAGTCTGAAGGAGGATGGCGCTGTATTTGATGATCAGGACTTCACCGCCTGTGTCAAAGTCGTACGTCCCTTGGCGACTCTCATTGGGAATGATACCGATCTTACTAAGTATTCGCCGGGCTATGATAGCGGGAACCGGAGAATCCCAAACGTCCCATACGACCAAGTCAGCCTGATCCCTCCAGCGCGTAAGCATACCTTTGCCCCTGAAGTGGACCCGGCCGGTTTAATAGACGATGAGGCTGAATTTGAAGCTTTGAGTGGCATTGACTGGGCCTCATCCACCTTCTAGGACAAAACAACCGACGGAGAGGCGGAGAAGGATAACCCGGAGTCATCAAGCCCGCCGAAGGAATGAGTCGCCAGGCGTTTTATAACTTTTGCCCAAACAATGCTTCACTTATTTAGACTCGGGGAGTCTTGTAATAGGATAGAAAAAAACTTCTTAATGCTTGTCATGCCCTCGCGCATGTTTATGGTGCTTATTACTTTTGTAAGCCGCCATCACTATATTTCTCTGGCTTATGTTAACCATGTATCTCCTTGATGTTTAACTTGCTTTGCCTTATCTTGCACATAAAACAAGCAAAATTTTCTGGGCGGTTTACTGCACCAGGGGTTAATAGAGTATTGATAACCCAGAACATGACCCAAAGACATCATATATAGGCTCTTTCATGATTATTGAAAATATAATCACAACAGCATACCTGTGACCCTTTTGATAGTCTTCCCGGCCCACTTGATGCTTTAACTGGTACTTACGATCCCGGGGTGATCAATCTTAAACCGGAAAAAATCAAGGACCATCTCCTTAAGAAGGTTTCAAGATAGTTACGGCAATTATAGGCATAAGTAATGCTCACAGGCTCCTGATTCGAATACGATCAGAAAACCGTTCCAAAGGGGTTAAGCTAAGATTCGAATACGATCATATAGCCCCCAGTGGCTTTGGCGATGCCGATCAAGTGGGTATCGACAGCTATGTTCTCTTTGGTTCGAATACGACCTATGTTTGAACAGGAAGCCCCCAAGTGAACATAAGAGTTGTTTAATGACGCTGATTCGAATACGATCCATGTCAGACCCAAAGGAGTTAAGCTGCGATTCAAATATGATAGAGAAGCCCCCAAGTGGGTTTGGCAGTATGCCGATCAAGTGGGTGTCGACAGCTATGTTCTCTTTGGTTTGAATACGACCTATGTTTGAACAGGAAGCCCCCAAGTGACCATGGCTAGATTCAGATATGATCATAAGCCAGTCCAAAGGGAAAGCCGGATTCAGATGTGATCCGCTCCCTGTTGGTTGTCTCCACTACCTGACAAAAAAGACACATAGAGTTTTGAGGGTAAAAAGGATGGAGGTCCTGCTTTATTCTTTATAAAATATATACATCGTCCAAAAATATATACATCATGAAAGCCGGTGGCTTATGTATAATAAGTCCGGAGATGAGCAATATTCCACGGCCGGCGGGTCTCCTCCTCCGACTTAAGTGAGTCCTTGTGCTCTCGAACATTGATGAGGTAATATGACCCGTTGTGCAGATTCTTGCTGACCACAAAGGGCCCTTCCTAAGGCGGGGATAGCTTGTGCATATTGGACTGATCCTGGATGAGCCGGAGCACCAAGTCACCTTCCTGAAAGGTTCTGCTCCTAACCCGGCGGCTGTGATAGCGACGCAGGTCTTGTTGATAAATCGCCGAGCGGGCTATTGCCAAGTCTCGCTCCTCATCCAGCAAGTCAAGTGCATTCTGACAAGCTTCTTCGTTGTCAGCCTCAACGTAAGCCGCCACGCGGGGTGAATCGTGCCGGATGTCGCTTGGCAGGACCGCCTCTGCACCATACACCATAAAGAAAGGCGTGTAACCTGTAGATCTGTTAGGCGTAGTGTTGATGCTCCATAACACGGAAGGTAACTCTTCCACCCAACAACCCGGAGTCCGCTATAAGGGGACTAAGAGTCAGGGCTTGATACCTTTCAGGATCTCTTTATTTGCTCTTTCTGCCTGACCATTGGACTGAGGATGAGCAACAGCCGAAACATCAAGCCGGATATGTTCTCTTTGACAGAACTCTTCCATGGCACCCTTGGAGAGGTTAGTGCCATTATCAGTTATGATGCTATGTGGGAAACCAAAACGAAAGATCACCTTTTTCATGAATTGAACTACCGTGGCTGTGTCACATTTACTGACCAGCTCAGCCTCAACCCACTTGGTAAACTTATCCACTGCCACCAAGAGATGTGTATTTTTATCCTTAGACCTCTTAAAAGGCCCAACCATGTCAAGCCCCAAGACCGCAAACGGCCAAGTGATTGGGATCATCCTCAATTCTTGAGCCGGCACAAGAGCTCGTCATGAGAACTCTTGACAACCGTCACATTTACTGACCAGATCCTCTGCGTCAGCATGAGCCGCTAGCCAATAGAAACCATGACGAAAGGCCTTGGCTACAAGAGATTTTGACCCGGCGTGATGGCCACAATCCCCTTCATGGATCTCACGGAGTATTTCTTGGCCTTCTGCAGGGGACACACAGCGTTGAAACGCCCCAGTTACACTTAGGTGATGTAACTCGCCGGTAACAATCGTCATAGATTGGGAGTGCCTGACAATTTGTCTTGCCAAGGTCTCATCCTCAGGTAACTCACCCCGGGTCATATAGGCCAAATAAGGCACTGTCCAATCCGGGATAACGTGAAGAGCTGCCACCAGCTGTGCCTCCGGGTCTAGCACTGCTAGCTCTTCCTCGGTAGGCACCTTGACAGAAGGGTTATGTAAAATATCAAGAAAGGTGTTAGGCGACACCGGCTTACGTTGGGATCCCAGCCGGCTTAAAGCATCAGCCGCCTCATTCTTCCTTCGGTCAATGTGCTCCACTTGATAACCCTTGAAGTGCCCAGTCACGGCATATACTTCATGACAATAAGCCGCCATAAGGGGATCCTTGGAATCCCACTTGCCTAACACTTGTTGAGCCACAAGATCTGAGTCGCCCAAGCATCTTACCCGGCTTAAGTTCATCTCCTTAGCCATCCGGAGACCATGGAGTAAGGCCTCGTACTCAGCTGCGTTGTTAGTACATGGAAACATAAGCCGGAGTACATAACAAAATTTGTCACCTCGAGGGGAAGTTAACACCACTCCAGCCCCCGAGCCTTCTAGATGCCTAGACCCATCAAAGTGAATCGTCCAATATGTGTTATCCGGCTTCTCTTCAGGGGCCTGTAACTCTGTCCAATCATTGATAAAGTCCACCAAGGCCTGAGACTTAATAGCAGTACGTGGCATATACTTCAAATCGTGAGGCCCAAATTCAATGGCCCACTTGGCGACTCGTCCTGTGGCCTCCCTATTCTGAATGATATCTCCCAAAGGGGCAGAACTTACCACAGTTATAGGGTGACTTTGAAAATACTGCTTCAACTTCCGGTTGGACATAAACACTCTGTAAACAAGCTTCTGCCAATGCGGATACCTTTGTTTAGACTCAATGAGTACCTCACTGATATAATAAACCGGCCGTTGAACCGGATGCTCCTTGGCAGCTTCCTTACGCTCCACCACGATGGCAACGCTGACGGCTCGTGAATTGGCAGCCACATATAACAGTAAAGGCTCCTTATCAATTGGAGCCGCGAGAACCGGTGGTTCAGAGAATTGTCTCTTCAAGTCTTCAAAAGCAGCATCAGCGGCCTCGCTCCAGACAAAAGTGTCAGTTTTCTTCATCATCTGATACAATGGAAGGGCCTTCTCACCTAACCGGCTTATGAACCGGCTTAAGGCGGCAACACGACCCGCTAGTCGCGGAACATCATTGATGCACGCCGGCTTAGCCAGAGATGTAATCGCCTTAATCTTCAACGGGTTAGCTTCGATGCCTCTGTTTGACACCAGAAAACCCAAGAGCTTGCCCGCATGTACGCCAAATACACACTTGGCCGGGTTAAGCATCATCTTGTAAACCCGGAGATTAACAAAGGTCTCTTTCAAATCAGATATCAAGGTTTCCTTTTCTCTGGACTTCACCACAATGTCATCCACATAAGCATGAACATTACACCCAATTTGATCGTGTAAACAGTTCTGCACACACCGCTGATAAGTCGCCTGGGCACTTTTAAGTCCAAATGGCATTGATACATAGCAGAAGGCCCCAAACGGAGTGATGAAAGCCGTTTTCTCCTAGTCCTTAACTGCCATTTTGATCTGATGATAACCAGAGTAAGCATCCAAAAAACTCAAACGTTCACAACCCGCCGTAGCATCAATGATTTGATCAATACGGGGGAGAGCAAAGGGATCAGCAGGACAAGCCTTGTTTAAATCCGTGTAATCCACACACATCCACCAAGTGTCGTTCTTCTTGAGGACAAGCACCAGGTTAGCCAACCACTTTGGGTGAACAACTTCAACAATAAACCCGACCGCCAAGAGCCGGGCGACTTCCTCTCCAATAGCTTTCCGTCTCTCTTCGTTGAACCGCCGGAGAAACTGCCTGACCGGCTTATACTTTGGATCAATATTGAGAGTGTGCTCAGCGAGTTCCCTCGGTACACCCGGCATGTCAGAAGGTTTCCATGCAAAGATGTCCCGGTTCTCACGGATGAACTCGATGAGCGCGCTTTCCTATTTGGGATCCAAATTGGCACTGATACTGAATTGCTTAGAGGCATCTCCTGGAGTAAAGTCCACAACCTTTGTCTCAGCGGCCAATTTAAACTTCAACGCTGGTTCATGCTTAGTGGTGGGTTTCTTGAGGGAGGTCATATCCGCCGGGTTAACATTGTCTTGATAAAATTTGAGCTCTTCAGCTGCACAGGCCGACTCAGCATAAGCCGCGTCGCCTTCTTCACATTCCAACGCCACCTTCCGACTTCCATGCACAGTGATGGTGCCCTTGTTACCCGGCATCTTGAGCTGCAAATAAACATAGCATGGCCGGGCCATGAACTTAGCATAAGCCGGCCGCCCAAACAGAGCATGATATGGGCTCCTGATTTTGACCACCTCAAACATTAACTTCTCAGCTCTGGAGTCATATTCGTCTCCGAAGGCCACCTCTAGCTCAATCTTGCCAACTGGGTAAGCCGACTTACCAGGGACCACTCCATGGAAAACAGTGTTGGACGTCCTTAGACTTTTATCAGTTAACCCCATATGCTGAAAAGTTTCGTAGTAGAGGATATTGATGCTGCTACCGCCGTCCATGAGCACCTTAGTGAATTTATATCCACCAACCTGGGGTGCTACCACCAAGGCTAACTGAACCGGATTATTGACCCGTGGAGGGTGATCCTCTCTGCTCCATATGATGGGTTGTTCTGACCACCTCAAATAACGAGGAATCGCTGGCTTAACAGAATTGACAGCCCTCTTATGAACCTTCTGGTCACGTTTACATAGACTAGTGGTAAACACATGATACTGCCCACCACTCAACTGCTTCGGATGGCTTTGATAACCCGACTGCTGCTGCTGTTGCCCTCCTTGACCAGACTGCTGCTGACTATTACCGCCTGGATGCCCCTGAAAGCCGGAATTTGAACCACCGCCCGGGCCATGGAAACCGCCAGCCCCTGAGCCGCCGCCAGATCCATGTCCGCCGTCGAAGGTGTTAGAATTTTTAAACACCTTCATGATCACGCAATCCTTCCATAGGTGTGTGGCGGGGCGCTCTTGGGTGCCGTGTCTCGGGCAGGGCTCATTGAGCAGCTGCTCAAGAGATGGGCCTGACCCGCCGGATCGGGGCGGCTGACCTTTACGTCTCTGATTGTTACCTTGCGCATTGGCATTGGCCACAAACTCCGGGTTACCGTCCGCCTTACGCTTATTGCCGTTTTGATTCCCCGGGTTATGTTGTTGACCCTTTCCATTGTCGTTCCTTTTTCCCTTCCCTATCTTCTCATCGTCAGACGCGGGATCCTTGGTACTATCAGAATCGGCACATTTAACTAAGGCCGCCATCAGCGTACCCATATCCTTGCAGTCACGTTTAAGGCGCCCTAGTTTCTGCCTCAGCGGCTCAAAGCTGCAATTTTTCTCCATCATAAGGACTGCAGAGCCGACATCCATCTTATCAGATGAATGAATTATCTCCTTGACCCGACGTACCCAATGGGTGGTGGATTCACCTTCCCCTTACTTACAATTCGTCAAGTCCACAATCGACATAGATTGCTTACAGGTGTCCTTGAAGTTCTGGATGAACCGGGCTTTTAACTCTTCCCATGAACCAATGGAATTGGGCGGCAAACCTTTTAACCAAGACCGGGCCGTTCCATCTAACATCATGGTGAAATATTTAGCCATTGCCACGTCACTGACCTCTAACAGCTCCATGGCCATCTCATAACTCTTGATCCATGCTCCGGGATGTAAGTTGGCCGTGTAATTCGCGATCTTTCGAGGTCCCTTGAAGTCTTTGGGCAGACGAACGTTGCGCAAAGCGGGCACCAAACAAGGAACACTACCGGTTCTAGTGGCTACTCCCGCCTCAACAGAAGTCGTTGGATACTCTGGGATATCTCGATGAGCCGCCTGTTGAGCCGCCAGCTGAGCCGCCCGCTCGTTCTCCTGACGTATTCGGTCTTGCACCGGATTATAGCCACCGTGTTGGTTATGGCGTTGGGCGTTGCTTGACAAAGCTTCGGACTCCATGTGCCTGCTGTAACTCGGGCTTCGATTTTGACAAGGCGGTGCTAACCAAGGTGGAGGAGTTGAATGAATCATGTCCCTGCTATAAGAATAGGTCTCTTGCTAAGCCAGGGCCGTCTGGAGAAGCTCTCTGACCCTCCGGGTCTCCACCGCTGTCGGGTCATCACCATCCATGGGCAGAGCCGCCAAGCACGCCGAAGCCGCAATTAAGTTCTCCATGGGATTAGAAAAGTGACCTTCCGGTACGGGCACATAACGCGGCGGTGGCATGCTCACGTGAGGCGGTGCCATATCCCGAGGCTGAGCCGGTCCTCCTGTTCCGGCTGTCATAAGCTGATTGGCCTCTGGCGGGTTACTTGGGCCGGCTCCGGGTGTAGCAAAGAGAACCCGGGGGTTGTAATTCGGAGGTAAACGGGACTGGGTTTTCTGATGTCTCCTCCTCATTACCTCATTATATGTGTTTAAGCTCATCATGAGCTGGTAAGCTTCTGATTGCAAGCGCTGTGCCCGGGCGTAGAGAGCCGCCCGCTCTGTAGCTAGCCTAGTATCCTCAGCTGCCATGGTCTCCTTGGCCTGAGCTATCTCCTCACGCACATGTGCTACCGCTGCGTCATGCTCATCTTTATCTGCAGGAATAACCGTGGCAGTTAACAGGGCCGGAAGCTTATCCATGAGGTCTATCAGCACCTGAGCCGGCGGGCGCACAGGGCCTCCTTCCCCGGCTGTCCCTATTCCAGATATTATTGCTGCAGCCGCCGTAGAGTTAGAGCCGGGCTGAGTTCCAGCCATGAAGATCCCTGCCCATCTTGGCGGCTCATAGGGGTCCAGAATACTGATGCCATCGGAACAGCCCCCGAGCGCGCCGTTTTGCACCTGATACAACGAATCTATTGAGCCGGCAGATGAGTCACCGTCTGAGAGGACGGCCATCTCACCCCTATCTTCAGATCTATCAGAAAGTTCTCTTCCGTGGACGCAGCCCACGAAGGCACGCTTCACGACAGGTTGAGTCCGGGTCTTCCTCGCACGCTGAGCCGTCTCGACGAGGTCGGTGCAGTTGTCCGGCTCAGGGCCCGGCTCACCGATCCGGCCGATGAAGACGTGGATTCCGCTGAAGGGGACCCGGTATCCGTACTCAATTGAGCCGGCGTCGGGACCCCAGCCTTCATCGTCGATGTAGATCTTGCCGCGACGACTCTTGGTCATCCGGCCCACTACGTATCCCTTGAGCCCTTCGAAGTTGCCCTTCAAGAACTAAAATCCACCGTGCGCTGGCCCCATGGTGGGCGCCAACTGTCGTGGAATTGTCACGTCAGATGTCCTCGTGAAAGGACTTAGTTGTGGAGCCATCTCAACTAGGAAGCTTGAAGGGGTTAAATCGGGACAAAGGACACGAGAGTGTTTATACTAGTTCGGCCCCTTACGGTGAAGGTAAGGCCTACGTCTAGTTGGGTTGGTATTGATGTTTCGATCACCAGGCAGCGAGATACGCTATGCCCGGCTCTCGATGAGTTGTTTCTTGCCCTAAGCCGCCAGCAGGTCGTCCCCTTATATACACGGGTTGAAGCCATGGGGCTTGCAGAGTCCCGGCCGACTTATAAACAGTGTCCGGCTCGGTGACTAGTTAAATCTACCTTATGTTACAAGTCATGCCATCATGGCGGTTTACTACAACGGGCCTTAAGTCGCCTGTGGGCCTTAAGCCCTTTATTGAATCGCCATCTTCATGCTTGGTCTTGGGCTTCTCTCTGATGAGTCTTCTTTGTGTAACCCGGCCCCTCCTGGACGGCTTACACAAATAGTTATATCCCCAACATTCGTGGTGTTGCATATGTTTGTGGTGTTGCATATATGTTTGTGTTTGCAGGTACCGGTATTTGAAATGCGATAGTTGCCAATATTTTGCCGGAATGTTGATTCATTTATGTTTCGGCGAGAATTTTGGCACTATGCATTAATTTTGGTCCTATTTTTAAGGAAAGTCATGCCAAATTTTTTCTTGGTTCTAAAATATCGTTTTGCTCTACCTCACAGGCGACCATGGTCCGCATGATGACCGAAGGCATCACGAATAGGTTTTTGAGCTCCGCGAAGGCCGAGATGCTTCAAAAGAACGAGACGGAGATAAGATGTCCGTGTCGAAGATGCAAGCTGAAGAGCCTTATTGCGGATCCAGATTCCGGGCTGGTGCGGGACCACCTGCTCTTGCGTGGTTTCATGGATGGCTATCGGTGGCAAGGTGATGAAGATGACTATGAAGTCGTCCATGGGGGCCGGACAAGAAATGAGGAAGGGCAGCAAGACAACCACCGCGCTCGGTAGGCGAGAAGACGAAGAATCTCCGTGACATGATCACGACGGTGATGTTGTACACGATCATCATGTAGCGATGCGGACATGATGATGAGGAAGATGCCGAGCAGGCGAAGGGCATGATCATGAAGATGAAGATGTCGGCGGAGCAGACGGCGATGGACCATCGATGGGCTGGGTGCAGGACCCTCATATTCAAGAGCTGCTTCTCAAGCAGACGGATAACGCAAGAGCTGACGCCCGAGAGAAAGCCAAGCTGGATCAATTGGAGATAGACGCGGTTACTCCATTGTATGAAGGATGTAGGCCCGAGGATACCCGCCTGAAAGTAACGCTCATGGCTCTGGAGATGAAGGTAAAACACAAAATGACCAACGCATGCTTCGATGAGAACATGTCATTCTGGCACGAACATCTTCCCAAGGGGAACAAGTGCCCGACCAGTTTCGAGGAGGCGAAGAAAACCGTGTGTCTCTGGATTTACCGCACGTGAAATACCATGTGTGCATGAACAATTGCATCATTTATCGAGACGAGCACGCGGAGTCTACCATATGTTTGGTGTGCGGCGTCACTCGATACAAGAAGAGGAAGAAAGCTCCTCGAAAAGTGGTGTGGTACTTTCCGATCACTCCTCGTCTGCAGCGGTATTTCGCGGACACTAAGGTAACAAAGCTCCTGCGTTGGCACGCGGATAGGGAGGAGAAGAAGCGAGAAGATGACGCAAATGATCCGGAGATAAATAAAAAAGACAAGATGTTGAGTCACCCAAAGGATGTGAGCCAGTGGCAAGCGTTGAACTTCGAACACTGAAAGCACAAGTGCTCCCTAGGTGGTTTTGGTAATTAATGTCAACATATCTCTTGTTGGACTAACACTTTTATCTAGTACATCTCAGATAAGTTCAACCATGGAGTGGCATGGACTAAAGGACGTGGGAACTCCTTCAAGATGCTAAGGACAAAGGATTGGCTCAAGCTTAAAGCTCAAGACTCTTCATTTTACATTTTAGTGGTCCAAGATCACATTGAGTCTATAGGAAAAGCCAACACTATCAAGGAGGGATGAGGTGTTGCTTAATGAGCCTCTTGCTTCATGTGCTTAGTGATATGCTCCAAAACCCTCAACTACTTTCCCACTTCCACAAATGACCTAAACCCAAAGCCAAAGTCGGTCACACCGATTCTTCCTATCCGGCGCCACCGATTCCAAAAGTCATAGCCACTGCCACATACCCTAAGAAAATCGGTCTTACCGATAAGGATCTCGGTCACACCGAGATGGGATTGTGATCTCTCTGTGTATGTTCATTATCAAAATCGGTCTCACCGAGTTTGAGCAATCGGTACTACCGAGATTACAATGCAAAATCTCTGGAAAACTTATTACCAAATCGGTCTCACCAAGTTTGAGTAATTGGTCCCACCGAGTTTGCCTGACCAACTCTCTGGAAAGCTTATTACCAAAATCGGTCTCACCGAGTTTGTGTATTCGGTCTTACCGAGATTACGTTATGCCCTAACCCTAACCGAATCGGTCTCACCGAGTTGCATTTCAGTCCCACCGAAATACCTAACGGTCACATTATTTGCTAAATCGGTCTGACCGAGTTTAACGATTCGGTCCCACCGAGTTTGGTAAATTGTGTGTCACGGTTAGATTTTGTGTGGAGGCTATATATACCCCTCCACCTCCTCTTCATTCGTGGAGAGAGCCATCAGAACGAACCTACACTTCCAGCATACATTTTCTGAGAAAGAACTACCTACTCATGTGTTGAGACCAAGATATTCCATTCCTACCATATGAATCTTGATCTCTAGCCTTCCCCAAGTTGCTTTCCACTCAAATCTTCTTTCCACCAGATCCAAAACCTATGAGAGAGAGTTGAGTGTTGGGGAGACTATCATTTGAAGCACAAGAGCAAGGAGTTCATCATCAACGCACCATTTGTTACTTCTTGGAGAGTGGTGTCTCCTAGATTGGCTAGGTGTCACTTGGGAGCCTCCGACAAGATTGTGGAGTTGAACCAAGGAGTTTGTAAGGGCAAGGAGATCGCCTACTTCGTGAAGATCTACCGCTCGTGAGGCAAGTCCTTCGTGGGCGACGGCCATGGTGGGATAGACAAGGTTGCTTCTTCGTGGACCCTTCATGGGTGGAGCCCTCCGTGGACTCGCAAGAACTGCTACCCTTCGTGGGTTGAAGTCTCCATCAACGTGGATGTACGATAGCACCACCTATCGGAACCACGTCAAAAACATCCGTGTCTCCAATTGCGTTTGAATCCTCCAAACCCTTCCCTTTACTTTCTTGCAAGTTGCATGCTTTACTTTCCGCTGCTCATATACTCTTTGCATGCTTGCTTGATATGTATTGTGAATGTTGAAATTGTGCCTAAACTCCACTTAAACTTAAGGAAACTTAAAAACTGCAACTTTGGTACTTAGTGTCTAATCACCCCCCCTCTAGACACCTCTTCTCAAGGTCCTACAAGTGTTATCAGAGCATTGGCCTCCATTGCTTTGGTTTAATCACCATTGGAGGAAGATGGATGAGTCTACGTACTATTGGGAGTCTTAGAAATAGAGTGCCTATTCTTGATGGAGAGTATTTTCATGAGTGGAAAAATGAGATGCTTGTTATTTTCAGTCAATATCATTTTAACAAGTACATTGCTAGCCCTTGTGCACCTTATGTTGATCCTATGCATCCTACCCATGATGAGTCAATTGACATGATTAGGAATCTTAGAACTGCCGAACTTATCATTAGAGGATTGCCTAGAAACTTGCTTGGACGCTTGCCTACTTTCAAGTGTGCCTACACCATATGGAAATTTCTTGAGGAACGATTTCCCGATTATTCCTTGAAAAATCTTGATGAAATTCTCCATAAGTCTATTGCCTTGAGTAAGATGAATACTAGTGATCCTATGTTTGGTGATCGTCTATTTGAGCTTACAAACCTTATGCGTGCCAAAGGAAATGTTGGTAATATTAGTGATATTATTTCTGAAGCTATAAAAATTCATAAGCAAGATTATTGTCAAACTCATTCCAATGAATCACCCTCTCTAGGACTTGATCCACCACATGACGATGTTGAACATGGATACTATGATGAGGATGATGATAGTGACTTCGATCTTGATGATGCAATGAGACATTTTGGTCTTATGGCAAATCTTCGGGGATATATGTCAGGAGGAAAGGAATGGGTTCTTGATAGTTGATGTACCGATCACATGACCGGAGATAAAGACATGTTCCGTGAGCTTGCTGATGATGATAGTCCTCAAAAGTATGTCACTTTCGGTGAAAACTCAAAGGGTAAGGTGGTTGGCCTTGGTAAGGTGGCCATATCACATGATAGCTCCGTACAAAATGTCATGCTCGTTGAATCTCTTGGTTACAACTTACTTTCAGTATCTAGACTTGCTGATTTCGGTTTCAATGTTCTATTTACTGAAGTAGATTGCCAAGTGTTTCGTCGAGATAATCATAAAATGGTCTTTACCGGTGTGCGTAGAGGTGATTTATACATTGTTGATATCACTAAAAAGGCTCAACCTAAAACTTTCTTCATTGCTAAATCCTCAAAAGGTTGGTTGTGGCATAGACGATTAGGTCATGTTGGTATGCGAAACCTTGACAAGCTTATCAAAGGAAATCATATCCTTGGAGTTAACAATGTCATATTTGATAAGAATAGACTTTGCAGTGCTTGTCAGGCAGGTAAACAGGTTGGAGGAAGGCATCCCGTGAAGAACATCATGACTACAAGGAGGCCACTCGAGCTACTTCACATGGATCTCTTTGGTCCCAACTCTTACAAGAGTCTCGGTGGAAATTCTTTTGGTCTTGTTATAGTTGATGATTTTTCAAGATTTACTTGGGTGTTCTTTCTCAATGATAAATCGCAGGTCCAAAAGATCTTCAAAAACTTCGCAAGGAAGGCTCAAAATCAATTTGAAGTGAAGATCAAGAAGGTTCGCAGCGACAACGGAACGGAGTTCAAGAACGCAAATGTGGACACCTTTCTTGACGAAGAAGGGATTTCACACGAGTTCTCGGCTACGTACACACCTCAACAAAATGGAGTTGTTGAGAGGAAGAACCGGACGCTCATCGAAATGGTGAGAACGATGCTTGATGAGTACAAGACATCAAGCACTTTTGGGCGAAGCGGTTGAGACAGCTTGTCACGCAACAAATCGCTTGTATCTTCACAAGCTACTCGGCAAGACGGCATCTGAGCTCCTCACCGTAACAAACCCCAAGTTCGATACTTTCGAGTATTCGGCTCAAAGTGCTACATTCTTGATAAGCATCGTCGCTCTAAATTTGCTCCTAAATCTCATGAAGGTTTCCTACTCGGTTATGGCTCAAACTCTCACACTTACCGTGTCTACAATAATTTCACCCGAAAGGTTGAAGAGACGGTAGATGTGAAGTTTGATGAATCTATTGGCTCGCAAGTAGAGCAATTGCCAATTGATGCAGGAGACAAAGATCCTTCGGAAGCAATTCAAGACTTGGCCATTGGCAAGGTTCGTCCAATGGAGGTGAAGGAGAGTACCTCGTCCGTCCAAGTGGAAGCTTCAACTTCACAACAAGGTGAACCAAGAGTTGATACGGAAGCATCCACAAGCGGTACTCACCAAGATGAAGAAAACGAGGAAGTGCATCAAGATGAATGTCAACAACCTCCTTCTCCACCACGACAAGAGAACGACAATGCCAACAATGAAGAAGGCCAAGAAGAAGAAGAACAAGATGAAGAAGATGTTCAACGAAGACCCAAGCAAAAGCTTTCACGAGTTCGAGAAAGAGTTGCTAAAGATCATCTCGTTGAGCAAATCTACAATGACATTCAAACCGGGAGAATCACTCGCTCTAAAACTCGTTTAGCTAACTTTTGTGAAAACTATTCTTTCATCTCTAGAATTGAACCTATGAAGGTTGAAGAAGCATTGGAAGATCCGGATTGGATAAATGCTATGCATGAAGAGCTACATAACTTTGAGAGGAATCAAGTTTGGACATTGGTTGAGAAGCCCGACAACAACCACAACGTCATCGGTACCAAATGGGTGTTTCGCAACAAGCAAGATGAAGATGGACAAGTAGTTCACAACAAAGCACGTCTCGTCGCCCAAGGCTACACACAAGTCGAAGGTATGGACTATGGTGAGACTTATGCTCCCGTTGCTAGACTTGAGTCCATTCGCATCTCACTTGCCTATGCTAATCATCATGATATCACCTTGTACCAAATGGACATTAAAAGTGCTTTTCTAAATGGTGAGATAGAGGAGGAAGTTTATGTTAAGCAACCTCCCGGTTTGTTAATCCTAAGAAACCCAATCATGTTTACAAACTTCACAAAGCCCTTTATGGTCTTAAACAAGCTCCTAGAGCTTGGTATAAATGCTTGACCAAGTTTCTTATTGAAAAAGACTTTGAAATTGGGAAAATTGATTCTACTCTTTTTACTAAAAGGGTTAATGGAGAACTATTTGTGTGCCAAATCTATGTTGATGATATCATATTTGGTTCAACTAACCCTCATTTTAGTGAAAAGTTTGGGAAGCTAATGTCGCAGAAGTTTGAGATGTCTATGATGAGTGAACTCAAATTCTTCCTTGGGCTGCAAATCAAGCAAACTAAGGAAGGTACCTTTGTTTTTCAAACGAAGTACACCAAGGACTTATTCAAGAAGTTCAATATGCAAGAATGCAAAGGTATGTCTACACCCATGCCTACTAGTGGACATAATGGCTTGACCAAAGACGGTGAACCGGTTGATCAAAAGGTTTATCGCTCTATGATAGGTTCATTGTTATATCTATGTGCTTCACGTCCCGATATCATGTTAAGTGTGTGCACGATATCAAGCTGCTCCTAAGGAATGTCATCTTAAGGCCGTGAAAAGGATAGTGAGATA
This sequence comes from Aegilops longissima, assembly GCA_021605205.1. Lineage (NCBI taxonomy): Eukaryota > Viridiplantae > Streptophyta > Magnoliopsida > Poales > Poaceae > Aegilops > Aegilops longissima. The sequence continues at coordinate 266,755,060 of CM038676.1, forward strand.
CTTAATTCATACACCAAACTTTGGCATTTGGTATCCTAAGAGGGCCTCTTTCGATCTTGTTGGCTATTCCGAATCGGACTATGCCGGAGACAAGGTTGATAGAAAGTCCACTTCGTGTACTTGTGAATTTCTTGGTAGATCTCTTGTGTCTTGGTCCTCCAAGAAACAAAACTCGGTATCCTTATCCACTACCGAAGCACTATATATTGCCGCTGGTTCATGTTATGCTCAATTACTTTGGATGACCCAAACTCTTAAAGATTATGGGATATATGTGAGACATGTTCCATTGCTTTGTGACAATGAAAGTGCTATTAAAATTGGTCATAATCTTGTGCAACATTCTCGAACTAAGCATATTGAAGTTCGTCATCATTTCATTCGAGATCATGTTGCTAAGGGTGACATTGATCTTAAGCATGTTCGCACCGAAAAGCAATTAGCGGATATATTCACTAAAACTCTTGATGAGAAAGTGTTTTGCAGGTTAAGAGGAGAATTGAACATCATTGATGCTTCAAGCTTGGAGTAGAAACTCCATTGGATACATGCAAGACATGAGCTTATGACTAATCCTTGATATTTCTCTTATGATGAAAATCTTATGTCTTGGATATATTTGCATCTTGCATGTTATCTAACACATGTAGGTACTTGGTGGAATCAAATTACATGAGATTGTAATCCACTCATATCTTGAGAAATCTCTACATCACCAAGTCTCTACACTATGGTGGTTGAAGACAAGGAAGCACAAAACTTCTTAAATATATCCTTTGACAAATTCTATGTTGAGCTTCATGATTGTTGTTTTTGGATACACAAGTGCTCTTCCTTGCCAAAACTAACCCATGTAGGTAGATGGACTAAAATTCCAAGTGGTGCTCCGAATTCTTGATGAGCTACATCAACCTTGAGCAACCCACACAAGTTCAACTACATGGACAACACCACCAACCAAGGTATGTTATTCCATCTTAGAGAAGCTTTACTCCAAGTCATGAGCTAAAGCAATTCGAAAAAGATGTGAATACATCAAGATGCTTAAACGAAAATGGCAACCCCATTTTGAGCTTAAACGATGAGTATGACCTATGATCAAGTGATCTCACTCGACTCCTAAGTCAATATACTCTAACATAGGTGACTTTGTCGCCGACCATCTCTAGATGAAGTTCTCTTGTGATCTTTTCTGTGTTTTTGCATTTATCTCATGCATATTTGTTTCCGCTTTAAAAAAAACCTTCATCTAGATTTCTTTCTTTCTGTTTGTTCTGCATTTTCTGCTTTCCAATTCATTGCACATCTATCAATAAATTCCTTGCAAATCTTTGTGAGATCCTTCTAGTCTAGTGAGCTGAGGTGACAAGTATTTTCTGTGCGATGAACTCGGTTTCACCGGTTAGTTCTTTTCGGCCGAACTGAATCCCTTCGGTACGACCGAAAAATACCACTCGGTGCCACCGATTTCACAACAGGAAAAACTGTTTGCCACATACTCTGTGTTTCTTCTGATCCAGCTCCACTCCATGAATCTTGTCCTCTACAAGCATCACATTTTTATCATTGCTTTGTTCTATGTCTCAAGGACCAAACCCATTCGACAGATTCCAGAAGACCCTTCTTGGAAATTGATGTCAAAGGGGGAGAGAGAGAACATCAAAGCTTATCATCTGAAGAGAGAGAGAGCATCAAAGCTTATCACCTTCTTGAGAGAGAGAGAGATATCATCTCCTAAAGGGGGAGAGAGACCTTCTATGGGGAGAGACCCTCAAAGGGAAGAGAGAGATCTCCAGGGGGAGAGAATACTTAAGTAGAAAGTATTTCTCAAGGATCCCAGATGCTTGGTGTTCAAGAGGAGAGATGTCCACATGTCTTCTTGAGGGGAGAGACATGTTCATATGTTCTCTTGTGCCTATTTGCATTAGCATGCATCAGCTCTGATCATCATTCATATCTTTCAACTCTGTTTTGTTTCAGCTCTGATTTTCTGTTCCCTATCTTCTCCCAATATCCCATGTTAGATTCAGGGGAGCAAGACATCTAAGGGAAAGAGATCATTTAAATTCATTGCATATCTTTACTCTTGGGGACATGTCTAATTCAATGTGGTACTTAGTACTCACTTTCTACATGTCATCCCAGTCTTGGTATTCTTGTGGTTTCTTCTGTTTGCTTTGGCTAATAGATGTATCTGTGTTATCTAACCTTGTTTACACAGATACATTTCATCCTAAGACAACTCAAGACTACAAGGTAAGTATATGCATCACAGTCGTGTGTATGAGGAATTCTTGCTGATGTACATATTGTTTGCAAGAAGGACTCATGAGCATGAAGGTATTCTCTTCAACATTCTTTGCTCTGATGCATATGGCCAAGATACATGTAACACATTGCCTGCTCTATCATGTTCATGCTCTCACATGCTTTTACATTCCATATTTTCATGATTGCATACATGTAGGGGGAGCCTATGTTTGTTACATGTCTTTCCAAAGCTTTACTTGCTATTATTTATATCTTTATCTAAAGCTTTGATGTATGTTGTCATCAATTACCAAAAAGGGGGAGATTGAAAGCACAAGTGCTCCCTAGATGGTTTTGGTAATTAATGTCAACATATCTCTTGTTGGACTAACACTTTTATCTAGTATATCTCAGATAAGTTCAACAATGGAGTGGCATGGACTAAAGGACGTGGGAACTCCTTCAAGATGCTAAGGACAAAGGATTGGCTCAAGCTTAAAGCTCAGGACTCTTCATTTTACATTTTAGTGGTCCAAGATCACATTGATTCTATAGGAAAAGCCAATACTATCAAGGAGGAATGAGGTGTTGCTTAATGAGCCTCTTGCTTCATGTGCTTAGTGATATGCTCCAAAACCCTCAACTACTTTCCCACTTCCACAAATGATCTAAACCCAAAGCCAAAATCGGTCACACCGATTCTTCCTATCCGGCACCACCGATTCCAAAAGTCATAGCCACTTCCACATACCCTAAGCAAATCAGTCTTACCGATAGGGATCTCGGTCACACCGAGATGGGATTGTGATCTCTCTGTGTATGTCCATTATCAAAATCGGTCTCACCGAGTTTGAGCAATTAGTACTACCGAGATTACAATGCAAACTCTCTGGAAAACTTATTACCAAATCGGTCTCACCGAGTTTGAGTAATCGGTCCCACCGAGTTTGCCTGACCAAGTCTCTGGAAAGCTTATTACCAAAATCGGTCTCACCGAGTTTGTGTAATCGGTCTTACCGAGATTACGTTATGCCCTAACCCTAACCAAATCGGTCTCACCGAGTTGCATTTCAGTCCCACCGAAATACCTAACGGTCACATTATTTGCTAAATCGGTCTGACCGAGTTTAACGATTCGGTCCCACCGAGTTTGGTAAATTGTGTGTAACGGTTAGATTTTGTGTGGAGGCTATATATACCCCTCCACCTCCTCTTCATTCATGGAGAGAGCCATCAGAACGAACCTACACTTCCAGCATACATTTTCTGAGAAAGAACTACCTACTCATGTGTTGAGACCAAGATATTCCATTCCTACCATATGAATCTTGATCTCTAGCCTTCCCCAAGTTGCTTTCCACTCAAATCTTCTTTCCACCAGATCCAAAACCTATGAGAGAGAGTTGAGTGTTGGGGAGACTATCATTTGAAGCACAAGAGAAAGGAGTTCATCATCAACGCACCATTTGTTACTTCTTGGAGAGTGGTGTCTCCTAGATTGGCTAGGTGTCACTTGGGAGCCTCCGACAAGATTGTGGAGTTGAACCAAGGAGTTTTTAAGGGCAAGGAGATCGCCTACTTCGTGAAGATCTACCGCTAGTGATGCAAGTCCTTCGTGGGCGACGGCCATGGTGGGATAGACAAGGTTGCTTCTTCGTGGACCATTCGTGGGTGGAGCCCTCCGTGGACTCGCACAACCATTACCCTTCGTGGTTTGAAGTCTCCATCAACGTGGATGTACGATAGCACCACCTATCGGAACCACGTCAAAAACATCCGTGTCTCCAATTGCGTTTGAATCCTCCAAACCCTTCCCTTTACTTTCTTGCAAGTTGCATGCTTTACTTTCCGCTGCTTATATACTCTTTGCATGCTTGCTTGATATGTATTGTGAATGTTGAAACTATGCCTAAACTCCACTTAAACTTAAGGAAACTTAAAAACTGCAACTTTGGTACTTAGTGTCTAATGACCCCCCTCTAGACACCTCTTCTCAAGGTCCTACAAACACCCAGAATTTGGGAAGGATCCAAGGAACATCGTGCTGAGAGCGAGCACCGATGGAGTCAATCCGTTTGGCAGCCAGAGAAGCACACATAGCACCTGGCCTATGTTTGTGTGGATGTACAACCTTCCCCCCTGGTTGTGCATGAAGAGGAAGTACATTCGCATGAGTATGCTTATTGAAGGGCCGAAACAACCAGGGAATGACATCAATCTGTATCTGGGGCTGCTGAAAGTGGAGCTAGAAATGCTATGGAAAATGCCAGCCAATACGTGGGATGCCACAGAGAAAGAATATTTCCCTATGAGAGCCGCACTGCTCACAACGGTGCACGACTATCTCAGTTACGGATATCTCGCGGGGCAGGTGGTCCACGGATTTTCTGGATGCGTCAGGTGCATGGATGACACAACGTATCGCCAGCTAGATAGAGATCCCGGGTCTTTGAAAACCGTGTTCATGGGACATCGAAGGTGGCTTCGCGACGATGACCCGTGGAGGAAATGCAAGGATCTGCTCGATGGTGAAACCGAACCCTCAAGACGCCAGCATTGCGAGAAGCGGCGAGGAAATAGACCAGCTGTTGAAAAATTGGAAAGATTGCCCACTGCCGGGAAAGAAGCAAAAGGCGCTAGAGCCGGAAAGAAGCGAAAGGCGCGGACCGGCTGCTGAAGGTATGGAAAACGAGGTCTATTTTCGGGACTTGCCGATCGAAGATCCACCGTGCCTCACAGCCTTGATGTCATGCATATCACGAAGAACGTGTGCGAGAGTCTTCTTAGTACCCTGCTCAACATGCCGAGAGGACCAAAGATGGGCGAAAGCAAGGGCGACTTGAAATCAATGGGCATCAGGGAGGAGCTTCACGCTAATGATGATGATGATGATGATGATGATGAGGCAAAGTAGGACACGGAAAGTCGTCGCAAAGGCAAAAGGCCAAGAAGACCGGAAATGACTACCCCGCATGCTTCACTCTAAGTCGAGGAGATCGAGCAGTTTTCACCTGCCTCGAGGAGTAAAACTTCCTTACGGTTACGCTGGGAAGATAAGCAGATACCTAGACCCAATGAAGCGAAGTTCAGCGGATGAAGTCTCACGATCATCACGTCTTGATGACGCAGATACTTCCGGTTGCAATATGTGGGATCATGGACGCGCACGTCCGTGAAACGCTATTTGGCCTATGCAACTTTTTCGACGTCATCTCTTGGAAGTCGGTTGGCGTGAGGCAACTCGAAGGCTAGTGAAGCGATCGTGATGATACTATGCAAGCTTGAGATGTACTTCCTACCGCATTCTTGACGTTATGGTGCATCCGCTGGTCCATATCATGGAGGATATCATCCAACTCGGGCCGGCGTTCCTGCACAGCATGATGTCGCTCGAAAGGATGAATGGTGTCATCAAAGGATATGTTCGCAACATGTCACGCCCGAGAGGAAGCATAGCCGGGGGCTTTCGATCGAAAAGTGCATCTCCTATCGCACGAATTATCTAGGCGTCGAGGACCCCATTGGTCTGCCCGTCAACAGGCACCTCGGCAGGCTCGCTGGATGGGGTCACCGTGAGGGTCGCCGCGAAATGCATGTCGACTTCGAGGGTCGACTCGCCGACTTTGAAAGAGCAAACCTAGTCGCGCTACAACACATAGACGTGGTCGATCCTTGGGTGGTAGAGCACAAAAGCTTTATTGAGAAGACGTACAATGACCGAGGCCAACAGAGGACGGACGGAGATATAATCAAAGAGCACAACTCATGTTTCACGCGTTGGTTCAAGCAGAAGCTTCGTCAGACACTTTACATGAGGATTCTTCCGCGGAAGAACAACTCATATTCGCCTTGTCACAGGGCGCCGAGCACAACCTGATGACCTATGAGGCGTACGATATCAACGGCTACCCATTCTACACCGAGGACAAGGACATGAAGAGCGATGGTTATCGAACTCCGGGTAACGATGGAATCCTACACCGGTAACAACAAGGACAGATACTACGGAAGGATCAAGAGATCTGGGAGCTGAGCTCTGCTGGAGAGAAGGTCCCGATGTTCCGTGTCGATGGGCCAAGAGCGCCCTAAAATAAGACTGGTATTTCACCACCATGGTTATACCCGGTTAATGCAAGATCATGGGCATAAACGTCATCGAAAAATGAGCCATGGGTAATGGCTTCCCAAGTGGACCAATGCTTCTTCATTACCGACCCGTCAAAGCCCAGTCGTGTTGTCGTGAGGAGAGGCAAAAGGAAGATCATCGGAATGGATGGAGTAGCCAATGAGCAAGACTTCGACAAGTACGGTGACCCAAAGATCGAACATGACGACGACGATGAAGTAGCAGCATACACCACAAGAAGAAGCAGGACCACCCTACCTAAAGGACGTCCGTTCCACAGAAGAACTCCATTTGCGAAAAAGAAGGGCAAGAAGATTGTGAACAGATAGCTAGCTAAGATCGATTGTATTTAAATTGTAGCCTTCATTTCTTGATTGTATTTCATGGGCACTTTAATTTTGAACTCATGAATATTTTTTAAATTTCATGGACACTCGATCTCGATCCCCCTCCATCTCAATCGATGTCCCACCTCGCCAGATCCGGTCCCCTCGCCCGAGCACCCCCGCACCTCTCCCAGCTCCACGGCCGCCACACCCCCGCACCTCCCCACTCCACCGCCACGACGACCCACCGTGATCCTCCCCGCTCCACCGCCACCGAGCACCCCCGCACCTCTCCCCGCACCCCTCCCGCCCGCTCCACCGTCACAAATGAATGCAACTAAAATTGCAAAAAACAAATTTGATTATATTTTCAAATAACAAATTTGATGATATTTTCAAATAATAAATTTGATGATATTTTTTCATATTCATAAATATTTTCAAATAACAAATTTGATGATATTTTTAAAAAAATTATAACTGTTTTTTATAAAAGAATATTACTGTTATGATTTAAACAAGTTTGAACATATTTAAACACAAATAAATATCAAACAGCATTTTAAATGTTGTTAACATGGCAACAAACTGCATATTATTTTTCTACATGAAATTCTGAGCATCTAGCATATGTGACATGTTATATTTGGATGCATGGATAAAAAGATATGTGCAAAGAAAAAAATGCATAAAAACAAAAATTGGGGAGCCTGGGAATCGAACCCAGGACCTCCTAGTGTGTGTGCTGCGTGCTGACCAGTCGGGCCAGTGTGTGTGTTGTGATGGGGATATGGTTAGGGGGAATATAACTTGAGTGCTCGAACTGTAATCAAAACAAAATTCTAATGGCGCACCAGGGGGAGGTGTGAAGGAAATATGCCCTAGAGGCAATAATAAAGTTATTATTTATTTCCTTATATCATGATAAATGTTTATTATTCATGCTAGAATTGTATTAACCAGAAACATAATACATGTGTGAATACATAGACAAACATAGTGTCACTAGTATGCCTCTACTTGACTAGCTCGTTTATCAAAGATGGTTATGTTTCCTAGCCATGGACAAAAGAGTTGTCATTTGATTAACGGGATCACATCATTAGGAGAATGATGTGATTGACATGACCCATTCCGTTAGCCTAGCACTTGATCGTTTAGTATGTTGCTATTGCTTTCTTCATGACTTATACATGTTCCTGTAACTATGAGATTATGCAACTCCCGTTTACCGGAGGAACACTTTAGGTGCTACAAAACGTCACAACGTAACTGGGTGATTATAAAGGAGTACTACAGGTGTCTCCAAAGGTACATGTTGGGTTGGCATATTTCGAGATTAGGTTTTGTCACTCCGATTGTCGGAGAGGTATCTCTTGGCCCTCTCGGTAATGCACATCACTATAAGCCTTGCAAGAATGTAGCTAATGAGTTAGTTACGGGATGATGCATTACGTAACGAGTAAAGAGACTTGCCGGTAACGAGATTGAACTAGGTATTGGATACCGACGATCAAATCTCGGACAAGTAACATACCGATGACAAAGGGAACAACGTATGTTGTTATGCGGTTTGACCGATAAAGATCTTCGTAGAATATGTAGGAGCCAATATGGGCATCCAGGTTCCGCTATTGGTTATTGACCGAGAATAGTTCTAGGTCATGTCTACATAGTTCTCGAACCCGTAGGGTCCGCACGCTTAAGGTTTCGGCGATGTTATATTATGAGTTTATGAGTTTTGATGTACCGAAGGAGTTCGGAGTCCCGGATGAGATCGGGGACATGACGAGGAGTCTCGAAATGGTCGAGACATAAAGATCGATATATTGGACGACTATATTCGGACTTCGGAAAGGTTCCGAGTGATTCGGGTATTTTCGGGGGTACCGGGGAGTTACGGGAATACGAGAAAGAAGCAATGGGCCTCATGGGCCAAGTGGTGGAAGAGAGGAGGTAGGGCACGCGGCCCCCCTAGCCCCAACCGAATTGGACTAGGGGGCCGGCCCCCTTTCCTTCTTCTCCTCCCTCTCCTTCCTTCTCCTTCTCCTCCCCTTCCTTCCCCTCTCCTACTTGGACTAGGAAAGAGGGGGGAATCCTACTTGGAGTAGGATTCTCCCCTTGGGCGCCGCCTCCCTTGGCGGCCCCTCCCTTGCTCCTTTATATACGGGGGCAGGGGGCACCCCATAACACACAAGTTGATCTACGGATCGTTCCTTAGCCGTGTGCGGTGCCCCTCCACCATATTCCACCTCGGTCATATCGTCGCGGATTTTAGGCGAAGCCTGCGCCGTAGAACATCATCATCGCTACCACGCCGTCAGGTCGACGGAACTCATCCCCAAGCTTTGCTGGATCGGAGCCCGGGATCGTCATCGAGCTGAACGTGTGCTGAACTCGGAGGTGCCGTACGTTCGGTGCTTGGATCGGTCGGACCGTGAAGACGTACGACTACATCAACCGCGTTGTGCTAACGCTTCCGCTTACGGTCTATGAGGGTACGTGGACAACACTCTCCCCTCTCGTTGCTATGCCATCACCATGATCTTGCATGTGCGTAGGAATTTTTTTGAAATTACTACGTTCCCCAACAGTGGTATCAGAGCCAGGTTTTATGCGTTGATGTTATATGCATGAGTAGAACACAAGTAAGTTGTGGGCGATACAAGTCATACTGCTTACCAGCATGTCATACTTTGGTTCGGCGGTATTGTGAGATGAAGCGGCCCGGACCGACATTACGTGTACGCTTACGCAAGACTGGTTTCACCGTTACGAGCACTCGTGCTTAAAGGTGGCTGGCGGGTGTCTGTCTCTCTCACTTTAGCTGAATCGAGTGTGGCTACGCCCGGTCCTTGCGAAGGTTAAAACCACACTAACTTGACGAACTATCATTGTGGTTTTGATGCGTAGGTAAGAACGGTTCTTGCTCAGCCCGTAGCAACCACGTAAAATTTGCATCAACAAAGTAGAGGACGTCTAACTTGTTTTTGCAGGGCATGTCGTGATGTGATATGGTCAAGACGTGATGCTATATTTTATTGTATGAGATGATCATGTTTTGTAACCGGTTATCGGCAATGGCAGGAGCCATATGGTTGTCGCTTATTGTATGAAATGCAACGCTTCAGTAATTGCTTTACTTTATCACTAAGCGGTAGCGATAGTCGTAGAAGCAATAGATGGCGTAACAACAATGATGCTACGATGGAGATCAAGGTGTCGCTACCGGTGACGATGGTGATCACGACGGTGCTTGAAGATGGAGATCACAAGCACAAGATGATGATGGCCATATCATATCACTTATATTGATTGCATGTGATGTTTATCCTTTATGCATCTTATCTTGCTTTGATTGACGGTAGCATTTTAAGATGATCTCTCACTAATTATCAAGAAGTGTTCTCCCGAGTATGCACCGCTGCGAAAGTTCTTCGTCTTTGAGACACCACGTGATGATCGGGTGTGATAGGCTCTACGCTCAAATACAACGGTGCAAAACAGTTGCACACGCGAATACTCAGGTTAAACTTGACGAGCCTAGCTATCATATACAGATATGGCCTCGGAACACGGAGACCGAAAGGTCGAACGTGAATCATATAGTAGATATGATCAACATAGTGATGTTCACCGTTGAAACTACTCCATCTCACGTGACGATCGGACATGGTGTAGTTGATATGGATCACGTAATCACTTAGAAGATTAGAGAGATGTCTATCTAAGTGGGAGTTCTTTAGTAATATGATTAATTGAACTTAAATTTATCATGAACTTAGTCCTGGCAGTATTTTGCAAATTATGTTGTAGATCAATAGCTCGCGTTATTGCTTTCATATGTTTATTTTGATATGTTCCTAGAGAAAACTGTGTTGAAAGATGTTAGTAGCAATGATGCGGATTGGATCCGTGATCTGAGGTTTATCCTCATTGCTGCACAGAAGAATTATGTCCTTAATTTACCGCTAGGTGACAAACCTATTGCAGGAGCAGATGCAGATGTTATGAACGTTTGGCTAGCTCAATATGATGACTACTTGATAGTTTAGTGCACCATGCTTAACGGCTTAGAATCAGGACTTCAAAGATGTTTTGAACATCATGGACCATATGAGATGTTCCAGGAATTGAAGTTAATATTTCAAGCAAATACCCGAGTTGAGAGATATGAAGTCTCCAACAAGTTCTATAGCTAAAATATGGAGGAGAATCGCTCAACTAGTGAGCATGTGCTCAGATTGTCTGGGTACTTCAATCGCTTGAATCAAGTGGGAGTTAATCTTCCAGATAAGATAGCGATTGATAGAGTTCTCTAGTCACCATCACCAAGTTACTAGAACTTCGTGATGAACTATAATATGCAAGGGATGACAAAAGCGATTCCCGAGCTCTTCGTGATGTTGAAATCGACGAAGGTAGAAATCAAGAAAGAGCATCAAGTGTTGATGATTGACAAGACCACTAGTTTCAAGAAAAGGGGAAAGGGAAAGAAAGGGAAACTTCAAGTAGAATGGCAAACAAGTTGTCACTCCCGTGAAGAAGACCAAATCCTGAAACTTAGTGCTTACACTGCAAAGGAAATGGTCACTGGAAGCGGAAATGCCCTGAATATTTGGTGGATAAGAAGGATGGCAAAGTGAACAAGGGTATATTTTTGATATACAGATTATTGATGTGTGCCTTACTAGTGTTTATAGTAGCCCCTGAGTATTTTATACTTGTTCGGTTGCTAAGATTAGTAACTCGAAACAGGAGTTACAGAATAAATAGAGACTAGTTGAAGGGGAAGTGACGATGAGTGTTGGAAGTAGTTCCAAGATTGATATGATCATCATCGCACACTGTGGGATTAGTGTTAAACCTAAATAAATGTTATTTGGCGTTTGCGTTGAGCATGAATATGATTTGATCATGTTTATTGCAATACGGTTATTCATTTAAAATCAGAGAATAATTGTTGTTCTGGTTACATGAATAAAAACCTTCAATGGTCATACACCCAATGAAAATAGTTTGTTGGATCTCGATCGTAGTGATACACATATTCATAATATTGATGCCAAAAGATGCAAAGTTAATAATGATAGTGCAACTTATTTGTAGCACTGCTGTTTGGGTCATATCGGTGTAAAGCGCATGAAGAAACTCCATAAAGATGGATTTTCGGAATCACTTGGTTATGAATCATTTGATGTTTGCGAACCGTGCCTTTTGGGCAAGATGACTAAAACTCCGTTCTTCGGAACAATAGAACGAGCTACTGACTTGTTGGAAATAATACATATTGGTGTATGCAGACCAATGAGTATGAAGGCTCGTGGCAAGTATCGTTATTTTCTGACCTTCACAAGATGATTTGAGCAGATATGGGTATATCTACTTGATGAAACATAAGTCTGAAATAGTTGAAAGGTTCAAAGAATTTCAGAGTGAAGTGGAAAAATCATCGTAACAAGAAAATAAAGTTTCTGCAATCTGATCGCGGAGACGAATATTTGAGTTACGAGTTTGGTCTTCAATTAAAACAATGTGGAATAGTTTCACAGCTCACGCCACCTGGGACACCACAACGTTATGGTGTGTCCGAACATCGTAACCGCACTTTATTGGATATGGTGCGATCTATGATGTCTCTTATTGATTTACCATTGTCGTTTTGGGGTTATGCATTAGAGACAGCTGCATTCACGTTAAAAGGGCACCATCTAAATCCGTTGAGATGACACCATATGAACTGTGGTTTAGCAAGAAATCCAAGTTGTCGTTTCTTAAAGTTTGGGGCTACGATGCTTATGTGAAAAAGTTTCATCCTGATAAGCTCAAACCCAAATCGGAGAAGTGCGTCTTCATAGAATACCCAAAGGAAACTGTTGGGTACACCTTCTATCACAGATCCAAAGGCAAGATATTCGTTGCTAAAAATGGATCCTTTCTAGAGAAGGAGTTTCTCTCGAAAGAAGTGAGTGGGAGGAAAGTAGAACTTGATGAGGTAACTGTACCTTCTCCCTAATTGGAAAATAGTTCATCACTGAAATCAGTTCCAGTGATTCCTACACCAATTAGTGAGGAAGCTAATGATGATGATCATGAAACTTCAGATCAAGTTACTACAAAACCTCGTAAGTCTTCCAGAATACGGTCCGCACCAGAGTGGTACGGTAATCCTGTTCTGAAGGTCATGTTACTAGACCATGATAAACCTACAAACTATGAGGAAGTGATGATGAGCCCAGATTCTGCGAAATGGCTGGAGGCCATGAAATCTGAGATAGGATCCATGTATGAGAACAAAGTGTGGACTTTGGTGGACTTGCCCGATGATCGGCAAGCCATAGAAAATAAATGGATCTTCAAGAGGAAGACGGACGTTGATAGTAGTGTTACTATCTACATAGCTCGACTTGTCGCAAAAGGTTTTTGACAAGTTCAAGGTGTTGACTACAATGAGATTTTCTCAATTGTAGCGATGCTTAAGTCTGTCCGAATCATGTTAGCAATTGCCACATTTTATGAAATCTGGCAAATGGATGTCAAAACTACATTCCTTAATGGATTTATTAAAGAAGAGTTGTATATGATGCAACCAGAAGGTTTTGTCAATCCTAAAGATGCTAACAAAGTGTGCAAGCTCCAGCAGTCCATCCATGGACTGGTGCAAGCATCTCGGAGTTGGAATATATGCTTTGATAGTATGATCAAAGCATATGGTTTTATACAGAATTCTGGAGAAGCCTGTATTTACAAGAAAGTGAGTGGGAGCACTACAACATTTCTGATAAGTATATGTGAATGACATATTGTTGATCGGAAATAATGTAGAATTATTCTGCAAAGCATAAAGGAGTGTTTGACAGGAGTTTTTCAAAGCAAGACCTCAGTGCAGCTGCTTACACATTGAGCATCAAGATCTATATAGATAGATCAAGACGCTTGATAAGATTTTTCAATGAGTACATACCTTGATAAATTTTTGAATAGTTCAAAATGGAACAGTCAAAGAAGGAGTTCTTGTCTGTGATGCAAAGGTGTGAAGTTGAGTAAGACTCAAGACCCGACCATGGCAGAAAATAGAAAAAGAATGAAAAGTCATTCCCTATGCCTCAGTCATAGGTTCTATAAAGTATGCTATGCTGTGAACCAGACCTATTGTATACCTTGCTCTGAGTTTGACAAAGGAATACAATTTCGATCTAAGAGTAGATCACTGGACAGCGGTCAAGAATATCCTTAGTGAGAACTAAGGAGATGTTTCTCGATTATGGAGGTGATAAAAGAGCCCGTCGTAAAAAGTTACAACGATGCAAGCTTTTACACCAATCCAGATGACTCTAAGTCTCAATCTGGATACATATTGAAAGTGGGAGCAATTAGCTAGAGTAGCTTCATGCAGAGCATTGTGGACGTAGAATATTTGCAAAATACATACGGCTCTGAATATGACAGACACGTTGACTAAACTTCTCTCACAAGCAAAACATGATCATACTCTAGTAAACCCTTTGGGTGTTGATCACATGATGATCTGAACTATGGGTACTAATCACATACAGATGTGAATATTGGTGTTAAATCACATGGCGATGTGAACTAGATTATTGACTCTAGTGCAAGTGGGAGACTGAAGGAAATATGCCCTAGAGGCAATAATAAAGTTATTATTTATTTCCTTATATCATGATAAATGTTTATTATTCATGCTAGAATTGTATTAACCGGAAACATAATACATGTGTGAATACATAGACAAACATAGTGTCACTAGTATGCCTCTACTTGACTAGCTCGTTTATCAAAGATGGTTATGTTTCCTAGCCATGGACAAAAGAGTTGTCATTTGATTAACGGGATCACATCATTAGGAGAATGATGTGATTGACATGACCCATTCCGTTAGCCTAGCACTTGATCGTTTAGTATGTTGCTATTGCTTTCTTCATGACTTATACATGTTCCTGTAACTATGAGATTATGCAACTCCCGTTTAACGGAGGAACACTTTGGGTGCTAACAAACGTCACAACGTAACTGGGTGATTATAGAGGAGTACTACAGGTGTCTCCAAAGGTACATGTTGGGTTGGCATATTTCGAGATTAGGTTTTGTCACTCCGATTGTCGGAGAGGTATCTCTTGGCCCTCTCGGCAATGCACATCACTATAAGGCTTGCAAGCAATGTAGCTAATGAGTTAGTTACGGGATGATGCATTACGTAACGAGTAAAGAGACTTACCCTTTAACGAGATTGAACTAGGTATTGGATACCGACGAGCAAATCTCGGACAAGTAACAAACCGATGACAAAGGGAACAACGTATGTTGTTATGCGGTTTGACCGATAAAGATCTTTGTAGAATATGTAGGAGCCAATATGGGCATCCAGGTTCCGCTATTGGTTATTGACCGAGAATAGTTCTTGGTCATGTCTACATAGTTCTCGAACCCGTAGGGTCCGCACGCTTAAGGTTTCGATGACAGTTATATTATGAGTTTATGAGTTTTGATGTACCGAAGGAGTTCGGAGTCCCGGATGAGATCGGGGACATGACGAGGAGTCTTGAAATGGTCGAGACGTAAAGATCAATATATTGGACGACTATATTCGTACTTCGGAAAGGTTCCGAGTGATTCGGGTATTTTCGGGGGTACCGGGGAGTTACGGGAATACGAGGAAGAAGCAATGGGCCTCATGGGCCAAGTGGTGGAAGAGAGGAGGTAGGGCACGCGGCCCCCCTAGCCCCAACCGAATTGGACTAGGGGGCCGGCCCCCATTTCCTTCTTCTCCTCCCTCTCCTTCCTTCTCCTTCTCCTCCCCTTCCTTCCCCTCTCCTACTTGGACTAGGAAAGAGGGGGGAATCCTACTTGGAGTAGGATTCTCCCCCTTGGGCTTGCCTCCTCCCCTTGGCCGGCCCCTCCCCCTTGCTCCTTTATATACGGGGGCAGGGGGCACCCCATAACACACAAGTTGATCTACGGATCGTTCCTTAGCCGTGTGCGGTGCCCCCCTCCACCATATTCCACCTCGATCATATCGTCGCGGAGTTTAGGCGAAGCCTCGCGCCGTAGAACATCATCATCGCCACGCCGTCGTCTTGTCGACGGAACTCATCCTCAAGCTTTGCTGGATCGGAGCCCGGGGATCGTCATCGAGCTGAACGTGTGCTGAACTCGGAGGTGCCGTACATTCGGTGCTTGGATCGGTCGGATCGTGAAGACGTACGATTACATCAACGCGCTACAGCTAACGCTTCGCTTACGGTCACGAGGGTACGTGGACAACACTCTCCCCTCTCGTTGCTATGTCATCACCATGATCTTGCGTGTGCGTAGGAATTTTTTTGAAATTACTACGTTCCCCAACAAGGTGCGCCATCGCTATCGTCATACTTATGGCGCACTAGGGGGAGGTGCGCCATTGCTAACCCTCTCCCCACTCCACCGATTCCTCTCCCTCGCCAGATCCCCACTCGACCTAACTTTGCCCCCTCCGCCCCAACCGTACGACACCGCCCCGCCTTGCTCTGCTCCCTCCGTCCGCCGTGCCTGCACGCCGTCGGCGACGCCGCCGCCTCTCCTTCCCCGCCTTCTTCTTCCCTGCCTTCCCTACCTCTCCTTCCCCGCGAAGAAGCCGCCCGTCCAGGCCCAGATCGAGCCCACCCCCACCGCCCCCACGCCCTCTACCACTGCAGCTCTCCCGCGCCGCCGCCCCCGCGCCCCCTTCACCGACCTCGCCGTCCGCGCGCGGCTGCGCCTCCTGGCTGTGGTCTTGTGCAGGCCCCGAGCCCTAGGGTTCCGGCTCAAGGTGGTGGCAAGTCACTGGCGCAACCCCGACACCGTGTCGACTCGACTACATATTCGCAGGTGAGCCCCTCCCCTCTTCTCCCCCTTCCCCTTCCTTATTCTTCGGGAACAATCAGTCATTCGGGAACAACAGATAGGTTTTTGGTGATAAATGGTCTGTTCATGTAACTGTGCTTATAATCAGTCATTCGGGAATAATCAGTCATTCGGCAACAATCAGTCAGCTCTTTTGTATCCGTGCATATAATCAATAATACCCTATCTGGATGAGAACAAGAAGCTGATCCTGGCCATTGTCAACAAGCGGAGTAAGGGGAACGTGGATAAGTGTGCACGGTGAGCCCGATCTCTGATCTGATCTGGTATCCTTGTGAACTAGTAGAAACTATGCTGTTGTAGCTGTGCATGATGGAATGCTGCAGTGCTTTATGTAGTTTTTGCTATCTTAGCTCTTATGGTAACATCAATTAGGAGTAGTGTTAGCAACAACTAGAATATGCTAGGAGTACTATGTTTGGACAATCAAATGTGTTCACAAATGAAATGATCCACGTAGGTCTTAATGGTGACAATACTAATTTTAGTATGTTGGTTGAGACCTGAGTTGATTTGTGCTAGTTCTAGGCTGATGAAAAAGTATCCTTCTGATATACACGTGATTACTGTGTAGAAAAGTACTGGCCTTTTAAGGTCCATTGTATCTAGAAGTAATAATACGTACTCGTTATTTATCATATGTATTACTACATCAAATCTTATTGATGTAAAATCTCACTGACAAACAACAGATAGTGTTCAATGATCAGTTACCGCTCAGTTTTTTTGGTAAAAGCCGCACAAATATATCTGTCAAGGTGTTCGCGGTAGTGCCCAAACAACAGAAAATGGGCTGTAGTGCTTTCTGTTCTACCTTAGTATGTTGTCACTTAGCATGGCAGATTAATCTGCCCTATGTATGTGTTTAATTATATTCATGGTTGCTTTATGTGTTTGTTGATTATGCAGGTTCCCTGGCTAGGCCTCTGGGTGAGTGCATCATCGGCTCCTGCTGCAGCTGCTCCTGCTGCTTCCAAGGTTTGCTCCTACATGTCCCTTTGAGAGTTTGAGCACTTAAACTGTGGCTTTATTTGTCCCTTGAAGGCTTTTATTGTTACGTTAATAACTTCTATAGTGGCTGCAGCATGTGCCATAAATCCAGATTGTATTTTAGTTCTAGATTTCTATGCATGCCACCTTCTTGTGATTAGTTAGGTTAGTTTAGTTCCAGATGTCTGAAATATACTCTACTTATTGTTCAGGATTGATTGCAAATTAGTTCTGGTGCCTCCAGTGGAGTAGAGTGTGGAGAGCCAAGAAGCTTTATCTCTTTAAATTCAGTTAATTTCCTTACTGAAATTAGGTTGTTGCCTTGATACAGTATTGTACAGTGGAGCTGCCTCTGGAAATTTTATTTGATTGTGAGATGATTGGATTTTGAAATGTAGGCATATGGTACTGAACTATAGTACTGCTGTTGTATATAAATGGGCTGCTGTAGAACTGTTCTTCATCTTTACAGTGCTGTTGTATAGAAATATTCTGAATTCTCTGCTCTGATTGTTGCAAAAAAATGGGGTCCTGGGAGACGCCGCTGCTGCTTGAGGCCCTTGAGAGGCCCTTCATATCGTGATGATTTTGCAGGTACCCCGAGAGGCCCTTGAGTTTGCCGGAATGTTGGTTAACTTCCGTTCCGGCAAATTCGGGTACTCCATATGTCCTATTTTCAGCAAAGGTCATGCTGAAAATTTTCGTGAATTTTAGCATGACTTTGCTAAAAAATAGGACATATGGGGTACTTGCGACTAATGCATGGGCCGGGGTATCTTAGTACTTAGTTAAGTAGGATCAACTGCCCCGCCATTCTTGCTGCATTAAACCATAGGTGGCAATAGAGCCAAGTAATTAGGCCCAACTTAGAATTCTCCTTAGCATCAATAAACCCTAGATGATAAACCCAACATACGTGGCAATAGAGCCAAGTGATTAGTGCCAAGTGATTAGGACCAACCTAGGGTGCCTCGGCATCGATAAACCCTAAATAATGAAAACTTAACTTAGCATTTAGGGTGCCTCGGCGTCGACAAACCCTAAATGATGAAACCTTGGCTTCTATAGGGTGCCTCGGTGTCGATGAGAACCTAAATGATGTACGCTTAGGCTAGGGTGCCTCGGCGTTGACAAACCCTAAATGATATAAGCTTAGCTTTTAGGATGCCTCGGTGTCGACAAACCCTAAATGATGAGACCATGATCTTGTTCCTTGACAGTAACCAACTTTTTGACCAAACTTGTTTCCTATTTAGAGCGAAACATGGCCCACAACGATGAGGTCGGCGGTTCGGGCGGCAAGCAATTCTGGGAGCTGTCCCAGGAGATGAAGGAACAACCTCACCGCTATGAGGACGCCGTGGAAGACACCGATCCTGACTACACAACCCCTAGTGGCGTCGGGGATGACACCACTGATGGTGCCGCCGAGGATGCCACCACTGATGATGGCGGCGCACCCACAGATGGCAGCCAACCGAAGAGGCAACGGAAGGACCGGCGCCCGAACGCGCTCTGCATCGTCAAGGAGGAATTTACTCAAGTGGACTCCGACGGGCATCCAACGGAGCCCAAACATATAGTCAAGGGGTACTCGGTTCAGCTCGGGTGCATTCTCTGGAGCACCATCTCGACCAACACCGAGAACCTTAGGCATAAGGACCGAGGGAATTTGCGCAACCTCATCTTCACGAAGCTGCACGAACGATAGAAGTTCCCAGCTGAATTTGAAAACACACGCCTCTCAGGGAATAAAGTGATCAGTGTCGCCCTCACGAGGATGAGCACGGAGACGCGTGGATAAGAGAATGATTGAGAAAGGTGATAGTTATGAGAAGGTCAAGGCGAAAAATCCTTCGATCAGCGAAGATGACTACAAGGAGTTGAAGATCAAGTGCGAGAGCAGTGCAACCTCTGAATCAAGTCAGTGGGGGAAAGAAATGCGGGAGTTGAACTTAGGGGAACACAAACTCAGTCCCGGTGGTGACAGAGTGGCGGAGCCTATATGGGACAAGGAGGACGCGGAGCGTGCCGAGCAAGGCCTACCGCCCCGCTTCGAGAAATACAGCAGTGACAAGCAGAACAGAAACTATGTCAGGGCCCGGTACATGGAGGACCTGATAACAAAGGAGCTTACCACGGATTCGAGGACCAGGGCGCTTGAGCTTGTTCTGGCGAAGGAGACTGAAAGCAGTAGCGCGGGGTCGTCTCAGAGCACCCATGCTTGGGACATCACTCTAAATAGGGCGTTGAACGTAAAGAAAAACAAGGATAAGCTTAGAAAGCCGTCGTCAGCTGGTCGTGTGGCCGGCAAAGGCTTGTCCACAAAATGGTCGTCATACTATAGCGTTGGTGGGCAAAAGGAGAAAAAGACCAGCTCGGAAAGCCAGTCGCGCGAGGTTCAAGAACTCAAGGCACAAGTGGCGCGGATTCCAGAGATTGTCCAAGAGCAAGTGCAACAACAACTGGGATCGACGCTCACCGGCATTATGCCTAACTTGATTCATTGGATGACGATGTGGATTGCGGGTGGCCAACAGGGTCCGCCCCCGATTCCCAGCTTCACGGCCAGCAACTCCCACAATGCGCAGGCGGCGCCATTGGTGTCTCCGGCGGCGGCGCTATTGGTGTCTCCGACGCCGGCACGGCCGACATTGGAGCTTAATGCACCCGGGTGTACGCCGGCCGGCACCTCGGCAGCAAGCGGCCCCTCCGTCAGTTGCACGCCCGCCGTTGGCGGTGCCTCGACATTAGCCGAGCTCGACGCCATCATCACGGTAACTAATTAAGCCTCTCGGACGAGGACTTCATCTCCTTTTGCCTTTGACTGGGCATCCCTGACGTCCTACACGTTTTCGCAGGGCGCCGCCGATGTTCCGTGCACTCTCCTGCACTTCGTGAATGACGAGTTGGTCGATGTCGCCAAGGGCAAAATCGTTCAAACAGGCAACCCCGTGTTCCACGGTATACCGATGCCACCCACCGTTTATAGGGTTCAACTGGTTCGGGTGCTGCCAGGCTGCGACGAGTTGTTACCTTCGATTCGACCCGCCGGGGCCGACATAGATGATCTGATGACCCTCAGCACCTGCCTAAGCTGGCCCCCGCTTTGGCCGAAGAGCCAGATTCGTTTGGGGGCGGGGGACACCACCCCAAAGACAACACCGCCCGATCGGCGGCCAAGCCATGGCAAGACCGCCACAACGCTACCGGACATGCCGGACATCCCTATGGCACAGGATCCGAACATGCATATGGCACAGGATCTGGACGACGAAGACAACGACGACGGCCGTACATTTAGCAACATCGATAAGTACTTTGCGAACATGGGTATGCGATGGCGAATTCTGCGGGCCTCTTTCTCAAGAACTCAACCAAGGCGACGCGGTCTAGCTGGTACGGCGGAGAAACCCAATTGCAACAGCATCGTCTGCGTTCAGTTCTCGTGGAGACGCCCCAGCCTACCGACTTCACCGAGCCTCGGATAGCCGAGGTGCCAAATATTATCAGCCCCAACACACTCAAGAAGGCGGTCTGTGAGCAGAACTCGGTCCCATTACAACAGAAGAAGAAGGGACAGAAAAGAAAGAGTAACAAGGGTGCGAGCCAGCCGGCATCGAGTATGATCCATGCTCATAACGGGCCACCTTCACCTAAGGATATCTCGAGGAGGGTGCATGTGGCGGGTAGGGTGATGCTACCGACAAATATGCTCAATGCTGCAACCGGTGCTATGCGGAGTCTGCATGACAGTGTTCTTTCTTTGGAGAAGCGGCGTCTCAGAGAGAATGATGTGGCATACCCGGTGTTCGTGGCCAAGGTGCCAGAGGGCAAGGGCTTTGTGGATGGCGCCATCGGGGGTACGATCGTCCTGCGGTTTGATGACATCTTTGCTATGTTTAACCTTCATCCGCTGCACTACACCTTCGTTCGGCTGTTTTCGCTGAGTATGGAGATGCGGATCATTAGAGACAAGACCCCGGACATCGTGATAGTCGACCCCTTCTACATGCGTGCCAAGAACTTGTCCAGCACTGGGGACCAGCATGTCGTGAGTTCTTACCTCGAAGGCGTCATTCTGGCAAACCCAGATAAGGATAACTTCCTCGTGCCTTACTTTCCCGAGTAAGTCATCCCCTAACCGCCCCGTAACATATGATTTCTTAGATTTCGGTCGTTCTTTCTTTTTCTAACATTCCTTGTTCTGTGCAGTGACACACATTGCACACTCATCCTCTTAAGCCCGAAATATTCCATGGCCACGTATTTCGACCCGGGCTGTGACTCCAAGATAGACTACACAAATATCAAGAAAGTTTTTGATGATCTTCTCCCCGGCTACGCCAAATCTGGAGGCACCTTCACCAAGCCAGTTAGATGGCGATGCAGCGCAAGACGTGTTCGCCCACAATACAAAGTTCTCCTGCGTCAAGCAGCACTTGGCGGTCGAAGGATGCCTACTACACCTCCATCACATGCGGCGATCGTATGGGACCATCATCACCTTCGCTACCAGATAATCTCAAAGATTGGGCGCGAGCTTGTCGGCGATCCAGATGCGGACATCGACAAGAATTCTTTTGCATCCAATCGAGTTTTGGAAATTATCCATCAAGATGTCCTTCGTACCTCGGGGCAGTTCTACCTCAGATATCAACCGTCCAACAGTGAGATAGACACAACGCTACAAATGCAGGCTGACAACGCCCGTGATTTCATGACCATCACGATAGACGGCGGCTTCATCCACGCTCTGGTCCCATGAGTCGAGTCGAAAGTAGTGATGCTATGTGTAGTTCTGAAACATTGATTGGCTCATGTTGTAATTAAACTTTAATGAACTTGTATGTCTCTTTGGTTTGGACAGTCGTTCAACTTAGATGTAATCGATGCTATTTATTAGTAGGACCATGAATCGTGCTATTAATGTCTTGCTTTTCTCTTCCGATCCTTTTGTTGCATACTTATATATTGCTTATGTATTGTCTGTTGTTTGGCTTGTGAATAGAGATGCCGTCGTATGTCGTGTACAAGGGTAAGGTTCCCGGAGTCTACGACGACTGGGAGGAGTGTCGGAGACAGGTTCACCGTTTCAGCGGTAACAGTTACAAAGGGTACACCACTAGGGCGGAGGCGGAATCTAGATACGACCGCTATCTAGCGGGAGAGAGGAGGAGCGTTGAGGAACGGATGAAGACCAGTTTCATCGCGATGATGCTCATCGTGATGAACGCAGCTCTCTTTTATGTGATGGTAGTTTAGATGATCGATATCGACTTGTAATGTGAAGACAAACTCGCTACTCGCGGTCTCGAGACTTGTAATGTTCTATCTTTGTTCGGTCTTTTGAATTCGGAGACTAATATGATGAATTGTATTCGGAGACTAATCTTCTATTGTATTCGATGAATCTGCTGTTGCTGTGTGGTGTTGTCTAAATTCTGTCCAATAATATATTTTGTAACCTGTGAAAATATCGAAAAGAAAAAATCCTAATATTCATACTAGTGGCGCACCACACAAGACACGAATGGCGACCGTGATAATCACACGAATGGCGCATCACCCATGGTGCGCCATTAGTATGCCAAAGCACATGGGTACATATGGCCCCACAGGAGGCATTCTAATGGTGCATTGTGGGCTATACTAATGGCGATTATTGGTGCGCCATTAGAACATCAGATACTAATGGCGCATTCGGTGGTGCGCCATTTGAATTTTATTCTAATGGCGTGATGCTAGTGGCGCACCAGTAGTGCGCCATTAGTAGGCAAAGCTGGTGCGCCACTAGCATGCCTTTTCCTAGTAGTGTTTACGTGGCTGCTACGGGCTTCTAGCAAGAACCGTTCTTACCTACGCATCAAAACCACAACAATTTTTCATCAAGTATGTTGTTTTAACCATCAAGAAGGACCAGCCATAGTCAAACTCGACTCAACTAAAGTTGGAGAAACAGACACCTGACAGCCACATGTGTGCAAAGCACGTCGGTAGAACCAGTCTCATGAACGCGGTCATGTAATGTCGGTCTAGGCTGCTTCATCCAACAATACTGTTGAATCAAAGTAAGATGTTGGTGGTAAGAAGTATGACTACTATCGCCCACAACTCTTTGTGTTCTACTCGTGCATAGCATCTACGCATAGACCTGGCTCTGATACCACTATTGGGGAACGTAGCATGCAATTTCAAAAAATTTCCTACGATCACGCAAGATCTACCTAGGAGATGCGTAGCAACGAGAGGGGGAGAGTGTGTCCACGTACACCCGTAGACCGAAAGCGGAAGCGTTAGTTAACGCGGTCGATGTAGTCGAACGTCTTCACGATCCAAACGATCCAAGTACCGAAGTACGGCACCTCCGAGTTCAGCACATGTTCAGCTCAATGACATCCCTCGAACTCTTGATCCAGCAGAGGGTCGAGGGAGATTTTCGAAAGCACGACGGTGTGGTGACGGTGTTGATGACGTGATCCGCACAGGGCTTCGCCTAAGCACTATGATGATACTATCGGAGGATTAAAGGGTGGAGGGGGGCACCGCACACAGCTAAGACAATGTTGTGTCTTTGGGGTGCCCCCATATATAAAGGAGGGAGGAGGAGGCCGGTGACCAGGGGCACGCTAAGGGACGGGGGAGTCCTAGTAGGACTCCACTCCTAGTAGGATTCTCCCCCCCTCTTTTCCTTCTTACGGAGGTGGAAAGGGGGAAAGAGAGGGTGTAGGAGAAGCAAAGGGGGTGGCGCCCCTTTCCCTAGCCCAATTCGGCCTCCACCCTTGTGGGGGGCGCACCAGCCCCTTGTGGGCTGGTTAGCCTCCCACCCATGGCCCATATGGCCCATATCTTCCACCGGGGGGTTCCGGTAACCCTTCCGGTACTCCGGTTTCTACCTGAACGCACAAGTGCTCCCTAGGTGGTTTTGGTAATTAATGTCAACATATCTCTTGTTGGACTAACACTTTTATCTAGTATATTTCAGATAAGTTCAACAATGGAGTGGCATGGACTAAAGGATTTGGGAACTCCTTCAAGATGCTAAGAACAAAGGATTGGCTCAAGCTTCAAGCTCAAGACTCTCCATTTTACATTTTAGTGGTCCAAGATCACATTGAGTCTATAGGAAAAGCCAATACTATCAAGGAGGGATGAGGTGTTGCTTAATGATTCTCTTGCTTCATGTGCTTAGTGATATGCTCCAAAACCCTCAACTACTTTCCCACTTCCACAAATGACCTAAACCCAAAGCCAAAGTCGGTCGCACCGAAACTTCCTATCCGGCGCCACTGATTCCATAAGTCATAGCCACTGCCACAAACCCTAAGCAAATCGGTCTTACCGATAGGGATCTCGGTCTCACCGAGATGGGATTGTAATCTCTCTGTGTATGTCCATTATCAAATCGGTTTCACCGGGTTTGAGCAATCGGTACTACCGAGATTACAATGCAAACTCTCTGGAAACTTATTACCAAAATCGGTCCTACCGAGTTTGAGTAATCGGTCCCACCGAGTCTGCCTGACCAACTATCTGGAAAGCTTATTACCAAAGTCGGTCTCACCGAGTTTGTGTAATCGGTCTTACCGAGATTACGTTATGCCCTAACCCTAACCATATCGGTCTCACTGAGTTGCATTTCGGTCCCACCGAAAACCCTAATGGTCACTAGGTTTACTAAATCGGTCCGACCAAGTTTAACAATTCTGTCCCACCGAGTTTGGTAAATTGTGCGTAACGGTTAGATTTTGTGTGGAGGCTATATATACCCCTCCACCTCCTCTTCATTCGTGGAGAGAGCCATCAGACTGAACCTACACTTCCAGCATACATTTTCTGAGAGAGAACTACCTACTCATGTGTTGAGGCCAAGATATTCCTTTCCTACCATATGAATCTTGATCTCTAGCCTTCCCACGTTGCTTTCCACTCAAATCTTCTTTCCACCAGATCCAAATCCTATGAGAGAGAGTTGAGTGTTGGGGAGACTATCATTTGAAGCACAAGAGAAAGGAGTTCATCATCAACGCACCATTTGTTACTTCTTGGAGAGTGGTGTCTCCTAGATTGGCTAGGTGTCACTTGGGAGCCTCCGACAAGATTGTGGAGTTGAACCAAGGAGTTTGTAAGGGCAAGGAGATCGCCTACTTCGTGAAGATCTACCGCTAGTGAGGCAAGTCCGTCGTGGGCGACGGCCATGGTGGGATAGACAAGGTTGCTTCTTCGTGGACCCTTCGTGGGTGGAGCCCTCCGTGGACTCGCGCAGCCGTTACCCTTCGTGGGTTGAAGTCTCCATCAACGTGGATGTACGATAGCACCACCTATCGGAACCATGCCAAAAACATCTGTGTCTCCAATTGCGTTTGAATCCTCCAAACCCTTCCCTTTACTTTCTAGCAAATTGCATGCTTTACTTTCCGCTGCTCATAAACTCTTTGCATGCTTACTTGATATGTATTGTGAATGTTGAAATAGTGCCTAAACTCCACTTAAACTTTAAAGATCTTAAAAACTGCAACTTTGGTACTTAGTGTCTAATCACCCCCCCCCCCTCTAGACACCTCTTCTCAAGGTCCTACAAGTGGTATCAGAGCATTGGTCTCCATTGCTTTGGTTAAATCACCATTGGAGGAAGCTGAATGAGTCTACTATTGGGAGTATTAGACATAGAGTGCCTATTCTTGATGGAGAGTATTTTCATGAATGGAAAAATGAGATGCTTGTTATTTTCAATCAATATCATTTTAACAAGTACATTGCTAGTCCTTGTGCACCTTATGTTGATCCTATGCATCCTACCCATGATGAGTCAATTGACATGACTAGGAATCTTAGAACTGCCGATCTTATCATTAGAGGATTGCCTAGAAACTTGCTTGGATGTTTGCCTACTTTTAAGTGTGCATACACCATATGGAAATTTCTTGAGGAACGATTTCCCGATTATTCCTTGAAAAATCTTGATCAAATTCTCCGTAAGTCTATTGCCTTGAGTAAGATGAATACTAGTGATCCTATGTTTGGTGATCGTCTATTTGAGCTTACAAACCTTATGCGTGCCAAAGGAAATGTTGGCATTATTAGTGATATTATTTCCGAAGCTATAAAAATTCATAAGCAAGATTATCAAACTCATTCTAATGAATCACCCTCTCTAGGACTTGATCCACCACATGACGATGTTGAACATGGATACTATGATGAGGATGATGAGAGTGACTTCGATCTTGATGATGTAATGAGACACTTTGGTCTTATGGCAAATCTTCTGGGATATATGTCAGGAGGAAAGGAATGGGTTCTTGATAGTGGATGTACCGATCACATGACCGGAGATAAAGACATGTTCCGTGAGCTTGCTGATAATGATAGTCCTCGAAAGTATGTCACTTTCGGTGACAACTCAAAGGGTAAGGTGGTTGGCCTTGGTAAGGTGGCCATATCACATGATAGGTCCATACAAAATGTCATGCTCGTTGAATCTCTTGGATACAACTTACTTTCAGTATCTAGACTTGCTGATTTCGGTTTCAATGTTCTATTTACTGAAGTAGATTGCCAAGTGTTTCGTCGAGATAATCATAAAATGGTCTTTACCAGTGTGCGTAGAGGTGATCTATACATTGTTGATTTCACTAAAAAGGCTCAACCTAAAACTTGCTTCATTGCTAAATCCTCAAAAGGTTGGTTATGGCATAGACGACTTGGTCATGTTGGTATGCGAAACCTTGACAAGCTTATTAAAGGAAATCATATCCTTGGAGTTAACGATGTCATATTTGATAAGGATAGACTCTGCAGCTCTTGTCAGGCAGGTAAACATGTTGGAGGAAGGCATCCCGTGAAGAACATCATGACTACAAGGAGGCCACTCGAGCTACTTTACATGGATCTTTTTGGTCCCAACTCTTATAAGACTCTCGGTGGAAATTCTTTTGGTCTAGTTATAGTCGATGATTTTTCAAGATTTACATGGGTGTTCTTTCTCGATGATAAATCGCAGGTCCAAAAGATCTTCAAAAACTTCGCGAGGAAGTATCAAAATCAATTTGAAGTGAAGATCAAGAAGGTTCGCAGCGACAACGGAACGGAGTTCAAGAACGCAAATGTGGACACCTTTCTTGATGAAGAAAGGATTTCACACGAGTTCTCGGCTACGTACACACCTCAACAAAACAGAGTTGCTGAGAGGAAGAACCGGACGCTCATCGAAATGGCGAGAATGATGCTTGATGAGTACAAGACGCCAAAGAACTTCTGGGCGGAAGCGGTTGAGACAGCTTGTCATGCAACAAATCGCTTGTATCTTCACAAGCTACTCGGCAAGACGACATACGAGCTTCTCACCGGTAACAAACCCCAAGTTGGATACTTTCGAGTATTCGGCTCAAAGTGCTACATTCTTGATAAGCATCATCACTCTAAATTTTCTCCTAAATCTCATGAAGGTTTCCTACTCGGTTATGGCTCAAACTCTCACACTTACCGTGTCTACAACAATTTCACCCGAAAGGTTGAAGAAACGGTAGATGTGAAGTTTGATGAATCTAACGGCTCGCAAGTAGAGCAATTGCCAATTGATGTAGGTGACAAAGATCCTTCGGAAGCAATCCAAGACTTGGCTATTGGCAAGGTTCGTCCAACGGAGGTGAAGGAGAGTACCTCATCCGTCCGAGTGGAAGCTTCAACTTCACGACAAGGTGAACCAAGAGTTGATACGGAAGCATCCACAAGCGGGACACACCAAGATGAAGAAAACAAGGAAGTGCATCAAGATGAACGTCAACAACCTCCTTCTCCACCACGACAAGAGAACGACAATGCCAACAATGAGGAAGGCCAAGAAGAAGAAGAATAACAAGATGAAGAAGATGTTCAACGAAGACCCAAGCAAAAGCTTTCACGAGTTCGAGCAAGAGTTGCTAAAGATCATCCCGTCGAGTAGATCTACAATGACATTCAAACCGGGAGAATCACTCGCTCAAAAACTCGTTTAGCTAACTTTTGTGAAAACTATTCTTTCATCTCTAGCATTGAACCTATGAAGGTCGAAGAAGCATTGGAAGATCCGGATTGGATAAATGCTATGCATGAAGAGCTACATAACTTTGAGAGGAATCAAGTTTGGACATTGGTTGAGAAGCCCGACAACAACCACAATGTCATTGGCACCAAATGGGTGTTTCGCAACAAGCAAGATCAAGATGGACAAGTAGTTCTCAACAAGGCACGTCTCGTTGCCCAAGGCTACACACAAGTCGAAGGTATGGACTATGGTGAGACTTACGCCCCAGTTGCTAGACTTGAGTCCATTCGCATCTTACTTGCCTATGCTAATCATCATGATATCACCTTGTACCAAATGGACATTAAGAGTGCCTTTCTAAATGGTGAAATAGAGGAGGAAGTTTATGTTAAGCAACCTCCCGGCTTTGTCAATCCTAAGAAACCCAATCATGTTTATAAACTTCACAAAGCTCTTTATGGTCTTAAACAAGCTCCTAGAGCTTGGTATAAATGCTTGACCAAATTCCTTATTGAAAAAGGCTTTGAAATTGGGAAAATTGATTCTACTCTTTTTACTAAAAGGGTTAATGGAGAACTATTTGTATGCCAAATTTATGTTGATGATATCATATTTGGTTCAACTAACCCTCATTTTAGTGAAAAGTTTGGGAAGCTAATGTCGCAGAAGTTTGAGATGTCCATGATGAGTGAACTCAAATTCTTCCTTGGACTGCAAATCAAGCAAACTAAGGAAGGTACCTTTGTGTCTCAAACGAAGTACACCAAGGACTTGTTCAAGAAGTTCAATATGCAAGAATGCAAAGGTATGTCTACACCCATGCCTACTAGTGGACACAATGACTTGACCAAAGATGGTGAACCAGTTGATCAAAAGGTTTATCGCTCTATGATCGGTTCATTGTTATATCTATGTGCTTCACGTCCCGATATCATGCTGAGTGTGTGCATGTGCGCACGATATCAAGCTGCTCCTAAGGAATGTCATCTTAAGGCCGTGAAAAGGATAGTGAGATACTTAATCCATACACCAAACTTTGGCATTTGGTATCCTAAGAGGGCCTCTTTCGATCTTGTTCGCTATTCCGACTCGGACTATGCTGGAGACAAGGTTGACAGAAAGTCCACTTCGGGTACTTGTCAATTTCTTGGTAGATCTCTTGTGTCTTGGTCCTCCAAGAAACAAAACTCGGTATCCTTATCAACTGCCGAAGCTGAATATATTGCCGTTGGTTCATGTTGTGCTCAATTACTTTGGATGACCCAAACTCTTAAAGATTATGGGATATATGTGAGACATGTTCCATTGCTTTGTGACAATGAAAGTGCTATCAAAATTGGTCATAATCCTGTGCAACATTCTCGAACTAAGCATATTGAAGTTCATCATCATTTCATTCAAGATCATGTTGCCAAGGGTGATATCGATCTTAAGCATGTTCGCACCGAAAAGCAATTAGCGGATATATTTACTAAACCTCTTGATGAGAAAGTATTTTGCAGGTTAAGAGGAGAATTGAACATCATTGATGCTTCAAACTTGGAGTAGAAACTCCATTGTATACATGCAAGACATGAGCTTATGACTAATCCTTGATATTTCTCTTATGATGAAAATCTTGTCTCTTGGATATATTTGCATCTTGCATGTTATCTAACCCATATAGGTACTTGGTAGAATCAAATTCCATGAGATTGTAATCTACTCATATCTTGAGCAATCTCTACATCACCAAGTCTCTACACCTTGGTGGTTGAAGACAAGGAAGCACGAAACCTCTTAAACATATCCTTTGACAAACTCTATGTTAAGCTTCATGATTGTCATTTTTGGATACACAAGTGCTCTTCCTTGCAAGAACTAACCCATGTAGGTAGATGGAATAAAATTCCAAGTGGCGCTCCAAACTCATGGTGAGCTACATCAACCTTGAGCAACCCACACAAGTTCAACTACATGGACTACACCACCAACCAAGGTATGTCATTCCATCTTAGAGAAGCTTTACTCCAAGTCATGAGCTAAATCAACTCGACAAGATGTGAATACATCAAGATGCTTAAACGAAAAATGGCAACCCCATTTTGAGCTTAAACGATGAGTATGACCTATGATCAAGTGATATCACTTGACTCCTAAGTCAATATACTCTAACATAGGTGACTTTGTCGCCGACAATCTCTAGATGAAGTTCTTTTGTGTTGTTTTCTGTGTTTTTGCATTTGTCTCATGCATATTTGTTTCCCCTTTAAAAAAAACTTCATCCAGATTTCTTTCTGTTTGTTCTGCATTTTCTGCATTCCAATTCATTGCACATCTTTCAGTAAATTCCTTGCAAATCCTTGTGAAATCTTACTAGTCTAAGTAAGATGAGGTGACAAGTGTTTTCTCTGCAATGAAATCGGTTTCACCGATTGGTTATTTTCGGCCCAACTGAATCCTTTCGGTCCAACCGAAGCAACTCACTCGGTGCCATCGATTTCATAACAGGAAAAACTCTTTACCACATATTATATGTTTCTTCTGATCCAGCTTCACTCAATGAATCTTGTCCTCTACAAGCATCGCATTTTTATCATTGCTTTGTTCTGTGTTTCAAGGACCAAACCCATTCGACAGATTCCAGAAGATCCTTCTTGGAAACTGATGTCAAAGGGGGAGAGAGAGAACATCAAAGCTTATCATTTAGAGAGAGCATCAAAGCTTATCACCTTCCTTCTTAAGGGGGAGAGAGAGACCTTCTAGGGAGAGACCCTCAAAAGGAGAGAGAGATCTCCAGGGGAGAGGATACTTAAGTAGAAAGTATTTCTCAAGGATCCCAGATGCTTTGTGTTCAAGAGGAGAGATGTCCACATGTCTTCTTGAGGGGAGAGACATGTTCATATGTTCTGTTATGCTTACTTGCATTAGCATACATTAGCTCTAAACATTAGCTCTGATCATCATTCATATCTTTCAGCTCTGTTTTCTTTCAGCTCTGATTCTCTGTTCCCTATCTTCTCCCAGTATCCCATGTTAGATTCAGGGGGAGCAACACATCTAAGGGAAAGAGATCATTTAAATTCATTGCATATCATTACTCTTGGGGACATGTCTAATTCAATGTGGTACCTAGTACTCACTCTCTACATGTCATCCCAGTCTTTGTATTCTTGTGGTTTCTTCTGTTTGCTCTGGCTAGTAGATGTATCTGTGTTATCTAACCTTGTTTACACAGGTTCATTTCATCCTAAGACAACTCAAGACTACAAGGTAAGTATATGCATCACAATCATGTGTATGAGGAATTCTTGCTGATGTACATATTATTTGCAAGAAGAACTCATGAGCATGAAGGTATTTTCTTTAACATCCTTTGCTCTGATGCATATGGCCAAGATATATGTAACACATTACCTGCTCTATCTTGTTTATGCTCTCACATGCTTCTCTATTCCATATTCACATGATTGCATACATGTAGGGGGAGCCTATGCTTGTTACATGTCTTTCCAAAGCTTTGCTTGCTATTCTTTATATCTTTATCTAAAGCCTTGATGTATGTTGCCATCAATTGCCAAAAAGGGGGAGATTGAAAGCACAAGTGCTCCCTAGGTGGTTTTGGTAATTAATGTCAACATATCTTTTGTTGGACTAACACTTTTATCTAGTATATTTCAGATAAGTTCAACAATGGAGTGGTGTCACGCCCAATATGCGACCCTATCCAAAAGGAACTCGACGGTCCCACCAAGGATAGACCCGCATATTGAAACGCTTTTGCAAGGTGGATATCATTACATCAACATTACATAAAAGATGGGGATACATACATAAGGCACAAGTGCCACACGAATACATCAACATCATACAAGAGAACAACATCCGACTACGGATAAAACATAATCAGAAACTCAAACGACATCCACCCTGCTAGCCCAGGCTGCCGACCTGGAACCTATCCCCTGATCGAAGAAGAAGCAGAAGAAGAACTCCAACACAAGCAAACATCGCTCTCACGTCATGATCATCACAACCTGTACCTACAACTAGTGGTGTAGTAATCTGTGAGCCACGAGGACTCAGCAATCCCATTACCATGGGTATCAAGACTAGCAAAGCTTAAATGGGAAAGGAAGGGGATAAAGTGGTGAGGTTGCAGCAGCGACTAAGCATATATGGTGGCTAACATACGCAAATGAGAGCGAGAAGAGAAACAAGGGAACGGTCGTCAACTAGTAATGATCAAGAAGTGATCCTGAACTCCTACTTACGTCGACATAACCCGAAACCGTGTTCTCCTCTCGATCAACCCGAAAAGAGACACTCACAGTTACGCACACGGTTGGTGTATTTTAATTAAGATCAACTTCGGGTTTTCTACAACGGACATTAACAAATTCCCATC
Source organism: Aegilops longissima (assembly GCA_021605205.1). Classification (NCBI taxonomy): domain Eukaryota; kingdom Viridiplantae; phylum Streptophyta; class Magnoliopsida; order Poales; family Poaceae; genus Aegilops; species Aegilops longissima. Next base: position 266,788,065 of record CM038676.1, read on the forward strand.
GCCACATAACCATGGGCACGGCTTTGAAAGTTCAAACCCTGCAGGGTGTCCCAACTTAGACCATGATAAGCTCTCGCGATCAACAAAGGATATTCCTTCTCCCGGGAAGACCCGATCAGTCTCGAATCCGGCTACAAGACATTTCGACAACAATAAAACAAGACCAGCAAAGCCGCCCGGATGTGCCGACAAATCGATAGGAGCTGCACATATCTCGGTCTCGGGGCACACCGGATGAGCAAGGCGTCGGGTTGGCATAAACCCGATTGCCGGGGCGCGGACATCGCTTCGGTTTGGACCAGCACTCGAAGGAGAACGGCGGGGGCTAAAATAAAGATGACCCTCGGGCTCCGAAACCCAAGGGAAAAAGGGCATAGGTGAGGCAAATGGTAAAACCAATGTTGGGCCTTCTTTGGAAAAGTCTTATTCAAAGCGAACTGTCAAGGGGTCCCATAAATCACCCGACCGCGTTAGGGACGCAAAATCCGGGAACATAACACCGATATGACGGAAACTAGGGCGGCAAGAGTGGAACAAAACACCGGGCATAAGGCCGAGCCTTCCACCCTTTACCAAGTATATAGATGCATTAATTAAACAAGATATATTGTGATATCCCAACAAGTAAACATGTTCCAACAAGGAACAACATCTCCATGTTCAACAAGGAACAAACTTCATCTTCACCTGCAACTAACAACGCTATAAGAGGGGCTGAGCAAAGCGGTAACATAGCCAAACAACGGTTTGCTAGGAAGGGTGCAAAAGGTTAGAGGCTGACATGGCAATTTGGGATGGCTTGATAAACAGGTAATAGGTAGTGCAGCATAGCGATAGAACGAAGCAACTAGCATAGCAAGGATAGTAGTGAGATCCAGGGTAGCGGTCATCTTGCCTGAAATCCCCCAAGGAAGAAGAACGAGTCCATGAAGAAGATGAATGGATGAAGCCGAACCAAGCGTGAGCGAACGAATCCTCACGATGCATAGCAAGCGGAACTAACAAGAAGAAGCACACAACATAGTAAACACACCACACATGAATAAGGCATGATGCACAACAAGCATGATGCATGACAAGACTACATGAATCTACTCATGGCAAGAGATGATGCAAACAAGAGCAACACATCAAAGCAAGTTTAAATGAGGCCGGAAACAACATATAACAATTCCGGTAAGTCCTCATATGCAAATTTCGAAATTGGTCCAGATCTGAATAAACCTTAAGTTCAAGTTGTTAAACAGCACGTTAAGATGCACCACGATGATCTACACGAAATTCTAGTCAAGTTACATATAAAGTTCATTAGATTCGGAGCTACGGCCTAGAAGATATGAGCAAAACAAGATAAGCATGGCATTGATGCAAAATGCATACAAACATCAAGCAAACACCTCAAAACAAGGATGCAACATGATAATATGAAGCTACATGCAAAATCAAGCAAGTTTCATATAGAGCACACTCAAAACGGAGCAACGGTTCAACACATACACCCTATACAAGTCATGACAACAATCTGTCCATAACAGCAAGTAGGCATATTGCAAGCATCAAAACAACATGCTACAGGACCTCAACATAATAACAAAAGGCATGGGCATTATGTACAGGTAAAGCATTACAAAACATGAACACTGAGCTATCTCCAGAAATCACTAGAACATGCTCAAAATGACATGGCAAGATTGCAAATAATAACAGTTTCAGGCATTGGCAGAAATAACATCAGGTTGCAATGTTTAGAGCTATCAAACAACATGTTACAGGACCTTAACATAGCAAAACAAGGCATGGCATGAATCTACTCAAAGCATAGAACAAAAGTCCCTTACTGGCCATAAGCCAAAAAGGATCAGAAAATATAGTAACACCCATGTCAATATAGCAAGTTTCGTTAACAGATTCAGCAACAGGGTATGTCAAAAACAGATAACAAGTAGGCATGTTTAAGAGCTCAAGGCACTCACTACAGAGCATTACATGATAATCTAAGCATACATACATCAAAAAGACATGGCATAGAAGACATACATGGCAAGAACAACTTCATAGCCTGCAAGGATCAACTACAACAACCTTGGCAAAATTGAATAACATGTAAACAATCTGCCAGGAAACATTTTATAGCAAAAGTAGATCTCGATTGACTCAAGCTATGGCACTCCATAATTGCAAAAAAGGGCATGGATGGATAGAGCAAGACATGCTTAACAAAACATCCTTACTGAAGTATCTCAAAATAAGCATGGATCTCTCGGTAGCATCAAGTTAACATGGCATAAAAATATCAGCAAAACAGGGCTGAAATCAGCAACATCATGAAGCCTAGTTTGCATGCTTGTGCTAGTCACCACAGAGATCACAAAAATACATGTCATACACCCCTGTAAAGATGGCATGGCATATTACAAAACACATGTAGGACTCAAGTTCATAGGGTGCACACATCAATCATGGCAAAAATGACAAAAGTGCATGTTCTGATAAAAATCAGAAACTAACATCACATAGCCCTCTTCTAACAGCATTTAGGGCATCAAGATGAGCCCAAATGAAAATGATGCAATGAGATGAAATGATCTACTCTTCAGGACGAACATTTTGACATATTATACGCACGAAACGGATCTACGGATGCAGAGTTATGGCATGATGAAAATGCATGAAAGTAACAAAAACTCGGGGACTTAGAAGTTTTTACCCTCTCGAAAAGTCAACGGGACGGAGTGGTGCGGGATGAGGGGATCCGGATCGGGACGAGCGTGTTTGGATGGCCGGGCGGGTGGATCTCATCCCACCCGCCGGATCCGGCGACGAGGCGGCCGGCGGCGGCGGCCGGCGAGGAGGGGAGGAGGCGGCGGCGCGAAGAGGAAGCCGCCGAGCGCGGGCGCCGGAGGGCGGCGGCTCAGTCCCAGCGAGGGACGGGCGGCGACGGGCGAGGCGGACCAGCGGAGGAGGGACGCGCCGGGCGGCTTGGCCGGTGAAGGCGGCGGCGGCAGCCGGCGAAAGCGATAAGCGATGGCGGCGGCGGGCGGGGCTTCGCCAGGAGAGGCGCCGCAGAAGCCGCAGGCGAGCGGGCGAAGCGGCGGCGGCGCCGGGCGGGCGGGTCATGGCGGCCGGGAGCAGGGCGGCGGCGGGGCACTCCGGCGAGGCGGCAGCCGGCGAGGGGCGTGAGGAGTGAGGTTTGACGGGCAGCATGGCTTCAGGCCCAGGCGGTTCGGGCGGGCTCGCGATGGGCCGAGCAGGCCCTTGGTGGAGACAGGGCGGCGGGAGCTGACGTGGCGGCCTCGATTCGCCGAGGGACGGAAGCGGACGTGTTGCGCGGGTGGACGCGCGTCCGTGTGCAAGCAGAGGAGAAGAACTAGGGTTAGGGGGATTTGACCGCGAATTCGGAGGGGAGGTGTTTATATAGGTAGAGGGAGCTAGGAGAGTCCAAATGAGGTGCGGTTACCCCACGATCGTGATCGAACGACCGAGAGCATGGAGGGAGTTTGCTGGGTTTTGGGCCACTTGAAAGGGGTGTTGGGCTGCAAACAAAAGAGGCTTTTGCGGTTACCCGGTTAACCGTTGGAGTACCAAACGACCTCCAAATGGCACGAAACTTGACAGGCGGTCTATCGGTGCTATACCAAGGCCGCTTGACAAACCTCGGTCCATTCCGAGACCGTTTAACACCCGGACATGAAAAGAGGTAAAAGAGGGCGTCGGGAGACATAGGAGTGCCGGATCGCAAAACAGACAACGGGGAAAATGCTCGGATGCATGAGACGAACACGTATGCAAAATGAAATGCACATGATGACATCATATGAAATGCAGATGATGACAAGGCAAAATGCAACACGCAAGCAAATGACAAGGCAACAACGACGAATAACTGGCAAACACCTGGCGCATCGAATCCGGGGCGTTACAAGTGGCATGGACTAAAGGATTTGGGAACTCCTTCAAGATGCTAAGAACAAAGGATTGGCTTAAGCTTCAAGCTCAAGACTCTTCATTTTACAATTTAGTGGTCCAAGATCACATTGAGTCTATAGGAAAAGCCAATACTATCAAGGAGGGATGAGGTGTTGCTTAATGAGCCTCTTGCTTCATGTGCTTAGTGATATGCTCCAAAACCCTCAACTACTTTCCCACTTCCACAAATGACCTAAACCCAAAGCCAAAGTCGGTCGCACCGAAACTTCCTATCCGGCGCCACCAATTCCATAATTCATAGCCACTGCCACAAACCCTAAGCAAATTGGTCTTACCGATAGGGATCTCTGTCTCACCGAGATGGGATTGTAATCTCTCTGTGTATGTCCATTATCAAATCGGTCTCACCGAGTTTGAGCAATCGGTATTACCGAGATTACAATGCAAACTCTCTGGAAACTTATTACCAAAATTGGTCCTACCGAATTTGAGTAATCGGTCCCACCGAGTCTGCCTGACCAACTCTCTGGAAAGCTTATTACCAAAGTCGGTCTCACCGAGTTTGTGTAATCGGTCTTACCGAGATTACGTTATGCCCTAACCCTAACCATATCGGTCTCACCGAGTTGTATTTCGGTCCCACCGAAAACCCTAATGGTCACTAGGTTTACTAAATCGGTCCGACCAAGTTTAACAATTCTATCCCACCGAGTTTGGTAAATTGTGCGTAACGGTTAGATTTTGTGTGGAGGCTATATGTACCCCTCCACCTCCTCTTCATTCGTGGAGAGAGCCATCAGACTGAACCTACACTTCCAGCATACATTTTCTGAATGAGAACTACCTACTCATGTGTTGAGGCCAAGATATTCCATTCCTACCATATGAATCTTGATCTCTAGCCTTTGCCAAGTTGCTTTCCACTCAAATCTTCTTTCCACCAGATCCAAATCCTATGAGAGAGAGTTGAGTGTTGGGGAGACTATCATTTGAAGCACAAGAGCAAGGAGTTCATCATCAACGCACCATTTGTTACTTCTTGGAGAGTGGTGTCTCCTAGATTGGCTAGGTGTCACTTGGGAGCCTCCGACAAGATTGTGGAGTTGAACCAAGGAGTTTGTAAGGGCAAGGAGATCGCCTACTTCGTGAAGATCTATCGCTAGTGAGGCAAGTCCTTTGTGGGCGACGGCCATGGTGGGATAGACAAGGTTGCTTCTTCATGGACCCTTCTTGGGTGGAGCCCTCCGTGGACTCGCGCAGCCGTTACCCTTCGTGGGTTGAAGTCTCCATCAACGTGGATGTACGATAGCACCACCTATCGGAACCACGCCAAAAACATCCGTGTCTCCAATTGCGTTTGAATCCTCCAAACCCTTCCCTTAACTTTCTTGCAAGTTGCATGCTTTACTTTCCGCTGCTCATAAACTCTTTGCATGCTTGCTTGATTTGTATTGTGAATGTTGAAATAGTGCCTAAACTCCACTAAAACTTTAAAGATCTTAAAAACTGCAACTTTGGTACTTAGTGTCTAATCACCCCCCTCTAGACACCTCTTCTCAAGGTCCTACAGTACCCGATACACTCTGGAACCCTTCCGGTGTTTGAATACCACCTTCCAATATATCAATATTTACCTCTCGACCATCTCATCCGGGACTTTGAACGAACTTCGGTCATCAAAAACACATAACTCATAATACAAATCATCATCGAACGTTAAGCGTGAGTACCCTACGGGTTCGAGAACTATGTAGACATGACCGAGACACATATCCGATTAATAACCAATAGAGGAACCTGGATGCTGATATTGGCTCCTACATATTGTACGAAGATCTTTATTAGTCAAACCGCACAACAACATACGTTGTTCCCTTTGTCATCGGTATGTTACTTGCCCGAGATTCAGTCGTCGGTATCATCATACCTAGTTCAATACGGCTAGTCTCATTACTCGTTCTGTAATGCTTCATCCTGCAACTAACTCATTAGTCACATTGCTTGCAAGGCTTATAGTGATGAGCATTACCGAGAGGGCCCAGAGATACCTCTCCGATACACAGAGTGACAAATCCTAATCTCGATCTATGCCAACCCAACAAACACCTTCAGAGACACCTATAGAGCATCTTTATAATCACCCAGTTACGTTGTGACGTTTGATAGTACACAAGGTGTTCCTTGGTATTCGGGAGTTGCATAATCTCATAGTCAAAGGAACATGTATAAGTTATGAAGAAAGCAATAGCAATAAAACTTATCGATCATTATGCTAAGCTAACGGATGGGTCTTGTCCATCACATAATTCTCTAATGATGTGATCTCGTTCATCAAATGGCAACACATGTCTATGGTCAGGAAACATAACCATCTTTGATTAACGAGCTAGTCAAGCAAAGGCATACTAGGGACACTTTGTTTTGTCTATATATTCACACATGTACTAAGTTTCCGATTAATACAATTCTAGCATGAATAATAAACATTTATGGTGATATAAGGAAATATAAATAACAACTTTATTATTGCCTCTAGGGCATATTTCTTTCAGCAACCAATGACACACATTTGATTTTTCAACCCTTTTTTATGCATTGGAGCATGTGCATGTAGCTCAATTTTGAATTATGCACATAAATGCCTAGAAAACTCAGTTAACGTATAAATATGTCCATATGATCCCCAAAAAATTCCAAAATTTAACACGACACTCCTGTTATTCTATGTTGACACCAGAAAAAAAATTGAAAGCAAGAAGAGCCGACGAATATCGTTTTGTCCACAAAGGTGACACGTTTCCCTACCGGAACCCTGAGGCTTCTTGTGAGAAGCTCTGGTTTGTGAGAAGCTTATACAATAACCTGCCCCAAATGGGACAATATTTTTTACCCCAGCATGTTGATGCCATTCCATGATAGCATGTTAGGTTTCATGAATTTCAGACGAGTTCTGGATTTACTAGAATTACAAAAACAAGTACCTTACGTTTGCTGGAGAGCCACGATGTCATGGTCTTTTAAAATCATCCCCATTTCTTGCATGGGACATAAGCATCAACCCATGGACACATATATGATTTTACAACCAATTTTGGTGCACCGGAGCATGTGCATGTAGTTTAATTTTGAACTGTGTACCTGAAATGCTTAGAAACCCAAGTTAATGAATAAAAATGTCCAAACGAATCCTGAATAATTCCAATTTTTTTGACGACACACCAATAGTTGCATGTTCACTGCAGATAAAAGTTCTAGCAATTAAATACTGTCCTTTGCCGCTGTGACCCCATTATGTAATTCAAATCAAGACAAAAAATCAAGTAGATCGCACACAGTTTATTATCACCAACCGTGTAAGATGCAGCAAAAAATATCTTGGAGCACCGTCGGAGTATAGTACACATATGGCTAATGCGAGAAGGTGTGTCGGCTATAGTCCACAGCAGGCGTGCCAAGCACACTAGGTCGCTCCCCAAATATCATTTCACTGTTCAATCATCGCCGGTGAAAGATGGGGACATGGACCCACGTCGTGAGGGCAACTTCGGCGGCCCACTCCGGCGAGAGCGCGGCCGCAGCCGCCATGCGCGTGCTAACAAGCTACCTGAGCGCGGCCTGATGACTACTACGCAACCTTCTTCTTGTAGACGTTGTTGGACCTCCAAGTGCAGAGGTTTGTAGGACAGTAGCAAATTTCCCTCAAGTGGATGACCTAAGGTTTATCAATCCGTGGGAGGTGTAGGATGAAGATGGTCTCTCTCAAGCAACCCTGAAACCAAATAACAAAGAGTCTCTTGTGTCCCCAACACACCCAATACAATGGTGAATCATATAGGTGCACTAGTTCGGCGAAGATATGGTGATACAAGTGCAATATGGATGGTAGATATAGGTTTTTGTAATCTGAAAATATAAAAACAGCCTAGGGTTCATACTTTCACTGGTGCAAGTTCTCTCAACAATAATAACATAATTGGATCATATAACTATCCCTCAACATGCAACAAAGAGTCACTCCAAAGTCACTAATAGCAAAGAACAAACGAAGAGATTATTGTAGGGTACGAAACCACCTCAAAGTTATCCTTTCTGATCGATCTATTCAAGAGTCCGTAGTAAAATAACACGAAGCTATTTTTTCCATTCGATCTATCATAGAGTTCGTACTAGAATAACATCTTAAGACACAAATAACCCAAAACCCTAATGTCACCTAGATACTCACATGTCACCTCAAGTATCCGTGGGCATGATTATACGATATGCATCACACAATCTCAGATTCATCTATTCAACAACCACAAAGTACTTCAAAGAGTGCCCCAAAGTTTCTACCGGAGAGTCAAGACGAAAACGTGTGCCAACCCCTATGCATAAGTTCACAAGGTCACTGAACCCGCAAGTTGATCACCAAAACGTACATAAACTAGATCACGTGAATATCCCATTGTCACCACAGATAAGCACATGCAAGATATACATCAAGTGTTCTCAAATCCTTAAAGACTCAATCCGATAAGATAACTCAAAGGGAAAGCTCAATCCATTACAAGAGAGTAGAGGGGGAGAAACATCATAAGATCCAACTATAATGGCAAAGCTCGCGATACATCAAGATCAAGAACACGAGAGAAGAGAGAGAGAGAGAGAGAGAGAGAGAGAGAGAGAGAGAGAGAGAGAGAGAGAGATCAAACACATAACTACTGGTACATATGTAACATCCCAAATTTTTAATTTGGAATGTTATACATAGATCATCATTGCATATCATATTTTATTGCATTTTGGCTTGATCCTAGAAATTTCATGCAACTCAAGGACCCATGGAGAGAGTTGGAGATTTCGTTATTTTCATATTTGAGTTTTCTCAAATTTTGAAAATAGGATTATTTGATTTTAATTATTTTATCTTCAATTATTTCTATTATAAAAATATGAGAGAGGGAATAAAATGAATTTCCCAAAATAAAGAAATATTGAGGATTTAATAATAAAATCAAATAAGATTTTATTTTGGAGTTTTATTGCTATTTCATTTGAATTAGGAAAAATGCGCGTTTTTCAAAATTGCATTTAGGCCCCAAATAAATGTTCATCTTGTCCGGCTTGATTTTACAAGTCGGGGAAAATTTATTTCGGGATTTTTGGAGTCTGTTGGGGATACAACTACTAAGTGTGAACCGCCCTCGAGAGGCCGGTTTACCTAAATCCATGATCCGAGGCCCACGGAGGAGGCCGGAGCCCAGAGGCGACTTAAGGTCCATTTATGTGAACCACCTTAATGTTGTAACTTGTGTTGTAAGACAAGAGAGAAGAGACCGAGCCGGACACTTGTATGAGCCGGATCGGGACTCAGAGACCGGCCAAGGCGTCAACCGTGTATATAAGGGGCGACCGGCGGATCAGGGACAGAGAATTCGAGGCTGAGGCGAAGCTATTGCTCCCTAGTCGCCGAAATCACATCAATCCCAACACAAACTAGACGTAGGCTTTTACCTTCATCGAAGGGGCCGAACTAGTATAACTCACGTGTCTTGTGTCCGCTTTAACCCCTCTAGGTTAACCCGTGCGATGGCCCTACGACTAAGTCCTTTCACGATGACATCTGCCGTGACAATTCCACGACAGTTGGCGCCCACCATGGGGATATCGCGCGACGGTTTGATGATCTTAGAGGGCAAGTTCGAAGGACTCGAAGGCTATGCTATGGGCGGATGACTAAGAGTCGTCGCGGCAAGCTCTACATCGGCGATGCGGATTTGGGGCCCGAGGCGGCTCGGTTGAATCTGGATACGGGTCCCCTTTGGCGGCATACACGTGTTCATCGGCAAGATCGGCGAGCAGGGCCTGGGCGGACATCCGCACCGACCTCGTCGAGGCGGCTCGTGGGCGAGGAAGAGTCTGTCTGGCTAAACCGGGCGGTCGGCGTGCTTTTCGTGGGAGTCGTCCACGGAGACTACGAGGACGGATCAGCATCCGTGGCGAAACCGTTGTCTACTCTGGCGACGAGTCGTCAGCCGGAGAAACGGAGTCTCTGTACCAGCTGCAAGATGGCCAGATCGGGGGCTGTTCCGACGGTGAGAGTATTCCGGACCCCTTTGATCTGCCCAACCGGGTTGGAATTTTCATGGCCGGCACGCAAGCGGCGCTTCACTCTTCGACCGCGGCGCCCCTGGTCGCCGGTTCAACGGCGGTGACGGCAGCCGGGGAAGGAGGCCCTGTGCGCCCACCGGCTCAAGTCTTATCAGAACTTTTCGACGCATTGGCTGTGCTCATGGCAGAGGCTAATCCGCCGGATCAGGACCTCCACAATGCAGAGATTGCAAAGGTGAGGGAACAGATCACCAAAGCAAAAGCGGACCTGGCAGCCGCGGACGTGAGGATGGCGGCGGGCAGGCCGCTTTGGATCTGTGAGCTTATAGGCTCATCTTTGGATCGAGCGCGTCACATGAAGTCATGAAAAGGAAATACAGATCCGTTTACCTTCGGTGTTCGAGGAAGAGAGCTTTTCAATTCCCGAGGCAGGGACCGATAATCCGCCGCGGTTATAAACGGCGGAAGCACTAGAGACGGCAGCGCCGATTCAGCCCGTGTGATAGATCTGCCACGACATCATACCGGCGCGCCCGGGCTGTGCAGACACCTCCGGTCACTACTCCAACCCGATGGATAACCTTGTTGCGGCTGCGGCGCGGTTGGGCGATTCAATTGAGGCGATTCACCACAGCGGTAGAGACACGCCGGGTTAAGGAGCTCCTCGGGGCGGCCCAGCTCAACAGAAGCGTATTCATATAGTCGGGATCGGATCCACTCCACCCCCCCAAGCCGGAGCTATAGCCGACAGCGTCGGCGAACCGGCCGTGTCAAGCAATGTGCAGCTTGAGTCCGCCTCGCGGCAACAACCCGGCAGGTGGCCGAGGATGCTCAAGTGGTAGTAGACCGCGCCCGAGAACGCGTAGGGAGGCGAGTTAGCGGCACAACTCGAGGATCATCCGCTTCGCACCGGTTCGTCGACCATCTTTGAACCGGGGTCACGTCGGCTCTTTGGGGTGCCTTGCCTCGTCCCGCTTTACATAGCGTCGTTTGCCCAAGGACTTCAAAGGGCCGCAAGGTGCCCAATTATCTTGCCGATCTGGCTCGAAGCATGGATAGAAAGCTATGAGATGGCCATGGAGATCTTTGGATGTGGATGAAGCTGCGTGTGCGAAGTATTTCACTATGATGTTGGAAAATGCGGCCGGACTTGGTTGAAGAACTTGCCGCCTAACTCGATCAGTTCATGGACCCGATTGCGGACCGGTTCATTCAAAATTTCAAAGACACCTGTAAGCAGCCCATGTCGTGGTAGACTTAGCGGCTTGTGTCCAAAGCGGAGGAGAATCCACAACCCATTGGGTGCGCCGCGTTACGGAAGTTTTACACTCTTGGACGGATCAACCACGATTCGCGATCTTAACCTTGGAAGCCAATTGCGGTTTGAACCATTGAAATTGAAGCTGGAGTGCATGAAGCGTTTTGCAATGACATGGGCACTCTAATGGGCGTTTTGGTAAAGTATGATGATTACGATAGTACCAAGGATCCGAGTGCAGGGATGACGAAGTAGGGAAGGGAAAGCAGAACAGCAATTCGAAGCCAGCTGACATCATTCGGGCAATGGAGGAACAAGCGTAAAACAAGCGGTAACATGGGCCGTAGCCAACACCAACTCGCGGGACAAGGGTCGGTGGCGCAAGGGTAAGCAATCAAACCGGGCGGTCACAATCCGGATCGTCTGAATCACATATTGAATCAACCTTGTCCGAAGCATGGGACGAAGGAGGTACCGCAAACCACCTTTGGAAGGATTGTTATATTATGCGGGACTTCAAAACTCTAACTCTTTCGGTATGATCAAAGGGCCGGCGGCGGTTCGAGATCCGCCCGGTTTCGATGGAGAAATTCGGCCGGGATTCGGTGGTAATCCGGGCGGGCAAGGCAATCGAATGTCGAGCAGTCGAGTAATCGAACAATCGAACAATCAGAACCAAGGGGTTAAAATCAACAACAGCAGCAGACGGGTTACCAAATTAACCCAAAGCGGTTGAGCGGTGGGCGATACCACGTCTTTACCACCAGCTTGGACAGACGAGACCGAAAACTTGAAGCGGGCGGTCGGTGTTGTTGAACGGCTACGCCGCATTACCTCGCTGGTCGAGCAACCTATCGTGTGGGCGAGAGGACCACCCTCCCGGGTTTACAATCCGGTCGATTAACCCTGGTGGTGGCGTCTCGGTAGGAGGATACAAGTTTACCAAGGTGCTTATGGATGGAGGAAGCAGCATAAACATCTGTACTATGAGACCTTCCGGTATGGGGTTAACGAGATAGGCATCTTAGGCCGTCCCAAAGACGATGTTTCACGGCGTGGTGCACAGCAAGTCGGCATACCCGATCGATAAGATAGCTCTGGAGGTGACCTTTGGGGATGAACATGACTCGGATCGAAAACATTGGCGTTTGAGGTGGTGAAAATTCAAAGTCCTTACCACGCCCTTTTGGGCGGCGGCTTATGCTAAGTTTATGGCACGGCCTGTTATGTTTATTTGCAGCTGAAAATGCGGGTCACAAAGGGGCGATAACGGTTCATGGTAGCCGCCGGATCGCTTTGGAGTGCGAGGAAGGTGATGCGGCTTATCTGAGTCGGTTTGTGCCTTTGAAGAGTTAAAGTATTATAAAGACAATGTTGATCCGGCGGATATGACCCCTTTGAAGAAGCCAACTCTGAGCACGATCCGGATTTAAAGTTCAAATCGGCAGCTGAGACAAAACTTGTTGATTTTGTGCGGCGATTCGTCCAAGCAGTTCACCATCGGTGCCAACTTGGATCCTAAATAGGAAAGCACGCTCATCGAGTTCATCCGTGAGAATCGGGACATTTTGCATGGAAGCCTTCCGACATGCCGGGTGTCTGAGGGAACTCGTGAGCACACTCTTAATGTTGACCCCAAGTACAGACCGGTAAAGCAGTTTCTTCGCGGTTCAATGAGGAAAAGCGCAAGGCCATTGGAGAGGAGGTTGCTAGGCTCTTAGCGGCAGGGTTTATTGTTGAAGTCTTTCATCGAGTGGCTTGCTAATCCGGTGTTGGTCCTTAAGAAGAATGGCACTGGCGCATGTGTGTGGATTACGAGATCTTAACAAAGCTTGTCCAGAGATCCTTTCGCCCTCACGCATTGACCAGATTATCGGCCTTCGGTGGGTTGTGGCGTTTGAGCTTTTTGGATGCGTATTCCGGTTATCACCAGATTAAGATGGCGGTTAAGGACCAGGAAAAGACGGCGTTTATCACCCCTTTGGGAGCCTTCTGCTATCTATCTATGCCCTTTGGGCTCAAGAGCGCCCAAGCAACTTATCAACGTTGCGTATAGAACTGCTTGCATGAATAGATCGGCCGTAATGTGCACGCTTATGTGGATGATATCGTGGTTAAGTCAAGGGAGAAAGAAACACTGATTGAGGATTTGAGAGAAACCTTTGACAACTTGCGGGTGTACAAGATGATGCTTAACCCGGCCAAGTGTGTCTTTGGTGTTCCGGCCGGCAAGTTATTGGGTTTCCTTGTGTCCAACAGGGGGATTGAAGCTAATCCGGAGAAGATTACAGCTATCACCTCCTTGGCTAAGCCAAAGTGTATCAACGATGTCCAACGTTTGGCAGGTCGGATTGCTGCGCTAAGCCGGTTTATCAGTCGCCTAGGAGAAGGCCATTCCTTTGTACGAGATCTCGAAGAAGACGCATCGGTTCGTGCAGAGCTCGGCCGCGATGAGGCGTTGGAGGATTTAAAGCGGCAGCTGGCCAACCCTTTGTTCTTGCCGCTCCCATTGACAAGGAGCCGCTCTGTTATATGTTCTTGCTAATGCCGGGGCAGTCAGCGTGGCCATTGTGGTGGAGCGAAAGGAGGCGGGGAAGGAGTATCCGGTTCAACGGCGGTTTATTATATCAGCGAGGTCCTCATTGAGTCTAAGCGAAGATATCCACATTGGCGAAGCTGGTATATGGGGTTTTATGGCAAGCGGAAGCTCAAGCAATATTTCCAAGGGCACCCCATCACGATGGTCGACTTAGCTCCTTTAGGCGATATCATACTGAACCGGAAGCGGCGGCGGATTGCTAAGTGGGCTATAGAACTTGGGCATACGGTTTAAGGTATGTGCCTCGGACGGCGATAAAGTCTCGAGCACTTGTGGATTTCATTAATGATTGGGCGGAGTTGCAAGCACTGAAGAAAAGCGGATCATACCTATTGGACCATCCACTTTGATGGGTCCGAGCAATTGGAGGGCTCGGGGCTGGAGTCGTATTAACTTCCCCACGAGGTGACAAGTTCTGCTCGTTCTTCGCTTAATGTTCCCTGTACTAACAATGCAGCTGAGTATGAAGCTTTGCTCCATGGTCTCTGGATGGCTAAGGAGATGAATCTAAGTTGGGTCAAGTGCTTTGGTGACTCGGACTTGGTGGCCCGACAAGTATCAGTGCTTGGGATTCAAAGACCCACTCATGGCTGCGTGCCGTCGGGAGGTGGATATGGTTGCAGGGCACTTTAAAGGTTATCAGGTGGACCATGTGGATCGCCGGAAGAACGAGGCGGCGGATGCTTTAAGCCGGCTCGGTTCTCAACGTAAACCGGTCCCGCCCAATGTCTTCCTTGACGTACTGCACAATCCGTCAGTTAAGCTTCCTGATGAGGTCGATTTAGCTATTCCTGATCCGGAGGCTCACTTGGTGGCAGCCTTGCATGTTATTCCGGATTGGACCCTCCCTTATTTGGCATACATGAACCGGGGCGAGTTACGGAAGGCGAGACGCTGGCCCGACAGATAGTTCGGGCGGTCTAAATCTATGACCATACATAAGGCGAGTTGCATCGTTGCGGCGTGTCAAGGCGTTTCAGCGTTGTGTGTCCCCGAGGAAGGCCGTGAGATATTGCGTGAGATCCATGAAGGGGATCGTGGTCATCACGCCGGTTCAAAATCCTTGGTGGCCAGCGTTTCACCACGGTTTCTATTGGTTGTTGCCCATCTTGATCACGGAAGATCTGGTCGACGATGTGATGGTTGCCAAAAGTTCTCGGGCGTGCTCATGTACCGGCCCAAGAATTGAGGATGATTCCAATTGCTTGGCCATTTGCGACTTGGGGCTGGATATGGTTGGACCTTTCAAAAGGTCCAAAGACAAGAAAACCCACTGTTGGTGGCGGTTGATAAGTTTACCAAGTGGGTCGGCGAGCACGTTAGTAAGTGTGATGCGGCCACGGCGGTTCAGTTCATCAAAAGGTGATTTTCGGTTTGGGTTTCCACACGGTATCATCGCGGACAATGGCACCAATTTGTCCAAGGGAGCCATGAAGGAGTTTTGTGAGCGAGCACATCCGACAGCGTTTCTTGATGGCCCACCCGCAGTCCAATGGTCAAGCGGAACAAGCTAATCAGGAGATCTTGAGGGTATTAAACCCGGCTTATGGTCCCTTTAGTGAGGGCGCCGGGTTGTTGGGTCGAGGAGCTGCCATCTCGTGATATGGAGTATCAATACTACACCAAACAGATCCACTGGGTACCGCCGTTTTTATGGTCTATGGGCGGAGGCGGTCCTTCCCTGTGATATCGTCATGACTCGCCCGCGGCGGCTTATGTGGAGGCCGATAGTGAGGCAGCCCGGCGGGGCGATTTGGATCGATTGGATGAGGAGCGAGATATGGCGGCTGCTCGTTCGGCGATTTACCGGCAAGATCTTCGTCGGTATCACAGCGGCGAGTTAGAACAAGAACCTTTCAAGAAGGAGACTTGGTGCTTGGCTCATTCAAGACCAGACGGATATGCACAAGCTATCCCCACCTTGGGAAGGGCCCTTTGTGGTCGAAGAATCTGTACAGCGGGTCATACTATCGATTGATGTTCGAGGCGGAAAGACTCACACGACGTCGGAAGAGAGACCAACAGCCGTGGAACATAGCTCATCTTGACCTTATTATACGAGCCATCGGCTCCACTTATGTACATATTAAGACAATGTATATATTATGAATAAAAGCAATAAGCGGATCCTCGGCCAAAGCGGGTATCCGTTACGTATAAAGTCGGTTTGGGTACATGGAGATGTTGTCGTGAAGCGGCCTCCGGTTTAACCCTTTGCCTTGATTTTCAGAAATTTTTGTCACTTGGGGGCTTGGTGGTGTCGAACCAATGCAACACCTCTTGATGAGCAAAAGCCACCAGATCACTTGGGGACATGGTCACGTCTGAACCGATCCGCCTCTTGGTCGGCCTAAGGCCATAGAATCACTTGGGGCTTTGGTGAACCCGAACCATCGCAATGCCACTTGATCGGCATCATGCCACGATTTCAGTTGGGGACTGGCTGACTTGAACCATCGCTTCGCCTTATAGGGAGCTTGGTCTGTCCGACCATGGTAACACCATCTCGATCCGGCTCGATAAAGCCTTTTCTTGCAAAACGGTTTTATCATTGCCTTTGCTTCCATGTGGTTTTATACCAATCATTTGATTTTTGTTTGCCTTCTTAAACCGACAAACCTTTTAAATCGGATTCAAGTTGTCGAATTCGGTCCATTTTAATCCGCGACTTTGTTCGGTTTGATTTTCTGTTAACATCCCATTATGGAGTAACAGGGGCTTATCATGCCCGACACGGTTTACACGGTAAACCGGCATTTTGAACACAGAGTTATTTTCTCCTTTGCGGTAATGGTTTCTAAACCTCCGCCTCAAGATTGGCTAAATAGCTGCATGCCCGACGCTGGCAGAATTTGTGATTGCGGGCAAAATAAGTTGAGGTTCATCACTCCACGATATCGCACCACCATGCAAAAGGTTCTGATCGAGGTTGTAAAGGCATTGTTCAAAACAAGTCTGACTACCCTATTACAAAGCCTTTTACGGCCGGTGTTTCATGTGGTGTTATGCCTTGAAGCTTGGGCGTCACCGGCTTGACGGATTCGCTTCTTCGCCGGGTTGGCGTGAGGTAGAGGCGCTGGCGTCGGTTCAACTTCTTCTTCTTCCTCACCCAAAGCCGGAAGTCATTGGTAGACCAGTCAATCCGGGTTAAGGCACGAAGACAGCTTCTTCACTTATCAGCTCAGCCGGATCAACGTCGAGGGCATAAGTGTGCTTACGGATTGGAGGAACAAGGCTACGCACTTGAGGATGACAAAATCCACCCGCTTGTTGTTTGCGTCATAAAAAGCGGTGAACCGCCCGAGTTGGCCCGGCTGCCAGTTGACTCACCAATGGGCGCATTTCCTTTGTTATCCGTTTGAGCGTCGTTATCAAAGGCTTCACCGTTTTCTTGGCCAGAAACCTTTGGCTATGTCACCGGATCAAGATCTCGCTATCACGCCTTGCGCGAGTCGAGCGAGAGGGTGCCAGCCCGGCGCGGATCGCTTCAACTCTTCAAGCTGCCCGGAACCATGGACAGCCGGTCCGGTGTCTCTCGATCGAGGGGCGGCGCCGTGTTGTCGTCGATGTGGCGCATATGACTCGCTGGGCGCCGGTATCTGACTGCTCAATCGAGGTGTAAGAAGCCTTGAGCTTCTTCCGCACGTCGAGCCCAGATGAGCAATACGTTTGCCTGCACCAGGTTTAGACAGCTCAAGTTAAACCGGCGGCAATATTAAAACAGGTGTATTCAGTGCAAATTTTCTTACCAAAGATGGCAGAGGTCATGGCATGAACTTGGCGCTTGATCCGTAAGCTCTTGATCACCGGTTTGAGGCTGATTGGCATCTTCGCCCGTTTTGTCAAACTGTTTTTCTCGGTGTCCCATTTGGCCCGCTCGGACGCATATCCTTCCTTCAGCTGTTCCATAGCGGCCAAGGCAGTTCTCAATTCATCCTTGGCCTTGGTGGTCTCGGCGTGTTGAGTTTCCAAGCTGGCACGAAGGTCCTTGAGTTGCACGGTTTCTTGGTATATCTCATTACGATAACAAAGGAAGCATGTTAGTTGTGTTATTATAAAGTCCACGCTCAATACAAGTATTCAACTTGGCACTTGGGGGCTAATGGCTAATTGATCTCAGTTCGGTATGGGATCTGAAATTAAGTCCGGTTTAACTATACTAAGTTGAACCGACCCTTGGGGCTACAATCTGCAGTTTAAAGCGTATGTTCTTTATGTAAAGTTAAGTCCGGTTTAACTATGCTAAGTTGAACCGACCCTTGGGGGCTACTATACAGCCACAAGACAGGAAAGACATAATTCATTACCTCATAGCGGTCCTTCATTGGTTTACAGACCAGCTTCAAAGTCACGGCTGGTATAGAGCGGTTCGAAACCGGAGTGAAGTTCTTGGGCAGAGAAGTTGTCGTGGTGACAGATCAGTTTTTCCTTTATCTTTACTCATGGTGGCAGACTCGTCCTTGGCGCTGTGTTTTGCTAAAGCGGCGGTTGGCTAGGGCGGTGTAGCGATTGCTGTCACAATAACATCGTCATTTTCGGCGGTCTTCTTTGGGCTGGATGTCTTCTTACTCTGGCTCGGCGGTTCAACAATTACAACCCGCTCTGTGGGCCGGGTTTGGTGGAAGCAGGCTGCGAGGTTTCCACTTGGACCTCCGGCTCGACTTCCGGCGGATCAGCGATATCGTCTTTGTACAACTCGCCGAGCTATCTTTGGCGGCTTGAGATTTTCGTGTGTTTGTTAGGGGTCTTTTCGGATCAACATCTGCAGTAGGATCAAGGGTTTTCGCTTTCTTACTCAAGCGGGCCTTGGTGCTGCAATATTCAGAATGGATTAAGACAAATCGACCAAGGCAATGGTCAATCGAATTGACGGACAGCGATTACATACCTGCGGCAACTTTCAGCGGAGGCAGTTGTGTGGTTGATGAACCGCCGGAAGAGTTGGAAGAGGCACGATAATTGGTCAAGCGGATTGAGAGGACATCGGAAGAAACCTTTTAAGGGATAACGCCGGAGAACAAGTCACCTCGGGCGGCGCTTCCGGGTTGGTGTGTCAGTAAACCGGATGAGGTAATCCGTTGGCCTTTGTGCGGGTCGTGCGGCGCTCTTCAGCCTCTTGTGTCTTCAAGGAAGATTTGGATTCAAGTAAGCACATGAAGGATATTTTTCACTTTCGGACGGCGCGCGAATTCTTTTAACGGCGCAAGATCGGATTCGGAAGAAAGAATGATTACCTCAACAGGTCGGCATGGTGGCTTGACATCGTCTGGGAGGTGAAATTGTCGGTAAAAGGAATACAAAGGACAAGTCATAAGCAAGAGGAAGCACAAAGCGGAAAGCGGTTCTGGCGGCTCCCGTAAGAATATCAAGTTTTACCTCAACCGATTCCTCGTCCTCCGCGGATCGGAGGACTCGGCGGTTTCTTCTTGCCTGCCTTCTTGGTGGCCTTGGACTTTCTGTGGCGCCCGAACCGGTTTAATACGTTTCGGAAGGAGCTGTCGGCGAGAAGTAACAAGGATTAATGCATATCAACAAAGTATTAAGGACCCAAAAGCGGCGAGTAGAGCTTTACCGCCCGGCGGTTTGTTGGCAACAGAATGGAGCCAACCGGTTAGGCTCTGAGACGGAGATTGGTTCATCAAGCATCTTCTTTACAATCTCTGTGACCTCAAGTTCAGTTATGGGCAGCTCGTGGCGTCTTTGAGGGTCTTTGAGGCTGCGGTATACTCATGCATCAATCCGGGCGGCGGCTTGGTGGCAAAACGCCCCAAGAAACCCAACACCGCACAAGGTCCACGCCGGTTAAGCCATTGGCCATTAGAGCCCGGAGCTTGATTATTTGGTAGCGAAGTTCTTCCGTTCATGGCGGTTAAGCGTGAAGGCAGCGGATCTGGTTCTTTGAGCGGTGAGGGCGATAACCCGGCAAGGGTTCTCGTTGGCAGGAGCAGTGTTCGGCGGTAGAACCAGGTTTGGTTCCAATCCTTTGGATGGCTGTGGTGTTTGGCGTGTGGAAAATCCACTTCCTACCTCTTCGGATTGAAGCGCCGCCTAGCTACGTGTTGGGACCATCGAGAAAATTGATGCGGCGGTTCAAGTGGAAAAAATCCGGAACAGCTCCACAGATGGTTCTTCACGAAGATAGACTTGCAGAAGACTTGAAAGTTGCATATGTTTGACACGAGTTGGGCGATATCCTGCGGATGGAGTTTCAAACTTGCAAGGACGTCTCGGAAAATTTTTGAACCGGGTGGGCAGAATCCCCGGTCTAAGTGCTGCATAAACACAATTACTTCTCCCTCTAGTGGCTCGGGAGGAAACTCGCCATCCGGAACACGCCAGTGGAGGACATTTTGGAGCCAAACCGCCCGGTGGTGACATAGCCGTTGAGTTGCGTTCAGTGATTTTGGACGGACCCAATTGCAAGCTGAGAATTGAGGAGCCATTCCGGAAGACTAAGCTGCGAAAGAAAGGGGAAGCGGTTCACCATTAAGCGGTTCAGGCATATTATGCATTATTAAAGCGGCGATTCAGCAGCGGCTTCCAACTCGGTTTAGCGAGGACTAATGGGTAGCGGATTAGCTATCAAAAGTTAAACCGCCCGAATAAAGCGAGCTGAAAAATCTACTAAGTATGGATGAAACAGTTTTCACATGCGAATGGAAGTGTCGAGATCTACGAAGCTCTAGTAAGAAAAACTTTCGACCTATGCGAACCTCATAAAGAGCAGGAGGGTTGGGTATTCTACACTCGAGGATCTGAACAAAGGAAAGGTGCATAAAGAGTTAATTGACGGCGGGGCAGCCACCGCACAGGATGTACGGTATGGCTGAGTCATACGGCCATGGCGGAGCAGGTATGAAGAACTGATATGAGCACCTATGAACTAGGAGATGAACAGGGTTTCGAGATGGGATCTAGGGCTTGAGAGGAACCTTACCGCGGCGAAACCGCGGAGGAGCGCCAAAAACTCGATCTGATCGAGGTTGATCAGCGCCCGGCGTTGAAGCGTCGTTCGAAGGTCGGGGCGACGGCGGAGCTTCAGGGCTGGGCGTCGCGAGGAAGGAGAAAAGCGGAAGAAGAAGAAGAGAAAGGCGACCGGTCTATTTATAAGGGACGGAGCAATCAACGGGCGAGAATCGAGGAGTCAAAAGCGGCGGACGGTGCAGCGGCCGCCTCGATTTCCGGATAGCATTAAATGAAGGGAATCTTACTGTTTGGATTTTTTATTAAAGATGGCGTCAAGGTGCCACGATACGGAGATCGGAGGATAGCGCCACGGCGGTTCAAGCGGATGGCGGTTTACAAAATATGAAAGGAGATCAAGAGTTTCGAAGATGTTGAAGATTAACTGAACGGTTCAAGTCAATCTGGGCCTAATGTTGGGGATACAACTCGAGTGTGAACATACTGGAGGCCGGTTTACCCTAAATCCATGATCCAGCCCACGGAGGAGGCCCGGAGCCAGAGGCGACTTAAGGTCCATTTATGTGAACCGCCTTAATGTTGTAACTTGTGTTGTAAGACAAGAGAGAAGAGACCGAGCCGGACACTTGTATGAGCGGATCGGGACTCAGAGACCGGCAGGCGTCAACCCGTGTATATAACGGGACGACCAGTGGCGGATTAGGGACAGAGAATTCGAGGCTGGCGAAGCTATTGCTCCCTAGTCGCGAAATCACATCAATCCATCACAAACTAGACGTAGGCTTTTACCTTCATCGAAGGGGCCGAACTAGTATAACTCACGTGTCTTATGTCCGCTTTAACCCCTCTAGGTTAACCCGTGAGATGGCCCTATGACTAAGTCCTTTCACGAGGACATCTGTCGTGACAATTCCACGACAGAGTCCGTTTAGTATTTTTTTATTTGTTTTTGTGCGCGTAATTTTCTTTTAAAAAAAACTAACCGACCTGCGCGTTTAGTATTTTTGCATTTAGGCCCCAAATAAATGTTCATCTTGTCCGCCGCCGACCCCGCCACCCCTCGCTGCCGGAGCCCCGCCATCTCGCCGGAGTAGCCCGCTGCCGCTGCCGCCGTCATGCATCCCGAGGTAGCCGCCGGTTTTTCTTATAAAACCGTTCGGGTTTTTTCGAAACCCTAGATCCGTTTTTTTAGATCGGTTTATTTTTTTTCCTGGTTTAGTTTATTTAGCGGACGTTCGTCCGTATGTTCTTTTTAACGAACGGTTTTTGTCGTTTAGCCGCAGATAGCGAACGTTCGTTCGTTAGCATGTTCGTCCGTTTTTCTTTTCTCGGATTTTTTTGCGATTATTTCTGATCACGATTTCTTATCCGATTTTCGTTCTAGTATAACTTTTCGCTCGTTTATCGGAATTAGGCGATTGAAGCGCCTAGAGTTTCGTCTCGAAACCCTCTTTCCGTTCAACCAACTCAAACAAGTTTTTGCTACTGTACAATTTGACTTAGGTCCAGAATAGTAAACGAAGCTTGTTTCTTTCATCGTTTGAGTTTTGTTACTTCGTTTGATTTGATTCTTTTTGCAAACAGGAGTTCTTAAGTTGAACTTTCTGGTTAGATCTCTTATTTGTGTTTTACATGTGCATTAGATGAGTGCTTATTGTATGCTTGTTTGTTTGTGATAGAGTACCCGGAGTGCGCCGCTTGCTACTTCGAATCTCTAGGTTTCACGGATCATCAGCAAGGCAAGTAACACTTTGATCATACCTCTTTACTACCCAGTTTTATTGCATTAGATCAATCCTCAAACAATTGAATGGTTAGGATCTGATTAATATGTGGGTTTTGGGGAGTAGATGAGGTAGTACCTATATCCTGTTTACTTTCAAACCTTTGGGAGTTACTTCTACGTTTGCTTATACTGACATGCTATGCTAGTAGACGTGGATTGGGTGAGTGTATCCATGACAGATGTGAGATTGTTAATTCTATGGTTTTTTTAAGGTGGAAACTTTAATACACATCTGGGTGGATTGAGGCACCTAGGATTCCAGTGATTGCCTGTGTTTTTCTTTATGGACCGCCACCCAGGCTGAAAGGGATCATGAGATTATACATGCTAGAAACTTCCGTGTGCAGCCGCAAGCTACTATGGGCTCTAGATTAGTTGATTAAGTCGTGTGAACTCTGACAGTGGTAGACTAGCAGATGTAGGGGAAAGTAGGTGTAACTGTCTACCCATCATAAGGTGCAAACGCTTCTGAAAGACTATGTCTCGGTCATCCATTTCTCAAACACCTTGTAGTGCGAGAATCCCAACGGAGGAGATCGAGTCTTGCGGGAATAGTGCGCAAACCTCTGCAGAGTGTATAAACTAATCATGGTTAGTCGTGTCCCCGGTTATGGGCGTTTTGAGTATCTAGGACTTGGACTATCATGTGAATCTCATCATGTTACTTTAATTAAGTTTGTTGGGTTTAATGATGCATGCTTAATTGGGATTGAGTTGGGTGAACCTTCTCAATGTTTAACAACCACCATGATATTTAAATAAATTTTTATTCCTTTGCAGTAGGGAAAAATTGGCTTAATGCAAAACTGTAACCATAGAGCTTTCCACCAGCCATATATGCATGTAGTATAGCATTATTCTGTTCATTACTCTCTATGTGTTACATGCCAGCATATTCCATGTGCTAACCCGTTTTCGAGCTGCAACGTTCATGTTGCAGACTTTTCAGACGACAAGTAAGGTGCTTAGGTCGTGGTCTTATACTCAGTGATGTCGTTGGAGTTGATGGACTAGCTTATCTTCCAAGCCTTCCGCTGTTATCGTTGTTAGATGGCCTTAAGCCATATTTATTGTAATAAGCTCTCTTTTGAGACATTCGATGTAATAAGTGTGTGATTGCTACTCTGTTATAAATCCTTCAAATCTTGTGCGTGTCAAGACATTCTTGATCCGAGGATGACAACTGAAGCACGAGATCGAGGCTATTTGAGGTGCGAGTCGCTACAAGATGGTATCAGAGGACACGCTGACTATAGGACACGACCACTAAGTTAAAGCCCTAGATCACTACTCTCTTCTCATTTATGACTCCTCATCTTTTCTACTCTTTTAGGATGGCGGATGCAAGGAACAAGTTCACGCAACCGGATGAAGATACACCCTTTGGACACCACTTGAAGGAAGTCACTAGATACCTGAACATCGGAGTACCAAGCTTACTTTACGCGAAGAGGAGCGCTGGATGATCCAAGTTCAAGTTACAGGAAGGACGTTCATGCCCGTCACTGAGCCCATAGAGTTTTCCTTTGATGCACCAACCTGGAGTCTAGGAAAGAGCATGGCAGCCGACATCACCATGGGACGCATTGGAGAAGTTTACCACAAGGATCTTAAGGATACTATTTACCAGATTTGTGGGCACTGAGATGGGCAATGGGAGATGATCAGCACCAGGAAGTATAGATCAATTGTAGCTTTCATGCAGGAGCTAAACCAGCACATTCGTCGCCAGGAGAACCAGATGTGCGCAGGCATGATAGATCTGAAGAAGGCATTGACCAAGATCACGGAGCTGGAGGAAGAACTCAAGTCTATGCACGATGGATATGAGGAGGAAATGACGACACTCGTGGAGAAGAATGATGATCTGAAGAAGAAGCTAAAAGTAATCATGGGATATCCCGCGACTGGAGGAGAAGACGATGATTGCACTTGCCCGGAGAACTACATCATCATCGACGACACCGACTCGGACCCAGATGATAGCGATGATGATGAAGCTGGAGCAGATATCATGGAGTCTTCGACCGATCAATTTTACTAGTCGACCACCATAACAGTAGACCAGTAGTAGTATTCTCCCGTGTATATAGTATAGTCCGAGCACTTTTGTAACGATAGTTAGACCATTGTATGTCCTTGTTTGCCTTGATTGAAGTGATATTGATTGCATTTGTCTCATGTGCATATGGGTAGTGTTTTCTCTCTAGACCTCATTCTATTCTGTATTCTCATCTTTTCTAAACCCTTAGATGCCTCCGAGACGTGACAATGGATTTGCTTTCCCACCGGAGCTCACTCAGTTGATCCAGCAGCAGAATGCATTGATGCAGATGCTAGTCCAGAATCAGAACCAGGGGAATAACAACCACAACAATAACAACCCACCACCACCACCACCTGCCGATCACTTAGCCTGTTTCTTGAGGCTGAATCCGCCGGTGTTCTCCAGTAGCACCGAGCTGATAGTTGCAGATGATTGACTCCGCAAGATGGGAAGGGAGTTAACCACTTCAGGATGCAAAGATGCAGAGAAGGTGAGTTTTGCCGCACATCAGCTTGATGGGCCCGCAGCATCATGGTGGGGGAATTTCACAGCCACTTATCCTATCGACATTGTCACATGGGATCAGTTCCAGCAGGCTTTCCGTACAGCTCATGTTTCAGCAGGAGCTATGGCCATGAAGAAGCGTGAGTTTCGCAACTTGCACCAAGGAGGACGTACAGTTGGCCAGTATGTGGGTGACTTTAGTAAGCTAGCACGTTATGCCCCAGATGACGTTGCTACGGATGCAGCCAAGCAGGAGAAGTTTCTGGAAGGACTGAATGATGAGCTGAGCATGCAGTTGATGGTAGCAACCTTCAACAATTACCAGGAGTTGGTAGATAGAGCTCTTATGATTGAAGGGAAGCAACAGCAGATCGACAACCGCAAGAGGAAGTATGGACAAGGGAAGTACAATTCTGGAGCTCAGCAAAAGCCCCGTTTTACCCGAATTTGGGAGGACCTTTTCATCATACCCATGGAGGAGGGAGCTCGCACAACCATAGTGGTCCCAAGAATGGTAATGGGAATGGAGGAAGCAACGGACAGAACCGTACCAACCCATCGACCCCAGCCAAGAGGGATCTGAGCCAAGTCACTTGCTACAAGTGTCAGAAGACTGGACATTATGCCAATGAATGTCCTGAAGCTAAGAATGGAAATGGCAATGGAAGCTCTGGGAAGAAGCCGAACCCATTCAACAGGGGACAGGTTAACCACGTTAACGTGGAGGAGGTTGAAGCCCAGCCAGATGTAGTAATAGTTAAGTTTTTGGTTAAGTCATTTACTGCAATCATTCTTTTTGATACTGGTGCATCGCATTCATACATATCAAGGGGATTTGTGATAAGTATAAACTGCCCACCAAGGTTCTTAGAACACCCATGTTAGTAAGCTCACCTGGAGCGGAGTATATGGCCAGACGAGGATGTTTTCAAGTGCCATTGAGTATAGGTAGGCATGTTTTCCCCTCGGATTTAAACATTTTGGAATCGCAAGGTTTGGATGTGATTCTGGGTATGGATTGGCTATCGATGTATGGAGGAAACATCGATTGCGTCAGTAAGTCGATTTTTCTTACCACCCCAGAAGGAAGAAGGATTAAGTATGTATCACGGCATGAGCCGAAGAGGACTCAAGTAAATTCCTTATCGGGAGTTGTGCGGGAGGAAGTACCGGTGGTGAAGGATTTCACGACGTATTTCGGAGGAGTTGCGGGCATGCCACCGGATAGAGACATTGAGTTTTTTATTAAGCTTTTGCCAGGCATAGGGCCTATATCTAAGAGACCGTACAGGATGCCCGCAAAAGATTTGGAGGAAATTAAGAAGCAGATCAAGGAGTTTTTGGATAACGGCTATATTCGCCCAAGTTCGTCACCTTGGGGATCGCCAGTGCTTCTAGTGGAGAAGAAGGACGGATCATTGAGGATGATTGTTGATTATCGAGGATTGAATGAAGTGACAATCAAGAACAAGTACCCTCTGCCGATGATCAATGACTTGTTTGACCGATTGCAAGGAGCTAACATATTTTCCAAGATCGATCTGCGATCAGGATACCACCAGTTGAAGATTCGAGAGCAGGATATACCTAAGAAGGCTTTTACCACCAGGTACGGGCTGTATGAGTATACCGTTATGTCATTTGGTCTGACTAACGCACCTGCCTATTTCATGAACATGATGAACAAGTTGTTTATGGAGTTTCTGGATAAGTTCGTCATGGTGTTCATTGATGATATTCTGGTCTACTCAAAGAAAGAAGAAGAGCATAAGGAGCATTTGCGTTTGGTACTGGAGAAACTCAGAGAACATCAGTTATACGCCAAGTTCAGCAAAGGTGAGTTTTGGTTGAAGGAAGTTGGATTTCTCGGACATGTCATATCCGAAGAAGGAATAGCAGTAGACCCCACCAAAGTTGTCACTGTGACAAACCGGGAAGCCCCAACAGTAGTTGGAGAGATCCGGAGTTTTCTTGGACTCGCAGGATACTACCGGAGGTTCATTGAGAATTTCTCGAAGATTGCAAAGCCCATGACGGAGTTGTTGAAGAAGGAAACCAAGTTTAAATGGACTAAGGAATGTGAGGCCAGTTTCCAGGAGTTGAAGAAACGTTTGGTTACATCACCAATGTTGATTCTGCCTGATCAGCACAAGGATTATGAGGTATATTGCGACGCTTCTCGTCGAGGACTTGGAGCAGTGCTTATGCAGGAGGGAAGAGTTGTTTCGTATGCCTCACGACAGCTTAAACCCCATGAGCTGAATTATGCTACCCATGATTTGGATTTAGCAGCCGTAGTGCATGCTTTGAAGACATGGAGACATTTTCTCATCGGAAACCATTGTGAGGTACACGGATCACAAGAGTTTGAAGTACATCTTCACGTAGAAGGAATTGAATCTCAGGCAAAGGAGATGGTTGGAGCTCATCAAGGATTATGATATGAGATTGCATTATCACCGCGAAAAGGCTAACGTAGTAGCCGATGCGTTGAGCCGCCAGAGCCATGTCAACACACTCATGACCGGAGAGTTACCAAAGGAGTTAGCCGAGGATCTTCGTGAGCTATGTTTGGAGATAGTTCCGAGAGGCTATGTAGCAGCATCGAAGATTCAGTCTACTTTGATGGATAAGATCAGAGAAGCCCACAAGACTGACAAGGAGATTGCCGAGACAAAGGAGAAGATGAGCAAAGGAAAAGCTAAAGGTTTTCGTGAGGATGAGCATGATACCTTATAGTTTGAGGACCGCGTTTATGTGCCTAATGACCCGGAGATCAGGAAGTTGATTTTGCAAGAGGCCCATGATTCGCCATTTGGATTTGAAGGACACTTTCTGGTGGACCGGAATGAAAAAGGATATTGCGGAGTATGTAGCAGTATGTGATGTATGTCAGAGAGTGAAGGTAGAGCATCAGAAGCCAGCA
Source organism: Aegilops longissima (assembly GCA_021605205.1). Lineage (NCBI taxonomy): Eukaryota > Viridiplantae > Streptophyta > Magnoliopsida > Poales > Poaceae > Aegilops > Aegilops longissima. Next base: position 266,816,129 of record CM038676.1, read on the forward strand.
GGATTGCTACAGCCATTGCCGATACCCGAATGGAAGTGGGATAAGCTAGGCATGGATTTTATGACGGGATTGCCTAGGACTCGTTCAGACTATGACTCGATATGGGTTGTAGTCGATCGTTTGACGAAGGTAGCTCATTTCATCCCGGTGAAGACCACTTACACCAGGGCTAAGTTGGCAAAGATATACATGACCAGGATCGTATGTATGCATGGAGTTCCGAGGAGCATTGTATCAGATAGAGGAACCCAGTTTACCTCAAAGTTCTGAAATCAGTTGCACGAAACTTTGGGTACCAGGCTAGAGTTCAGTACAACCTTTCACCCGCAGACAGATGGACAGACCAAGAGAGTCAATCAGATTCTGGAGGACATGCTGAGAGCTTGTGCGCTGGATTATGGATCTAGTTGGGACGACAATTTGCCATATGTGGAGTACTCTTACAACAACAGTTATCAATCCAGTTTGAAGATGGCCCCTTTCGAAGCTCTGTACGGAAGGAGGTGCAGGACACCGTTGTTGTGGGATGAAGTTGGAGACCGCCAGTTATTTGGGACATATTTGATTAAAGAGTCTGAACAGAAGGTGAAGTTGATTCACGATAGGCTCAAGGTAGCCCAGTCCAGGCAGAAGAGCTATGCAGATTCTAAACGCAGGGAGACAATTTACGAAGTCGGAGACAAAGTTTATCTTCGTGTATCTCCACTTCGAGGAGTTAAGCACTTTGGAGTTAAGGGAAAGTTAGCGCCACGTTTTGTCGGACCATACAAAGTTTTGGAGCATATGGGAGAGGTTGCTTACAAGTTGGAATTGCCCGAAGGATTGTCAGGAGTTCACGATGTGTTTCACGTTTCCCAGTTGAAGAAGTGCCACGCAGAGATGGCCGACATCCCGCTAAGAGATACAGTGCCACTGGAAGCGATGCAGTTCGATTGTGATTTGACCTATGAGGAGAAACCAGTCAAGATTCTCGAATATGCCAGCCGAGTATACCCGCAGCATGGTTATCAAGTTTTGCAAAGTTCAGTGGAGACACCATACCGAAGATGAAGCCACCTGGGAGCGAGAGGAAGATCTACTGAAGGACCACCCTCACCTATTTGCTAGCCAACCCGAATCTCGAGGGCGAGATTCATCTTAAGGGGGGTAGGTTTGTAACATCCCAAATTTTCAATTTGAAATGTTATACATAAATCATCATTGCATATCATATTTTATTGTATTTTGGCTTGATCCTAGAAATTTCACGCAACTCAAGGACCCACGGAGAGACTTGGAGATTTCGTTATTTTCATATTTGAGTTTTCTCAAATTTTGAAAATAGGATCATTTGATTTTAATTATTTTATCTTCAATTATTTCTATTATAAAAATATGAGAGAGGGAATAAAATGACTTTCCCAAAATAAAGAAATATTGAGGATTTAATAATAAAATCAAATACGATTTTATTTTGGAGTTTTATTGCTATTTTATTTGAATTAGGAAAAATGTGCGTTTTTCAAAACTGCATTTAGGCCCCAATGTTCATCTTGTCCGGCTTGATTTTAGAAGTCGGGGAAATTTTATTTCGGGATTTTTGGAGTCCGTTTAGTATTTCTTTTATTTGTTTTTCTGCGCGTAATTTTTTTTAAAAAAAACTACCCAACCTACCGGGCCGTGTGCGCCTAGGACTCTAGGCCCGGCCGGCCTTTATAAGCCGGGGAAGCCCGAGCCGCAGCACAGCCCCCGCGAAACCCTAGCCCTAGCCGGACCCCGCCGCCGCCAGCGTCTTGCCGCCGACCCAGCGCCGCCGCCCGATCCGCGCCACCGCCGTCCGCCACCGACCCGTCGCCGACGCCGTCCGCCGCCGACCACGCCGCCCCTCGCCGCCGGAGCCCCGCCGCCTCGCCGGAGTAGCCTGTCGCCGCCATCACCGTCACGCATCCCGAGGTAGCCGCCGATTTTTCTTATAAAACCGTTCGGTTTTTTTCGAAACCCTAGATCCGTTTTTTTAGATCAGTTTATTTTTTTCCCTGTTTAGTTTATTTAGCGGACGTTCATCCGTACATTCATTTTAAGGAACGGTTTTCGTCGTTTAGCCGCAGATAGCGAACGTTCGTTCGTTAGCCTGTTCGTCCGTTTTTCTTTTCTCGGATTTTCTTTGCGATTATTTCTGATCGCGATTTCTTATCCGATTTTCGTTCTAGTATAACTTTTCGCTCGTTTATCGGAATCAGACGATTCAAGCGCCTAGAGTTTCGTCTCGAAACCCTATTTCCGTTTAACCAACTCAAACAAGTTTTTGCTACTTTAAAATTTGACTTAGGTCCAGAATAGCAAACGAAGCTTGTTTCTTTCGCCGTTTGAGTTTCGTTGCTTCATTTGATTTGATTCTTTTTGCAAACCGGAGTTCTTAAGTTGAACTTTCTGGTTAGATCTCTTATTTATGTTTTACCTGTGCATTAGATGAGTGCTTGTTATATGCTTGTTTTTTTGCGATAGAGTACCCGGAGTGCGCCGCTTGCTACTTCGAATCTCTAGGTTTCACGGATCATCAGCAAGGCAAGTAACACTTTGATCATACCTCTTTACTACCCAGTTTTATTGCATTAGATCAATCCTGAAACAATTGCATGGTTAGGATCTGATTAATATGTGGGCTTTGGGGAGTAGATGAGGTAGTACCTATATCATGTTTACTTTCAAACCTTTGGGAGTTACTTCTACGTTTGCTTATATTGCCATGCTATGCTAGTCGACGTGGATTGGGTGAGTGTATCCATGACAGATGTGAGATTGTTAATTTAATGGTTTATTTAAGGTGGCAACTTTAATACACATCTGGATGGATTGAGGCGCCTAGGATTCCAGTGATTGCCTGTGTTTTTCTTTATGGACCACCACCCAGGCTCAAAGGGATCATGAGATTATTCATGCTAGAAACTTCCGTGTGCAGCCGCAAGCTACTATGGGCTCTAGCATAGTTGATTAAGTCGTGTGAACTCTTACAGTGGTAGACTAGCAGATGTAGGGGAGAGTAGGTGTAACTGTCTACCCATCGTAAGGTGCAAACTCTTCTGAAAGACTATGTCTCGTTCATCCGTTTCTCAAACACCTTGTAGTGCGAGAATCCCAACGGAGGAGAACGAGTCTTATGGGAAAAGTGTGCAAACCTTTGCAGAGTGTATAAACTAATCATGGTTAGCCGTGTCCCCGGTTATGGACGTTTTGAGTATCTAGTACTTGGATTATCATGTGAATCTCATCATGTTACTTTAATTAAGTTTGTTGGGTTTAATGATGATGCTTAATTGGGATTGAGTTGGGTGAACCTTCTCAATGTTTAACAACCACCATGATAGTTAAATAAATTTTTATTCCTTTGTAGTAGGGAAAAATTGGCTTTATGCAAAACTGTAACCATAAAGCTTTCCACCAGCCATATATGCATGTAGTATAGCATTATTCTGTTCATTACTCTCTATGTGTTACATGCCAGCATATTCCATGTGTTGACCCGTTTTCGGGCTGCAACGTTCATGTTGCAGACTTTTCAGACGACGAGGAAGGTGCCTTAGGTCGTGGTCTTATACTCAGTGATGCCGTTGGAGTTGATGGACTCGCTTATCTTCCAAGCGTTCCGCTGTTATCATTGTTAGATGGCCTTAAGCCATATTTATTGTAATAAGCTCTCTTTTGAGACATTCGATGTAATAAGTGTGTGATTGCTACTCTATTATAAATCATTCAAGTACTGTGTGTGTCAGCATTACTGATCCAGGGATGACACTAAAGCACAAAGATCAGACTTTTTGAGGTCTGGTCGCTACAACATACCCTCAGCCCCGAGGGTGAACTACTCCTTCCTCGTCATGGAGAGCGCCGGGATGATGAAGATGGCCACGGTGAGGATCCCCCCTCCGGCAGGTGCCAAACAGGGTCTCGATTGGTTTTGGTGGCTCAGAGGCTTGCGGTGGAACTCCCGATCTATGGTGCTCTGGATGTTTTGTGTATATGGATATATATATATATATATATATATATATATATATATATATATATATATATATATATATATATATATATATATATATATATATATATATATATATATATATATATATATATATATATATATAGGCGAAAGAAGTCGGTCGGGGAGCCACGAGGGGTCCACGAGGTGGGCGCGCCCAGGGGGTAGGGCACGCCCTGAACCCTCGTGGCCACCTCGTTCCTTCCCTGAAGTCTACTCCAAGTCTCCTGGATCACGTTTATTCCAAAAATAGCTCTCCCGAAGGTTTCATTCCGTTTGGACTCCGTTTGATATTCCTTTTCTGTGAAACACTGAAATAGGCAAAAAAAACAGCAATTTGGGCTGGGCCTCCGGTTAATAGGTTAGTCCCAAAAATAATATAAAAGTGTATAATAAAGCCTGTTAAACATCCAAAACAGGTAATATAATAGCATGGAACAATCAAAAATTATAGATACGTTGGAGACGTATCACGGCTGCAATCTGCGGCCGGGCGGCCAAGGTAGCCCAAACGACTGATGTTGCTTCTCAGGTGGCGGCACCAACATCTGCCTCAGGGATAGCAACTGGCGAGAGCGGCATGTCAGCTCTCCGTTCCGCAGCGGCGACCTTAGCCCTGATGGAGGCTGCCCACGACCATGTCGAGGCCGCCCATGCCCAGCTCCTCGCGGTCACCGCACAAATCGAACAAAGCTTCTTCGGCAACGGTCGGCAACCCACGACTGATGAGTTGGCAATCATTGAGAGCGTTCGAGCAGCCGTATGTTCCTTTGTGGCATACCTTGCCATGACGGAGCCCGCCCAAGCCCAGATCACGGCCGCCCATGCCCAGCTCATGGTGATCTATTCCAAAGAGATGGCGGACACGAATGGCGAGATGCTTGCCGAGTATGGTGTGATGGATGTCGCGGAGCCCCTACCCCAAAAGATCATCGGGCGCGAGCTGGACATGGAAGAGGCGGTGGAGATCGATGAGCGCCAGCCGGAGTAGTACTCTTTGTTTTGTTTAATTTAGAGAGTCTGCCTTTAATTTGTTAGAGTAATGTTTAGGTTAGCCAGCTTTGTTTAATTGTTGAACTTGCTCGATTAAGAAGTGTGGGTGTGCTGAAGTCTCCTTTGCGTACCCAAATTATGCAATGATGTGGATGACCACTGTAACCAGGGAAATTCAGACATAAATTTGCATGCTCAAACTCATCACACACGGGGAAAGTGATACGTCTCCAACGTATCTATAATTTTTTATTGTTCCCATGCTATTATATTATCTGTTTAGGATGTTTTATATGCATTTATATGCTATTTTATATTATAATTGGGACTAACCTATTAACCTAGAGCCCAGTGCCAGTTTCTGTTTTTTTGCCTGTTTTAGAGTTTCGCAGAAAAGGAATACCAAATGGATTCCAAACGGAATAAAACTTTCGCGATGGTCTTTCTTGGACCAGAAGCAAACTAGGAGACTTGGAGATGAAGTCGGAGAGGCAACGAGGTGGCTACGAGGGTGGAGGGTGCATCCAGGGGGGCAGGGCATGCCCCCCTACCTCGTGGGCCTCTCAGAGCTCTCCTGACCTAATTCTTTCGCCAATATATACTCTTATACACCGAAACCATCAGGGAGAGCCACGAAAACACTTTTCCACCACCGCAACCTTCTATACCCATGAGATCCCATCTAGCGGGCTTTTCCGGCATCCTGCTGGAGGGGGATTCGATCACGGAGGGCTTCTACATCAACACCATTTCCCTTCCGATGAAGCGTGAGTAGTTTACCATCGACCTACGGGTCCATAGATAGTAGCTAGATGGCATCTTCTCTCTCTTTGATTCTCAATACCATGTTCTCCTTGATGTTCATGGAGATCTATTTGATGTAATATTCTTTTGCGGTGTGTTTTCCGAGATCCGATGAATTGTGGATTTATGACCAGATTATCTATGAATATTATTTGAGTCTTCTCTGAATTCTATCATGCATGATTTGATATCTTTGCAAGTCTCTTCGAATTATCGGTTTAGTTTGGCCTACTAGATTGGTTTTTCTTGCAATGGGAGAAGTGTTTAGCTTTGGGTCCAATTTTGCGGTGTCCTTTCCCAGTGACAGTAGGGGCAGCAAGGCACGTATCGTATTGTTGTCATCGAGGATAAAAACATGGGGTTTCCATCATATTGCTTGAGTTAATTCCTCTACATCATGTCATCTTACTTAATGTGTTACTCTGTTCTTTATGAACTTAATACTCTAGATGCAGGCAGGAGTCGGTCGATGTGTGGAGTAATAGTAGTAGATGCAGAACCATTTTGGTCTGTTTGACACGGACGTGATGCCTATGTTCATGATCATTGCCTTAGATATCGTCATAATTATGCGCTCTTCTATCAATTGCTCGGCAGTAATTTGTTGACCCACTGTAATATTTGCTATCTTGAGAGAAGCCACTAGTGAAACCTATGGCCCTATGGTCTCTTTTCCATCATATAAGTTCTATTTTCCATCATACTAGTTTCTGATCTACTATTTTGCAATCTTTCACTTTCCGATCTATAAACCAAAAATAATTACTTTACCGTTTATCTATCTCTATCAGATCTCACTTTTGCAAGTAACCGTGAAGGGATTGACAACCCCTTTATCGCGTTGGGTGCAAGTTGTTGATTGTTTGTGCAGGTATTCGGTGACTTGTGCGTTGTCTCCTACTAGATTGATACCTTAGTTCTCAAACTGAGGGAAATACTTACTCTACTTTGTTGCATCACCCTTTCCTCTTCAAGGGAAAAACCAACGCAAGCTCAAGAGGTAGCAGGAAGAATTTCTGGCGCCATTGCCCGGGAGATCTACGCCAAGTCAAGCCATACCAAGTACCATCAAAAAATATCATCTGTTGCATTACATAATTCACCATTCGCCTCTTGTTTTCCTCTCCCCCACCTCTAAACAATTTTCGAAAAGATTTGTCTTTTCTTCGCCCTTCTTCCGTTCGATCTTTTGTTCGCTTGTGTTACCATGTGCCTTCTTTTTGCCTGCATCTTCACTTACTAAAAGTTTATGGATCCCCATCCACTTGCTAATCTTTTGAAGAGATCCAATTATGATGAACCAATTGCTACTGAGTTGAGCGCACTAGATTATCTTTATGAGGTTTTGCTTGAAATTCGTGAATCTGAAAATTGTGATGAAGTGCTTTATAAAGTGATAAAGTGATTCATGATAGATCTTTGAATGAAATGCATGATTGCAATGATTTTATTATAAATTATATTAATGTCAATTGTGTTAATGATATGCAAAACCCTAAGCTTGGGTATGCTAATTTTTCTATGTCTACTACTTGTTGCAATGATCATGATTGGGGTGATCCTTCGTATGATCTTGAAAATTTATTTAAGCCCCATGATGAATATGAGATTGATAATAATGTTTATTACAATATTGAAAGTGGGTTTGGAAGATCGTCAATTTTAGATCCCGCATATTTGGAGAATGTTCAATCTTATGAAACTTTTGATAAAAGTGGGTTTGGAGAGGTCATGACTTTAGTTAATGATAATCCCACTATTTTGGAAGAGTGTCAACTTCGCATGCATGTGGATCGTGTTGAGAATATGTTATGTGATAGCTATATTGTTGAATTTGCTTATGATCCTACATGTAATTATTATGAGAGAGGAAAATATGGTTGTAATAATTTTCATGTTACTAAATTACCTCTCTTCATGTTGAGATTGCTCTCGTCCCTTTCTCGTTCCTTGCATATGCTAGTTTTTGCTTGCCTCGATAATACGTTTGCTAATAAAATGCCTATGCATAGGAAGTATGTTAGACTTAGATGTATTTGTCACGTGTTTTATGATGCTCTCTTTGTCCTTCAATTCTTCTCTTTCATGTGAGCATCATCGAAATCTCAATGCCTAGCTAAAAAGGCTTTAAAGAAATGCGCTTGTTGGGAGGCAACCCAATTTTATTTTTGTTCTTTGATTTTTGTTCCTGTTTAGTAATAAATAATTCATCTAGCCTCTGGTTATATGTGGTTTTATGTTTTAATTAGTGTTTGTGCCAAGTTAAACCTTTAGGATAGCTTATGGTGATAGTTGTGTTGATCCTGCTGAAAAACAGAAACTTTTGCACCCAGTAAATAATTTCCAGAATTTTATTGAAACGTGCTTTTGATCTGATTCTTTTTGCTCTAGATTGGTGCACAAATTGCCCCGGTCATCCTAATGTTTCAGAATTTTTGGAGTTACAGAAGTATTTGAGAGTTACAGATTACTACAGACTGTTCTGTTTTTGATAGATTCTGTTTTTGCGTGTTGTTTTCTTATTTTGATGAATCTATGGGTAGTTCGGGGGGGGGGGGTATGAACCATGAAAAAGTTGGAATATAGTAGATATTACACCAATATAAATAAAGAATGAGTTTGCAACAGTACCTTAAAGTGGTGATTTATTTTCTTATACTAACGGAGCTCATGAGATTTTCTGTTGAGTTTTCTGTTGTGAAGTTTTCAACTTTTGGATAAGGATTTGATGGACTATGGAATAAGGTGGAAAGAGCCTAAGCTTAGGGATGCCCAAGGAACCCCGAGGTAATATTCAAGGACAACCAAAAGCCTAAGCTTGGGAATGCCCCAGAAGGCATCCCCTCTTTCGTCTTCGTCTATCGGTAACTTTACTTGAGGCTATATTTTTATTCACCACATAATATGTGTTTTGCTTGGAGCGTCTTGTATGATTTGAGTCTTCGCTTTTTAGTTTACCTCAATCATCCTTGTTGTACACACCTTTTGGGAGAGACACACATTAATCGTGATTTATTAGAATACTCTATGTGCTTAACTTATATCTTTTGAGCTAGGCAATATTGCTCTAGTGTTTCACTTATATGTTTTTAGAGCACAGTAGTGGCTTTATTTTATAGAAATTTATGAACTCTCATGCTTCACTTATATTATTTTGAGAGTCTTTTAGAATAGCATGGTAATTTGCTTTGGTTATAAATTTAGTCATAATATGATAGACATCCAAGAGGGATATAATAAAAACTTCCATATAAAGTGCATTGAATACTATGAGAAGTTTGATTCTTTATGATTGTTTTGAGATATGAAGATGGTGATATTAGAGTCGTGCTAGTGGAGTAGTTGTGAAGTTGAGAAATACTTGTGTTGAGGTTTGTGAGTCTCGTAGCATGCACGTATGGTGAACCATTGTGTAACGAAGTTGGACCATGAAGTATTTATTTGTTGTCTTCCTTATGAGTGGCTGTCGGGGAGGAGCGATGGTCTTTTCCTACCAATCTATCCCCCTAGGAGCATGCGTGTAGTACTTCATTCGATGACTAATAGATTTTTTCAATAAGTATGTGAGTTCGTTTGACTAATGTTGAGTCCATGGATTATACGCACCCTCACCCTTCCACCATTGCTACCCTCTCTTGTGCCGTGCAAATTTCACTGGTACCATACACCCACCATATACCTTCCTCAAAACAGCCACCATACCTACCTATTATGGCATTTTCATAGCCATTCCGAGATATATTGCCATGCAACTTTCCACCGTTCCGTTTACTATGACACGCTTCATCATTGTCATATTGCTTTGCATGATCATGTAGTTGACATAGTATTTGTGGCAAATCCACCTTTCATATTTCTTTCATACATGTCACTCTTGATTCATTGCACATCCCGGTACACCGCCGTAGGCATTCACATAGAGTCATATTTTGTTCTAAGCATTGAGTTGTAATTTTTCGAGTTGTAAGTAAATATAAGTGTGATGATCATCATTATTAGAGCATTGTCCCATGTGAGGAAAAAAAAGAGGCCATATAAAAAGAGAAATGCCAAACAAAAAAAGAGAAAAAGAGAGAAGGGGCAATGTTACTATCCTTTTTCCACACTTGTGCTTCAAAGTAGCACCATGATCTTGATGGTAGAGAGTCTCTTATTTTGTCACTTTCATATACTAGTGGGAATTTTTCATTATAGAACTTGGCTTGTATATTCCAACGATGGGCTTCCTTAAATGCCCTAGGTCTTCATGAGCAAGCAAGTTGGATGCACACCCACTTAGTTTCTTTTTGATCTTTCGTACACCTATAGCTCTAGTGCATATGTTGCATGGCCATCCCTACTCACTCACATTGATATCTATTGACGGACATCTCCATAGCCCGTTGACACGCCTAGTTGATGTGAGACTATCTCCCTCTTTTTTTCTTCTCCACAACGACCATATTCTCTTCCACCATAGTGATATGTCCATGGCTCACGCTCATGTATTGCGTGAAAGTTGAAAAGGTTTGAGAACAACAAAGTATGAAACAATTGCTTGGCTTGTCATCGGGGTTGTGCATGATTTGAGTATTTTGTGTGATGAAGATGGACCATAGCCAGACTATATGATTTTGTAGGGATAAGCTTTCTTTGGCCATGTTATTTTGAGAAGACATAATTGCCTTGTTAGTATGCTTGAAGTATTATTGTTTTTAGGTCAGTATTAAACTTTTGTTTTGAATCTTTCGGACCTGAACATTCATGCCACAATAAAGAGAATTACATGGATAAATATGTTAGGTAGCATTCCACATCAACAATTCTGTTTTTATCATTTACCTACTCGAGGACGAGCAGGAATTAAGCTTGGGATGCTTGATATGTCTCCAACGTATCTACAACTTTTTATTGTTCCATGTTATTATATTATCTGTTTTGGATGTTTTATATGCTATTTTATATTATTTTTGGGACTAACCTATTAACCTAGAGCCCAGTGCCAGTTTTTTTTGCCTGTTTAAGAGTTTCGCAGAAAAGGAATACCAAACGGAGTCCAAACGGAATAAAATTTTCGCGGTGATCTTTCTTGGACCAGAAACAAACCAGGAGACTTGTAGATGAAGTCGGAGACGCAACGAGGTGGCCACGAGGGTGGAGGGCGCGCCCCCTACCTCGTGGGCCCCTCGGAGCTCTCCTGACCTAATTCTTTTGCCCATATATACTCTTATACCCCAAAACCATCAGGGGGAGCAACGAAAACACTTTTCCACCGATGCAACCTTCTGTACCCGTGAGATCCCATCTAGGGGCCTTTTCCGGCATCCTGCTGGAGGGGGATTCGATCACTGAGGGCTTCTACATCAACACCATTGCCCTTCCGATGAAGTGTGAGTAGTTTATCACAGACCTACGGGTCCATAGCTAGTAGCTAGATGGCTTCTTCTCTCTCTTTGATTCTTATATGCCTTAAAACCCAAGTTAATGTATAAAAATGTCCAAACGAACCCTAAATAATCCCATTTTTTTTGACGACACACCAATAGTTGCATGTTCACTACAGATAAAAGTTCTAGCAATTAAAACACCCTCGTTTGCCGCTATGACCCCATTATGTAATTCAAATCCAGACACAAAATCAAGTAGATCGCACACAGTTTATTATCACCAACCGTGTGAGATGCAGCACAAAATGTCTTGGAGAACCGTCAGAGTATAGTATGCATATGGCTTGCGAGAAGGTGCGTCGGCTATAGTCCACAGCCGGCGTGCCAAGCACACTAGCTCGCTCCCCAAATATCATTTCACTGTTCAATCATCGACGGTGAAAGATGGGGACATGGACCCGCATCATGAGGGAAACTTCAGCGGCCCACTTCAGCGAGAGCGCGGACGTAGCCGCCATGAGCGTGCTAACAAGCTGCCTGAGCGCGGCCGCAATCTGCGACCAGGCAGCCAAGACAGCCCAAACGACCGATGTTGCTTCTCAGGTGGCGGCAGCAACATCTGCCTCGGGGATAGCAACTGTCGAGAGCAGCATGTCAGTTGTCCGTTCCGCAGCGGCGACCTTAGCTCGGATGGAGGTTGCCCACGACTATGTCGAGGCCGCCCATGCCCAGCTCCTGGCGCTGTAACATCCCAAATTTCCAATTTGGCATGTTATACATAGATCATCCATGCATATCATATTTCAGTATTTTTTTGTATGCAATCCTCGAAATCCTCAGCAACTCAAGGACCTTCGGAGAGAGTTGGGGATTTTCTAACTTTCATATTTGAAATTCTTATCAAATAGTGAAGACGAGGATTTGATTTTAATAATTTTCTCTCCGGAAAATATTTCATTTTTAAATATTAAAAGAGGGGAGATAATATGACTTCTCCAAAATAATTGAAATATCGGAGGAAAATTGTTAAAATCATTTTCGGGATTTTATTTGAATTTTTTTCGGGATTTTATTGCTCCTAGAAAAAAATGTTGCATATTTTAAAATTGCATTTTAGGGGCCAAGAAAAGTTCATCTTGTTCTAAATATTTTGTTTAGACGGAGAAAACTTGTTTTGGAATTTTTGGATTTCTATTTATTTTTCTAGGAATATTTTTCTTCGGCGGAATGTTTAAAAAAAAAATCTCGCGCCCGACTGGGCCAAAGTCCCAGCCGAGGAGGCCGGCCCAGCCAGCCGCCGCCGCCGCTTTTCCTCAAGACGCTGCGTCTGCTGACGGACGCCGAGGGCGAAGTCCGAGCCGGACTCCACCCCGGCGCCCCGCCCCAGCGCCCGCCCGCCCCTATAAAGCCGCCGCCCCGCCACAACGCCACCACCACCATCAGCAGCCCGCCGCCGCCGCAGCCCCACGTCGTCGCCGCCGCCTCCCGCCGCAGCCTCGCAGCCCGCCGCCGCCACAAGCCCGCTGAGTCGCCGCCTCGCCGGACGAGCCGCCGGAGGTACCCGATCCCCGCCGCCGGTTTTCTTAAATAAACCCTTCGCGCTTTTTTTTGAAAACCCTAGATCGTTTTTTTAGATCGGTTTATTTTATTTTTTTCCCGGTTTATTTACTTAGCGAACGTCCGTTCAGCCGTTCGTTCTAACGAACACGTTCTCTGTTTAGTTTCTGCTAACGAACGTTCGTCCGTTTAGCAGTTCGTCGTTTTTCTTTTTATCGGTTTTATTCCGCGATTATTCTGATCGCGATTTCTGATCCGATTTTCAAATCTGTTTATCTTTTCGCTCGTTTATCAGAATCAGGCGATTCAAGCGCCTAGAGTTTCATCTCGAAACCCTCTTTCCGAATAATCAACTCAAACAAGGTTTTTCTTCTGTAAAATTTGACCTAGATCCAGAATAGCAAAACTAAGTTGTTTCTTTTGCTGTTTGAGTTTCATTGCTTGGTTTGATTTGATTCTTCTTGCAAACCGGAGTTCTTAAGTTGAACTCTCCGGTCAGACTCTTTTATTTGGAGTTCTACTTGTGCATCTTTGATTGTTGCTTATGTATGTTATTGTTTGCTTGCGCTAGAATTCCCGGAGCGCGAAGCGTGTTACTACGAGTCTCTAGGATTCCCGGATCGTCAGCAAGGCAAGTAACACATTGATCATACTCTTTTCATACCCAGTTTTTATGCATTAGTTTCAATCCTCAAACATTGCATGATTAGGATGCTTTAACATGTGGGTATTGGGAAGTAGTTGATGAGGTAGAACCTATTGCCCTGTTTATTATCAAACCCTTGGGAGTTACTTCTACGTTATGCTTATACTGCCATGCTATGCTCGTAGACGTGGATTGGGTTTGAGTGATATCCATGACAGATGTGAGATTGTTAATTAATGGTTTACTTAAGGTGGCAACTTAAATACACATCTGGATGGATTGAGGCACCTGGGGTTACCAGTGATTGCCTGTTTTATTTTTGGAAATCCCGGGGTTACCGTGTGATTCTCCTATGGACCGCCACCCAGGCTCAAAGGGAACTGAGTCTATTCATGCTAGAAACTTCCGTGTGCAGCCGCAAGCTATTATGGGCTCTAGCATAGTTTGAGTAAGTTGCGTGAAGCTCTCAAGAGGTGGATCGAGAGGTAGTGGGTTTGTAGGTTTGGTATGGTCTGCTGGGAGTAGGGAGTTAATACTCGAAGAGCGTGTCTCGGTCATCCATCTCTCAAACACCATGCGGTGCGAGAATCAACGGGGCGATCGAGTCTTTATGGGAAAAGTCATAAACCTCTGCAGAGTGTACAATCTAATCATGGTTAGCCGTGTCCCCGGTTATGGACAATTCTGAGTATCTAGTACTTGAGTATTCGCATGTATCTCAACACTCTTAAATTAATTTTGCTGGGTTGTTAATTACTTTTAATTGGGATCATTGAGTTGGGGTTTACCTTCTCAAATGATGTTTCAACTACCATGATAGTTAAATTAAAATTGATTCCTTTGTAGTACGAAAAAATTGGCTTTTCGCAAAAACTGTAACCATAGAGCTTTCCACCAGCCAAATATGCATGTAGTGGTAGCATTACTCTGTTATTGCTCTTTTGTGTTACATTGCCAGCATATTCCATGTGCTGACCCGTTCTCGGGCTGCAACGTATTATGTTGCAGACTTTTCAGACGAGGAGTAAGGTTCGTAGGTCATTGCCGTGCAGCTCAGTTATGCCGTTGGAGTTGATGGACTCACTTTATCTTCCAAGCCTTCCGCTGTTATCGCATTAGATGGCCTTAAGCCATATTATTGTAATAAGTTCTCTTTTGAGACATTCGATGTAATAAGTGTGTGATTTCTACTCTGTTATAAATCTTTCGAAGCTGTGTGGTGTCAGCATTACTGATCCAGGGATGACACCTGAGCACAGAGACTTGACCATCTGAGGTCGGGTCACTACAAGATGGTATCAGAGCACACGCTGAGTGTAGGACACGACCACTAAGATAAACCATAGGTCACACTCTCTTCCCGTTTCTGACTCCTCTTCTCTTTCCACTCTTTAGGATGAAGGAGATGAAGACCAAGTTTGCACAGCCGGATGAAGACACACCTTTTGGACGCCACTTGAAGGAAGTCACTAGGTACTTGAATATTGGAATACCAAGCTTCACTGGGACGAACAACGCCACCCTACCGGAAGAAGAACGCTGGATGATTCAAGTACGAGTTCCAGGAAGGACGTTCTCGGCAAATTCTAAACCCATAGAGTTTTCTTTCGAAGCACCCACTTGGAGTCTCGGCAAGAGTATGGCAGCTCATATTACCATGGGACGCATTGGAGAAATCTACAACAAAGAACTAGAGGATACCAACTATCAAATATGTGGGCGCCGAGATGAACAATGGGAGATGATCAGCACCAGGAAGGATAGATCTGTCGCAGCCTTTATCCAGGAGCAAAACCAGCACATTCGACGTCAGGAGAACCAGATGTGCGCAGACATGATCGAGTTGAAGAAGGCCAAGACCAGGATCATCGAGCTGGAGGAAGAACTTAAGTTCACACGTGATGGATATGAGGAGGAAATCAAGACGCTATTGGAGAAGAATGACGACCTAGTCGAGAAGATCGGAATCTTTATGGGAGGACTAGTTCCGAAAGAAGACCTCATACGTCCGGACAACTACATCATCATCGACGACACCGACTCGGATTCAAGTGATGATGATTTCGAAGATGAAGCTGGAGCAGACATCATGGAATCTTCCACCGATCAAAATTTCTAGATGACCACCATATGACAATAGTATTTCCCCATGTAACTAGTAGTAGTGAGCACTTTTGTGATAGTCTTAGACCGTTTTGTATTCCCTTGCTTGATTGATTGAATGAATGCTTGTGTTTGCCTCATATACATATGGGTAGTGTTTCTCCCCTAGATCTTTTTCTATTCTAAATCTCTTCCATCTAAACCATCAGATGCCTCCGAGGAGAGACCCCGAGTTTGTTTTCCCACCGGAGATCACCCAGTTGATCCAGCAGCAGAATGCCCTGATGCAGTTGTTAGTTCAGAACCAGGGCAATGCCAATAACAACAATGCCAACAACAACAACCCGCCGCCAGTGGATAACCTCGCCCGTTTCTTAAGGTTACAGCCGCCGGTGTTCTCCAGTAGCATCGAGCCAATAGTTGCAGATGATTGGTTACGTCGTATTGGAAGGGAGTTAACCACCGCAGGATGCACGGATGCTGAGAAGGTGCGTTTTGCCGCACACCAACTGGATGGACCTGCAGCAACATGGTGGGAGAATTTCACAGCCACCTATCCTATCGACACTGTCACATGGGCTCAGTTTCAGCAGGCTTTTCGCACCGCCCATGTCTCGACTGGAGCTATGCAGATGAAGAAGCGTGAGTTTCGCAACCTACGCCAGGGGAATCGTACTGTTGGCCAGTACGTGGATGAGTTTAGCAAGTTGTCACGTTATGCCCCTGATGATGTGGCCACAGATGCCGCCAAGCAGGAGAAGTTTATGGAAGGGCTAAATGATGAGATGAGTATGCAGTTGATGGTAGCAACCTTCAACAACTACCAGGAGTTGGTAGATAAGGCCCTGATGATTGAAGGGAAGCAGCAGTAGATTGATAATCGTAAGAGGAAGTATGGACAAGGAAAATACAATTCAGGAACTCACCAGAAGCCTCGTTTGACCCCGAACTCAGGAGGACTTGTTCATAACCATGGAGGACATAATCATGCTGAGGAGGATCGCATAACCATAATGGTGCGAAGAACGGGAATGGGAATGGAGCCAACAATAATCAGAACCGCTCTAACCCATCCACACCCGCAAAGAGAGACATAAGCCAAGTCGTTTGCTACAAGTGCGGGAAGACAGGGCACTATGCCAATGACTGCTCTAAAGGAAAGAATGGGAATGGAAACGGGAGCGCAGGGAAGAAGCCCAATCCATTCAACAAAGGACAAGTGAACCACGTTAACATGGAGGAGGTTGAAGAGCAGCCGGACGCGGTAATAGGTAAGTTTTTGGTTCAGTCATTTACCGCTATTGTTCTTTTCGATACTGGTGCATCGCATTCATACATATCAAGGGGATTTGTGGAAAAGTTTAAATTGCCAACCCAAACCCTTAGGACACCCCTCTTAGTGAGCTCGCCGGGATCAGAGTACATGGCTAGCAGATGGTGCACCCAGATACCCCTAATCATTGGCACACATGTATTTCCGTCCGACCTAATTATCTTGGAGTCGCAAGGATTGGATGTGATATTAGGTATGGACTGGATGTCAAAGTATGAAGGAAGTATTGACTGTGCTAGTAAATCGATTTATCTTAACACCCCGGAGGGAACAAGGATTAAGTATGTATCTAGGCATGTGCCTAGGAGGAGCCAAGTAAACACCCTCACGGGAGTTGTACAGGAGGAAGTACCTGTAGTAAAGGATTTTCCAGATGTTTTCCCCGAAGAGTTACCTGGTATGCCACCGGACAGAGACATTGAGTTTTTGATAGAGCTATTGCCAGGAACAGGACCGATATCTAAGAGACCCTATCGGATGCCAGCAAATGATCTAGAGGAAATTAAGAAGCAGATTAAGGAGTTGTTGGAGAAAGGTTACATTCGTAGAAGCTCGTCACCTTGGGGAGCCCCAGTACTTTTGGTGGAGAAGAAGGATAAATCCCTAAGGATGGTTGTTGACTACCGAGCTCTAAATGAAGTAACAATAAAGAACAAGTATCCCTTACCGATGATCAATGATCTGTTTGATCAGTTACAAGGAGCTAAGGTGTTTTCGAAGATTGATCTACGATCAGGATACCATCAGTTGAAGATCCGAGAGAAGGATATACCCAAGACAGCGTTTACCACTCGGTATGGATTATATGAGTATACGGTCATGTCATTTGGACTGACTAACGCCCCTGCCTATTTCATGAGTATGATGAACAAGGTATTCATGGAGTATTTGGACAAGTTTGTTGTGGTATTCATTGATGACATTATGATATACTCGAAGAACAAAGAGGAGCACGCGGAACATTTGCGTTTGGTTCTCGAGAAACTCAGGGAACATCAGTTATACGCCAAATTCAGCAAGTGCGAGTTTTGGTTGAAGGAAGTTGGATTTCTTGGGCATGTTATATCAGGAGAGGGTATAGCAGTAGATCCCAGTAAGGTTCAGTCGGTCACTGAATGGTTGGCACCCACTTCAGTTGGCAAGATCCGCAGTTTTCTTGGACTGGCAGCATATTATCGGAGATTCATTGAGAACTTTTCCAAGATTGCTAAACCAATGACTGAATTGTTAAAGAAGGATACTAAGTTCAAATGGATGGAAGAGTGTGAGACAAGTTTTCAAGAGCTGAAGGAGCGATTGACTACAGCCCCAGTGCTGACTTTGCCAGATATACATAAGGAGTTTCAAGTGTATTGTGACGCCTCTTGCTTGGGACTTGGATGTGTGCTTATGCAGGAAGGAAAAGTTGTTTCATATGCCTCACGACAACTGAAGCCACACGAGTTGAACTATGCCACGCATGATTTGGAGTTAGCAGCCGTGGTGCAGGCACTAAAAACCTGGAGACATTATCTTATTGTAAACCGTTGTGATGTGTACACGGATCATAAGAGCTTGAAGTACATTTTCACACAGAAGGAGTTGAACCTTAGGCAGAGGAGATGGTTGGAACTTATAAAGGATTACGACATGAAGCTACACTACCATCCAGGAAAAGCCAATGTCGTAGCAGATGCCTTGAGCCGTAAGAGTTATGCTAATGTTCTTGTGAGCAAGGGAATGCCAAAGGAATTAGCTGCAGAAATCATGGAACTATGTTTGGAGATTGTTCCAAGAGATTTTCTTGCAACAATGGAGGTTCAGTCGACGTTGTTGGAAAAGATTCGAGAAGCTCTGAAGGAAGACAAAGAGATTGCTGAGATAAGAGAGAGGATGGGCGAAGGTAAAGCCAAAGGTTTTCACGAGGATGAGCATGATACCTTATGGTTTGAGGACCGAATTTATGTGCCCAACAATTCGGAGATCAGGAAGTTGATACTTCAGGAGGCCCATGACTCACCATACTCGATTCACCCCGGAAACACCAAGATGTATCTGGACTTGAAGGAACGTTTCTGGTGGACTGGAATGAAGAAGGATATTGCCGAGTTTGTAGCCGTATGTGATGTATGTCAGAGAGTGAAGGCAGAACATTAGAAGCCAGCAGGACTGTTACAGCCTATGCCAATACCCGAATGGAAGTGGGATAAACTTGGTATGGACTTTATTACCGGATTACCCAGGACTAAGGCATGATATGATTCAATATGGGTAGTTGTGGATCGATTGACTAAAGTAGCTCATTTCATCCCGGTGAAAACAACGTATACCAGTGCGAAGTTGGCCAAGATATATATGACTAGGATCATATGTTTACATGGAGTTCCGAGGAGCATCGTATCAGATAGAGGGACTCAGTTTACTTCAAAATTTTGGCATCAGTTACACCAGACTTTGGGAACCCGATTGGAGTTCAGTACAACTTTTCACCCGCAGACCGATGGGCAGACAGAGAGAGTCAATCAGATTCTGGAAGATATGCTAAGAGCCTGTGCGCTAGATTATGGATCTAGTTGGGATGACAATTTGCCGTACGCAGAGTTTTCTTATAACAACAGTTACCAGGCCAGTTTGAAGATGGCACCATTCGAAGCTCTGTATGGACGCAGATGTAGAACACCATTGATGTGGGACGAGGTAGGAGACCGTCAGTTGTTTGGACCAGATTTGATCAAGGAATCAGAGGAGAAGGTTAAACTGATCAAAGACAGACTAAAGATTGCTCAGTCCAGACAGAAGAGTTACGCAGATTCAAAACGCAAGGAAGTAACTTATGAAGTTGGAGACAGAGCCTACCTAAGAATATCGCCCTTGAGGGGAGTAAAACAATGTGGAGTTAAGGGAAAGTTAGCCCCGAGATTTGTAGGACCGTATCGTATTTTGGAACGGATGGGAGAAGTTTCCTACAAGCTGGAGTTACTAGAAGGATTGTCAGGAGTTCATGATGTGTTTCACGTATCACAGCTGAAGAAGTGCCATGCTGAGATGGCCGATATACCGTTGAATGATACAGTACCTTTGGAGGCGATTCAGCTGGATAATAATTTGACTTATGAGGAGAAGCCAGTTAAGATTCTTGAGTTTGATAGCCGAGTCACTCGCAACAAGGTGATCAAGTTTTGCAAAGTTCAGTGGAGTCATCATACTGAGGAGGAAGCCACCTGGGAGCGAGAGGAGGATATTCGCAAGGACCATCCGCACCTATTTTCTAGCCAACCCAAATCTCGAGGACGAGATTCATCTTAAGGGGGGTAGGTTTGTAACATCCCAAATTCCCAATTTGGCATGTTATACATAGATCATCCATGCATATCATATTTCAGTGTTTTTTGTTTGCAATCCTCGAAATCCTAAGCAACTCAAGGACCTTCGGAGAGAGTTGGGGATTTTCTAACTTTCATATTTGAAATTCTTATCAAATAGTGAAGACGAGGATTTGATTTTAATTATTTTCTCTTCGAAAAATATTTCATTTTTAAATATTAAAAGAGGGGAGATAATATGACTTCTCCAAAATAATTGAAATATCGGAGGAAAAATGTTAAAATCATTTTCGGGATTTTATTTGAATTTTTTTCGGGATTTTATTGCTCCTAGAAAAAAATGTTGCATATTTTAAAATTGCATTTTAGGGGCCAAGAAAAGTTCATCTTGTTCTAAATATTTTATTTAGACGGAGAAAACTTGTTTTGGAATTTTTGGATTTTTATTTATTTTTCTAGGAATATTTTTCTTCGGCGGAATGTTTTAAAAAAATCTCGTGTCTGATCGGGCTAAAGGCTCACTGAGAAAGCAGCCGCCCAGCCAGCCCGCCGCCGCCGCCTTGCTCACAAGACGCTGCAGCGCTGCACGGACGCCGAGGGCGAAGTCCGAGCGGACTCCACCCCGGCGCCGCCCAAGCCGGCGCCCGCCCGCCCCTATAAAGCCGCCGCCCCGCCGCCACAACGCCACCACCACCACGCAGCCGCTGCCGCCCCGCCGCCGCAAGAGCTCCCACGTCGTCGCCGCCGCCTCCCGCCGCAGCCCGCAGCCCGCCGCCACCAAGCCTCGCTGAGTCGCCGCCTCGCTGGACGAGCCGCCGGAGGTACCCGATCCCCGCCGCCGGTTTTCTTAAATAAACCCTTCGGTTTTTTTGAAAACCCTAGATCGTTTTTTTAGATTGGTTTATTTTAGTTTTTTCCAGGTTTATTTACTTAGCGAACGTCCATTCGTCTGTTCGTTCTAACGAACGCGTTCTCTGTTTAGTTTCTGCTAACGAACGTTCGTCCGTTTAGCAGTTCGTCATTTTTCTTTTTATCGGTTTTATTCCGCGATTATTCTGATCGCGATTTCTGATCCGATTTTCAAATCTGTTTATCTTTTCGCTCATTTATCGGAATCAGGCGATTCAAGCGCCTAGAGTTTCATCTCGAAACCCTCTTTCCGAATAATCAACTCAAACAAGGTTTTTCTTCTGTAAAATTTGACCTAGATCCAGAATAGCAAAACGAAGTTGTTTCTTTTGCCGTTTGAGTTTCATTGCTTGGTTTGATTTGATTCTTCTTGCAAACCGGAGTTCTTAAGTTGAACTCTCCGGTAAGACTCTTTTATTTGGAGTTCTACTTGTGCATCTTTGATTGTTGCTTATGTATGTTATTGTTTGCTTGCGCTAGAATTCCCGGAGCGCAAAGCGTGTTACTACGAGTCTCTAGGATTCCCGGATCGTCAGCAAGGCAAGTAACACATTGATCATACTCTTTTCATACCTAGTTTTTATGCATTAGTTTCAATCCTCAAACATTGCATGATTAGGATGTCTTAACATGTGGGTATTGGGAAGTAGTTGATGAGGTAGAACCTATTGCCCTGTTTATTATCAAACCCTTGGGAGTTACTTCTACGTTATGTTTATATTGCCATGCTATGCTCGTAGACGTGGATTGGGTTTGAGTTATATCCATGACAGATGTGAGATTGTTAATTAATGGTTTACTTAAGGTGGCAACTTAAATACACATCTGGGTGGATTGAGGCACCTTGGGTTACCAGTGATTGCCTGTTTAATTTTTGGAAATCCCGGGGTTACCGTGTGATTCTCCTATGGACCGCCACCCAGGCTCAAAGGGAACTGAGTCTATTCATGCTAGAAACTTCCGTGTGCAGCCGCAAGCTATTATGGGCTCTAGCATAGTTTGAGTAAGTTGCGTGAAGCTCTCGAAGAGGTGGATCAGCAGGTAGTGGGTTTGTAGGTTTGGTATGGTCTGCCCGGAGTAGGGAGTTAATGCTTCTGAAAGACTGTGTCTCGGTCATCCATCTCTCAAACACCATGCAGTGCGAGAATCAACGGAGGCGATCGAGTCTTGCGGGGAAAAGTGCGCAAACCTCTGCAGAGTGTACAATCTAATCATGGTTAGCCATGTCCCCGGTTATGGACAATTCAGAGTATCTAGTACTTGAGTATTCGCATGTATCTCAACACTCTTAAATTAATTTTGCTGGGTTGTTAATTACTTTTAATTGGGATCATTGAGTTGGGGTTTACCTTCTCAAATGATGTTTCAACTACCATGATAGTTAAATTAAAATTGATTGCTTTGTAGTAGGGAAAAATTGGCTTTTCGCAAAAACTGTAACCATAGAGCTTTCCACCAGCCAAATATGCATGTAGTGGTAGCATTACTCTGTTATTGCTCTTTTGTGTTACATTGCCAGCATATTCCATGTGCTGACCCGTTCTCGGGCTACAACGTATTATGTTGCAGACTTTTCAGACGAGGAGTAAGGTTCAGAGGTCGCTGCCGTGCAGCTCGCTTATGCCGCTGGAGTTGATGGACTCACTTTATCTTCCAAGCCTTCCGCTGTTATCGCATTAGATTGCCTTAAGCCATATTATTGTAATAAGTTCTCTTTGAGACATTCGATGTAATAAGTGTGTGATTGCTACTCTGTTATAAATCCTTGGCATCTTGTGTGGTGTCAAGATATCGATCCAGGATGACACCTGAGCACAGAGACTTGACCATCTGAGGTCGGGTCGCTACGGGCGGTCACCACACAAATTGAACGAAGCTTCTTTGGCAACGGTCGGCAACCCACAACCGGTGAGTTGGCAACCGCCGAGAGCGTTCGAGCAGCCGTCCGTTCCTTCGCGGCATACCTTGCCATGACGGAGCCCGCCCAAGCCCAGATTGCGGCCGCCCACGCCCAGCCCATGGCGACCTATTCCAAAGAGATGGCGGACGTGAATGGTGAGATGCTTGCCGAGTATGGTGCGATGGATGTCGTGGAGCCCCTACCCTAGGAGATCGTCGGGCGTGAGCTGGACATGGAAGAGGCAGCGGAGATCGATGAGTGCCAGCTGGAGTACTACTCTTTGTTTTGTTTAATTTAAAGAGTCTATCTTTAATTTGTTAGAGTAATGTTTAGGTCAGCCAGCTCTGTTTAATTGCTGAACTTGCTCGATTAAGAAGTGTGGGTGTGTTGTAGTCTCCTTTGAGTACCCAAATTATGCAATGACGTGGATGACCACTGTAAACCAGGAAAATTCGGACCAAAATTTGCATGTTCAAACTCATCACACACGGGGTAAGTGATACGTCTCCAACGTATCTATAATATTTTATTGTTCCATGCTATTATATTATCTCTTTTGGATGTTTTACATGCATTTATATGCTATTTTATATTATTTTTGGGACTAACCTATTAACCTAGAGCCCAGTGCCAGTTTCTGTTTTTTTGCCTGTTTTAGAGTTTCGCAAAAAAGGAATACCAAACGGAGTCCAAATGAAATGAAACTTGCGCGATGATCTTTCTTGGACCAGAAGCAAACCAGGAGACTTGGAGATGAAGTCGGAGATGCAACGAGGTGGCCACGAGGGTGGAGGGCGTGCCTAGGGGGTAGGGCATGCCCCTACCTCGTGGGCCCCTCGAAGCTCTCCTGACCTATTTCTTTCGCCCATATATACTCTTATACCCCAAAACCATCAGGGAAAGCCACGAAAATACTTTTCCACCACCGCAACCTTCTGTACCCATGAGATCCCATCTAGGGGGCTTTCCTGGCATCCTGCCGGAGGGGGATTCGATCTCGGAGGGCTTCTACCTCAACACTATTACCCTTCCGATGAAGCGTGAGTAGTTTACCATAGACCTACGGGCCCATAGCTAGTATCTAGATGGCTTGTTCTCTCTCTTGGATTCTCAATACCATTTTCTCCTTGATGTTCTTGGAGATCTATTCGATTTAATATTCTTTTGCGGTGTGTTTGCCGATATCCGATGATTGTGGATTTATGATCAGATTATCTATGAATATTATTTGAGTCTTCTCTGAATTCTTATATGCATGATTTGATACTTTGCGAGTCTCTTTGAATTATCGGTTTAGTCTGGCCTACTAGATTGGTTTTTCTTGCAATGGGAGAATTGCTTAGCTTTCGGTTCAATTTTGCGGTGTCCTTTCCCAGTGACAGTAGGGGCAGCAAGGCACGTATTGTATTGTTGCCATCAAGGATAAAAATATGGGGTTTTCATCATATTGCCTGAGTTAATTCCTCTACAGTATGTCATCTAACTTAATGCGTTACTCTATTCTTTATGAAGTTAATACTCTAGATGCAGGCTGGAGTCGGTCGATGTGTGGAGTAATTGTAGTAGATGCAGAACCATTTCGGTCTACTTGACATGGACGTGATGCCTATGTTCATGATCATTGCCTTAGATATCGTTATAATTATGCGCTCTTCTATCAATTGCTCGGCAGTAATTTGTTCACCCACCGTATTATTTGCTATCTTGAGAGAAGCCACTAGTGAAACCTATGGTCCCAGGGTCTCTTTTCCATCATATAAGTTCTATTGTCCATCATACTAGTTTCCTATCTACTATTTTGCAATCTTTTACTTTCCGATCTATAAACCAAAAATACCAAAAATAATTACTTTACTGTTTATCTATCTCTATCAGATCTCACTTTTGCAAGTAACCACGAAGGGATTGACAACCCCTTTATCGTGTTGGGTGCAAGTTGTTGATTGTTTGTGCAGGTATTCGGTGACTTGTGCATTCTCTCCTACTAGATTGATACCTTGGTTCTCAAACTGAGGGAAATACTTACTCTGCTTTGCTGCATCACCCTTTCCTCTTAAAGGGAAAAACCAACGCAAGCTCAAGAGGTAGCAGTAAGCTATATGAATCATTTGTGATGTTCAAATATCATAAACAATGCTGAATAAGGGACCATGTCTCATGACACTTCGCGCGCCAATTTTTTCGCTGCACCCATCCAAAAATTTGGCTTCCGCAAAAATATCTACCTCCCGCCCCATCCCCCTTACCAAAAGCCACATTTCCACTGTTTCAGCCTTCCTTTCCAAATTGAAACCTTCACTCCTTGCTTGCAGCGCTACCTCCTCGCCGACGACCCTCCTTCACGCTGCTCGGCCTCGTCGATCCAGGCAGGTAATCCACACCTGACCCCCATCCTCCTCCTTCCACATCCCACATGCCCCGACCGCTGGCGCGACACCTTCCACCCAAATCACCGACCCCTCCCCCAAATAAGCGCCGCCCTAAGCCATGGTGCATGCAGTATAGCCAAGAGCTCAAGGAGCATTTGGCAGCAGAGAAGCAAATCATGGCCGCACGCGCGGATAAGGTCGCGATGGCTGCCATTCGTGCCGACCCCCAGAACTTGGAGGAGCACCTCGCCGTCAAGGCCACCATCGATGCCTCGTGCGTTGATGCCACGACACGGTTGGTGATACATCTCCGTCATATCTATAATTTTTTATTGTTCCAAGCCAATATTCTACAACTTTTACATACTTTTGGCAACTTTTTATACTATTTTGGGACTAACATATTGATCCAGTGCCCATTGCCAGTTCCTATTTGTTGCATTTTTTGTTTCACAGAAAATCCATATAAACGGAGTCCAAACACGATTAAAACTCACGGGGATTTTTTTGGAATATATGTGATTCTTGGGAAACAGAATCAACGCGAGACGATGCCCGAGGAGTCCATGAGGCAAGGGGCACACCTTGGGTCCTCGTGGCCACTCTGTAAGGCGGTTGGTGCCCTTCTTTCACCACAAGAAAGCCAATATCCGGATAAAAATCGTGTCCAAATTATAGCCCAATCGAAGTTACGGATCTCCGAGAATTTAAGAAACGGTGAAAGGGCAGAATCAGGGAGCGCAGAAACAGAAGGAAACGGAGAGAGAGAGAGAGAGAGAGAGAGAGAGAGAGAGAGAGAGAGAGAGAGAGAGAGAGAGAGAGAGAGAGAGATCCAATCTCGTAGGGGCTCTCTCCCCTCCGCCGCCATGGAGTCCATGGACCAGAGGGGAAACCCTTCTCCCATCTAGGGGGAAGGTCAAGGAAGAAGAAGAAGAAGGGGGGGCTCTCTCCCCTCTCTCCCGGTGGTGCCAGAACACCGCTGGGGCCATCACCGTGTCGACGGTCTACACCAACAACTTCACTGCCGTCATCACCAACTCTCTCCCCCTCAATGCAGTGGTGTAACACCTCTTCTCCCCATTGTAATCTATACTTGAACATGGTGCTCAACGCTATATATTATTTCCCAATGATGTATGGCTATCCTATGATGTTTGAGTAGATCCGTTTTGTCCTATGGGTTCATTGATGATCGTGATTGGTTTGAGTTGCATGTTTTATTATTTGGTGTTGTCCTATGGTGCTCTCCGTGCTGCACAAGTGTGAGGGATCCCCGTTGTAGGGTTTGTAATATGTTCATGATTTGCTTATGGTGGGTGGCATGAGTGACAGAAGCACAGACCCGAGTAAGTAGGTTGTTTGCGTATGGTAATAAAGAGGACTTGACACTTTAATGCTATGGTTGGGTTTTACCTTAATGATCTAGTAGTTGCAGATGCTTGCTAGAGTTCCAATCATAAGTTTATATGATCCAAGGAGAGAAAGTATATTAGCTTATGCCTCTCCCTCATATAAAATTGCAGTAGTGATTACCGGTCTAGTTATCGATTGCCTAGGGACAAATAACTTTCTCGTGACAAAAAGCTCTCTACTAAAACTAACTTAGTTGTGTCTTCATCTAAACAGCCCCTACTTTTTATTTATGTGCTCTTTATTTATCTTGCAAACCTATCCTATCACACCTACACAGTACTTCTAGTTTCATACTTATTCTAGGTAAAGTGAACGTTAAGCGTGCGTAGAGTTGTATCGGTGGTCGATAGAACTTGAAGGAATATTTGTTCTACCTTTATCTCCTCGTTGGGTTCAATACTCTTACTTATTGAAAGAGGCTACAACTGATCTCCCATACTTGTGGGTTATCAAGTCCTTTTTCTGGCGCCGTTGCCTGGGAGCAATAGCGTGGGGTGAATATTCTCGTGTGTGCTTGTTTGATTTATCACTAAATAGTTTTTATTTTCTGTTCTAAGTTGTTCTCTATCTTTAGTTATGGATATGGAACATGAAATACCAAAAAAATTAGGTGTACTTTCTACTCATGGAGATGGGGAACCTCCTAAAACCCTTGAGGCTCATTATGTGAAAGATATTATGCACTACTTTAATAATCCTGAGAAAACCCCATTCAATTATATAATGGGAGACACGTTGGATCAATGTGAATACCTTAGGGATTATAACTTGACTCAAAAAGGGAAACTATTATGGGATCAAATTCATATGTTGCATTGGTTTGCTCGGCAACTATGCTTAAGATATGATTATACTAGTTGCTCTAGGATGAAGCCTCCACACCTTCCCTTTTCATGCAGATTTAGTGATAATGAAACCTTGGCTTCTTATGCTAATGGTATATATGATTACTATGATGTGGAACGAATAGAAGAATTTGTTGCTTTTAATGCTGCTTATGAAATTGAATCTTTGTTTGAAAAGTATGAAGCTTTTGATGATGATATTTATAGGCCTGAAATTTTTGCTATACTTAAATATTGCTATGAGAATTATGAATATAATGCCGATATTGATGCATTTATTGAGAAAGTCTCCGCTGTCCAAGAAGAGACTAATATTTTGCAGGAATCTATGGAAGAAGAAATTGACAAAACTATGAGCTCATTGGATGAAAAAGATGATGAGCGAAGAACAAAAGGAGGAAGAGCGGATTAGCTACCCGTGCCCACCTTCTAATGAGAGTAACCCTCCAACTCATACATTGTTTAATGTCCCTTTGTTCTTACCGAAGGATGAATGCTATGATAATTGCTATGATCCCATTGATTCATTTGAAATACCCCTTTTTGATGAACTTGTTGATTGCTATGCTTGTGGCCATGATGCCAATATAAATGATGCTTATGGAGATGAACTTGCTATAGTTCCTTATGTTAAGAATGAAATTGTTTCTATTGCACCCACGCATGATAGTCCTATTATCTTTTTGAATTCTCCCAACTACACTATATCGGAGAAGTTTGTGCTTATTAAGGATTATATTGATGGGTTGCCTTTTACCTTTGCACATAATGATTTTGATAAATATAATATGCATGTGCTTGCGGCTTCTACTTGCAATTATTATGAGAGAGGAACTACATCTCTGCCTCTCTATGTTTCCAATACGATAAAATTGCAAGAGACTGTTTATACTATGCATTGGCCTTTACTTTGTGTGCATGAATTGTTCTCGTATGACATGCTGATGCATAGGAAGAGAGTTAGAATTCTTCATCGCATGATTTATGTTACTTTGTGCTCACTACTAAATTACAAATCATTGTTAATTAACATTGGCTTTGATATACCTTGGGATCCAGGTGAATCCATTACTTGAGCACTATATGCCTAGCTTAATGGCTTTAAAGAAAGCGTTGCCAGGGAGACAACCCGGAAGCTTTAGAGAGTCATTTATTTCTGTTGAGTTCTTTTACAAAGTTTAAAAACAAAAAAATAAAGAGGGGAACCTAAAACTTTTTCAAAAAGGAAAGTGAAAGTGAGAGAGACGAGCATTGTTAAAGTGGGAGCATCCCTTGAACTTTGTTCATGCCCATGGAAACTTTGTGAATCTTAATTACAGAAACTTTTCAACAAAAATAATCATCCCCTTGTATAAATCCATTGTATTATAAAAATAATGCGCCAAGATTTGCCTTTAGGATGATTAGATTGCTTGTTTGGTTTGTGCGGTATAAAAACAGAAACTTTGGCTGTAGTGCGTGATTTTATATTCTTTACTGAAAGTCAAACGGCTCTGAAACTTTTTGCACAGTACTTATATACAAATTTTTCATTTTTCTATATTTTTTCAGAATTTTTGGAGTTACAGAAGCATGGTAGATGTTCAGATTTCTACAAACTATCCTGTTTAAGACAGATTCTGTTTTTGATGCATTGTTTTGCTCATTTTGATGAAACTATCGATTTTATCGGTGGTATAAGCCATGGAGAAGTTATAATACAGTAGCTACAATGCAAAAACAAAATATGAATGAGTTTGCAACATTACTTAAAATGGTGATTTGTTTTATTATACTAACGGATCTCACGAGGGTTTTGTTAAGTTTTGTGTGATTGAAGTTTTCAAGTTTTGGGTGAGATTACGATGGATGAAGGAATAAGGAGTGGCAAGAGCCTAAGCTTGGGGATGCCCGAGGCACCCCAAGGTAATATTCAAGGACTCCCAAGCAACTAAGATTGGGGATGCCCCGGAAACCATCCCCCCTTTCTTCTAACGATCATCAGTAATTTTACTTTGAGCTATATTTTTATTCATCACATGATATGCGTAAATCTTGGAGCGTCGTGTGCTTTTTATTTTTCTTTTAATAATTGCACCATGCTGGTACGAGATAGTCCTTGGTTGATTTATAGAATACTCTTTGCACCTCACCTATATCTTTTGAGTATGGCTTTATAGAATGCTTCATGTGCTTCACATATATCATTTGAAGTTTGGATTGCCTGTTTCCCTACACATATAAAACCGCCATTTGTAGAATGCTCTTTTACTTCACTTATATTTGTTAGAGCGTGGGAATATCTTTTGTAGAAAGAATTAAACTCTCTTGCTTCACTTATATCTATTTAGAGAGTTAGGAATTGGTCATTCACATCGTTAGTCATAAAATCCTACGTAAAACTTGTAGATCCTAAATATGATATGTTTGATTCCTTGCAATAGTTCTGTGATATAAAGATAGTGATATTAGAGTCATGCTAGTGAGTAATTGTGGATTGGTAAAAATACTTGTGTTGAGGTTTGTGATCCCGAAGCATGCACGTATGGTGAACCGTTATGTGATGAAGTCGGAGCATGATTTATTTTTTTATTGTCTTCCTTATGAGTGGCGGTCGGGGACGAGTGATGTCTTTTCCTACCAATCTATCCCCCTAGGAGCATGCGCGTAGTACTTTGTTTCGATAGCTAATAGACTTTTGCAATAAGTATGTGAGTTCTTTATGACTAATGTTGAGTCCATGGATTATACGCACTCTCACCCTTCCACCATTGCTAGCTTCTTCGGTACCGTGCATTGCCCTTTCTCACCTCGAGAGTTGGTGCAAACTTCGCCGGTGCATCCAAACCCCGTGATACGATACGCTCTATCACACATCAGCCTCCTTATATCTTCCTCAAAACAGCCACCATACCTACCTATCATGGCATTTCCTTAGCCATTCCGAGATATATTGCCATGCAAGTTCCATCATCTTCATATACATGACTTGATCATTCATTGTCATATTGCTTTGCATGATCGAAAGATAGCTGGCATGATATTTTCATGGCTTGACCGTTTTTTGATATCTTTGCTATGCTAGATCATCGCACATCCTGGTACACTGCCAGAGGCATTCATATAGAGTCATATTATTCTAGATATCGAGTTGTAATATTGAGTTGTAAGTAAATAGAAGTGTGATGATCATCATTATTGGAGCATTGCCTCAGTGAGGAAAGGATGATGGAGACTATGATTCCCCCACAAGTCGGGATGAGACTCCGGACTTTAAAAAAAAAGAGGCCAAAGAAGCCCAAATAAAAAAAGGGCAAAGAAGCCCACCCAAAAAAACAAAAAAACAAAAAAAATGAGAAAAAAAGAGAGAAGGGGCAATGTTACTATCCTTTTACCACACTTGTGCTTCAGAGTAGCACCATGTTCTTCATATAGAGAGTCTCTTGAGTTATCACTTTCATATACTAGTGGGAATTTTCATTATAGAACTTGGCTTGTATATTCCGATGATGGGCTTCCTTAAATGCCCAAGGTCTTCATGAGCAAGCAAGTTGGATGCACACCCACTTAGTTTTCAATTTGAGCTTTCATACACTTTCTAGTGTATCCGTTGCATGGCAATCCCTACTCACTTGCATCGACATCGATTGATGGGCATATCCATAGCCCATTAATTTGCCTACTTGATGTGAGACTTTCTCCCTTTTGGTCTTCTCCACACAACCTCCACCATCATATTCTATTCCACCTATAGTGCTATATCCATGGCTCACGCTCATGTATTGCGTGAAAGTTGAAAAGGTTTGAGAACATCAAAAGTATGAAACAATTGCTTGGCTTGTCATCGGGGCTGTGCATGATTTAAATATTTTGTGTGGTGAAGATGGAGCATAGCCATACTATATGATTTTGTAGGGATAGCCTTCTTTGGCCATGTTATTTTGAAAAGACATGATTGCTTTATTGGTATGCTTGAAGTATTATTTTCTTAATGTCAAATGATAGAATATTGCTTTGAATCACTCATGTCTTAATATTCATGCCATGATTAGATTATATGATCAAGATTATGCTAGGTAGCATTCCACATCAAAAGTTATCTTTTTATCATTTACCTACTCGAGGACGAGCAGGAATTAAGCTTGGGGATGCGGATACGCCTCCATCGTATCTATAATTTTTTACTGTTCCATGCCAATATTCTACAACTTTTACATACTTTTGGCAAATTTTTATACTATTTTTGGGACTAACATATTGATCTAGTGCACAGTGCCAGTTCCTGTTTGTTGCATGTTTTTTGTTTTGCAGAAATCCATATCAAATGGAGTCCAAACGCGATAAAAATTCATTGAGATTTTTTCTGGAATATATGTGATTTTTGGGAAAAAGAATCAACACGAGACAATGCCCGAGGAGTCCACGAGGCAGGGGGCATGCCCTGGGCCCTCGTGGCCACTCTCTAAGGTGCTTGGTGTCTTTATTTTGCCGCAAGAAAGCCAATATCCGGATAAAAATCGTGTCCAAATTACAGCTGTAGGTGTCAAAACTGGCGGATCTCGGGTAGGGGGTCCCGAACTGTGCGTCTAGGCGGATGGTAACAGGAGACAAGGGACACGATGTTTTTACCCAAGTTCGGGCCCTCTCGATGGAGGTAAAACCCTACTCCTGCTTGATTGATATTGATGATATGGGTAGTACAAGAGTGGATCTACCACGAGATCAAGGAGGCTAAACCCTAGAAGCTAGCCTATGGTATGATTGTTGTAATGGTTGTTCGTCCTACGGACTAAAACCCTCCGGTTTATATAGACACCGGAGAGGGCTAGGGTTACACAGAGTCGGTTACAATGGTAGGAGATCTACATATCCGTATTGCCAAGCTTGCCTTCCACGCAAAGGAAAGTCCCATCCGGACACGGGATGAAGTCTTCAATCTTGTATCTTCATAGTCTTGGAGTCCGGCCGACGATGATAGTCCGGCTATCCGGACAACCCCTAGTCCAGGACTCCCTCAGTAGCCCCTGAACCAGGCTTCAATGATGATGAGTCCGGCGTGCATATTGTTCGGCATTGCGAGGCGGGTTCCTCCTCCGAATAATTCATAGAAGATCGTGAACACCAAGATAGTGTTCGGCTCTGCAAAATAAATTCCACATACCACCATAGAGAGAATAATATTTACACAAGTTCAATCTGCTGACGTATTCTGTGGCATGACGTCACACCACTACCAAGCTTTTACTTGAATCGTTTTTATTATACCACCTCAGCGCGTTTGGCGAAGCGGTTTCCTTGGCACATCTTGTCGAAGCAGAGATCGTGTTCCCCTTATTCCGGGATTCCCATCAATACGGACGTGGGTAACCCAACCGTGCTCGTTGCCACGCCTCCTCTATCGAAGATGAGTCCCAAACGGTCACGGGGACGGCTCTTGGTATTCTCCCTCTTTATAATGGGACCAAGGCATGTTTCTTTTCGTCAATCCTCAATCGAATCTGCCTCTCGCCCCGAGTTCCAACACCCGGAGCCCCAGATTCGAGCGCTTCAGACCTTCAACAATGTCCGGCTCCGACCTACAGGGCCGGTGGATGCCCTCCTCCGTCACGGAAGAGGACTTGCTAAAGCTGAGAGAGGCCAGGTACCTGACCTACGAAATTTCGCATAGGTTGCCCGCCAAAGGGCAAGTCATTCCTACTCCCGAGCCCAGCGAGAGCGTCGTGTTTGTGTCTCACCTCCGTCGGGGTTTAGGCTTCCCGATGGATCCTTTTGTGAGAGGGCTCATGTTTTACTATGGGTTGGAATTCCACGACTTGGCTCCGGAGTCCATCCTCCACATCTCGTCATTCATTGTCGTCTGCGAAGCCTTCCTCCGCACTACCCCTCACTTCGGTTTGTGGCTCAAAACCTTCAACGTGGAGCCGAAGATGAACGACGGGCGTCAAGTAGAGTGCGGCGGGGCGGTTCTAAGCAGGAGGGCCGACGCTCCATGGCCCGAGGGCTCTTTCCAGGAGGAGCTCGGCTTGTGGCAACAGGAGTGGTTCTATATTACCGCTCCCAGGGGCGGCAGGCAGAAGCCGCCAATCTTTCGCTCGGGCCCACCACAACGGCTGATGTCATGGGTCAACCAAGGGCTCAACTGGGGGCCGTCAAAGGACGTACCCCTATTGCAGGGCCGGATTCAAGACCTCCAAGAGAGGGAGATCAATCTGGTCATAGTGATGCAGGTTATGCTGATTCGGCGTCTTCTGCCCTGCAAACGTCGCCCCCTCCGTCTGTGGGAATTCAATCCAGAGGGGCCACGAGCTCTTCAACACTTCATGGGTACGACACCCTTGGAGATGTATAAATTGTTCTTCGGATCACAAGAAGTGTGTCCGGAATTGACCGAGGATGCCGGCCTAAGTTGTAATCGCCCGGATGCTCAAGTAAGTAGCCCTGTGTCCGGACACACTGCTTTGTTTGCGTATTCTTGAATTTGCCTTTTAACCAGTCTTCCTTCGAATAGGAGTGGATAGCGCAAGCGAAACTGATACGGTGTCCGGACCCCCTCCCGGAGACCAGGCCGGATCCCGTGCTGGTCAGGATGCTGGAGGTTGCGCCTTCAGAGGAAGGCGGAGGGGAAAACACAGAAACTACCGCCTCTACCAAGGAGGCTTTCGAGAAAGGGGGGATCGAGAATCCCTCCTTCCAAGGGGAGAAGAGGACCGCTTCCGAAAACCCGGAGGCCAAAGCCTCGAAGCGGGGGAAGAAATCTTCACCAGAGAGTCCTGCGTCTGGGGAGGCCCCAGCCGCACTATCTCCCCTAAGGAATCAGCCCTCCAGCGAGCCGTAAGTAGGAAAAGGGGATTTTTGTAATAAGGGACATCCCTATTTTTTCTTCTGAGGATAACCGAAGTTTTTACCTTGTAATTTGGATCTCCGTCCTTCTCAGCTGAGCTCGTCTTCGGGGGACCTTCGTCCGGAGATGATGGAGAGCGAGGCGCCTCCATCTGCTGCACCGTCAGGTAGGGCGGACGACCCTGAGGTGTCGTCACGGAGGGTGTCCATGAGTCCGGCAGGGCCGGAGAGTTCGGCACCAACTGGTGTACGGCCGGGGGAGCTAAAGGATCTGCTTGAGAAGGCGTCTATCTCAGAAGATCACCGTACATTAATGAGTATGGTGATTGAAATAATTTCATCCGCCGAGGGCGGGTTGCATGATGCCGTCAGAAGTTTGCTGGCAGGGTTTGAGGTACGTAAAAATGACATACCTTTTGACAGTTTTACACATAAAGTGCGCCCTGTACAGATAGTAGCCCCTGAGACTCGGTATGTTGTCGAAAACGACAGCGTGCCGAGGATCACAATCTCAGGTATTAATTTTCGCCCTTCCTATGCAGGTGGCGGATAGTCCGGTGACCAGCTGGACTGATGGAGTTGCCGAACTAAAGCGACAACTCGACGTTGCGGATGCGGACATCGCGCTGGTCAATAAACGACTTGACGAGTCGCAAGGTAGGTTGTTTCCCCGTGGTCACCTGGTAAGGGAGCTGATGCTCACTCCTTACAACATGTGTGCTTAATGCAGATGGTGCCGCTGCTGTGGAGGACCTTCGGGCAGAGCTTGCTCGAGGCAAGGAGTAGGCCAGAAGGATTGATGCGGCTGCCTCGAAGGCGGCCGAAGAGCTAGAAGCCGAAAGGGCTGCTCACTGCCGAAGCAGGGAGGAGATGGCCGAAATGGCCGTGAAGCTGAAAGATGTTACCGACCGCTATGAGGTTCTTGAAAAAGAACGCTGAGCGGAGCAAGAAGGCCTGAAGAAGGCCACCGCCGAAGCCAAGGATGCCCGTTCTGCAATGAGGGCTATAAAGGAGGAGCTGCGCCAGGCCGGAGATATTGCGGCTGGCAAGCCCTTTCTGCTGCACAGGAGGTTCACAGATCCGAAGTATGCTCAGCTTGGCCAGTTGTGGGGTCCGGAGGATCCTTATATGGATTTAGCGGCGAGTGCGGCAGATGCTGTTGTGCACTTCCGAAGTCAAAAGGATCACGAGACGGAAGAGCTTTTTTGGTCTCAATTCCACAGTCCGGAGCGTTCACTTCCGCTGACCGATCGTTTGGCTGAGTGGGCTGAGCTGAATAGATTGTCCGGACTTGCCATGACGGATATCGTGTCTCATGTCTGGCCGGATAGACCCAAGCCGAAGAGTTATTTTGGCTTATTGCAGCAATTCCTTGGGGCGGTGCCGCATATCAAGGCGATGAAGCGGTCGGCCTGCATAGAGGGTGCACGGATGGCCCTCGCCCGTGTGAAGACATACTGGACGGAGATGGATGCCACCGATGTTGCAACCCGGGGTTCGGACGAGAGCCGGTTACCCGCCGAGCACTATTTTGGGGAAGTTCTGCGTGGTGCTCGTGTAATAGAATCGCAGTGCTCAAAAAATGTCATGTTCAAATGATCTTTATGGTTTGTAAAACGATGTTCACAATGTAAGCGCTTTTTATACTTGTGCGTTCAAGTATTGAAATATCTCCTCTGCGGCCATTAATGTATACTTGTGTATAACCTGAAAGAGGCAGTCTTCGGCTTCAGCCCCCACGCACATGGTGCGGGGGTGTTTGCAAAATAGCGCATTTTCACACTTAATCCAACGTCTTGGTCCTGTGAAGGAGGTGGTAGCGTAGCAAACGAGGCAACCGGACTATAATGCTTTATCACTTTCACTTAGCCATAGGAGTTCGAAGGTGGGGCTACGATATAGCCCCTAGGGGCACCGCGCTCTTCGAATTTGGGGCGCGTGTGTGCCTGACCGGGAAGCGGTCCTTCGTCAAAGCGGAGGAATTCTAAACATTCCAGAGGTCGATCGAGTGGTTGACCAGTCTCGCTACATCATGACAGTCAGTTTTGGCTTTCATCTTGAGGTGCTCGCCGGCGAACCGGGCACAATCATGATAGTTCTCCGGTGCGCGTTAGCGATGATACTGAACGTAAGGCAGCAAAACACAGGAGCCGGGCAAACCCAACATTTGACGAAAGACATGATTCAGAGCTGATGCATATAAGGCCTAACTCGAGAAGCCGAACACTCCCTGAGGTGTTCGGTCTTTATGATGACGGGCAGATCAATGCCCTAAGCCCCTAGTGTCTAGGTACGCACGAAATCCTCTGACGCGGCCGATGCCAAAACGTCAGCTTCCTCTCTGGTTATGGTAAGAAACCAGGGGATGTATGACAACAAGAGACAGTAAAAAAGGTTTACGCAGGGTCTTAATCTGAAAAGAATCCTTGCAACGGGTCCCCACTGCATGTCTGCGGCTGTGTCTCCATTGTGTTGTATCCTGGATGGGTGTAGCACGTTGTTCATCTGTAAAAGAGAAGAACTTAGTTTGAATAGAAATCGTGCAAAAAATGTAATTAAAACAGAGTATGAATAAATGAATAAAGTTGAGCTTTCATTGGCTCGTATTGTTCATACGCGCAGCCCCTTATGAAGGGGTGTGCGGCTAGAAAGCCCCTTGTTTATGTGTGCCAGACTCGCCTAGCCGTGTCCGGGGTCTTGAGCGACCTTGTAAGGAGATGATGCCGCGTGGACTGGGCATTTTAAGTGTAAGAGACGGGTAGTGCGGTATTGCGTTAAAGCGGGCGAAAGCTTCACGTCCCAATAGTGCTTGATGGCTACTTTTAAATGGGGCGACATGGAAGATTGGCTTTTCGCAACGGAAGTTGTCGGGTGAACCGAACACAACTTCTAGTATTAAGGAGCCCGTGGACCTGGTGTAAGGGCCTGGCGTCACTCCTTTGAAGGAAGTGTGGCTATGGCGAATT
Organism: Aegilops longissima; assembly: GCA_021605205.1. Lineage (NCBI taxonomy): Eukaryota > Viridiplantae > Streptophyta > Magnoliopsida > Poales > Poaceae > Aegilops > Aegilops longissima. The sequence goes on from CM038676.1 coordinate 266,853,469, forward strand.
TTAGTAGGGTCTATCCCCAACTTGCGAATTGTGTCTGGATATAGCAGGTTTAAATCGCTGTCGCCATCCATTAGGACTTGTGTAAATTGTAGTTCGTCGATTATAGGATCCAATATTAGAGCAGTCCATCCTGCGTTTCGAATACTTTTGAAATAATCCGTGTGGTCGAAAGTGATTGGTTTTGACATCCAATCTCGGGAGTCCGCTGGGGTGGACCGTGCGACGCGTACTTTAGCGGGTGCCGCACTATTGTACCGTATTATCACATGAAGTGAGTTTACTGTTTTGACTTCTTGTGGGAAAGTCTTTTGTTTTCCGGCGCTCTGCTGGTGGGGTTCGTCGTCATCCTCGCTTGGCGTGTCAAGCCCCTTGTGTTCGGCGTTGAGTCGGCCGGATTGTTTGAAGACCCAACAATCTCAGTGGGTGTGGTTTGTAGGCTTCCCGGGGGTACTGTGGATTTGACATATCCGATCCAAAATTTTGTTTAGGTTGGATAGCTCGTCACTGTTGTCCGTAAGAGGCAATGTTTTGTTGTTTGGCCACGAGCTTTTGAATCCGGTGTTGACCGCCGCGTTCTTTGGGCTCTTTTCTTTATTTCGGCGCTGGTCCTTTCTGCGCCGTGATTTTCCATTTCCATCTCTGATCTTGGATGTACTCGGGTCGCTGGTGCTGCATCTTGCTAGCCAGCTATCTTCCCCCGCGCGGCCATTGTTCTTGGCTTTTCCTGGCCGAGGTGTCTGGCGAGCCATCGTCTCGGACGTTATGTTTAAAAGCTGCTAAGGCTTCGGCGTCCGGACAGTCGACTATTTGGTTCTTTTTGGTAAGGAACCTGTTCGAAATTCTTGTTGACTCTCGGGCTGTTGGGTTATGTGACTTAAATCGTCTGCATCCGGAGGGCGGACATAAGTCCCCTGAAAGTTTGCTCTAAACGCGTCCTCAAGCTCTTCCCAACTTCAAATGGTATTTTCTGGGAGGCTTTTGAGCCAATGCCGAGCTGGCCCTTTGAGCTTGAGGGGTAGATATTTTATGGCGTGGAGATCATCTCCTCTAGCCATGCGTATGTGTAGGATGTAGTCCTCAATCCAGACTCCGGGGTCTGTTGTTCCGTCGTATGCCTCTATGTTTACGGAATTGAACCCTGCTGGAAATTCATGGTCCAGCACCTCATCGGTGAAACATAGTGGGTGTGCGGCGCCCCTGTATTTAGGTGTGCCGTTATCTTCAAACACTCGGCGTGTTGTGTTGCTTCCTGGGGCCCTCTTCTTTGGCCCATAAATGGACCTGGCCGGGCCATCTGTTTTGCGAGGATCTTTATGTGTGTCATGTGCCAGCTTGTGTGCGGCGTCGCTTGCCGCTCTTGTCCTGTCATCTGGTCGTCTATCCTGCCAGGCGGCCTCTTTGCTTTTTAATTGTGGGGGCTCTACGGCCTCCTCGTCGAATTCGGGCAGCAGCTTGCGCTTCGGGTAGCTCTTTGCTTGGTGGCTATTGCCATATTTGTCCGCGGTCTTGAGGACTTTGCTCTACCTCATTCTGAGTATGTCTTCCACTGTTTTGAGCTTCCGCTTCTGCTTCTTCAAACTTCTTGCAGTGGCGACAAGCCTTTTGTGAAGGTTATTATGCTCCGGTGATGTGTCCGGCGTAAGATCGTATGGACTGTTGTTTTCGCTGGGGATGGGTTGATTATCCGATTCATCCTGTTCGGATGGTTGCTTGGTTGCGTGTTCGTCGCCCACTGGGTTGCCCTGCTCTACGGCTGGGTCATTATGAGTGCTGTTGTTATCGAGGCGGGACTTGGGGTGGCGCTTGTGTCGCCGTTTTGGTTGTTTTTCGAGGGAATTATCCTTCGCCGCGTCCCGTTGCTCCTCGTTATCGCTCCCCTTTGGGGTGTCCACCATGTATACATCATGAGTTGAGGTGGCTTTCTAGTGCCCGGTAGGCGCTGGTTCTTGGTCGTCTCCGGTGTCGTCGTCCATACCGTCGATGTCTTCGGAGTCGTAGTCTAGCATGTCGGTTAAATCATCGATAGTGGCTACAAAGTGGGTGGTGGGAGGGTTTTGAATTTCTTCGTCGTCCGCATCCCAACCATCCTGACCGCAGTCCGGCCAGGGCTCTCCTGATAACGAGAGATACTTTAGCGAATTCAGGATGTCGCCAAAGGGTGAGTGCTGAAAGATGTCCGCAGCGGTGAACTCCATGATCGGCGCTCAATCGGGTTCGATTGGTAGGGGCGCGGGAGGTTCGGAGTCCGGCAAGGAGTCCGGCACCTCGGAGTCACGGGCTTTACAAGGGACAAGGTCAGTATTCGGCTCCATCGTCGTAGAGGTTGCAGCCCTCGAGGCGGTGTCTAGCCACCCGTCCTCGATCTGCGTGGTCGGCTCCGAATTAAGGGTCGGAGTGGACTCTTGTGCGGCCTCCAGGGCACTGTCCGGCAGCAGAGCTAAGTCATGCCCATTGCGACAGTGCGGCGCGCTCGGCTGTGGCTCGAATCCATCGAAGATCAAGTCTCCACGGATGTCAGCCGTGAAGTTTAGGCTTGCAAAATATGACCTGACGGCCAGGGGCGTAGCTTTCGATCTGCTCCAGATGGCCAAGCGAATTGGCCCGCAGTGCAAAGCCGCCGAACACGAAGATCTGTCTGGGGAGAAAAGTCTCACCCTGGACTACGTTGTTGTTGATGATTGAAGGAGCCATCAAGCCTATCGGTGACGACACAGAGGAACTCTCAATGAAAGCACCAATGTCGGTGTCAAAACCGACGGATCTCGGGTAGGGGGTCCCGAACTGTGCGTCTAGGCGGATGGTAACAGGAGACAAGGGACACGATGTTTTTACCCAGGTTCGGGCCCTCTGGATGGAGGTAAAACCCTACTCCTGCTTGATTGATATTGATGATATGGGTAGTACAAGACTGGATCTACCACGAGATCAAGGAGGCTAAACCCTAGAAGCTAGCCTATGGTATGATTGTTGTAATGGTTGTTCGTCCTACGGACTAAAACCCTCCGGTTTATATAGACACCGGAGAAGGCTAGGGTTACACAGAGTCGGTTACAATGGTAGGAGATCTACATATCTGTATTGCCAAGCTTGCCTTCCACGCCAAGGAAAGTCCCATCCGGACACGGGACGAAGTCTTCAATCTTGTATCTTCATAGTCTTGGAGTCCGGCCGACGATGATAGTCCGGCTATCCGGACACCCCCTAGTCCAGGACTCCCTCAACAGCCCAATCGGAGTTACGGATCTCCGGGAATTTAAGAAATGGTGAAAGGGCAGAATCAGGAAGCATGTAAATGAAGAAGAGAAGAGAGAGAGAGAGAGAGAGAGAGAGAGAGAGAGAGAGAGAGAGAGAGAGGGCTCTCGCCCCTCCACCGCCATGCAGGCCATGGACCAGAGGGGAAAATCTCTCCCATCTAGGTGGAAGGTCAAGGAAGAAGAAGAAGGGGGGCTCTCTCCCCCTCTCTCCCGGTGGCGCCGGAACGCCGGTGGGGCCATCACCGTGCTGACGGCCTACACCAACAACTCCACCGCCATCATCACCAACTCTCTCCCCCTCTATGTAGAGGTGTAAAACCTCTTCTCCCCGCTGTAATCTCTACTTGAACATGGTGCTCAATGCTATATATTATTTCCCAATGATGTAAGGCTATCCTATGATGTTTGAGTAGATCTGTTTTGTCCTATGGGTTCATTGATGATCGTGATTGGTTTGAGTTGCATGTTTTATTATTTGGTGATGTCCTATGGTTCTCTCCGTGTCGCGCAAACGTGAGGGATCCCTGTTGTAGGGTTTGTAATATATTCCTGATTTGCTTATGGTGGGTGTCGTGAGTGATGGAAGCACAGACCCGAGTAAGTAGGTTGTTTGCGTATGGGAATAAAGAGGACTTGATACTTTATTACTATGGTTGGGTTATACCTTGATGATCTTTAGTAATTGAGGATGCTTGGTAGAGTTCCAATCATAAGTGCATATGATCCAAGGAGAGAAAGTATGTTAGCTTATGCCTCTCCCTCATATAAAATTGCAATAGTGATTACCGGTCTAGTTATTGATTGCCTAGGGACAAATAACTTTCTCGTGACCAAAAGCTCTCTACTGAAACTAACTTAGTTGTGTCTTCATCTAAACAGCCCCTACTTTTTATTTACGCGCTCTTTATTATCTTGCAAACCTATCCTATCACACCTACAAAGTACTTCTAGTTTCATACTTATTCTAGGTAAAGAAAACGTTAAGCGTGCGTAGAGTTGTATCGGTGGTCGATAGAAATTGAGGGAATATTGATACGTCTCCAACGTATCTATAACTTTTTATTGTTCCATGTTGTTATATTACCATTCTTGGATGTTTTACAATCATTTTATAGTCATTTTATATCATTTTTTGGTACTAACCTATTGACATAGTGCCAAGTGCCAGTTGCCGTTTTCTGCATGTTTTTTACATCGTAGGAAATCAATATCAGATGGATTCCAAATGCCACGCAACTTTACGATGATTTTTTATGGACCAAAAGGAAGAAGTTGGGCCCTGATTGCACCTGGGGGAGTCCCGAGGAGGGGACAACCCACCAGGGCGCGCCAGGAGGCCCAGGCGCGCCCTAGTGGGTTTTTCCCACCTCGGGTGCCCCCCGGACCGCCTCTTTGCTCTATAAATACCCCAATATTATAGAAACCCTAGGGGAGGCGACAAAATATTCATCTAGCCGCCGCAGAGTCCAGAACCACCAGATCCAATCTAGACACCATCACGGAGGGGTTCACCACTTCCATTGGTGCCTCTCCGATAATGCGTGAGTAGTTCTTTGTAGACCTACGGGCACGTAGTTAGTAGCTAGATGGCTTCCTCTCTCTCTCTCTCTCTCTCTCTCTCTCTCTCTCTCTCTCTCTCTTGATTATCAATACAATGGTCTCTTGAAGATCCATATGATGTAAGTCTTCTGGCAGTGTGTTTGTTGGGATCTGATGAACTTTGAGTTTATGATCAAATCTATGTTTTTATCCATGAAAGTTATTTGAGTCTTCTTTGATCTCTTATATGCATGATTGCTTATAGCCTCGTATTTCTTCTCCGATATTTGGGTTTTGTTTGGCCAACTTTATCTATATATCTTGCAATGGGAAGAGGTGCTTTGTAGTGGGTTCGATCTTACGGTGCTTGATCCTAGTGACGGAAAGGGAGCTGACACGTATGTATCGTGGCTACTAAGGATAACAAGACGAGATCTATATATGCCACAATAGATAAACGGATCTTGTCTACATCATGTCATCGTTCTTATTGCATTACTCCATTTTCTCATGAACTTAATACACTAGATGCATGTTGGATAGCGGTCGATGTGTGGAATAATAGTAGTAGATGCAGGCAGGAGTCGGTATACTAATCTTGGATGTGATGCCTATATAATGACCATTGCCTGGATATTGTCATAATTATTTGAAGTTATATCAATTGCCCAACAGTAATTGTTTTCCCTCCGTTTGTTATTTTTCTTGAGAGAAGCCACTAGTGAAACCTACGACCCCCAGGTCTCTTTTCATCATATTTGCCTTTGCGATCTATTTTCTCTTGCATTTATTTTCAGATCTATTAAACCAAAAATACAAAAATACCTTGCTGCAATTTATTCTTATTTATTTTATTTGGCGTTCGATCTATCAATCTACTAAAAATTTACCTCACGTCCTTTGCCTATCTTGAGGCGCCGTACCCCAAAAGGAATTTACAACCCCTTTAACACGTCGGGTTGCGAGGTGTTGTTCTTTGTGTGAAGGTGTTGTTTACGTTGTGTTTCTTGGTTCTCCTGCTAGTTCAATAACCTTGGTTTCATATCTAAGGGAAATAACTACCGCCGTTGTGCTGCATCATCCCTTCCTCTTTGGGGAAATACCGATGTAGCTTCAAGCGACATCAAAAGGAATTTCTGGCGCCGTTGCCGGGGAGGATCTTCAACATCAACCAGGTTCCTAATCACAAATCTCATCTCCACACAATTTACATTATTTGCCATTTGCCTCTTGTTTTCCTCTCCCCCACTTCACAAAAATTTGCCATTTTATTCGCCATCTTTCTCGTTCGCCATTTTCTCGTCAAATTTGTTTCCCGTGTGCAAACTTGCTTATCACCTTTTGTTGTTATGGATCTCTCTTCTTCTATTGCATGCATCCCAGAGAACGAAGTTCTCAACTTTAAACAAAGGGGAGGAGAAATTTTAAAAGATGCTTGGTATAAGATTTGCAATGCTCATAATAGATCTATCCGCAAGAAATCTACCATTGTTCTTCTTTGTTGCTTTTATGTGGGCATCAGCACTTGGTATAGATTCGTCCTTGATACGGTTACCGGTGGGAATTTTTTGATGTGTCCTACTCTTGATGCTTTTAATTCTTTGGGAAATTTAGTGGGCTCACCACCACTCGTGATCAATGAAACAATATTGACTCTCGAGCATGTTATGGAAAGACTATATGCTATTGAAAAGAAAATTCTTACCGTAGAACATATTGAAAGCTTGGATAGAAAAATGCAAAGTTATGCTACTAAAGTTGGTTCAAAAGCGGGAGATATTTTTAAGTTGCTAAAAGAAAAAGGAACTATAATTCATGAAAGAATTGAAGAAAGTCCGTCTAGGATTGATAAACTAGAAGAATTTTTTCTAATCTAGGTACGGCTTTTGCTTCTGCTAAAACTCCCGTGAAAATTAGCAAGACTGCTCAAGCCACTAAAAATAAAGGATCAACTTCTAGCAATGATAAAGGAGATCTTAAGATGATTAGAATCCATCCCAACTTTATTGAAGTCATAAGAGATCCTTTTTGCGAAAATAAGTTTTTCAATCTCGTGCCTAGAAGTATTGCCTCTGAGAATTTATATGCAAAATCCTTGAAAAATCCTAAGTGCTCGATCGACGAATTGGACAAGTATGACAAAACTTAGATCCTACGTGTTATGTCAAGCTAGGGGCGTAAAACGATAGCGCTTGTTGGGAGGCAACCCAATGAATAAAAATTATTTTTGCTTTTTTGCTTTACGTTCTTGAGTGTTAGAAAAAATATGCTACTGTTATGATTGTTGTTTTTGTGTTTTAATTAGTGTTTGTGCCAAGCAATGCCTTTGGGAAGACTTGGGTGAAAGTTTATTTGATCTTGCTGAAAAACAGAAACTTTTGCGCTCACGAGATTCGTTGTCATTTTTAACAGAAGAGTGATTTTTAGTTGGTTATTTTTGCACAGGATTACTAGAAAAATTCCTCACGTACACCAATTTATTTCATAATTTTTGGAGTTACAAAAGTATTCAAAATTTTCGGATTGCTACAGACTGTTCTGTTTTTGACAGATTCTGTTTTCTTTGCGTTGTGTGCTTGTTTTGATGATTCTATGGTTTTCTTTGACGAGTTTTTGCCATAGAAAAGTTGGAATACAGTAGATATAATGCAAAAAAAAAATAAGAATAGGTTTGCTACAGGAATTATAGTAGTGGTTTGGTTTCTTATACTAACGGATCTCACGAAGGTTTTGTTTGAGTTTTGTGTGATTGAAGTTTTCAAGTTTTGGGTTACCTTACGATGGATGAAGGAATAAGGATAAGCAAAAGGCTAAGCTTGGGGACGCCCGAGGCACCCCTAGATAATATTCAAAGAAGTAGCAAGCAACTAAGCTTGGGGATGCCCCTGAGTGGCATCCCCGCTTTCTTCTAACAACCATCGGTATTTTACTTGAAACTATATTTTTATTCGTCACATGATATGAGTTTTGCATGGAGCGTATTGTATGATATGAGTCTTTGCTTGTTTTGCTTTGTGTTTTAAGTGTTGAATCCTTGCTGGACACACCCTTTTTAGAGAGCTAAAAATTATGCTATGCTTGCTCCTATGATTCACTTAAATTTTTAGAGCCATGGACTTGCTCTAGTACTTCACTTATATCTTTTTTAGCACGGTGTGCTTTGTTAATTTTGAAGAAATGCTCTCATCCTTAACTTAGATTTATTTGGGAGTTAGTAAATTTTGAAGAAATTCTCTCTTGCTTCACTTAGATTAATTTGAGAGAAAGAAAAGAAATTATGCTCGTGATCTTCACTTATATTTGTTTGAGCTTACCAAAAGCAACATATGCAAATAGTTCCAAAGTGATAGATATCCAAGGAGGATATAATAAAAACTTTCATGAAGATCATTGGACAAAATAAACTTGATTCTTAGTAAAGGTTTTGAGATATGACGATATGATATGTGAGTCATGTTCATGAGTAATTGTGCTTTAGTAAGAATATTGATGTTAAGGTTTGTGATTCCCTATGCAAGCACGGAAGTCAATAGTTATGCAATGAAATTTATATCCTACTTATGGTGCATTATTCGGTGTTACTTATGCTTAATGCTTGGGTATGAGATTTTTTCTTTTTGGTTGGTCGCTTTTCAATCTTTTTGCTAGCCTTCATTTTGCACTAAGTATGATCACTACTTGTGCATCCAAAACCCTTTAAACTAGTTTTGCCATATGAGTCCACTATACCTACCTATATGCAGTATTTCTATGCCGTTCTATGCAAATTTGCATGTGCCATCTCTAATGTTCAAAATAAATTTCTCTTTTTGGTGCTCTACTACTCGCGAGGGGGTAAAGGGTAGCCAATATTTTCCATGCTAGATGTGTTATTCTCACGATGAGTGTTTATTCACTTTTCATTGCGCGAGAGTACGACAAAGGTATTAGGGATGTCCAGTCCCGAAATGAAAAATGAATTTACTTTATGTTGTCAAATAATAAATTCCTTGGAAAGTGTTGGAATGGAAGGAACCCGTGGATACGGCTAGCCATGGAAAGTGAAAGTTACGGTGGAAAAAGGAATAAACTTTATTTTCTGTTTGAGAACCGCCTATGATGTATCTAGCATGGAAAGTGTTGGGATGCTCCAAGTCGTTTCCGTTGGTAGGAAAAGTATGCCTCTCAAAAATAAGTTTATCCCTCAATTTAAGCTTTGAGCTCTGGCACCTCTACAAATCACTACTTCCCTCTGCGAAGGGTCTTTCTTTTACTTATGCAATTTTTATTTTGAATTAGAGTCTCCATCTTCTCTTATAAAGCACCAAATAAGGGGCACTATGATCGTATTTGAGCATTGGGTGTAGCTAATATTCGAGTGTGTTTCATGAATGGATCAATGATTGAGCATGATGGGCTAGGGATAACTTGCTTTAGTGTTGATAGTTTGAAAGACATGGTTGCTTGTTGGTATGCTTGAGTATTAAAGTCTTCATGTCTAAACTAGACTATTGCTTTGAATCATATAAAAGACCATATGTCCATGCTATAAAGAAAAGAATGTGATGAACATGTTAGGCAGCATTCCACATCAAAAAATTTGTTTTTATCATTTACCTACTCGAGGACGAGCAGGAATTAAGCTTCAGGATGTTGATACGTCTCCAACGTATCTATAGTTTTTATTGTTCCATGCTGTTATATTATCATTCTTGGATATTTTACAATCATTTTATACTCATTTTTTGGTACTAACCTATTGACATAGTTCCAAGTGCCAGTTGTTGTTTTTTGCATGTTTTTTACATCACAGGAAATCAATATCTTACGGAATCCAAATGCCACGCAACTTTACGATGATTTTTTATGGACCAAAAGGAAGAAGTTGGGCCCTGGTTGCACCTGGGGGGAGTCCCGATGTGACGCCCTCGATTCAATCGTACACTAATCATGCACGCAAATGTGTACGATCAAGATCAAGGACTCACGGGAAGATATCACAACACAACTCTACAATAAAATAAGTCATACAAGCATCATAATACAAGCCCGGGGCCTCGAGGGCTCGAATACAAGTGCTCGATCATAGGCGAGTCAGCGGAAGCAACAATATCTGAGTCTGGACATAAGTTAAACAAGTTTGCCTTAAGAAGGCTAGCACAAACCGGGATCAGATCGAAGAGGAGCAGGCCTCCTGCAGGATCCTCCTAGGTTACTCTGGTCGTCATCGGTGGCTGCTGCGTAGTAGTAGGCGCCTCCAGTAGTAGTCGTCATAGGCGGCGGCGTCGCCTCTGGCTCCATCGTCGATTGCAGCAATCGAGTAGAGATAGGGAAAAGGGGAACAAGGCAACCGTGAGTACTCATCCAAAGTACTGCAAGCAAGGAGCTACACTACATATGCATGGATATATGTGTAAAGGCCATATCGATGGACTGAACTGCGAAAGCGAGAATAAGAGGGGATAGCTAGTCTTAACGAAGACTACGCTTACGGACACTGTCTTGCAACAGCTAGGAGGGACGATCTGAAGTCCTCCAAGTAACATCATATAGCAATAATCCTACCCGGCAATCCCTGCTCATATCCACGAGCGAGAGCGACCACGGTTATATCGGCACTTGGAAGGGTGTGTTTTATCAAGTATCCGGTTCTAGTTGTCATAAGCTCAAGGTACAACTCCAAGTCGTCCTGTTACAGAAGATCACGGCTATCCGAATAGATTAACTTCCTGCAGGGTGCACCATCTTACCCAAAGACGCTTGTCCCATTTGGCGGACACACTTTCTGGGTCATGCCCGCGCGGAAGATCAACACGTCGCAGCCCCACCTAGGCACTGTGAGAGGCCAACACGCGGTCTAAACCTAAGCGAGGGTGCAGGCCCATCGCCTACGAAAGCACACCTGCATGTTGCGTCTGTGGCGAAGCAGACCTAGCCCATCAGCGTTCCGGTCCAATCCGGTAGCGCGCTCCGTCGTGACGTCTGAAGTGCCGGTGATACCACGGCGGGATACCTATAACTACTCCGCGTAGATGGTTAGTGCGTATAAGCTCGTAGCCAACCCGGATCAAATACCAAGACCTCGTTAAGCGTGTTAAGTAACCGCGAGCGCCGAACAGGCCAGGCCCACCTCTCACCCGGTAGTCTCAACCTGCCTGTCGCTCGCCACAAAGTATCGATCGGGGCCGTCGGGAACCCAGGCCCACCTCTACGGGATGGAGCCACCCGTCCTTTCAAACCCCATCTCGAACAGTACCACGGGTAATGTAATAGTGTAAAGTATATGGTATATACCGTGATCACCTCCCGAGTGATCACGGCCCGATAGTATAGCATGGCGGGCGGACAAGAGTGTAGGGCCACCGATGGAACACTAGCATCCTATACTAAGCATATAGGATTGCGGTAAGGTAACAATGATAGTAACAAGGACGAGCTATGCAGCAGTATAGGATTAAGCGAAAGCAGTAACATGCTACACTACTCTAATGCAAGCAGTATAGAGAAGAGTAGGCGATATCACAGTGATCAAAGGGGGCTTGCTGGTTGCTCGGCAAGAGAGAGGGTCGTCGGTGGCGAATCGATCACGAGGACAACATCGGTTTTGGGGTCTCTAGGAGAGAAGAGGGGAAGAAACAGTAAATATAAAGCAATCATAGCATCACAAAGCGTAACATGGCAATATCTTTGTGCGGGAGTGACCTAACGATGGCTACGATAAAGGTGAAGGGGAAATCAGCCGAATGTTTTCTGGTTGGGACTGTGTCGACGAGATGACCGGAGGAGGAAAGTTCCATGTTCATCATGCTAGAGGCATGTTACAGATGAGCGGACGCGTAATCGGATTCATTGGATTTTTCGAGCAACTTTCATATAGAAAACATTTTCATCAGATTACGGTTTAATTACTACAAATTTCGAAGGTTTAAACATTTTCGGAATTAAATAAATTAATGAAATGGAATATGGCGTCGTGAGTGTCAACATGACATCAGCAGGTCAACAGACCCGGCTGGCTGGTCAAATGACTATTTGGTCCCACATGTCATAGAGAGAGGGCTAACGGTGGGTTAATTTAAAAGAACAGGGGTTAATTTGCAGTTGGGCCCCACCTGTCGGTGACTAATTAGACTAACAAGTTAATTTTATTTATAAAAACGTTTAGTTAGCCTAATTAATGCACAGGCCCACATGTCGATCTGAACGGCGTTGACCGAGTCAACGTGGTCAACTGGGACGCTGGGGCCCCCTGGCAGCCTCACTGGTGTGGCCCCCCATAGGGCCACGTCGGCGCCAGTCGAGACGGCGGCGAACAACGCCAGCGACCTACCAGCGGCGGTGCGTCGCCGAGTTGGCCGGAAAAGCGCGACGAGGCACGGAAGGGGTGTCGCTAAACACGTTGAACGGTCACTCGACCGCAGCGTCGATTGTGGTGGTGGCATCACCGAACTGGCGGAAGCGTCGCGGCGACGAGGTAAGGCGGCGGCGGAGATGAGGTGGTCGGGCTAGCGGTTAGGGGGCACGGGAGGCATGTGCTCGAGCTCGTTGGGCTCTGGGAGCTCCAGGAGTTCAACGGTGGCCTCAGTGGCGGCGGCGTCGACCACAAGGGCAGCCACGATCTCGTCGCGTCGGCAGCAGCAGGGCACGCAGGCGGCGACAACTAGCTTCTGGCGCGGAGCGAGCACGGGAGAGAGGGAGAGGGAGGCGGAGCTCACGGGGGCAGCACACGGAGGCCTCTCGGGGTTCGAGAGCGCAGAGGGAGGCATGAGGCTCGGTGATCGCGGTGACCACCGAGAAGGGAAGAGGCGATGCCGGCGTCGCCGACCTCCCGACTCAATTGATGGGCGAGGACGGTGAAGCGGGTGCGGCGCACCTCCAGGCTCGATTCTGTCGGGCTCGGGGCGCCGGTGGCATGAGGATCGACGCAGCGCGGCGGCGATGGTGTCGGCCGCACATGGTGGGGAAGCGAGGCAGCCGAAGAGGGGAAAATGGAGGCGTCTAGGGTTTGTTCGAGGCGAGGAGGGTCTCTTATCCTCTCGGGGCATCGGCAGATGGTTGCCCGTGGCCATCGGCGCCATGGGCGTGTGCCCGGCGTCCACGGGGCTTCGTGAGCAGAGGAAGATGGAGATGGGAGGTGGTGGGCCAGCACTGTGCACTCATGGCCCATGTGCGTAGTGGGCTGCCTTGTTTCTCTTTTTATTTAATAACAAAGAGAGGAAATGAATTATTTGGGCAGCCTATTGACTCGGGAAAAACTTGGGAAGGGTGCCATTAAATCCCTGGTAATTTTAGACACTTCCACAAAAAGTTTGGGCAAGTTTGGAATTCATTTGATTTTATTTTGAAAAAGAATAGGGCATTTAAAGTGTCGTTTTGGCACTGTTTTAAATGCTCAGACCCATATGTGTTGAAGATGATGTTGTTTTCCTTAACAGCATTTGTTTTGGAATATTTGCTAGATGATGAACATTTTAGTTTTACTGCTCAAAGAAACAATTTATTTGACTCTATTTCAAATTTGAAAATGGCTTTGGATTTTGGACAGGTGGCAAGCTGCATAGTAACCATGATGACATGGACACCATTAGGGGAGATTCTGTAGCAAGATTCTCGGGGTGTTACAAATGTCCTCCACTACAAGAAATCTCGTCGAGATTTAAGAGGGAACAAGGGGAAAGGTCTGGTTAAGATAATCTAACGGATCTTCTCGAAGAAGTTAATCCCTTTCGTTGATGTCTTCAATCCTTTATTCCGATGCACCATGATAAACTGGTCATCATTTCTTGGGAACTCTATCGTACTTTACGAAAGGTAAGGGCAGCTCACTCGACATAATGCTTTTAAGGAAACAATCAGGGTTAACCCATGAATTAGTATAAAATTATCTCTCGAGTTTAACATATGAAATACCTCGAGAGTAAGGTACGAAAGGTACCATAATAGGCTCAAGTGGGTAGGTAGCGGCTCAAAGCACGAACAGAGTGAGAAAGGGGTTGAGTAGCGAGAGTAAGTATCGCGTCGATACCAGAATAGATCACTATGACGGTGGCCCGTGAATTACATACGAGGCCACGTCGAGAATAACTTTGGAAATCGGGGTGTACGGGACAGTCAGGTTTCGATCCTGTGAAGCTGTGGGTTATGGGCCCACCATGTGGTTAAAAGTAGAAAGGTTGGTGACATCTTGCACGAACATGTAAGCAAGGCATGTCGGAGGAGAGTCCGAGGTCATGTCGGCAACAACATAGGCACCAAGGCGAGGGACGAAGAGAACCATTTTCTGCTTTCGTTGAGCGAGGCGGACCAATAGGCAAGGTTCTCGTCGTCGGTGGTTACGAAATGTCACCAACAATAGTAATGAGGTCTTCTTGGCGGTGTTGTAACACGAGGTGCTTGCATAAGCGGTGGATTATTACTGCTTATATCATATAGATCATAGGAAAGGTTTAAACAAACCAATGGATAGAAAATATGATCATCAGATTAAGCAGAACAATGGAAAGGAAAATATGTTTAAACACATATTTCAAGGGTATATCCTTCCCAAGGACAAGCGAGCAAGATATCCACGACGAGGAGATAATGTAGAAAACCCTTTAGGTAAGGGAGAGAAATTTCATGACATTACCCATACAGCGGTGTTTGGATAATTGAGCAAGAAACATATAGCATTGGGCTTGAATGTTCTTGTTGAAAATCGAGTATCACAGACATGCTTGAGATAGCATTGACATGGCCTTGGTGAAGATCAGACTTTGGAATCACGAAGGATCCATCAAGAATAACTTTTAGAATCAGTATTACAATTCCCTCATGGATGAATGGATAACCTGCTGAAAAGGAATCTATAATGATAGGTCCTCCGGCCGGAAGTGCTAGGCATGACATCATGCTACGGGTCATCAAAGGACCAACATCATTACTCTTGGAAAGTGGTCCCAACCATCATATCGACCGAGATTCAGATCCGATTGGTGTCGGGATACCTCGGACTTAGGATACCGAGAAGAAGAGGTGCAACGCAAATTGACGAGATGACATTGTAAGATTCTCGGGAAATGAACTATGTAGTGATTTCCGCTAACAAGAGTCCATCATTAATCCAAGGAGAGGACAAGGTGGTGTCGGTGAACTCAATGGTAATTCATCGAGATTCCCAAAGATGGATTTCCACAATTAAGTGAACAAGGAGATAACATTTGTCATATCAAATGATATAAGGAAGTATGCTAGAAACATACACAATTAAACCTTGGTCGTAAAGTGCGCCCAAAATATGGGTTGGGTTGCACGACCAATGTCGAATGGTGATCTAATAATCGATAGTCTAAAATTTCACTTCAAAGCAAGAGGCTTGCTAGAAGGGCAGAATTCAAACAGCACCGTGCACTTGTTGGTACACGGTTGGAAGCAACACGGGACCAAGAAAGAATGGTGATGGTGAGAAGCATCTCAATACCAAGAATTTCTTAAGAGGTGGAGCAGTCCTCACAACATCCTTGATATTAACAGATGGTAATACTCCAAGGTAAAGAAGAGCGATTCTTTGGGTAGCAAGGAACTCAAGGTATAACACCAAACATGAACAAGCTTGTGTTGGTGGGAAGGCAATAAAGTGGTCGATGATAATACAAATCATCGAGGGCAAGGATGGTATTCCTCATCATGAATCAATTGATATCTGGATGAGCTCGAATGTTGGCGATCACGACAATGGTATAGCCAAACAGGCTAGGAATGGCGTGGTCGGGTACAAACTTCGTACTTATAGAAGCTTCTTGAAGAGTTGTTGAACCGTGAAGCGGACTCGGTCCGATTATCGTTGTCCTTTGAGTGTTTAATAACTCGAGCCCGTGAAAAATTGGAATCGGTGGGAAGGTAGCACTTGATGAAGAACTCATAAGAAGTTACGCAGTTCCATGATAATCTCGAGATACCGGGGGTAATACTCGATGACAGATCAAAGTAGAGGTTGGACGGGGTAATGCTCTACAAAAGACAAGTGCTAAAACTTGCACGAGAAATGGTATTTAAAAGAGAACATGGTGGAACCACGATTTCAAAGGCGGATCCACGATATAAGATGAACTTATACCAAAGGAATAATTATTTAAGAGAAGCTTTAATGATAAGATCTACATCGTGTCCATGGGCATGAGCAAGGTTCAAGGTCGACTCCACTTTTCCAATGCATACCCTTTCATTCACTTCTCGTTTTCGATGAAGTTATAGCATTGAAATTTTATCGGCAAATACCGGAAGAGTATGACTCGTGAAAACTTTCGAGTTCACGCATATTAAGGAGGGCATAGGTTCAACCCACCAAGGCATCTTAGGGCGTATACCATCAACTCGAGGGTAAATAACTCAAGCTCGGAGGTAGAGCATGGTTGACAAAGCGGAGGATACAATTTACCAAAGGCATTATGTATCGGGAAGGTCTCACAAAGTTATTGAATATGAAGGATCTTGTGGATAAAATCAACAATGGACTGATGGCCCACAAGGGGTGCGGCGTGAGCATCGAGACTTAACTAGAGGAAGAAGAATGCAAGGAGATCAGATTATAGAAACAATGACTAACTCAATTGTCAAATGCAAAGGAATTATGATTTCCAAATCAAGGGATCGAAGCAATGCTCGATTTAGGGGTGGATAAGTTGAATAGCCTTAGGGTACAATCAACGGCAATTGGATTGGTCGAGGACCAATTCCAGTTAAAAGAATGGCAGCTCAGCCAGAAAGGTAATTTATAAGAATCAATGATGATTGCGGGTATTCGCAAACATATTGAGTCAACAGACTCAAAATGATAATGACAAAGGGATGTCAATATGACTACGAGACTTATGGGATTAACCATAATGCAAGCAAGCAAGAATTTCTAGAGCCAAAGGCTCCAGAGGATTCTCGGAAGATCGAATAGTATTTTGAAGAATTTTGTGTAACACATGAACAACAGGGGATGAGCGGATACTCGACAAGTGCGAGTATTTATTTGAGGGGTATTCATGTAGTAAGGAACTGCTAGGCGGTGAGGCACAAAGTACTCTCGGAACAATAGAAAACTTGGGTATCTTGTAATAACAAGATCAATGGGGGTGATCGTATGAGCGGCAAGGGTAAGTAGTTATCCATACGGATTTATCGGTGATCGAAATAGCAAAAGTGATGGGCACAAAGTCTCGAGAGAACATCGAGAGTATCTTGGAATCTTGATTAGCGGGCGATCATCTGAAGTGAGGGCTCTCCGGGAGAAAGTACTTGCGAGAACCTAAAGTTAGTGTTGTTTTAGCAAATTCATTTAACCCGAATAGAAGAGAGTTGAGTCCCGGAGTAAGGGTCGAGGAGTAAAAGATCCTAGTACCACCCAATGGCGGCGTGTGCCCATAAGACACACAGCCATGTTAGTAAAAGTTTTGCAATGTCTAGACTCGACTTGCCAAGGAGTTGGAAGGGGATTCCTACAGCGATCGGCTCGATACCAACTTGTGGCGCCCTCGATTCAATCGTACACTAATCATGCACGCAAATGTATACGATCAAGATCAAGGACTCACGGAAGATATCACAACACAACTCTACAATAAAATAAGTCATACAAGCATCATAATACAAGCCGGGGGCCTCGAGGGCTCGAATACAAGTGCTCGATCATAGGCGAGTCAGCGGAAGCAACAATATCTGAGTACGGACATAAGTTAAACAAGTTTGCCTTAAGAAGGCTAGCACAAAGCTGGGATCTGAGACCGAAGAGGAGCAGGCCTCTGCACAGGATCCTCCTAGGTTACTCACAGTCGTCATCGGTGGGCTGCACGTAGTAGTAGGCGCCTCGAGTAGTAGTCGTCATAGGCGCGGCGTCGCTCTGGGCTCCATCGTCGATTGCAGCAATCGAGTAGAGATAGGGAAAAGGGGAACAAGGCAACCGTGAGTACTCATCAAAGTACTGCAAGCAAGGAGCTACACTACATATGCATGGATATATGTGTAAAGGCCATATCGATGGACTGAAGCTGCGAGAAAGCAGAATAAGAGGGGATAGCTAGTCTTAACGAAGACTAAACCACGGACACTGTCTTGCAACAGGTAGGAGGGACGATCTGAAGTCCTCAAGTAACATCATATAGCAATAATCCTACCGGCAATCCCTGCTCATATCCACGAGAGAGAGCGACCACCGGTTGTATCGGCACTTGGAATGGTGTGTTTTATCAAGTATCCGGTTCTAGTTGTCATAAGCTCAAGGTACAACTCCAAGTCGTCCTGTTATCGAAGATCACGGCTATCCGAATAGATTAACTTCCTGCGCAGGGTGCACCATCTTACCCAAAGACGCTTGATCCCATTTGGCGGACACACTTTCTGGGTCATGCCCGCCGCGGAAGATCAACACGTCGCAGCCCACCTAGGCACAACAGAGAGGCCAACACGCGGTCTAAACCTAAAGCAGCAGGCAGGCCCATCGCCTGAGCACACACGCACGTTCGCGTCTGTGGCGAGCAGACCTAGCCCATCAGGCGTTCCGGTCCAATCCGGTAGCGCCGCTCCGTCGTGACGTCTGAAATGCCGGTGATACCACGACGCGGGATACCCATAACTACTCCGCGTAGATGGTTAGTGCGCATAAGCTCGTAGCCAACCCGGATCAAATACCAAGACCTCGTTAAGCGTGTTAAGTAACGCGAGCGCGCGAACAGGCCAGGCCCACCTCTCACCAGGTAGTCTCAACCTGCCTGTCGCTCCGCCACAAAGTATTAGTCGGGGCCGTCGGGAACCCGGGCCCACCTCTACCGGGATGGAGCCACCGTCCTTTCACCCCCATCTCCGAGCAGTACCACGAGGTAATGTAATAGTGTAAAGTATATGGTATATACCGTGATCACCTCCCGAGTGATCACGGCCCGATAATATAGCATGGCGAGACGGACAAGAGTGTAGGGCCCCGATGGAACACTAGCATCCTATACTAAGCATATAGGATTGCGGTAAGGTAACACTTGATAGTAACAAGGACAAGCTATGCAGCGATATAGGATTAGCGAAAGCAGTAACATGCTACACTACTCTAATGCAAGCAGTATAGAGAAGAGTAGGCGATATCTGGTGATCAAAGGGGGCTTGCTGGTTGCTCACGGCAAGAGAGAGGAGTCGTCGGTGGCGTAGTCGATCACAGGGACAACATCGGTCTTGGGGTCTACCGAGAGAAGAGGGGAAGAAACAGTAAATATAAAGCAATCATAGCATCACAAAGCGTAACATGGCAATATCTTTGTGCGGGAGTGACCTAACGTATGGCTACGATAAAGGTGAAGGGGGAAATCAGCAGGAATGTTTTCTGGTTAGGACTGTGTCGAGACGAGATGACGGAGGAAAGTTCCATGTTCATCATGCTAGAGGCATGTTACGGATGAACGGACCGCCTAATCGGATTCATTGGATTTTTACGAGCAACTTTCATATAGAAAACATTTTCATCGAATTACGGTTTAATTACTACAAATTTACGAAGGTTTAAACATTTTTCGAATTAAATAAATTAATGAAATGGAATATGGCGTCGTGAGTGTCGGCATGACATCAGAGTCAACAGACCGCTGGCTGGTCAAATGACTATTTGGTCCCACATGTCATAGAGAGGGCTAACGATGGGTTAATTTAAAAGAGCGGGGTTAATTTGCAGTTGGGCCCCACATCGGTGACTAATTACACTAACAAGTTAATTTTATTTATAAAAACGTTTAGTTAGCCTAATTATGAGCAGGGCCCACATGTCGATCTGATATGGCGTTGACCAGAGTCAACGTGGTCAAGCTGAGACGCTGGGGCCCCTGGCAGCCTCTTGGTGTGGCCCCCATAGAACCCACGTCGGCGCCAGTCAAGACGGCGGGCGAACAACGCCGGCGACCTACCAGCGGCGGTGCGTCGCCGGAGTTAGCGGAAAAGCAGCGTCTGGGCACGGAAAGGGGTGCCACTAAACACGTTCGAGCAGTCTTTCGACCGCGCGTCGATTTGTGGTGGTGGCATCACGGAACTGGCGGAAGCGTCGCGGCGGCGAGGTAAAGCGGCGGCGGAGATGAGGTGGTCGGGCTAGCGGTTAGGGGGCACGGGAGGCGCGTGCTCGGGCTCGTTGGGCTCTGGGAGCTCGGGAGTTCAACGGTGGCCTCAGTGGCGGCGGCGTCGACCACAAGGGCAGCCACGATCTCGTCGGCGGCAGCAGGGCACGCAGGCGGCGACAGCTAGCTCTGGCGCGAGCGAGCACGGGAGAGAGGAGAGGGAGGCGGAGCTCACAGGGGCAGCACACGGAGGCCTCTCGGGGTTCGGGAGCGCAGAGGGAGGCATGAGGCTCGGTGATCGCGGTGACCACCGAGAAGGGAAGAGGCGATGCCGGCGTCGCCGACCTCCCGACTCAATTGATGGGCGAGGGCGGTGAAGCGGGGTATGGCGCACCTCCCGAGGCTCGGTTGCGGGCTCGGGGGCGCGGTGGCAGCGGGATCGGCGCGGCCTTGGCGGCGATGGTGTCGGCCGCACGTGGTGGGGAAGCGAGCAGTGCGAAGAGGGAAAATGGAGGCGTCTAGGGTTTGTTCGAGGGCAAGGAGGGTCTCTTATCCTCTCGAGGCATCGGCAGATGGTTGCCCGTGGCCATCGGGCGCCATGGGCGTGTGCCCGGCGTCCACGGGGCTTCGTGAGCAGAGGAAGATGGAGATGGGAGGTGGGTGGGCCAGCACTGCTGTGCACTCATGGCCCATGTGCGTAGTGGGCTGCCTTGTTTCTCTTTTTATTTAATAACAAAGAGAGGAAATGAATTATTTGGGCAGCCTATTGACTCGGGAAAAACTTGGGAAGGTGCCATTAAATCCCTGGTAATTTTAGACACTTCCACAAAAGTTTGGGCAAGTTTGGAATTCATTTGATTTTATTTTGAAAAAGAATAGGGCATTTAAAGTGTCGTTTTGGCTTTGTTTTAAATCTCGAGACCCATATGTGTTGAAGATGATGTTGTTTTCCTTAACAGCATTTGTTTTGGAATATTTGCTAGATGATGAACATTTTAGTTTTATTGCTCAAAGAAACAATTTATTTGACTCTATTTCAAATTTGAAAATGGCTTTGGATTTTGGACAGGTGGCAAGCTGCATAGTAACCATGATGACATGGACACCATTAGGGGGAGATTACTGTAGCAAGATTCTCGGGGTGTTACACCCGAGGAGGGGACAACCCACCAGGGTGCGCCAGGAGGCCCAGGCGCGCCCTGGTGGGTTGTGCCCACCTCGGGAGCCCCTCGGACCGCCTCTTTGCTCTGTAATACCCCAATATTCTAGAAACCCTAGGGGAGGTGACAAAATATTCATCCAGTCGCCGCAGAGTCCAGAACCACCAGATCCAATCTAGACACCATCACGGAGGGGTTCACCACTTCCATTGGTGCCTCTCCGATGATGTGTGAGTAGTTCTTTGTAGACCTACGGGTCCGTAGTTAGTAGCTAGATGGCTTCCTCTCTCTCTATCTTGATTATCAATACAATGGTATCTTGGAGATCCATATGATGTAATTCTTTTGGCGGTGTGTTTGCTGGCATCCGATGAACTTTGAGTTTATGATCAGATCTATGTTTTTATCCATGAAAGTTATTTGAGTCTTCTTTGATCTCTTATATGCAGGATTGCTTATAGCCATTTCTTCTCCGGTATTTGGGTTTTGTTTGCCCAACTTGATCTATTTATCTTGCAATGGGAAGAGGTGCTTTGTAGTGGGTTCGATCTTACGGTGCTTGATCCTAGTGACAGAAAGGGAACTGACACGTATGTATCGTTGCTACTAAGGATAACAAGATGAGATCTATTTCTGCTGCAATAGATAAACGGATCTCGTCTACATCATATCATCGTTCTTATTGCATTACTCCATTTTCTCGTGAACTTAATACACTAGATGCATGCTGGATAGCGGTCGATGTGTGGACTAATAGTAGTAGATGCAGGAAGGAGTCGGTCTACTAATCTTGGACGTGATGCCTATATAATGATCATTGCATGGATATCATCATAATTATTTGAAGTTCTATCAATTGCCCAACAGTAATTGTTTTCCCACCGTTTGCTATTTTTCTCAAGAGAAGCCACTAGTGAAACCTACGGCCCCGGATCTCTTTTCATCATATTTGCCTTTGCGATCTATTTTCTCTTGCATTTATTTTCAGATCTATTAAACCAAAAATAGAAAAATACCTTGCTGCAATTTATTCTTATTTATTTTATTTGGTGTTCGATCTATTAATCTATCTTGAGGCGTCGTACCCTGAAAGGGATTGACAACCCCTTTAACACGTCGGGTTGCGAGGTGTTGTTCTTTGTGTGCAGGGGATGTTTACATTGTGTTGCTTGGTTCTCCTACTAGTTCGATAACCTTGGTTTCATATCTAAGGGAAATACCTACCGCCGTTGTGCTGCATCATCCCTTCCTCTTTGGGGAAATACCGACATAGCTTCAAGCGACATCAAATATTTGTTCTACCTTTAGCTCCTCGTTGGGTTCAACACTCTTTCTTATCAAAAGAGGCTACAATTGATCCCCTATACTTGTGGGTTATCAGTTGGCTACTTTAAACGACAGTTCGTGGCGTTTTCTCGAGGCCACTGTCGGTGCCTTCGACAAAGACTACAAGGTGTTTTCTCAGCGTGCCTTTGCTTACCTCAACTCAAGAGCCAGCAGGTTGATGCTCGGAGCGGCTTAGGCAACTCACCACTACGACGAGGTCACCCACAATGTGGAGGGCTCGCCCTCTTCCATGTATAGGGAGCCAATCATCATCGATATCTCCGACGATGAGGAGTAGCTTGTCTTATTAGCTCACTATAAGGACCTATGTTCAGTTTGCTAGCTACGCAGGTTAAGCATGCTCGGTTTACCCATTGCATGTGCTGCTCCTGTCTTTCCTTAACAAATTCTAGTGAATTGTCCTATCTACTTTTTCCATGCAATCTGTTGCTCTAGTGTATCTGCTCTATATGTCCTGCAATGTGGTGCTCACTTATTAACTGTTTGGTTCATTAGTTGTCGTGTTCAGTTAATTGTTTGGTTCAATTCTACGAATGTGATGTTCAATTCTTCAGGGTGCAATTTTGTATTGTCTTTCATGTGAGAAATAAATCAAATTTATCTTTAAACAAATACAATTGCTATATTTCCAAGTTGTCAAGCATGCTTGGTTTGGTTAACTGTCTGATCTTCTAGTATGTTATATATTGTGCAATGCGATGCTCACTTAACGTTTGGTTCATTTGTTATGGTGCTTAGTTAACTGTTTCGTTCAATTCTGCAATGCGAGGTTCAATTGTTCTGGGTGCATTTTGTTATTGTATACCATGTGAGAAATAAATCTAATTTGGATGTACTAAATACATGAGAAACAAATACAATTGCTATATTTCCAAGTTGTTAAGCATGCTTGGTTTGGTTAACTGTCTTCTATTAGGAGTATGTTATATTGTGCAATGTGGTGCTCAGTTAATGTTTGGTTCATTTGTTGTGGTGTTTAGTTAACTGCTTGGTTCAACTCTGCAATGCGATGTCCAATTGTCGTGGGTAGAATTTTGTATTGTTGTGCATGTGAGGAATAAATAAAATTTGGCTGCACTTAATACATGAGAAACATATAGAATTGCTATATTTCCTAGTTCTTAATCATGCTTGGTTGGGATAAATGGGTTTTCCATGTGGTTCGAATTAATCTGATGAATCCGCATTGTGCTTTTTCATCAACATATTTTACTGATAGCATGCGAACCCTCACTTAAACTGATCACTAACTACCTTATATGTGTTGCAGGGAAACAATGGGAAGCACCGAGGTTTACAATCAAGGTTTGCACATGCATGGTCCTTTGTCTAATAGCACATTATTATTCAATTACATGAACCATTATAATATTTAGGTTTTTAACAATTTGGTCTTGCACATGTAGGTCCTGCTGTCAAAGGTTTTGACCCACTGTTCGACCCTTTTTGCATATGGGGAAATGAGTTGTCCATGAATATCAGTCAAGTCAAGAAACTCAAAATATTGTTAGGATAAAGAAATTAGCGACAAAAAACAACAAGATCTTTGTCTGCACAATGAAGAAGACATTAGTTCACTACATTATGGTACTAACTATTATACCTTGGCTTTTTTATTCCTTTGTCCCATTTCCAATCTAGAGAAGATATTTATGCACACCCTTGTTTTTAGGCCTTTCCAAAGCAGTTCAGTGATGATTAGCTCTCAAACCACCTATATGGTCAAGAGGCGAGGAAGGTATTAATACAACACCCACGGTTCAATATTGAAGTGTTCCTAAAGAGGACGAAGGATGGACATTCAATCATCCACAGGCACTGGCCTAAAGTTGCAAAGACCTTCAACATCAATGAAGGCTCAATATTCACCTTCCACTTCAGCCGTTTTCCAGATGAGATTCATATGTGTGTGTACCGTCTATGATGCTAATTTCAAAAGGTTATAGATGTTGCATGTGAAACTTGGTTCTGGTGCAGTTGTGTAATGGGGTAGCTGAGTGCTGAAGCTATATAATGTTGTACTCTGATGTATTTCAATTATGAAATCTTGCTTCCTGAATATGAAATGTCAATTAGATTAATAAATGGATTATTAATAATAGGATAATTAGTCTGCTAATGGCCGATTAGCCTGCTAATTGGGTTTTTCTATTGCAAACGGTTATTGAGAAAACACCGTGGGTGATGACCTCAGGCAACGCACACAGTTTGTAGGAATAAACCGTGTTGGATCAATGAACAACCACACACGACTTTCTCCTGAAAATTGTTTGCGTTAGGCCACCTTGTGCAAACGTTTACCATATAAAAAGTGTGTGTGATGGACAACCTATGCCACACAGTTTCTTCTACGCAGCGTTTGTGATGCATTCAATAACGCAAACGGTAAAATTGCTAATATCGTCTGCATTAACAACACTATCACAAATGATTTAACGGGGAAAACAATGTGTGATGTACATGCGAACGGAAACGTTTTCCTTGGAGTGACTGTGTGGGATGTATATACGAACGAAAACGTACATCTTGGCTTGATTGTGTTGGATGTACATACTAACAGAAACGTATTCCTTGGATTGACTATGTGAAATGTACATACGAACAGAAATGTTTAGTTAGGACTGACTGTGTGGGATGTACTTACAACTGGAAACAATTTGGCATGTATAATTGTATTTCTTTAATACAACTGTACGTATGACCGTATTTGATCGCTCGCCCATCGTACACAACCTCATTTTGCCGAGCGTGTGTGACCGAAGGGCCCGACAGTTTCTGGGTCGTGTGGAAAGGACCCCCCTATCGCACACACACACTTGGCGACGATTCCAAACGCTGTCGCGGAAAGGGGTTAAAAACCGTTTGTATAGCACCTCGAGGTACCAGTGTATATAGCCATCACCAAAAATCTAACTGTTACACACCTTTATGCACAACCCAGTGGGACCAGGTGAAACCACTCGGTGAGACCGACTAGTGCATTTAGGCATTTAGATTTGTACTTTAGGCATTTTGATGAGACCAGATGGAACAACTCGGAGAGACCGATGGGTGACGACCTAAGCACTTTCCGCACCTCGATAACACGGACCAAAACACTCAAAAATTCAGAGATGAAATCGATCGGTTACAGAAGGTTGGCAAGTGCACTTCGGTGGGACCGAATGTCATCTCGGTGCGACCGAGTTGCTAGGGTTTAGGCAGTGGCTCTGTCAAGTCTAGCTTAGTGGGTCTGGGTATGAAGGTTCGTTGGGACTAAGATGGACTTTAGGGTTTTGGACAGATAGGAATGTGAGGGTGTGGCTGAGTGTTTTTGGAGCAATATATCTAAGCACTTGAGAAAATGACTCATCATCAAAACCTCATCCCCTTTTAATAGTATTGGCTATCCTATGGAAACAATGTGGTCTTCTATCACTTAAAAAATGTAGACTCTTGAAGCTTTTGCTGATGCTTTATCATTTGCATTTGAGGGGTGCACATTCACATGTCATTGCCATATCTGATTGAACTTTTTTGAAATATTCTTCAAGTAGGAATTAGTTCAATGATGTATATGTTTTTATAAATCACCAAAACCACTCTGGGGAATAGTTGCACTTTCACATGGTGAGAGAGTAGTGGACGGGGAAAAGGTGAAGTGGGCGGCGTGGGTTGGGCTTGGGCACTGGGAGAGAACCAGGAAGTGAGGAAAAAATGGTGGCGTGGGGTCATGAAGGGTTTGATGAAAAAAATTGAATTGAAGGCGACACTAACAACTCCTCCTTTAGAAGTAGGGATATGACCACGCCTAAGCGTAAGTCAAATGTCTTATGGAAAATAATTAGAATCGGCCGTCCAATCACGCGTGAAGTTCCGTCGCCCACACAGCCGTTAGATCCGAGTTTGATCCGATCACTACTCACGTGCCTCTACTACCTTGGAATTTTTCTACAACATCATATGTGTTGCAGAAGTCCTTCGCAACAACACCAATGTTGTACAATGTTAGGACGAAAAAAATCTGCAATATCATCTGTGTTGCAGAAGTCTTTCCGCAACAACACTCATGTTGCAAAAAGTTAATACAAAAAATCTGAAACAAAACCTTTGTTGTAAATATCTCTAGAACATGAGGTATGTTGCAAAGGATTCCACAACAATGCACTTGTTGGAAAGAAGATGAAAGCCCTAACAAAACTAGGGATACTAGGGATCAAACCCTAACAAAACTAACTCGATTACATGATAAATCTCATCCAACCCATCACCGTCCAGCAAGCCTACGATGGAATTACTCATGCATGGCAGTGAGTATCATGAAATTGGTGATGGAGGAAGGTTGGTGATGATGATGGCGACAATTTCCCCTCTCCAGAGCCCCAAACGGACTCCAGATCTGGCCTCTCGATGAAGAACACGGGGTGACGGCGGCTCCGTATCGTAAAACGCAATGGATCCTTCTCTCTGATTCTTTTCTCCCCGAACGTGAATATATGAAGTTAGAGTTGAGGTCGATGGAGGTCCAGGGGACCCACAAGGCAGGGGGTGCGCCCTCCACCCTTGTGGACAGCAGGTGGGTCCCTCTCTATTGATTCTTTCGCCAATATTTTTTATTTATTTCAAAAATATTCTCCATGGATTTCCAGGTCATTCTGAGAACTTTTATTTCTGTACAAAAATAACACCAAGGCAATTATGCTGAAAACAACGTCAGTCCGGGTTAGTTCCATTCAAATCATGCAATTTAGAGTCCAAAACAAGGGCAAAAGAGTTTGGAAAAGTAGTTACGATGGAGACGTATCATCCTTGGGAGCGCTTTGCTTCATATAAGAGTTCGTCTAGGCTTGTCCTTTGCTATAAAAAGGATTGTGACACCTTGTTGCACCTTTGTTACACTTGTTACTTGTTGCCCGTTACGAATTATCTTATCACAAAACTATCTATTATGCTAATTTCAATGCTTCACTACAAAAAAAAAGACACATCCGTGACATTTTGGGTCGAACGAAAAAAAATTCTGTCATACATATGACACTTCTATGACGATAATTGTGACAAAACCTGATATCATCATAGATGTGGTGGGCTCCTACTTGTATGACAAAAAATCATGACAGAAACTAGGCTTTTCATCCTGGGCGGGCCGGAGACACAGCTGCATGACATTCTTTGGACTGTCCATGACGGAAAAAACCCTGGTAGAAGCGAGGGCGAGGAAAATTTCGGGAGTTCGAGTTCACGGTGGGTGGTCGGGGCGAAGCGATCGCATTTCTCTCGTACGTCGTCAGCGTGTGCGAGGCATTAACTCAAACTGAAACCGGCGAGGGCATTGGGTTCTACACGAACCCGGCGATTACTGCTGACTCTGATTCTTGAACCCGAGCGATCGATCGATGGCTATTAACTTAACCTGATCGAGCGATTCCTTCACTACTGCTGCTAACTGAAGTCGATCGATGCTGCCTGTGGGATGAATAGTGAGTGTTGCGGAGGGTTGGATGAACAGTGAGCGGTGGCGTTGCCTCTGGATGAACAGGACCCCGTGGTGTGGAGGGCTGGATGAACAGGACGACCCCATGGAGGGCTGGATGAATAGTAGACGGTGGAGGGGTGCCCGTGGAGGGGTGGTTGAACAGTAGCCGGTGGAGTAGCGTGCGCTGGAGGCTGGATGAATAGGAGCCCGTGGAGGCTGGAGGAGGTCGACGGTAGCTGTAGGACATGGAGAAGAGGTGTCTAAGGGGAATTAGACACTAAGTGACAAAGTTGCAGTTTTTAAGTTCTTAAAGTTTAGGTGGAGTTTAGGCACACATTTAACACTCACAATACATATCAAGCAGGCATGCAAAGAGTATATGATCAGCGGAAAGTAAAGCATGCAACTTGCAAGAATGTAAAGGGAAGGGTTTTGGAGGATTCAAACGCAATTGGAGACACGGATGTTTTGGCGTGGTTCCGATAGGTGGTGCTATCGTACATCCACGTTGATGGAGACTTCAACCCACGAAGGGTAGCAGTTCTTGTGAGTCCACGGAGGCTCCACCCACGAAGGGTCCACGAAGAAGCAACCTTGTCTATCCCACCATGGCCGTCGCCCACGAAGGACTTGCCTCACTAGCGGTAGATCTTCACGAAGTAGGCGATCTCCTTGCCCTTACAAACTCCTTGGTTCAACTCCACAATCTTGTCGGAGGCTCCCAAGTGACACCTAGCCAATCTAGGAGACACCACTCTCCAAGAAGTAACAAATGGTGCGTTGATGATGAACTCCTTGCTCTTGTGCTTCAAATGATAGTCTCCCAACACTCAACTCTCTCTCATAGGATTTGGATCTGGTAGAAAGAAGATTTGAGTGGAAAGCAACAGGGAAGGCTAGAGATCAAGATTCTTATGGTAGGAATGGAATATCTTGGCCTCAACACATGAGTAGGTAGTTCTCTCTCAGAAAATGTATGCTGGAAGTGTAGGTTTAGTCTGATGGCTCTCTCCACAAATGAAGAGGAGGTGGAGGGGTATATATAGCCTCCACACAAAATCTAACCGTTACACACAATTTACCAAACTCGGTGGGACCGAATCAACAAACTCGGTCAGACCGATTTAGTAAACCTAGTGACCGTTAGGATTTTCGGTGGGCCTCACATGCAACTCGGTAGGACCGATATGGTTAGGGTTAGGGCATAACATAATCTCGGTAAGACCGAATACACAAACTCGTTGAGACCGATTTTGGTAATGAGCTTTCCAGAGAGTTGGTCAGGTAAACTCGGTGGGACCGATTCGCTCATTTCGGTGAGACCAAAATGTTACGAAAGGGAATCAGGGAGTTTACATTGCAATATCGGTGGGACCGATCGCTCACTCCGGTTTGACCGAAAAGTTACGAAGGGAAACAGAGAGATTACAATCCCATCTCGGTGAGACCGAGATCCCTATCGGTAAGACCGATTTGCCTAGGGTTTGTGGCAGTGGCTATGACATTTGAACTCGGTGGCGCGGATAGAAAGAATCGGTGTGGCGAGTTTGACTTTAGGTTTAGGTCATATGTGTGGAAGTGGGAAAGTAGTTGAGGGTCTTGGAGCATATCACTAAGCACTGTGGAGCAAGAAACTCATTAAGCAACACCTCATCCCTTCTTGATAGTATTGGCTTTTCCTATAGACTCAATGTGATCTTGGATCACTAAAATATAAAATGAAGAGTCTTGAGCTTGGAGCTTGAGCCAATCCTTTGTCCTTAGCATCTTGAAGGAGTTCCCACATCCTTTAGTCAATGCCACTCAATTGTTGTACTTATCAGAAACATACTAGATAAAAGTGTTAGTCCAACAAGAGATATGTTGACATTAATTACCAAAACCACCTAGGGAGCACTTGTGCTTTCAATCTCCCCCTTTTTGGTAATTGATGACAACATACATCAAAGCTTTAGATAAGGATATAAAGAATGGCAAGTAAAGCTTTGGAAAGACATGTAACAAGCATAGGCTCCCCCTACATGTATGCAATCATGTGAATATGAAATATAGAAGCATGTGAGAGTATAACCATGATAGAGCAGGCAATGTGTTACATGTATCTTGGCCATATGCATCAGAGCAAAGAATATTAAAGGAAATACCTTCATGCCCATGAGTCCTTCTTGCAAACAGTATGTACATCAGCAAGAATTCCTCATACACATGATTGTGATGCATATACTTACCTTGTAGTTTTGAGTTGGCTTAGGATGGAATGAACCTGCGTAAACAAGGTTAGATAACACAGATGCACCTACTAGCCAGAGTAAACAAAAGAAACCACAAGAATACCAAGACTGGGATGACATGTAGAGAGTGAGTACTAAGTACCACATTGGATTAGACATGTCCCCAAGAGTAAAGATATGCAATGAATTTAAATGATTTCTTTCCTTAGATGTCTTTCTCCCCCGAATCTAGCATGGGATCTATGGGAGAAGATAGGGAACAGAGAAAACAGAGCTGAAAGATATAAATGAACAGAGCTAATGCAAGCTAATGCAAATAAGCACATATGAACATGTCTTTCCCCTCAAGAAGACATGTGGCATCTCTCCTCTTGAACACCAAGCATTTGGGATCCTTTAGAAATACTTTCTACTTGAGTATTCTCTCCCCCCGGAGATCTCTTTCTCCCCCTGAGGAGGTGATACTCTCTTTCTCTGATGTGATCTCTCTAAATGATAAGCTTTGATGTGATCTCTCTCTCCCACTTTGACATCAATTTCCAAGAAGGGTCTTCTGGAATATGTCGTGAATGGGTTTGTTCCTTGAGTCACAGCACAAAGCAATGATAAAAATGTGATGCTTGTAGAGGACAAGATTAATTGAGTGGAGCTGGATCAGAAGAAACACAGAATAAGTGGCAAACTGTTTTTCCTGTTGTGAAATCGGTGGCACCGAGTGGTATGCTTCGGTTGTACCGAAAGGATTCGTTGGACCGAAAACATCAAATCGGTGAAACCAAGTTCATCGCAGAGAAAACACTTGTCACCTCAGCTCACTAGACTAGTAAGATCTCACAAAGATTTGCAAGGAATTTACTGAATGATATGCAATGAATTGGATGCAGAAAAATGCAGAGAAAACAGAAAGAAACAATTCTTTTTGAAAGGGGAAACAAATATGCATGAGACAAATGCAAAAACACAGAAAAGAACACAAGAGAACTTCATCTAGAGATGGTCGGCGACAAAGTCACCTATGTTAGAGTATATTGACTTAGGAGTCAAGTGAGATCACTTGATCATAGGTCATACTCATCGTTTAAGCTCAAAATGGGGTTGCCATTTTTCGTTTAAGCATCTTGATGTATTCACATCTTGTCGAGTTGCTTTAGCTCATAACTTGGAGTGAAGCTTCTCTAAGATGGAATAACATACCTTTGGTTGGTGGTGTTGTCCATGTAGTTGAACTTGTGTGGGTTGCTCAAGGTTGATGTAGTTCATCAAGAGTTGTGAGCACCACTTGGAATTTGAGTCCATCTACCTACATGGGTTAGTTCTTGCAAGGAAGAGCACTTGTGTATCCAAAAATGACAATCATGAAGCTCAACATAGAATTTGTCAAAGGATATGTTTGAATGGTTTCGTGCTTCCTTGTCTTCATCCACCATAGTGTAGAAACTTGGTGATGTAGAGATTGCTCAAGATGTGAGTGGATTACAATCTCATGGAATTTGATTCAACCAAGTACCTACATGGGTTAGATAACATGCAAGATGCAAATATATCCAAGACATAAGATTTTCATCATAAGAGAAAAATATCAAGGATTAGTTATAAGCTCATGTCTTGCATGTATCCAATGGAGTTTCTACTCCAAGTTTGAAGCATCAATGATGTTCAATTCTCCTCTTAACCTGCAAAACACTTTCTCATCAAGAGGTTTAGTGAATATATCCGCTAATTGCTTTTTGGTGTGAACATGCTTAAGATCAATGTAACCCTTAGCAACATGATCTCGAATGAAATGATGACGAACTTCTATATGCTTAGTTCGAGAATGCTGTACGGGATTATGACCAATTTCGATAGCACTTTCATTGTCACAAAGCAATGGAACATGTCTCACATATATCCCATAATCTTTAAGAGTTTGGGTCATCCAAAGTAATTGAGCACAACATGAACCAGCGGCAATGTACTCCGCTTCGGCGGTGGATAATGATACCGAGTTTTGTTTCTTGGAGGACCAGGACACAAGAAATCTACCAAGAAATTGACAAGTACCCGAAGTGGACTTTCTATCAACCTTGTCTCCGGCATAGTCCGAGTCGGAGTAGCCAACAAGATCGAAAGAGGCCCTCTTAGGATACCAAATGCCAAAATTTGGTGTATGGATTAAGTATCTCACTCTCCTTTTCACGGCCTTAAGATGACATTCTTTAGGAGCAGCTTGATATCGTGCACACATGCACACACTTAGCATGATATCGGGACGTGAAGCACATAGATATAACAATGAACCAATCATAGAGCGATAAACCTTTTGATCAACCGGTTCACCATCTTTGGTCAAGTCAAGATGTCCACTAGTAGGCATGGGTGTAGACATAACTTTGCATTCATGCATATTGAACTTCTTGAATAAGTCATTGGTGTACTTTGTTTGAGAAACAAAGGTACCTTCCTTAGTTTGCTTGATTTGCAATCCAAGAAAGAATTTGAGTTCACTCATCATAGACATCTCAAACTTCTCCGACATTAGCTTCCCAAACTTTTCACTAAAATGAGGGTTAGTTGAACCAAATATAATATCATCAACATAGATTTGGCACACAAATAGTTCTCCATTAACCCTTTTAGTAAAAAGATTTGAATCAATTTTTCCAATTTCAAAGCCTTTTTCAATAAGGAACTTGGTCAAGCATTTATACCACACTCTAGGAGCTTGTTTAAGACCATAAAGAGCTTTGTGAAGTTTGTAAACATGATTTGGTTTCTTAGGATTGACAAAGCCGGAGGTTGTAACATGAACTTAGTCCTCTATTTCACCATTTAGAAAAGCACTTTTAATGTCCATTTGGTACAAGGTGATATCATGATGATTAGCATAGGCAAGTAAGATGCGAATGGACTCAAGTCTAGCAGCGGAGCGTAGGTCTCACCATAGTCCATACATTACGACTTGTGTGTAACCTTGGGCGACGAGGCGTGCTTTGTTCGAACTACTTGTCCATCTTCATCTTGCTTGTTGCGAAACACCCATTTGGTACCGATGATGTTGTGGTTGTTGTCGGGCTTCTCAACTAATGTCAAACTTGGTTCCTCTCAAAGTTGTGTAGCTCTTCATGCATAGCATTTATCAATCCGGATCTTCAATGCTTCTTAAACCTTCATAGGTTCAATGCTAGAGATGAAAGAATAGTTTTCACAAAAGTTAGCTAAGCGAGTTTTAGGCGAGTGATTCTCTGGTTTGAATATCATTGTAGATTTGCTCGTGGGATGGTCTTTAGCAATTCTTGCTCGAACTCGTGAAAGCTTTTGCTTGTTTCTTGGTTGAACTTCTTCTTCATCTTGTTCTTCTTCTTGGCCTTCTTCATTGTTGGCGTTGTCGTTCTCTTGTCGTGGTCGAGAAGGAGGTTGTTGACGTTCATCTTGATGCACTTCCTCGTTTTCTTCATCTTGGTGCGTCCCACTTGTGGATGCTTCCGTATCAACTCTTGGTTCACCTTGTCGTGACGTAGAAGCTTCCACTTGGACGGACGAGGTACTCTCCTTCACCTCCGTTGGACGGACCTTGCCAATAGACAAGTCTTGGATTGCTTCCAAAGGATCTTTGTCTCCTACATCAATTGGCAATTGCTCTACTTGCGAGCTGTTAGATTCATCAAACTTCACATCTACCGTCTCTTCAACCTTTTGGGTGAAATTGTTGTAGACACGGTAAGTGTGAGAGTTTGAGCCATAACCTAGTAGGAAACCTTCATGAGACTTAGGAGCAAATTTAGAACGACGATGCTTTTTATCAAGAATGTAGCACTTTGAGCCAAATACTCGAAAGTATCCAACTTGGGGTTTGTTACCGGTGAGGAGCTCGTATGCCGTCTTGCCGAGTAGCTTATGAAGATACAAGCGATTTGTTGCATGACAAGCTGTCTCAACCGCTTCTGCCCAAAAGTGCTTCGGTGTCTTGTCCTCATCAAGCATCGTTCTCGCCATTTCGATGAGCGTCCGGTTCTTCCTCTCAACAACTCCATTTTGTTGAGGTGTGTACGTAGCCGAGAACTCGTGTCAAATCCCTTCTTCGTCAAGAAAGGTATCCACATTTGCGTTCTTGAACTCCATTCCGTTGTCGCTGCGAAACTTCTTGATCTCCACTTCAAATTGATTTTGGGCCTTCCTAGCGAAGTTTTTGAAGATCTTTTGGACCTGCGATTTATCATCGAGAAAGAACACCCACGTAAATCTTGAAAAATTATCAACTATAACTAGACCAAAGGAATTTCCACCGAGACTCTTGTAAGAGTTGGGACCAAAAAGATCCATGTGAAGTAGCTCGAGTGGCCTCCTTGTGGTCATGATGTTCTTCACGGGATGCCTTCCTCCAACATGTTTACCTGCCTGACAAGCGCTGTAAAGTCTATCATTATCAAATATGACATCGTTAACTCCAAGGATATGATTTCCTTTAATGAGCTTGTCAAGGTTTCGCATGCCAACATGACCTAGTCGTCTATGCCATAACCAACCTTTTGCGGATTTAGCGATGAAGCAAGTTTTAGGTTGAGCCTTTTTAGTGAAATCAACAATGTATAGATCACCTCTACGCACACCGGTAATGACCATTTTATGATTATCTCGACGAAACACTTGACAATCTACTTCAGTAAATAGGACATTGAAACCGAAATCAGCAAGTCTAGATACTGAAAGTAAGTTGTATCCAAGAGATTCAACGAGCATGAAATTTTGTATGGAGCTATCATGTGATATGGCCACCTTACCGAGGCCAACCACCTTACCTTTTGAGTTGTCACCGAAAGTGACATACTTTCGAGGACTATCATTTTCAGCAAGTTCCCGAAACATGTCTTTATCTTCGGTCATGTGATCGGTACATCCACTATCTAGAACCCATTCCTTTCCTCCTGACATATATCCCCGAAGATTTGCCATAAGACCAAAGTGTCTCATTGCATCATCAAGATCGAAGTCACTATTATCATCCTCATCATAGTATCCATGTTCAACATTGTCATGTGGTGGATCAAGTCCTAGAGAGGGTGATTCTTTAGAGTGAGTTTGACAATGATCCTTCTTATGAATTTTTATAGCTTCGGAAATAATATCACTAATAATTCCAACATCTCCTTTGGCACGCATAAGGTTTGTAAGCTCAAATAGACGTTCACCAAACATAGGATCACTAGTATTCATCTTACTCAAAGCAATAGACTTATGGAGAATTTCATATGGTGTAGGCACACTTAAGAGTAGGCAAACATCCAATCAAGTTTCTAGGCAATCCTCTAATGATAAGTTCAGCAGTTCTAAGATTCCTAATCATGTCAATTGACTCATCAAGAGTAGGATGCATAGGATCGACATGAGGTGCATAAGGGCTAGCAATGTACTTGTTCAAATGATACTGATTGAAAATTACAAGCATCTCATTTTTTCACTCATGAAATACTCTCCATCAAGAATAGGCACTCTATGTCTAAGACTCCCCAAAGTAGACTCATCCATCTTCCTCCAATGGTGATTAAACCAAGGCAATGGAGACCAATGCTCTGATACCACTTGTAGGACCTTGAGAAGAGGTGTCTAAGTGTGGCGCCCGGATATTTAAGCTACAGTAATTTTCTGCTAATGATGCCACGTCACTTTGATTACTGTTGTTAATCTCGCGTTAGTTCAAAATGATTCAAATTCAAATTCGAATTAAAGTCAAACAATAAAAGTTTTCAATTCTCAAAACTAAAATGTTCTTATTGTGACAAATAAATCATGGATAGTATTGTTGGATAAACAACATTCTTATAAAATAATTAATTACTCTAGAGTGATTAAAACAGCAGCAAAAACAATTAAGTGAATACCTTTTTCAATTAATAAAACTCTAAACTAATTTATTTCGGGATAAAACATTTATGGCGGTGGGTGGTTCTCAAACATTAATTTAAGAGTTGTTATCATTTTTTTTTAAACTAAAAATAATGTGTATCTAAAATAAAACAAAACAGAAAAATAAAAATAAAAAGAAGAAAAGAAAACAGAACAAAAAAAAGAAAGAAAGGAAAAGACCCCCATTGGGCATCGGCCCGGTGGCCTTCAGGCTAGCAGGCCGGCCAGTGGCGCCCTTATCCCCATCCACAGAAACCCTAGCCACTACTACACCCCCACTCCCCCCCACGTCGCCACTCCTTCTTCCCCTCCCGATCCAATCTGGATCGGGGCAAAACCCCACTCCCCTCGCTCCTTGCACCCCCTCTGCCCGAACTGGTTGGGGGCATGGCGCCCCAGCCCCGTCTCCGGCGCTCACCGCCACTACCTCCGACACCACTGGACTGCGCCGCCGAGCCCCTCGCCGCCATTCGCTAAGGCCGCTGCCCCTCCCGGACTCCTCCGCGCCCTCCTCTCACCTTCCTCGACTAGATCGAGGCAGCACCCCGCTGCCCACCTCGGCCGGCGCCTCTCGTCCCCGCCACCAGGCTGGCGTCCCTCGCCGAGCCCACCTCATCGCCGGACCATGCCGGCAGGGTCCCGTCGGCGTGCACCGAACCCTGTCGCGGCCGCTCGGCCAGTCGCCCGCTCGATGCCACCTGCGCCGGCGGGCAGCCACGGCCACGACCACCACGACTCGTTCCGGCCTCCCCAAGCTCCTCTACTGCTTGATGTGAGCCCCTCCTTCGTCTCCCGCTCACCCCGTTATCGATCCTCTGTCGTAGGATCCTGCTAGCGCTCGCCACCGCCCCCCTGCTGCCCGACGCACCTCGCCGCCGCCTACGACGTCCCGGCGCCTCCACTGGCCTGGGCTGGCGCCCGAACGGGTTAAGGCCCAGCGCTCGTTAGCCCTTATGCCTGCTCCGCCCCGTTAGGACCCCCATGGGGCCTATGACAAAGGGGCCCCGCCCCCTAAACGTTTTAAAAAAAAGAGAATAATAATATAATTAATAATTAAATTAATTAATTAATTAACTAAATCAATTAACTTAATTAACCTAACTAATCTGTTAGTTAAACTAATTAACTTGGTTAGTTAGTTAATAGTCAATGACAGTAGGACCCACGCGTCAGTTTGACCAAGTCAACTGACTGTTGATTGCTGACGTCATGATGACGTCAGCAAATACTATTCTGGATAATGTTGGATTAAATTAATTAGATAAATTCTAAAAATGATTTAAAACTTTAGAAAATCATATAAAATAAACCGTAGCTCAGATGAAAATGTTTTGTACATGAAAGTTGCTCGAGCAATGAGCGAATCCAGTCGCAGCCCGTTAAATCGCCCGCGTCCCTAGCATAGTGAACCTGCAACATTTCACCTCTGGTTCATCTGTCCAAAAACGCGAAACACCGGGAATACTTTCCCGGATGTTTCCCCCCTTCGTCGATATCACCTACTACCGCGTTAGGGCACACCTAGCACCGCGTATTGCCATGTTATGCTTTGTGATGCTTTGATTACTCTGTTATTTATTGTGTTCCACCTTCGTTACTTCTTTACGGTAGACCCTGAGACCGATACCGGTACCCCTGTGATCGACTACATCGACGATGAACCCTTCTTGCCAGAGCAACCAGGCAAGCCCCCCCTTGATCACCAAATATCGCCTATTCTCCTCTATACTGCTCGCATTAGAGTAGTGTAGCATGTTACTGCTTTCCGTTAATCCTATTCTGATGCATAGCCTGACATTGTTGCTACATCTATTGATACCTTACCTGCAATCCTAGATACTTAGTATAGGATGCTAGTTTATCATCTGTGGCCCTACATTCTTGTCGGTCTGCCTTGCTATACTATCGGGCCGTGATCACTTGGGAGGTGACTAAAGTCGGGTCCGCTCGAAGAGTACCCGCGAGTGATTCACGGATTGGGGGCTGAAAGGACCTTTGTCCCGACGGCCCTCTGTGTGGATCTTTGTGGCGGGCGGCAGGGCGAGTTGAGACCACCTAGGCGAGAGGGAGGCTGGTACAGTCGGCGTCATGGTTGCTTCATAATAACACGCAACGAGATCTTGGTATTTGATCGAGTCGGCCATTTGGTCTATCGCACTAACCAACTCGTGGGAAAGATATGGGCACTCGGCGTCGTGGTATCAGCGAAGCCTTCGTGGCGTCGGCAAGCGGCGGCGCGCGGATTGAACTGCTCTTGTATTAAGGGGCTAGTTACGCTTCCGGCAGCGTCACACTTTTAACATCTTGAGTGTGCAAAGGCGATGGGCCCGGACCCTGCGCCATAGGAGTTAGACCGGCGTCTTGACCTCTCTGTTGTGCCTCGTGGGGCTGCGACATGTTGATATTCGAGGCGGGCATGACCGAGAAAGTGTGTCGGCCAAATGGGATCGGCGTGTTGGGTTATGTGGTGCACCCTCGAGGAAGTTTATCTATTGAATAGTCGTGTCCCTCGGTAAAAGGGCGACCGGAGTTGTACCTTGACCTTATGACAACTAGAACCGGATACTTAATAAAACACACCCTTCCAAGTGCGGATACAACCCGGTGATCGCTCTCTAATGGGGCGACGAGGAGAGGATCGCCGGGTAGGATTATGCTATGCGATGCTACTTGGAGGACTTCACTCTACTCTCTTCTACATGCTGCAAGACGGAGGCTGCCAGAAGCGTAGTCTTCGATAGGACTAGCTATCCCCCTCTTATTCTAACATTCTGCAGTTCAGTCCACCGATATTGCCTCCTTACACATATACCCATGCATAAGTAGTGTAGCTCCTTGCTTGCGAGTACTTTGGATGAGTACTCACGGTTGCTTTCTTCCCCCTTTTCCCCCCTTTCCTTTCTTTCTGGTTGTCACAACCAGATCTTTGGAAACCAGGGCAGGCATACCGTCAGCAGCGACTACTACTGGAGGTGCCTACTACTACGTGCGAGGCACGATTGACGACCAAGAGTAGTTTAGGAGGATCCCAGGCGGAGGCTGCGCCTCTTCGATTTGTATCCCGGTTTGTGCTAGCCTTCTTAAGGCAAACTTGTTTAACTTATGCCTATACTCAGATATTGTTGCCTGGCGACTTCGTCTATGATCGAGCACTTGTATCGACCCTCGAGGCCCCCTGGCTTGTATTATGATGCTTGTATGACTTATTTATGTTTTTAGAGTTGTGTTGTGATATTTTCCGTGAGTCCTTGATCTTGATCATACACGCGTTTGCGTGCATGATTAGTGTACGATTGAATCGGGAGCGTCACAATAAGGGGGGGGGGGGAATTAGACACTAAGTGACAAAGTTGCAGTTTTTAAGTTCTTAAAGTTTAGGTGGAGTTTAGGCACAAATTTAACACTCACAATACATATCAAGCAGGCATGCAAAGAGTATATGAGCAGCGGAAAGTAAGACATGCAACTTGCAAGAATGTAAAGGGAAGGGTTTTGGAGGATTCAAACGCAATTGGAGACACTGATGTTTTGGCGTGGTTCCGGTAGGTGGTGCTATCGTACATCCACGTTGATGGAGACTTCAACCCATGAAGGAGTAGCAGTTTCTTGTGAGTCCACGGAGGCTCCACCCACGAAGGGTCCACGAAGAAGCAACCTTGTCTATCCCACCATGGCCGTCGCCCACGAAGGACTTGCCTCACTAGCGGTAGATCTTCACGAAGTAGGCGATCTCCTTGCCCTTACAAACTCCTTGGTTCAACTCCACAATCTTGTCGGAGGCTCCCAAGTGACACCTAGCCAATCTAGGAAACACCACTATCCAAGAAGTAACAAATGGTGCGTTGATGATGAACTCCTTGCTCTTGTGCTTCAAATGATAGTCTCCCCAACACTCAACTCTCATAGGATTTGGATCTGGTGGAAAGAAGATTTGAGTGGAAAGCAACTTGGAGAAGGCTAGAGATCAAGATTCTTATGGTAGGAATGGAATATCTTGGCCTCAACACATGAGTAGGTAGTTCTCTCTCAGAAAATGTATGCTGGAAGTGTAGGTTTAGTCTGATGGCTCTCTCCATGAATGAAGAGGAGGTGGAGGGGTATATATAGCCTCCACACAAAATCTAACCGTTACACACAATTTAACAAACTCGGTGGGACTGATTCAACAGACTCGATCAGACCAATTTTATAAACCTAGTGACCATTAGGATTTTCGGTGGGACTGACATGCAACTTGGTAGGACCGATATGGTTAGGGTTAGGGCATAACGTAATCTCGGTAAGACCGAATACACAAACTTGGTGAGACCGATTTTGGTAATGGGCTTTCAAGAGAGTTGGTCAGGTAAACTCGGTGGGACCGATTCGCTCATTTCGGTGAGACCGAAATGTTAAGAAAGGGAATCATGGAGTTTACATTGCAATCTCGGTGAGACCGATCGCTCACTTCGGTTTGACCGAAACGTTACGAAGGGAAACAGAGAGATTACAATCCCATCTCGGTGAGACCGAGATCCCTATCGGTAAGACCGATTTGCCTAGGGTTTGTGGCAGTGGCTATGACATTTGAACTTGGTGGCGCCGGATAGAAAGAATCGGTGTGGCCGAGTTTGACTTTAGGTTTAGGTCATATGTGTGGAAGTGGGAAAGTAGTTGAGGGTCTTGGAGCATATCACTAAGCACTGTGGAGCAAGAAACTCATTAAGCAACACCTCATCCCTTCTTGATAGTATTGGCTTTTCCTATAGACTCAATGTGATCTTGGATCACTAAAATATAAAATGAAGAGTCTTGAGCTTGGAGCTTGAGCCAATCCTTTGTCCTTAGCATCTTGAAGGAGTTCCCACATCCTTTAGTCCATGCCACTCAATTGTTGAACTTATCTGAAACATACTAGATAAAAGTGTTAGTCCAACAAGAGATATGTTGACGTTAATTACCAAAACCACCTAGGGAGCACTTGTGCTTTCAGTAGCCCGTGGAGGCTGGAGGAGGTCGACGGTGGAGATGAACAGTATCCCGTGGAGTCCTGTTTTGCGGTACGCCACACCCCTCCCGATGAACAGGACCCCGTTTGACCGTAGCTCCAACACAAGTCTGTTTAGATTCGTTTTTTGATGCGCCACACCCTCCGATGAACAGGACCCCTGTTTTGACCGTAGCGCTCCAACACAAGTCTGTTTCCTCCGTTTTGCGGTACGCCACACCCCTCCCAATCAACAGGACCCCCGTTTCGACCGTAGGAGGTCCGTTTCCTCCGTTTTGCGGTATGCCAGACCCCTCCCGATGAACAGGATCCCGTTTTGAACATGACCGTTCAAACACAAGGCCGTCTCCTCCGTTCTGCGGTACACCAGGCCTCGTTTCCATCGCATGTTCCGTCCAAGCCCTCTCGATGAGCACGACGACGCATTCCATTCCGACCCAGCCGGTTGGCTCCCCATGAACACGACGACGACGCTGTTTCTCCGTTCCGACCCAGCCATGTACACGAACCCTGGCCGTACGTACGCACGAGTAGGCGTTCGAGACCCCTCCCGTATGTACGTACGTCGCCGTATTTTCTTTCTTGCACCCTAGCCGTTGTATGTATGTGTACATGCTACATGCGTGCCTCTACTACGACACGTGCGCGCCTCTACAATGACACGTGCGCGCCTCTACTACGACACGTGCGCGCCTCTACATCCACCAGTATGTACATACACATACGCGACCAGAATGACAATGCTACATATGCTTCGACCAGGTGGGTCCCGACTGTCACGCACTTCCTTGCATGCGAAAATGTAGCTGGTGGGTCCTAGCAGTCAGGGGGGCACTTCCTTGCGTGCGAAGATGTAGTTAGTGGGTCCCGGCGATCGGGGCGAATCGTTTTTTTGAGACGCACTTCCTTGTGTGTGAAGATGTAGTAGTGGGTCCCAATGATCGGTAATTTTTATTTGCGGACGCACTTCCTTGCGTGCGAAGGTGTAGCTAGTGGGTCCCAGCGATCGAAGCGAATCGTTTTTTTGCGGACGCACTTCCTTGCGTGCGAAGATGTAGCTAGTGGGTCCCGGCGATCGAGAAGCGTTTTTTTCGCGAAATCGATGGCCCGTCCGATGGGTCCCAGTATCGGTGGAGGAATCATTATTTTCCGCGTAATAAGGAGACACTTCCTTGCTGCGGCCGTGGACCCGGTATCGGCCTCTCCACGTCTGATCCACGTCCGATGGAAGTCGTTCCTTGACCACGTTGACCACGCGCGCCGAGAGCACCACGGCGGTGGGCGATGGCGAGCCTAGGAAGGGGCGGCGGGCAGGGGAAAGGCGGGGTAGTGGAAGCCAGCGGAGAGGAGTATGAGGTTCACTAGTTCGGCTGCGGTGTGAGGCTGCCGTCGCCGCAGTCTGGCCAGCGGTGGGAATAATAGAGGCGGTGAGGCCTCCACGGCAACCTGACCCGACCCACGGGAGGCAGGAGCATCACAGCACGACCGCGCTGCTTTGGTAGTGGAGCAAGAAGACCGGAGGTTGAAGAAGCACTCGGCCGTTGGATGGACATTATGCAGTCACGTGAGCTAGAATCATTCATATTGACTAAGTTGACAAAGCCCTCCGTCCCGTCAACTTGGTTGGCCCTAAGTCATCCTCCCACTATGGTGGGTCCCAACTAACGGGGGTATTCATTTTTTGTGCGTAATAAGGAGGCACTTCCTTGCGTGCGAAGATATAGCTGGTGGGTCCGACATGTCGGTAGGGAGCGTTTTTTGCGAAATCTGAGGCCCTTCGGTGGGTCCCAGTGTCGGTGGAGGAATCATTATTTTCTTGGCGTAATAAGGAGGCATTTCCTTGTGTGCGGCCGTGGACCCAGCTGTCAGCCTCTCCACATACAGTCCACGTCCGATGGATGTCGTTCGTTGACCACGTTGACCAGGCCGCACCGAGAGCACCATGGTGGTGGGCGGCGAGGCCTAGGAAGGAGCATACGGGCCGGGAAGACTTCGGCCATGGTTGCCTGCGGTGGGAATCTGAGGTTCTTGGTCGGCTACCGTCGCGGAAAATAATAGGAGGTGTGGGTGAGTACAGGAATGGCACGGCCAGCAATGAAGTAGGGTGGGGCGGTGTGGCTGTCTTGGCAAAGACCTGGCCAACCACGGAGGCGGAGCGAGCAGTCCACCGGAGCTGGTTTGGGTGGTGGAGCAAGAAGATCAAATATTGAAGAAACACCGCGGCCGTTGGATTAACATGCAGCAGTCCTTTGCTGCTAGAGTCGTTTGTGGACTAGGTTGACAAAGCCAAAGTACCGTCAACCTAGTAGACCCACAAGTCAGCCTCCAAATCTGTCCCAAACGACATCTGACCGAAATTTCTAGCGATTCAAATTAATTTTAAATCTAAATATACCTTAATTTAAATTCAATGAAATTTTACCCGCACAAAAACAATGAAATTAAAATATCAAAGTCCGAAAGAAAACAATATTTTGGAACTAATTGCCTGTTTGCTATATTTTTCCATTTTACAGCCCATTTATTATGACTTATAGCCCATTTCTTATTACTTATAGCCCATTTCTTATTACTTATAGCCCATTTCCTGGGCAAAATGCACCCCTCCTTGTCTTGAAAGATTTCTGGCCCAGCAGGGCGTAGAAAAGCAAGTAGGCCTATGTTGGTTATTCTGCAAAAAACAAAATAGCTGGCTAGCCATTTTTCAGAAAGGAAAAAAATAAACTAGGCTGGTCATGTGCTAAACATATGAAATAAAAGCACAGGCTAGGCAGACCACGGGTCCCGCACAACCCAGTTGATACCCTTCTCCGTCCGAAAAAACAAAATTACTGCGCGCTCTTTGGGTCCCTCTTGTCATCCTCACCATGTACAGTCATCTCCTTATTCCTCTCGGTTGTTGACCATGTTGACAACAGGAGGGCAGCACCGCATGCGAAGCTTAACCAAGGCGGAGGGCGATGGTGAGGCCTCGGGCCGAGGAGCGAGCAGGAGCAGGGAAGATCGCGAGAGTTTTAGGGTGCGATGTGGCCCACGATGCATCTTGTGGCACAGCCCGACCGTGGGGGCGGGAGCAGGTGGTCCCAGCACGCCTTGGTTTAGCTTTGGCGGCTCGAGGAAGAAGAGGCGAAGAAAGCGCAGACATTGAATGTCAATCCAATGGTCAAGGTTGGCTGTCGTTTGTTGACTAAGAGGACACCAAGTAGCATACTTTTTATATATAGGAAGAAAACCGCGAGGAAAATGCGTTAAATCTGCGTCCTCCTCACGAGGAACATTCGCCACATAAGTGACTAACACCCTTGGTTTTAAACCGAGAGGTCTTGGGTTCGAGTCGGGAACTCTCAATTTTGTCCTCCTTCCTTCCTCACAAAAAAAGGAAAGAAAATCAAAGACTTGGGAAGGCGTCTGAGAACAAGCTAGTGTACCCGGTAAAGAGGCGTTGCGAGTTTTACAAAAAGAGGCGTGCTCCTATAGCTGGTTCGAATCAAACCTGGACTATTGTTGGGGAGCGTAGTAATTTCAAAAATTTCCCTACGCTTACGCAAGACCATGGTGATGGCATAGCGAGAGGGAGAGTGTACGTCCACGTACCCTCGTGAACCGAAAGCGAGGCGTTATAACAACGCTGTTGATGTAGTCGTGCGTCTTCACGATCGGCCGATCCAGAAATGCGAGCGTCACGGCACCTCCGAGTTCTGCACACGTTCAGCTCGATGGCGATCCCGGGCTCCGATCCAGCTAAGCGTCGGGGATGAGTTCCGTCGGCCTGACGGCGTGGTGGCGATGATGATGCTCCACCGGCGCGGGGCTTCGCCTAAGCTCCGCGACGATATGACTTCACCGGCGCGGGAGGCCGCCTAAGCTCATGACGATATGACGAAGTGGAATATGGTGGAGGGGGCACCGCTGCGGCTAAGAACGATCACGTAGATCAACTTGTGTGTCATGGGTGCCCCACCCCGTATATAAAGGAGCAAGGGAGGAGGTGGCCGGCCTGGGAGGCGCACCAAGGGGAGTCCTACTCCCCGGGAGTAGGACTCCTCCTTTCTAGTAGGAGTAGGAGAGAAGGAAGGGAAGGGAGGAAGGTGC
This sequence comes from Aegilops longissima, assembly GCA_021605205.1. Classification (NCBI taxonomy): domain Eukaryota; kingdom Viridiplantae; phylum Streptophyta; class Magnoliopsida; order Poales; family Poaceae; genus Aegilops; species Aegilops longissima. Next base: position 266,898,449 of record CM038676.1, read on the forward strand.
GGCCCTCCCCTAGTCCAATTCGGACTAGGCCTTGAGAAGCGCGGCCTGCCCTAGGCAGCCCTCTCTCTTTCCGAGGGCCCAATAAGGCCCAATACTTCTCCCGGCGAATTCCCGTAACTCTCGGTACTCCGAAAAATACCGAATCATTGAACCTTTCCGAACTCGAATATAGTCGTCCAATATATCGATCTTTCGTCTCGACCATTTGAGACTCCTCGTCATGTCCCGATCTCATCCGGGACTCCGAACTCCTTCGGTACATCAAAACTCATAAACTCATAATATAAGCATCGCCGAAACCTTAGCGTGCGGACCCTACAGCGTTCGAGAACTATGTAGACATGACCTAGAACTATTCTTGGTCAATAACCAATAAGCGGAACCTGGATGCCCATATTGGCTCCTACATATTCTCTGAAGATCTTTATCGGTCAAACCGCATAACAACATACTTTGTTCCCTTTGTCATCGGTATGTTACTTGCGAGATTCGATCGTGGGTATCAATACCTAGTTCAATCTAGTTACGGCAAGTCTCTTTACTCGTTCCGTAATACATCATCTACTTAACTAACTTATTAGTTGCAATGCTTACAAGGCTTATATGATGTGTATTACCGAGAAGGCCAGAAGATACCTCTCCGACAATCGGAGTGACAAAACCTAATCTCGAAATCGCCAACCCAACATGTACCTTTGGAGACACCTGTAGTACTCCTTTATAATCACCTGGTTACGTTGTGACGTTTGGTAGTACCAAAGTGTTCCTCCGTGGCAGGAGTTGCATAATCTCATAGTTACGAGGAACATGTATAAGTCATGAAGAAAGCAAGAGCAACATACTAAACAATCAAGTGCTAGGCTAACGGAATGGGTCATGTCAATCAGATCATTCTCCTAATGATGTGATCCCGTTAATCAAATGACAACTCATGTCTATGGTTAGGAAACATAACCATCTTGATTAACGAGCTAGTCAAGTAGAGGCATACTAGTGACACTCTGTTTGTCTATGTATTCACACATGTATTATGTTTCCGGTTAATACAATTCTAGCATGAATAATAAACATTTATCATGAAATAAGGAAATAAATAATAACTTTATTATTGCCTCTAGGGCATATTTCCTTCAGTCTCCCACTTGCACTAGAGTCAATAATCTAGTTCACATCATCATGTGATTCAACACTAATATTCACATATGTATGTGATTAACACCCATAGTTCACATCGTCATGTGACCAACACCCAAAGGGTTTACTAGAGTCAATAATCTAGTTCACATCGCTATGTGATTAACACCCAAAGAGTACTAAGGTGTGGCGCCCCGATTCAACGTACACTAATCATGCTGCATAAATGTGTATGATCAAGATCGAGACTCACGGGAAGATATCACAACACAACTCTACAAATAAAATCGTCATACAAGCATCATAATACAAGCCGGGGCCTCGAGGGCTCGAATACAAGTGCTCGATCATAGGCGAGTCAGCGGAAGCAACAATATCTGAGTCTGGACATAAGTTAAACAAGGTGCCATAAGATGGCTAGCACAAAGCTGGGATCTGGATCGAAGAGGAGCGGGCCTCCTGCAGGATCCTCCTAGGTCACTCTGGTCGTCGTCGTGGGCTGCTGCGTAGTAGTAGGCACCTCGAGTAGTAGTCGTCATAGGCGGTGGCGTCGACTCTGGGCTCCATCGTGCAGTTGCGACAATCGAGTAAAGGTAGGGGAAAAGGGGATCAAGGCAACCGTGAGTACTCATCAAAGTACTCGCAAACAAGGAGCTACACTACTTATGCATGGATATATGGGTAAAGGCCATATCGGTGGACTGAGCTGCAGAATGCCGAATAAGAGGGGATAGCTAGTCTTAACGAAGACTACGCCACGGACACCTGCCTTACAGCAGGTAGGAGGGACAATCTGAAGTCCTCCAAGTGACATCATATAGCAATAATCCTACCGGCAATCCCTGCTCATATCCACGGCGAGGCGACCACGGTTATATCGGCACTTGGAAGGGTGTGTTTTATCAAGTATCCGCTTCTAGTTGTCATAAGCTCAAGGTACAACTCCAAGTCGTCCCATTACCGAAGATCACGGCTATCCGAATAGATTAACTTCCTGCTGAGGGTGCACCATCTTACCCAGACGCTTGATCCCATTTGGCGGACACACTTTCTGGGTCATGCCCGCCACGTAAGATCAACACGTCGCAGCCCACCTAAACAACAGAGAGGCCAACACGCGGTCTAAACCTAAGCGCAAGTGCAGGCCCATCGCATACGAGCACACTGCATGTTGCATACACGTAGGAAGCAGACCTAGCCCATCGAGCGTTCAGTCCAATCCGGTAGCGCGCGCTCCGTCGTGACGTCTGAAGTACTTGGTGATACCACGGCGGGATACCCATAACTACTCCAGCGTAGATGGTTAGTGCGTATAAGCTCGTAGCCAACCCAGATCAAATACCAAGACCTCGTTAAGCGTGTTAAGTAACATAAGCGCCCGAGCAGGGCAGGCCCACCTCTCTCCTAAGCGGTCTCAACCTGCCTGCCGCTCGCCACAATGATCCACTCATGGTGCTCCATCGGCCGACCCGACTTTAGTCTCCACATGTATCATGTATAAGTATATAATATATACGTGATCAACTCCCGAGTGATCACGGCCCGATAATATAGCACGACAGACGGACAAGAAAGTAGGGCCACAGATGAAAGTACTAGCATCCTATACTAAGCATATAGGATTGCGGTAAGGTAACAACAAAAGTTACAAGGACGGGCTATGCGAGCAATATAGGAGTATCAGAAAGCGTAACATGCTATGCTACTCTAATGCAAGCGGTGTAGATAAGAGTAAGCGATATCGGTGATCAAGGGGGCTTGCACTGGTTGCTTTGGCAAGAGAGAGGGTCGTCAACACCGTGGTCGAGGCCACGGCAATTGCGTCGGTCTCTAAATAGTCTCTAGGGAGAAGAGGGGAAGAAACAATGAATACAAGGTAACAGATGCATAACGATGCATGACATGCCAAGCGATACTAGGCGTGCCCTAACGTGGTATGAAGTCTTGGTTTAGGGGAAAACATCAGGAAGTTTTCCGGTTAGAACGTCTGTCGGACATATGAACCAGGAGAGGAAAGTTTGCGAGTTCGATAGGTTAGGGGTGTGTGGTGGGCGAGCGGATTGCGTATCGGATTAAATCTCGTCGTTACGAGCAACTTTCATGTTGAAATTATTTTAATCGGATTACGGATTAAAAGATATGATTTTAAAAGATTTTATTAATTTACGGAATTTAATTAATTATTTAATTAATTTCGAAAATGCATTTATGACATCAGCATGATGTCATGCTAACGTCATCGATCAACAGTGTTGGTGAGTCAACTCTGACAGTGGGTCCGCATGTCATTCACTAATGACTAATTAACCTAATCAGATTTAATTAACATTACTTAATTAAGTTAATTAATGATTAGGGTTAATTAATCAGAATTAATTAGATCAATTAATTACTTAATTAATTTAATTAATGATTAGGGTTAATTAATCCAGAATTAATTAGATTAATTGATTACTTAATTAATTAATTAGTTAGTTAATTAATTTCTATTCATTTTCATTTTATTTTTATCCTGTTTTAATAAAAGCGTTCATTTTGGGGGGGGGGCCCACATCAGTGGCCCAAGGCCAATCGGGCATGCGGTGGCAGGCGATGCCCGTTCGGGCTCGATCGAGGCGGTCGAGGCGCGATCGAGGCGCCCGAGGCCACGAGGCGCAGGCCGAGGCCTGGGCCTGGCCATGCCCGGCCCAGCCCGGGAGGCGGCGGAGGTGGGGGTTCGGCCGGTGGCAGCGTCGTCTGAGAACGAGGCTCGGGCGCCGCTAGGGGCGCCGGAGAAGGTCGCCGACAGGGGAAAGTAAGGGGAGAGGCCATGCGGTGGCAGGGGCCTCGAACGGCGGATCCGGGAGGAGGAGGAGCAGGGGGATCGGGGACATGGCAGGCAGCAGCACAGACCACAGTGTCGAAGAGAGGGAGGAGGGGGGTTGGTCTGCAGTGGCATGGTGGGGCTCGGGGCAGTGACAGGCGGGGCAGTGGCCGACTTCGGGAGGAGGAGAGAGAGCCTCACAGGTGGGGAGTCGGGTCTAGGCGGCGGGCTCGGTGGGAAGCGGCGATGGCCGTGTGGAGGCGGTCGGAGGATCTTGGGCGGCGACAGGCGGAGGCCGAGCTCGACCATGGCGGTTGTTGCCAGCGCTGAGGCTGACGGAGGAGGAGGAGGGCTCCGTGGTCGTGAGGAGGAGGGAGGTCCAGGCGGCGGGGGGGCCAGTGAGGTGGGTGGGGCGGAGGTGGCTCGGTCGGGGTTCGCCGCCCGATCCAGTCGAGGGGGGAGAGAGGCGAGGCGTGGGGAGAATGAGGAGGCTAGGGTTAGCAGCGGGGTGGGAGGGGTTATCGGCCGGGGCGGCTGGGCGATGGGCGGCCAGGGGAAAAGGAGCGGGCGGGGGGGAGGGGCGGTGGGGAGGGGCGGTGGGCGGAGGTTTCCCCCACATGTTTAGTCTTTCCTTTTCTTTTATTAATTTTCTTTTCTGTTTTATTTTATTTAAAATGCGAGCATTTTATAAAAATTAGTGCACCCACCAATATTAGGTTAGCTATTTTAGTCAACCCCGAACATTTTAGAATTTGTTTTGAAACTTTTTATCGTTTGTTTTAGTTTTGATTTTTGTTTTAGGGCGGGTTCGAATCAGCGAGGTTAATTAACATAACGGGGTGATTCTTTGTTCCCTAATCATCCGAGGCGTTACAAATCTCCTCCACTACAAGAAATCTCGTCCCGAGATTTAGGAGGTAGAAGGAAAAAGTGCGGGATATTCATCTCGTAGATGATCCTCACGTTCCCAGGTGGCTTCGTCTTCAGAGTGATTCGACCACTGGACTTTGAGGAACTTGATCGCCTTCGGCGTGTGCGGCGTTCAGCAGTCGAGAATACGGACGGATGCTCTTTATAGGAGAGGTCTGTTGCAATTCGAGCACTTCATGGTCCTTTGCTCGGATTGGGTCCTTGAAGCAGCGTCGGAGTTGGGACACGTGGAACACATCATGAACACGAGAAAGGTTCGACGGAAGCTCAGTTGATAAGCCACTTTTCCGCGCCTTTCGAGAATAGTGAATGGGCCAATATAGCGAGAGCTAACGCCCTTGATCCGGCGGTGAGCACCCTTCATTGGTGTAGCGAAGATAGGCCTTTTCGCCGAGTTGATAGACCATGTCCTTGTGATAGCGGTCATAATTACTCTTTTAGCCTGGCGAGCAGTCTTGAGATTCTCGCGAATAATGCGGACTTGTTCTTGGCATGTTGGATAATATCCGGACGAAGAGTGGGCGTTCCCGATTTCGACCAGATTCGAGAGGGTTCGGCACTTTCGTCCATATAACACTTGAAGGGGCCATCTTGAGACTAGCTTGATAGCTATTATTATAAGAGAACTCAGCATACGGGAGAGATTCCTCCCATTTCTTGCGAATGAGGCGACACAAGCTCGAAGCATGTCTTGAGAATTTGGTTGACACGCTCAACTTGCCCTTGAGATTGCGGATGAAAATCGATCTTGAAAGATAAATGAGTCCCCATAGCTTCTTGAAAACTTGCCCGAATCTTGAAGTGAATAAGCTGCCACGGTCCGAGCGATAACCAATGGAATACCGTGAAGTGAAACAATTCTGGACATATAGGCGTTGCAAGCTGGCTAGCGGTGATCGTTTCTTTGACCGCCGGAAAATGAGCAACTTTAGAAAGCCGGTCAATGGCGACAAGAATAGCATCATTACCTTTCTGCGATTTGGGAAATCGGTGGTGAAGTCCATTTCAACATGGTCCCATTTCCATTCGGAATAGAGATAGGCTGCAGAGTTCGGCAGGCCTTTGATGTTCTGCTTTGATCTGACGGCAAGCGTCACACTCGAAACATAGCGAGCAATGTCACCTTCATATTAGACCACGGAATCTCGGCGAATGTCTTGATACATCTTTGTACTACCGGGATGGATACATAGAGGCGTATCATGAGCTTCTTTCATAACCTTCGAGTCATATTCAGGTTTTCCTTCTTACGGCACCACTAAGCGGCCTTTGAAGTACAAAGGCGCCATCATCGGCAATAGTGAAGGATGAGGATTTCCTTTCTGATGTCTTGTTTAAGCTTGTAGACTTGAGTCAAATCCTGCATTGTCTTTATGGTGCCACGAGATCGGGTTCAACAGCCGGTATAGAGGAACCACGAGGGAACAACACGGAGATTCATCTTGCGGAACTCGGAGGAGGGCGAGTGCACCGGAGGAACAATATGGAGGTTCAGCTTTGAATTCTTCAACAAGTGGGGCTGAACTTGGTGAACTGAAGGTGGTTGCTTGATAAGACTTGCGGCTCAAGGCATCAGCCATTACATTAGCCTTGCTGGCGTATAGGAAATACCCAAATCAAAGTCTGCAGCAGTCTCCATCCATCTCTGTTGGCGGAGGTTCAGGTCTGGCTGAGTAAGCAGATACTTCAGACTTTGGTGGTCGGTGAAGATCTACATAGCGATTACCGAGAAGGTAATGTCGCCTTTGCTTTAGTGCATGAATGGCGGCAGCAAGTTCGAGGTCGTGAACTGGGTAGTTCTCCTCGTGAGGCGCAATTGTCGAGAGGCATAAGCAACCACTTTGCGCTCTTGCATTAGGACACCGCCTAAACCTTGACGAGAGCGTCGCGATAAATGCGAAGTCCTTCTTAGTATCGGAGGAGCTAGCTTTGGGGCAGAAGTCAACTTGTCTTTGAGTGCGGAAACTTTCACGACACTTATCATCCATTGGAACTTGACGCCTTTATACAACAGGTTAGTCGGAGGCTGGCAATCTTGGAGAAGTTCTCGGCGAATCGGCGGCAATAGTGGCGAGACCGAGAAAACTTCGACTTATGCGTTCTTGGAGGAGTCAATCGAGAATAGCCTGAACTCGTTCGGGGTTGGCAACAATACCATCCTTAGAGATGACATGTCCAAGATAGGTTACTTGGGAAGCCGAATTCACACTTGGAGAACTTGGCATAGAGTTGATGCTCTCGTAGCTTTTCGGCACAAGGCGAAGATGTTCAGCATGTTCTTCTTCATTCTTGGAATAGATCGGGATATCATCCGGATAAACCACGACGAACTTGTCGAGGTAATCCATGAATATATAGTTCATCGAGGCGAGAGAAGGTGGCTGGAGCATTGGTTAAGCGAAAGACATGGCGGTGTACTCGTAAGAACCATAACGAGTCACAAAGCGGTCTTGGGGATATCCTCCTCACGAACACGGATCTGGTGGTAACCCAACCTCAAGTCGAGTTTGAGAACAACGCGAACCAGCCAGTTGATCATAAAGATCATTGATCCGAGGAAGAGGATACTTATTCGAATGGTAGCTTGATTTATAGGGCGGTAGTCTTGGACCAATCGGTTTGTCCCATCCTTCTTCTTGACAAAGAGAAGGTGCTCCCCAAGGAGAGCAACTTGGGCGAATGAAACCGCTTTGAAGAGATTTGTCGATTTCCTCCTTTAGCTCAAGGAGTTCATCGGCGGCATCTTGTAGGGGCGCTTGGCTATAGGAGTGGTGCACGGTTTCAAGTCGATGGCCAATTGACAGCTCTAGCGGGGAATCCTGGAAGTTCTTGAGAAAGCGTCTTGGAAATGCATAAGCAGCAGGAATGTTTTCAATTCCCTCGAGGGTGCGGCGTTCAATGCATTCAATGCATAGAGCCTTGCCTCGGCATCTTGAACGAGAGCGAGCATTGTAGCTACGATTTCATCGAAGGGTGCAGCGGATGGGCGGTCTTAGTGGCGCAAGCGATTGGCCGTATCGCTTTCAACCAATCCATCCCAAAATGAGGTCGATGTTAGGCGTCTTGAGGATAATGGGGAGGCATAGAATTCCAGCCCTTGATTTCCACGGGGCGTCGGCGCCAACCATGGAGGTTTGACATTGTCCCAATGGAGTTTTACCACTACCGAAGAGTTCATCTCTTCACACTTAACGTCGTGCTTGTATGCAAAGTCTTGAGACATGAATGAATGCGATGCTCTGAATCGAATAAAACAGATCTGAGTCTTGAATTTCGAGAAGTGTACCCATCACGATGGCAGGCTGGTCTTGAGCTTCGTTCGGATCAACGTGGTTGGCTGAGCTTGCCCATAAGACTTGCCGGTGTTGTTGCGGTTACAGGTGTTTCCACGGCCAGCTCTTTGGAAGGGCGATTGATTACGGTTCGGTTGCATTCTCTATGCGGTGTCTGGCTGTCCTTTTGAAGCATAAGCCATTATTGGGAGTGGGAGCAGGAGCTTGGGGTGGTGGGCTGGAAGCTTGGCTGCTTAGTTGTAGGCGGGCGAGGTGTAGCATAGTTACTGCTTTGAAGCGGTGCATTAATTTGGTACATCTGTTGGGAATCCATATCTTGCGCCTGCGAGGGCGGGCCGAAGATGAGCCCGTGTCGCAGTTGCGCTGTTAGAGCTCTGGTATTCCTGCAGACCAGTTTCGACATTGATAGCTTTGTTCACCAAGGTGGCGAAATCAGCAAAGTCGTGCACTAGAAGTGCGAGCTTGATGTCGACTTGAAGGCCGTCACGGAACTTCTCTGTCTGCGTGCATCGGTTGCAATATCCTCTTGACATAGCGAGACAAGTCCAAGAACTCTCGTGATAGGCTTCAATGATCTTGTTGCCTTGGGTGAGGTTGCGGAACTCACGCTTCTTCGGTCCATGACCCTTGAGGATGAAGCGGGCACGGAAGGCAACTGGAAGTCGGCGGTGATGAGTGTTCCAAGCTGGCGGAGTACGCGCGGTGGCTGTCCCACCATTGAGCTGCGGGTCCCTTGGGAAGAAGGAAGCAAAAGTGACATAGTGGCGGGGCTACATCAGCAGACTCCATCTCATAGGTGATGTCACGGGCGATCATCGACATCCGATGGCTGAGTTGAGCTGCGGTACCGCTGGGGTTGAGCGTATGAAATCCTGCGAGTTGTCCCGTTTGGGTCTTTGGTGCATATTGAGGCGAGGGCGAGCCATCATGTTCTCCATGAACTGGCGATTCATCTCGAGCTGTTGGATCATACCAGCCATGTACTCGGCGGTGGTGGGAAGTTGGCACCACGACCACGACCTGCTGGCCTAACCATCCTGCTATTATATAACAGGGTAGTTCAGCATTTGAGAAATTAAGCAAGAGCGAGAATCATTCATGATGAAACATGCATAATGAAAGCAGCATGATGGGAACTACATAGTAGTTGGCATATCTTACAAAAGGAATCATGCATAGAGTTCGATACATAGAGTCGATTACATAGACTACTACATCATAGGCGGCACACGGGCTCATGGCGAATACATCAAATACTAACAAGCAAGTCTACATCAGTCCCACGCAGATGCTGCGGAGGTAGTGTAGCTGAAAGGCGATAGTGCGGCGGTGGATAGTCCTCCACGTCGGTGACACAGGGGCAGCGGATACTCGGTGCTGAATCCGGCGTCCGAGTGGCGAGAAAAGGGCCAAGTCGCGGAGAGTAGCCTCCACGTCGCCAACCGACACCTGAGGGCATCACGGTCTGGCTGGGTAGATCGCGAGCAGCAGCTCTCCGGATCGGACAAAGGGTGCATCAGCGTCGAGCACGGTAGAGTCTTGACGGGTGATGTACAACTTCGTGGCGAAAAGCTCGGTTAGCTCGATCCAGCCCATCGGCATGCGAGAACAAAGTTACGATGGTGGAAGGGCTCTCTGGTAACGATGGTGTAGGCAGCGGTGTAGTAACCCTCCTCACCAACATCGACGCGATAGCAATGTGCACAAGGGGAGGTGTCCAACTCTCGATACTGCTGCGAAGGCGTGTCGAGCAGCATAAGCGACATCGTGGACTGCCATATCGATGGTCACTCCAACACCATGTGCGGTGTGCGGCCGATGAGTGGACTCATACTCCGAGTAGAGGTGGGCGATGGCGCGATCTGCTCACGGTTATAGTCTGGTACTCCTCATAGGCGGTGTACTCGGGGTGCGGCGATAACCAGATAGGTCATCATCTCGGCTAGCACCGCAGTGATCCCGAGCACCAATGGCCGTCGTGTGGCGCGCGACCTGCCTCGTGGGTTCCATCCCGAAAACAAAGGCGTTTCAAAGGAGTCAAATGGCGGTGTGGAAATTGCTCAAATACAATTCCAAAAACAACTAAGGCTATATCCAACTTTGGGGTGAATGCGATCACGGGATCCTAGTGATAGTTAGTAAAATCGTTTAACCCGAGTAGAAGAGAGTTCGAGTCGAGTAAAGGTCGAGGTAAAAGATCCTAGTACCACCCGATGGCGGCGTGGGCCCGTAAGGCACACAGCCAAGTTAGTAAAAGTTTTGCAATGTCTAGACTCGACTTGACCAAGGGTGTGGAAGGGATTCCTCAGCGATCGGCTCGATACCAACTTGTGGCGCCCCGATTCAATCGTACACTAATCATGCACGCAAATGTATGCGATCAAGATCGAGGACTCACGGAAGATATCACAACACAACTCTACAAATAAAATAAGTCATACAAGCATCATAATACAAGCCGGGGGCCTCGAGGGCTCGAATACAAGTGCTCGATCATAGGCGAGTCGCGGAAGCAACAATATCTGAGTACGAGAAATAAGTTAAACAAGGTGCCATAAGATGGCTAGCACAAAGCGGGATCTGGATCGAAGAGGAGCAGGCCTCTGCCTGGGATCCTCCTAGGTCACTCTGAGTCGTCATCGTCGGCTGCTGCGTAGTAGTAGGCACCTCCAGTAGTAGTCGTCATAGGCGGTGGCGTCGACTCTCAGGCTCCATCGTCAGTTGCGACAATCGAGTAGAGGTAGGGAAAAGGGGGATCAAGGCAACCGTGAGTACTCATCAAAGTACTGCAAGCAAGGAGCTACACTACATATGCATGGATATATGGGTAAAGGCCATATCGGTGGACTGAGCTGCAGAATGCGAGAATAAGAGGGGATAGCTAGTCTTAACGAAGACTAACGCACGGACACTGCCTTACAGCAGGTAGGAGGGACAATCTGAAGTCCTCCAAGTAACATCATATAGCAATAATCCTACCGGCAATCCCTGCTCATATCCCACGAGCGAAGCGACCACGGTTATATCGGCACTTGGAAGGGTGTGTTTTATCAAGTATCCGGTTCTAGTTGTCATAAGCTCAAGGTACAACTCCAAGTCGTCCTGTTACCGAAGATCACGGCTATCCGAATAGATTAACTTCCTGCAGGGTGCACCATCTTACCCGGACGCTTGATCCCATTTGGCGGACACACTTTCTGGGTCATGCCCGCGCGTAAGATCAACACGTCGCAGCCCACCTAGGCTGTGAGAGAGGCCAACACGCGGTCTAAACCTAAGCGCGCAGAGTGCAGGCCCATCATACGAGCACACACCTGCGTTCGTCTGTGACGGAAGCAGACCTAGCCCATCGAGGCGTTCGGTCCAATCGGTAGCGCCCGCTCCGTCGTGACGTCTGAAGTGCCGGTGATACCACGGCGGGATACCCATAACTACTCCCGCGTAGATGGTTAGTGCGTATAAGCTCGTAGCCAACCCAGATCAAATACCAAGACCTCGTTAAGCGTGTTAAGTAACATGAGCGCCGAACAGAGCCAGGCCCACCTCTCTCCTAAGCGGTCTCAACCTGCCTGCCGCTCCGCCACAATGATCCACTGCGGGTGCTCCATCGGCCGACCCGACTTTAGTCTCCACATGTATCATGTATAAGTATATAATATATACCCGTGATCAACTCCCGAGTGATCACGGCCCGATAATATAGCACTGCGAGACGGACAAGAAAGTAGGGCCACAGATGAAAGTACTAGCATCCTATACTAAGCATATAGGATTGCGGTAAGGTAACAACAAAAGTTACAAGGACGAGGCTATGCGACAATATAGGAGTATCCAAAGCGTAACATGCTATGCTACTCTAATGCAAGCGGTGTAGATAAGAGTAAGCGATATCTGGTGATCAAGGGGGCTTGCTGGTTGCTCTGGCAAGAGAGAGAAGTCGTCAACACCGTAGTCGAAGCGGCCCGTGCTGCGTCGGTCTCGTAGTCTCTGGGAGAAGAGGGGAAGAAACAATGAATACAAAGTAACAGATGCATAACGATGCATGACATGCCAAGAAGCGATGCTAGGCGTGCCCTAACGTGGTATGAAGTCTTGGTTAGGGGAAAACATCGGGAAGTTTTCCGGTTCGGACGTCTGTCGAGACGGATGAACGGAGAGGAAAGTTTGCAGGTTCGATAGGTTAGGGGTGTGTGGTGGACGAGCGGACGCGTATCCGGATTCGTCTCGTCGTTACGAGCAACTTTCATGTTGAAATTATTTTAATCCGGATTACGGTTAAAAGATATGATTTTAAAAGATTTTATTAATTTCGGAATTTAATTAATTATTTAATTAATTTCGAAAATGCATTTATGACATCGGCATGATGTCATCTTGGCAATCATCGATCAACAGGTTGGTGAGTCAACCTGACAGTGGGTCCCGCATGTCATTCACTAATGACTAATTAACCTAATCAGATTTAATTAACATTACTTAATTAAGTTAATTAATGATTAGCGTTAATTAATTCAGAATTAATTAGATTAATTAATTACTTAATTAATTTAATTAATGATTAGGGTTAATTAATCCAGAATTAATTAGATTAATTGATTACTTAATTAATTAATTAATTAATTAGTTAGTTAATTAATTCCTATTCATTTTCATTTTATTTTTATCCTGTTTTAATAAAAGCGTTCATTTTGGGGGTGGGGCCCCACGTCGATGTCAAGGCCAATCGGGCATCTTGGTGGTGAGGCGTGCCCGTTCGGGCTCGATCGAGGCGGTCGGGCGCGATCGAGGGAGCCCGAGCCCGAGTGGCCGGGCGGCCGAGGCCGCAGCCGGCCGGCCGGCCAGCAGCCGGGAGGCGGCGGAGAGGTGGGGGTTCGGCGGTGGCAGCCCGTCTTGAAACGAGGGCTCGGGCGCCGCTAAAGCGCTTGGAGAGGTCGCCGGCAGAAAGGAAGGGGAGGCCATGCGGTGGCGGGGCCTCGAGCGGCGGATCCGGCGAGGGAAGGAGAGAGCAGAGGGATCGGGGATCGGGCGGCATGGCAGCCAGCCGGCGACGGGCGGCGGCAGAACCTGACGTCGAAGAGGAGAGGGAGCAGGGGGTTGGTGCGGTGGCAGGTGGGGCTCGGGGCGGCGGCGGCGGGGCAGTGGCGACTTCGGGAGGAGAGAGAGAGAGCCTCACGGGGAGTCGGGTCTAAGCGGCGGGCTCGGTGGGGCGGCGATGGCCGTGAGGCGGTCGGAGGAGGTCTGGCCTGTGGCCCAGAGGCAGGCTCGAGCCCGAGCTCGACAGTGGCCGGTTGCTGGGGGCTTTGGGGGAGGAGGAGGAGGGCTCCGGCGGTCGGCGGGGAGGAGGGAGGTCAGGCGGCGGGGGGCCGCCGGAGGTGAGTGGGTGGGCGGAGGTGGCTCGGTCGGGGGTTCGCCGCCCGATCGGTCAGGCGGGGAGAGGCGAGGGGCGTGGGGAGAATGAGGAGGCGGCTAGGGTTAGCCGCGGGGTGGGGAGGGGGTTATGCGGCCGGGGGCCGCTGGGCCGATGGGCGGCCCGGGGAAAAGGAGCAGGCCGGTGGGCGAGGGCAGGTGGGAGGGCCGGGTGGGCGGAGGGTTCCCCCACATGTTTAGTCTTTCCTTTTCTTTTATTAATTTTCTTTTCTGTTTTTATTTTATTTAAAATGCCAGAGCATTTTATAAAAATTAGTGCACCCCACCAATATTAGGGTAGCTATTTTAGTCAACCCCCGAACATTTTAGAATTTGTTTTCGAAACTTTTTATCGTTTGTTTTAGTTTTGATTTTTGTTTTAGGACGGGTTCGAATCAACGAGGGTTAATTAACATAACCGGGGTGATTACTGTTCCCTAATCATCCGGGCGTTACATAAGGTGTGATCATGTTTTGCTCGTGAGAGAAGTTTAGTCAACGGGTCTGTCATATTCAGAGTCGTATGTATTTTGCAAATATTTTATGTCTACAATGTTTTGCTCGGAGCTACTCTAGCTAATTGCTCCCACTTTCAATATGTATCTAGACCGAGACTTAGAGTCATCTAGATTAGTGTCAAAACTTGCATCGACGTAACCCTTTACGACGAACCTTTTATCACTTCCATAATCGAGAAACATATCCTTATTCCACTAAGGATAATTTTGACCGCTGTCCATTGATCTACTCCTCGATCACTATTGCACTCCTTGCCAAGCTTAGTGGTAGGGTATGCAATAGATCTGTACTGACATGTCATACTTTATAGAACCTATGGCGGATGCATAGGAATGACTTTCATTCTCTTTCTATCTTACGGCGTGGTCGGGTTTTGAGTCTTACTCAATCTCACACCTTGTAACACAGGCAAGAACTCTTTCTTTGGTGTTCCATTTTGAACTACTCCAAAATCTTGTCAAGGTATGTATTCATTGAAAAAACTTATCAAGCGTCTTGATCTATCTCTATAGATCTTGATGCTCAATATATAAGCAACTTCACGAGGTCCTTTCTTTGAAAAACTCCTTTCAAATACTCCTTTATGCTTTGTAGAATAATTCTACATTATTTCCGATCAACAATATGTCATTCACATATACTTATCGAAATCTTGTAGTGCTCCCACTCACTTTCTTGTAAATCTGAGACTTCACGCAACTCTGTATAAAACTATATGCTTTGATCAACTTATCAAAGCGTATATTCAACTCGAGATGCTTGCAGGTCCATATATGGATCATTTGGAGCTTGCATATTTTATTAGCACCTTTAGGATTTACAAAACCTTACGGTTGCATCATATACAACTCTTCTTTAATAAATCCATTAAGGAATGCAGTTTTGTTTATCCATTTGCAGATTTCATAAAATGCGGCAATTGCTAACATGATTCGGACAGACTTAAGCATAGATACGAGTGAGAAACTCTCATCATAGTCAACACCTTGAACTTGTCGAAAACCTTTTGCGACAATTCTAGCTTTGTAGATAGTAATACTACTATCAGCGTCCGTCTTCCTCTTGAAGATCCATTTATTTTCTATGGCTTGCCGATCATCGAGCAAGTCAACCAAGAATCCATACTTTGTTCTCATACATGGATCCCATCTCAGATTTCATGGCCTCAAGCCATTTTGCGGAATCTGGGCTCATCATCGCTTCCTCATAGTTCGTAGGTTCATCATGGTCTAGTAACATGACTTCCAGAACATGATTACCGTACCACTTTGGTGCGGATCTTACTCTGGAAGACCTACGAGGTTTGGTAGCAACTTGATCTGAAGTTTTATGATCATCATCATTAACTTCCTCACTAATTGGTGTAGGAATCACTTGGAACTGATTTCGTGATAAACTACTTTCCAATAAGGGAGAAGGTACAATTACCTCATCAAGTTCTACTTTCCTCCCACTCACTTCTTTCGAGAGAAACTCCTTCTCTAGAAAGGATCCATTCTTAACAACGAATGTCTTGCACGATCTGTGATAGAAGGTGTACCCAACATTTTCTTTTGGGTATTCTATGAAGGCGCACTTCTCCGATTTGGGTTCGAGCTTATCGGTGAAAACTTTTTCACATAAGCACCACAACTCAAACTTTTAAGCGAGCGGCTTAGGTTTACTATTAAACCATAGTACATACGGTGTCGTCTCAGCGGTTTAGATGGTGCCCTATTAAGCGTGAATGCAGCTGTCTCTAATGCATAACCCCAAAAGCGATATTGGTAAATCGGTAAGAGACATCATTGATCGCACCATATCAAAATAAAATGCTGATTCTGACGTTCGGACACACCATAACGTTGTGGTGTTCGGTGGCGTGAGCTGTGAAACTATTCCACATTGTTTTAGTTGAAGACCAAACTTCGTAACTCAAATATTCATCTCCACGATCGGATCGCGAAACTTTATTTTCTTGTTACGATGATTTTCCACTTCACTCTGAAATTCTTTGAACCTTTCAACTATTTCAGACTTATGTTTCATCAAGTAGATATACTCATATCCGCTCAAATCATCTGTGAAGGTCAGAAAATAATGATACCCGCTGCAAGCCTTAATATTCATCGGACCGCATACATCGGTATGTATGATTTCCAACAAATCATTGCTTGCTCCATTGTTAGGAGAATGGCGTTTTAGTCATCTTGCCCAAGAGACATGGTTCGCAAGCATCAAGCGATTCATAATCAAGTGATTCCAAAATCCCATCGGTATGGAGTTTCTTCATCGCTTTACACCAATATGACCTAAAGCTGCGATTGCCACAAATAAGTTGCACTATCATTATTAACTTTGCATCTTTTGGCATCAATATTATGAATATGTGTATCACTACGATCGAGATCCAACAAACTATTTTCATTGGGTGCATAACCATGAAGGTTTTATTCATGTAAACAGAATAACAATTATTCTTTTACTTCAAATGAATAACGTATCATAATAAACATGATCAAATCATATTCATGCTCAGCATAAGCGCTTAATAACATTTATTTGGCTTTTAACACTAATCTCGAAAATATAGGGAGTGTGTGATGATGATCATATCAATCTTGGAACTATTTCCAACACTCATCGTCACTTCTCCTTCAACTAGTTTCTGTTCATTACGCAACTCCCGTTTGAGTTACTACTCTAGCAACTGAACCAATATAAAATACCGAGGGTTGCTATGAACACTAGTAAAATACACATCAATAATCTGTATATCAAATATACCTTTGTTCACTTTGCCATCCTTCTTATCCGCCAAATACTTGGGGTAGTTCCGCTTCGATGACCAGTTCCATTGCAGCAAAAGCACTTAGTCTCGGGCTTAGGTCCGGACTTGGGCTTCTTCACTCGAGTAACAACTTGCTTGCCGTTCTTCTTGAAGTTCCCTTCTTCCCTTTGCCCTTTTCCTTGAGACTAGTGGTCTTGTCAACCATCAACACTTGATGTTTTCTTGATTTCTACCTTCGCCCGATTTTAGCATCGCGAAGAGCTTGGGAATTATTTTCGTCATCCCTTGCATACTATAGTTCATCACGAAGTTCTAGTAACTTAGTGATGGTGACTAGAGAATTCTGTCAATCACTATCTTATCGGAAGATTAACTCCCACTTGATTCAAGCGATTGAAGTACCCGGACAATCTGAGCACATGCTCACTAGTTGAGCGATTCTCCTCCATCTTTCAGCTATAGAACTTGTTGGAGACTTCATATCTCTCAACTCGGTATTTGCTTGAAATATTAACTTCAATTCCTGGAACATCTCATATGGTCCATGGCGTTCAAAACGTCTTTGAAGTCCCGATTCTAAGCCGTTAAGCATGATGCACTAAACTATCAAGTAGTCATCATATTGAGCTAGCCAAACGTTCATAACGTATGCATCTGCTCCTGCAATAGGTCTGTCACCTAGCGGTTGTCATAGCAAACACAATTTCACATAGTAGATAGAAAAACGTCTTCTGATAGGCAAATACGACAAAAGCAATGTAATCATCATCCGCAGCAGCAGCGTCAACATCTTCGCCATGTGTATCAGTCTGAATCGTAATTCCCCACGGTGTCATCTTCTTCTCCGTCCTCGAACGTTGGCTTCTTCTTGATCAGCTCTTGTATGTCCACGACCACGATAGGCAATCTTTTAGCGGCGTCATTGGCGTGATGGTTCTCAAAGATATTAGGAACATCTGTGTTATCTTGTACATCGGGGCAGTGTAAGCATCTTCTTGTTACGCAACTTCATTAAATGAATTCTCTGCTCAAACCTTTGCAATACTCTCCGATCATCGCTACGTGCAAATGTGTCTTCCAAGAAAAATATCTGTGTTGCTTGATTTGTCAAAATAAAAGGCTCGTTGATGCAGATACGCCGCCTTGACATTGATGGATTTGAAATAATCATCACCTCTAGGTTTTGTGATCCTAGAAAGCGGGTTATACCAGCAGCGACTGTGAACCACACTGCGATGATCCTCGGCTGGATATATCTTGCAATCTGAACAATATACATTATGTTAGCATACATTTCAGTTATTGAAAGTGCTAGTTATCGACTAGAGGGGGGGTGAATAGGCGATTTTTATGAAAGTCTTCAAAACGTGGAAGTTTCGAGGACAAACAATAGAAATGACCTAATTGATATGCAGCGTAAAATAAACTACAACAAGCAAACCATAGTCAAGTATGCAATAATGTGAAAGTACAAAGACTAATAGCAGCTTAGTAGTAAGGATCAGGATGGAAGATAGTATGAAGCCAACCAACGATAGTAGTCAAGCAATGAAGTCAAATAGGTACGACAAATAGGCAATGACTTCACGAAGACAAACTCTAAGTAAAGGGAGGAGAGGATAGAACCGTCACTTGTTGAAGACACAGATTTGTTGGACCAGTTCCAGTTGTTGTGACAAGCTGTACATCTGGTTAGGGAGGCGAGAGATTCAACTCGAAGACCGCGTCTTCACCTTATTCCCCTTGAGCTAAGGACACAGTCCTCGCCCAATCACTCTGGTAAGTCTTCAAGGTAGACTTCGAACCTTCACAGACTTCGTTCACGGCGATCCACAATGACTCTTGGATGCTCGAGCGACGCCTAACCGGTGGAGGATTCACGATCCTCAAGTGTAATAAGTCTTGAGTCACGCATGAACATGAAAGACTTGATGATGCCTAACACTCTTTGGCTCTGGGTGTTTGGGCTTTGTCCTGCAAAGTTTCTCTCTCTCAAGGGCTTGAGGTGGGTTGCTCTCAAATGACAAAAGCCATGCACTAACTCTGAGCAGCCACCAATTTATGGTGTAGGGGCGGGCTATTTATAACCACTAGGCAACCCGACTGATATATGCGAAATGACCACAGGTCACTAAGGGCCGACACTTGTTCCAACGGTCAGATTTCAAACACACACGGCAACTTTACTTGGGCTACAAGCAAAGATGACTCATCCACTCTGGATAAGATTTGCTCTCATTGTCTTGGCTCGAAGACATAGGATTCAGGTTGAGCATCACTTGATCATTACGACTTTGTTCACTTGGACCCACTTAACGATGCGGTGGTTCCTATGACTCAACAAAGAAGAAAAAGGAAACAACGAAGCGACATAGTCTTGGCGCTCCATAGTCTTCACTCAATGTCTTCTCATGTCATAGTCTTCAATATGAATATCTTCACATACCACCATTGTCGTCAATGTCTTCATACATTTTAGGGGTCATCTCCGTAGGTAAACTGAATCAATGAGGGACACTACCGCGTTATCCTGCAATTCTCACAAAGCGCATTAGTCCCTCAACCAAATTTGTCGTCAATACTCCAAAACCAACTAGGGGTGGCACTATATGCACTTACAATCTCCCCCTTTTGGTGATTGATGACAAAGCGGTTGAAGTTTTCAACGGGATAAAGTATGTGAAATTGTAAAGGATAGGTATTGTCTTCATAAGTGGCAAAGGCTCCCTCGAAGATGTGCATATAAGTAATTTTCTTTTGGAATGCAAATGCACATGGCAGGTTGTACTTGTGGAGATCCTCTTCAACTTATGAAGATAATTCATCATGCATGAAATGATATAACTAAGAGAATGACATGCATAATGAAAAATGGACGTCTGCAGAATGATCTAAGTGCGAAAGTTATCATCGCACATGCGGAATTTATCATCGCATCACGAGAAAAGCAAATAAGTAGTGAGCGACCATCGAGTTTAAGTGTAACAACTCAAAGAACCAAATGTATCAAAAGCGAGAGTTGTAAACACTAGGCAAAATATAAAGCAACCGCCCATATGAACCCGCTTGAAGACTATCAAACTCATATGCTTCTCCCCTTTTGTCAGTTAAAGGACCAAAAAGGTTTGAAGACATAGAGCATCTACTCGTTCCCATGAGGAGTAGGTGAAGCAGTAGGGTTGTCGTTGTTGTTTGGCGGCTGAGCGAACTTAGTGCAGTGTCGATGCGTCGTAAGTAGGGGCGGTGAAGTAGCATCGTTTTCATCATCGATCACTTTGGCATTCACAGTTGCCGCGGAGGAAGAATAGTCAGAGTCTTCAAGGGATGGAGTTCGACGTAGGACAGCATTCCGTGGAGGAGTGGAGTCAAACTTGAATCTTTCAGTGAAGCCATCGTCTTGAAGACCTGCTTTAGCACTGAGCAGTGTCAAACTCTTCCATGATCGCCGACAGGTCTCGTGAATGACAAAAGCATTCTTGGTGGCAAGATTTTGAATGCGATTGACGTCCACCAAGAGGCTTTGCATCTGTCGCTTGAACCAGAAGTGATGCTTGTCTTGTTTCTGATGCAGTGCCACAAGAAGTTCTCGGTCATTTAGGATGCGAGAGCGCTTCTTAGGCCTTTGGGCAATTGTGCTCTCAGTAGCTTCAGTTTGCACACGGTGAGTGAGGGAGTCCTGGACTAGGGGGTGTCCGGATAGCCGGACTATCATCATCGGCCGGACTACAAGACTATGAAGATACAAGATTGAAGACTTCGTCCCGTGTCCGGATGGGACTTTCCTTGGCGTGGAAGGCAAGCTTGGCAATACGGATATGTAGATCTCCTACCATTGTAACCGACTTCGTGTAACCCTAGCCCTCTCCGGTGTCTATATAAACCGGAGGGTTTTAGTCCGTAGGAAACACAACCATTACAACAATCATACCATAGGCTAGCTTCTAGGGTTTAGCCTCCTTGATCTCGTGGTAGATCTACTCTTGTACTGCCCATATCATCAATATTAATCAAGCAGGAGTAGGGTTTTACCTCCATCGAGAGGGCCCGAACCTGGGTAAAAACATCGTGTCCCTTGTCTCCTGTTACCATCCGCCTAGATGCACAGTTTGGGACCCCCTACCCGAGATCCGCCGGTTTTGACACCAACATTGGTGCTTTCATTGAGAGTTCCTCTGTGTCGTCACCGATAGGCTTGATGGCTCATTCAATCATCAACAACCACGCAGTCCAGGGTGAGACTTTTCTCCCCGGACAGATCTTCGTGTTCGGCGGCTTTGCACTGCGGGCCAATTCGCTTAGCCATCTGGAGCAGATCGAAAGCTACGCCCCTGGTCGTCAGGTCAGATTTGGAAGCCTAAACTTCACGGGCGACATCCGCGGAGACTTGATCTTCAATGGATTCGAGCCACACCGAGCGCGCCGCACTGTCACAATGGGCATGATTTAGCTCTGCCGCCGGACAGTGCCCTGGAAGCCGCACATGAGTCCGCTCCGACCCCTAGTTCGGAGCCGACCGCGCAGATCGAGGACAGGTGGCTGGACACCGCCTCGGGAGCTGCAATCTCTACGGCGATGGAGCCGAATACTGACCTTGTCCCTCGTAAAGCTCGTGACTCTGAGGTGCCGGACTCCGAACCTCCTGCGCCCCTACCAATCGATTCCGATTGGGCGCCGATCATGGAGTTCACCGCCGCGGACATCTTTCAGCACTCACCCTTTAGCGACATTCCGAATTCGCTAAAACATCTCTCGTTATCAGGAGAGCCCTGGCCGGACTGCGGTCAGGACGGTTGGGATGCGGACGAAGAAATTCAAAACCCACCCACCACCCACTTTGTAGCCACTGTCGACGATCTAACTGACATGCTAGACTACGACTCCGAAGACATCGACGGTATGGACGACGATGCCGGAGAAGACCAAGAACCAGCGCCTACGGGGCACTGGAAGACCACCTTGTCATACGACATATACATGGTGGACATCCCAAAGGATGGGAACGGCGAAGAAGCAGCGGAGGCAGATTCCCCTAAGAAATAGCCCAAGTGCCGACGTCAGCGGCGCCGCTCTAAATCCCGCCACAGCAAGAATGAAGATTCCGGCACCGGAGATAATAACACCCCAGAGAGTGCCGAAGAGAACCCCCTCCAGCAAGATTCAGCGCAGGAGGACGCAGAAGCCAGCCCTCACGAGAGAGCGGTAGACGAAGAGGTCGAGGATGACAATTACATGCCTCCCTCCGGAGACGAGGCAAGCCTCAACGACGACGAATTTGTCGTGCCCGAGGATCCCGTCGAGCAAGAGCGTTTTAAACACAGGCTTATGGCCACGGCAAACAACCTAAAGAAAAAGCAGCAACAGCTCAGAGCTGACCAAGACCTGCTGGCCGACAGATGGACCGAAGTCCTCG
Source organism: Aegilops longissima (assembly GCA_021605205.1). Lineage (NCBI taxonomy): Eukaryota > Viridiplantae > Streptophyta > Magnoliopsida > Poales > Poaceae > Aegilops > Aegilops longissima. Next base: position 266,920,714 of record CM038676.1, read on the forward strand.
CGGCCGAAGAGCATGAACTCGAAGGCCCCTCCAAAAGATACCCAAAACGCAAGTTGCTCCCCCAATTAGAGGAGGAGTATAAACCCTCATCACCAGCGCACAACACGGCAGACCGACCACCTCGTGGCCGCGACAGAGAGGCATCTAGGCCCTCCACCAGAACCGTACCCCGGCACCGCTCGAAAAGTGCGAAGCCATGGGGAAATGCGCCGTACTTGCGAGACATATTGGAGGACAAGGCAAGATAATCAAGATCGATCTACGGATCACGTGGGCGCCCATGATCTTGAGGCGACTACCGTCGCGCGGATCTGAGTAACTCCGGCCGGGCCGAACACAGTAGACAAAGCTCGCTGGAGCTACGTCGTGATATTGCCCAATATAGAGGCGCCGCACACCCACTATGCTTCACAGACGAAGTAATGGATCATCAAATCCCTGAAGGGTTTAAACCCATGAACATTGAATCCTATGATGGCACAACAGACCCCGCGGTTTGGATCGAAGACTATCTCCTTCATATCCATATGGCCCGCGGTGACGATCTCCACGCCATCAAATATCTCCCACTAAAGCTTAAAGGACCAGCTCGGCATTGGCTTAACAACTTGCCATCAGAGTCAATTGGGTGTTGGGAGGACGAGCATGACCTGGATCACGTTGACGAGCATGACCTGGATCACGTTGACGAGCTTAAGCTTCTTGTTCACCAGGGTCTGGACACAGGATTGAAGTCTGGTCAGCTCCTCCGAACTGCCCCATAGCAAGCCCTTCTCTTTCCAGGAGGTGAGCTGCATGGGGGTACCAGATCTGAACTCGGGGGCCGCTGCCGATTTAGGGTCACGCGGCTCGGTGATGTAGAACCACCCCGATTGCCACCCCTTGAAGGATTCCACAAAGGCGCCCTCGAGCCAAGTGACATTGGGCATTTTGCCCACCATGGCGCCTCCGCACTCCGCTTGAACGCCCTTCACCACCTTCGGCTTGACATTGAAGGTCTTTAGCCACAAGCCGAAGTGGGGCTGGATGCAGAGGAAGGCCTCACACACGACGATAAACGCCGAGATATTGAGGATGAAGTTTGGCGCCAGATCGTGGAAGTCCAGGCCGTAGTAGTACATGAGCCCCCGGACGAAGGGATGAAGTGGGAAGCCCAGTCCGCGGAGGAAGTGGGGAAGAAATACGACCCTCTCATGGGGCCTGGGGGTGGGGATGAGCTGCCCCTCGTCGGCAGCCGGTGCGCGATGTCGCTGGACAAGTATCCGGCGCCGCGCAGTTTTTCGATGTGCCCCTCTGAGGGAGTCCTGGACTAGGGGGTGTCCGGACAGCCGGACTATCATCGTCAGCCGGACTCCAAGACTATGAAGATACAAGATTGAAGACTTCGTCCCGTGTCCGGATGGGACTTTCCTTGGCATGGAAGGCAAGCTTGGAGATACGGATATGTAGATGTCCTACCATTGTAACCGACTTTGTGTAACCCTAGCCCTCTCCGGTGTCTATATAAACTGGAGGGTTTTAGTCCGTAGGACACACAACCATTAAAACAATCATACCATAGGCTAGCTTCTAGGGTTTAGCCTCCTTGATCTCGTGGTAGATCCACTCTTGTACTACCCATATCATCAATATCAATCAAGCAGGAGTAGGGTTTTACCTCCATCGAGAGGGCCCGAACCTGGGTAAAAACATCGTGTCCCTTGCCTCCTGTTACCATCCGCCTAGACGCAGAGTTTGGAACCCCCTACCCGAGATCCGCCGGTTTTGACACCGACATTGGTGCTTTCATTGAGAGTTCCTCTGTGTCGTCACCGATAGGCTTGATGGCTTCTTCAATCAACAACAACGTCGTCCAGGGTGAGACTTTTCTCCCTGGACAAATCTTCGTATTCGGCGGCTTCGCACTGCGGGCCAATTCGCTTGGCCATCTGGAGCAGATCGAAAGCTACGCCCCTGGCCATCAGGTCAGGTTTGGAAGCCTAAACTTCACGGCCGACGTCCGCGGAGACTTGATCTTCGACGGATTCGAGCCACAGCCGAGCGTGCCGCGCTGTCACGCTGGGCATGATTTAGCTCTGCCACCGGACAGTGCCCTGGAGGCCGCACACGAGTCCGCTCTGACCCATAGTTCGGAGCAGACCGCGCAGATCGAGGACAGGTGGCTGGACACCACCTCGGGAGCTGCAACTTCTACGGCGATGGAGCCGAATACTGATCTTGTCCCTTATGAAGCTCGTGACTCCGAGACGCCGGACTCCTTGCCGGACTCCGAACCTCCTGCGCCCCTACCAATCGAATCCGATTGGGCGCCGATCATGGAGTTCACCGCCGCGGACAGCTTTCAACACTCGCCCTTTGGCGACATCCTAAATTCGCTAAAGCATCTTTCATTATCAGGAGAACCCTGGACGGACTGCGGTCAGGATGGTTGGGATGCGGACGACGAAGAAATTCAAAGCCCACCCACCACCAACTTTGTAGCCACTGTCGACGATCTAACCGACATACTAGACTACAGCTCCGAAGACATCGACGGTATGGACGACGATGCCGGAGAATCAGCGCCCATCGAGCACTGGAAGGCCACCCCAACCCATGATGTATATATGGTGGACACCCCAAAAGGAAGCGATAACAAGGAACAACGGGACACGGCAAAGGATAATTCCGCCGACAAACAACCAAAACGGCGACGCAGACGCCGCCCTAAGTGCCGCCTCGACAAAAATAGCACTCCTAATGACCCAAAGAACAGAGCAGGCAAACCCGGTGGATCTACTTAACATGCAACCAAGCAAACATCCAAACAGGACGAATTGGATAATCAATCCATGCCCGGTGAAAACAACAGTCCAGACGATCTCACGCCGGACACACCACCGGAGCATAAGAACCTTCACAAAAGACTTGTCGCCGCTGCAAGAAGTCTGAAAAAGGAAAAAACGGAAGCTCAAAACAGCGGAAGACATACTCAGAATGAGGTGGAGCAAGGTACTCAAAACCGCGGACAAATATGGCAATAGCCACCAAACAAAGAGCTACCCGAAGCGCAAGCTGCTGCCAGAATTCGACGAGGAGGCCATAGAGCCCCCACAGTCAAAAAGCAAAGAGGCCGCCTGGCCGGATAGACGACCAGATGACAGGCCAAAAGCGACAGGCGGCACTGCACACAAGACGACACATGATCCTCGTAAAACAGACGGCCCGGTTAGGTCCATTTATGGGCCAAAAAAGAGGGCCCTAGGAAGCAACACAACACGCCGCATGCTCGAAGATAACGGCACGCCTAGATACAGGGGCGCCTGCACACCCACTATGTTTCACCGATGAGGTGCTGGATCATGAATTTCCAGCGGGATTCAAACCCGTAAACATAAAGGCATACGACGGAACAACAGACCCCGGAGTCTGGATTGAGGATTACATACTACACATACACATGGCTAGAGGAGATGATCTCCACGCCATAAAATATCTACCCCTCAAGCTCAAAGGGCCAGCTCGGCATTGGCTCAAAAGCCTCCCAGAAAATACTGTTGGAAGTTGGGAAGAGCTCAAGGACGCGTTTAGAGCAAATTTTCAAGGGACTTATGTCCGCCCTCCAGGATGCGATTTATTTAAGTCACATAACTCAACAGCCCGAGAGTCACGCACAAATTCGAACAGGTTTTCACCAAAAGAACCAAATAGTCGATCGTCCGGACACCGAAGCCTTAGCAGCTTTTAAACATAATGTCCGAGATGAATGGCTCACCAGACACCTCGGCCAAGAGAAGCCGAGAACAATGGCCGCGCTAACAAGCCTCATGACCCGCTTCTGCGCGGGGGAGGACAGCTGGCTAGCAAGATGCAGCACCACCGACCCGAGTACATCCGAGATCAGAGATGGAAACGGAAAATCACGGCGCAGAAAGGACCAGTGCCGAAATAAAGGAAAAAGCCCAAAGAATACGGCGGTCAACGCCGGATTCAAAAACTCGCGGCCGAACAACAAAACACTGCCTCTTAAGGACAACACCAAAGAGCTATCCAACTTAAACAAAATTTTGGATCGGATATGTCAAATCCACAGCACCTCCGGAAGGCCTGCAAACCACACCCACCGAGATTGTTGGGTCTTTAAACAGTCCGGCCAACTCAACGCCGAACACAAGGGGCTCGACGCGCAAAGCGAGGATGATGACGAACCCCACCAGCAGAGCGCCGGAAAACAGAAGACTTTCCCGCAAGAAGTCAAAACAGTAAACTCACTTCATGTGATAATACGGAAAAACAATGCGGCACTCGCCAAAGTAGGTGTCGCACGGTCCACCCCAGCGGAACCTCGAGATTGGATGTCAAAACCAATTACTTTCGGCCACCGGGACTATTCCAGAAGTATTCGAAACGCAGGATGGACTGCTCTGATATTGGATCCCATAATCGACGGACTACAATTTACAAAAGTCCTGATGGACGGCGGCAGTGATTTAAACCTGCTATATCCGGACACAATCCGCAAGTTGGGTATAGACCTTACTAAAATTCTACATAGTCGCACTTCCTTCAAAGGAGTGACGCCAGGCCCTTACGCCAAGTGCACGGGCTCCTTACTACTAGAAGTTGTGTTCGGGTCACCCGACAACTTCCGACGCGAAAAGCTACTATTTCATGTCGCCCCATTCAAAAGTAGCCATCAAGCACTATTGGGACGTGAAGCTTTTGTCCGCTTTAATGCAATACCACACTACGCGTCTCTTACACTTAAAATGCCCGGTCCACGCGGCATCATCTCATTAAAAGGTCGTTTAAGACCCCGGACACGGCTAGACGAGTCCGGCATAAATAAGCCAGGGGCTCCCAAACCGCACCCCCCTCTACAAGGGGTTGTGCGTATGAGCTAATATAAGCTCATCTTTTCATTCATTCATATTTAGATTTTTAATTCATTTTTTGCACGATTACTTTTCAAACTAAGTTCCTCTCTTTTACAGATGAACAGCGTGTTACACCTGGCCCGTGATACAAGACAACGGAGAAACAAAGCGCAGACGAGAGGGACCCGTGGCAAGGATTCTTTTCGATTAAGACCCGTGATAAACCTTTTTTACTGTCTCTTGTTGATATATATCCCCGGTTTCTCATTATAACCAGAGAGGAGACTGACGTTTTGGCATCGGCCGCTGTGAGGACCTTGCGTGTACCGACACTAGGGGCTTAGGGCATTGTTCTGCCCGCTATCATAAAGACCGAATACCTTAGGGAGTGTTCGGCATCTCGAGTTAGGCCTTATATGCATCAGCTCCGAATCATGTCTTTGGTCAAATGTTGGGTTTTCCTGCCCTGTGTTTTGCTGCCTTACGCTCAGTATCATCGCTAACGTGGCACTGTGGAGAACTATCGCGATTGCCCGGTTCGGTCGAGCGAGCACCTCAGTAGAGAAAGCCGAAAATTGACTATCATGATACAGCGAGAGACTGGTCAACCACTCGATCGACTACCGGAATGTTCAGAATTCCTCCGCTTTGACGAAGGACCGTTTCCTGGTCAGGCACATACGCGCTCGAATTGAGAGCGCTGGTGCCCTAGGGGCTATATCGTAGCCCGCCTCGAACTCCTATGGCTAAGTGAAAGTGATAAAGCATTATAGTCCGGTTGCCTCGTTTGCTACGCTACCACCTCCTTCACAGTGACCGAGACGCCGGATTAAGTGTGAAAATGCGCTATTTTTAACACCCCGCACCTTGTGCGTGGGGGGCTGACGACACGACTGCCATCTTTCGTGTTATACACGTATACATAAACGGCCGCACAGGAGATATTTTAATACTTGAACGCACAAGTACCAAAAAGCGCTTACATCATAAACATCATTTTACAAACCAAAACGTTCATTTGAACGTGACATTTTTTGAGCACTGCGACTCTATCACACGAGCACCACGCAGAACTTCCCCAAAATAGTGCTTGGCGGGTAACCGGCTCTCGTCCGAACCCTGGGTCGCAACAGCGGTGGCATCCATCTCTGTCCAATGTGTCTTCACACGGGCGAGGGCCATCCGTGCACCCTCTATGCAGGCCGACCGCTTCATCGCCTTGATATGCGGCACCGCCCCAAGAAATTGCTGCAATAAGCCAAAATAACTCTTCGGCTTGGGCCTATCCAGCCAGACATGAGTCACGATATCCGTCATGGCAAGTCCGGACAATCTATTCAGCTCAGCCCACTCGGCCATCCGATCGGTCAGCGGAAGTGCACGCTCCGGACTATGGAATTGAGACCAAAACAGCTCTTCCGTCTTGTGATCCTTTTGACTTCGGAAATGCACAACGGCATCTGCCGCACTCGCCGCTAAGTCCATATAAGGATCCTCCGAACCCCACAGCTGGCCAAGCTGAGCATAGTTTGGATCTGTAAACCTTCGGCGCAGTAGAAAGGGCTTGCCAGCCACAATGTCTCCGGCCTTTGGCGCAGCTCCTCCTTTATAGCCCGCATTGCGAGCAGGCATCCTTGGCTTCGCGGTGGCCTTCCCAGTGTCCTCTCGCTCCGCTAGACGCCCCTTTCAAGAACCTCATTGCGGTCGGTAGCATCTTTTAACTTCACGGCCATTTCGCCATCTCCTCCCTCGGCGGTGTGCAGCCCTTTCGGCTTCTAGCTCTTGGCTGCCCTCGAGGCAGCCGATCACTCCTTCGCTTGCTCCTTGGCTTGAGTGTTCTGCCCAAGGCTCTCCACAGCAGCGGCACCATCTCGCATTTAGCACACATGTTGTAAGGAGGGCTTCGCCCTTACTAGGTGACCACGGAGAAAAACCTACCTTACACTCGCCGTCGCTTATTGACCAGCGATGTCCGTGATCCACAATGTCGAGCTGCCGCTTTAGTTCGGCACCCATCAGTCCGCTATCCACGAACTATCCGCCACCGCATGAGAAAGGCTAAAATCAATACTGGATTTTGATCTCGGCACTGTCGTTCTCGACACCCTACCGAGTCTCGTGGGCTACTATCTATACAGGGCGCACTTTATGTGTAAAACTGTCAAAAGGTATGTCATTTTTACGTACCTCAAACCCCGCCAGCAAACTCCTGACGGCATCACGCAATCCGCCTTCGGCAGATGAAATCCTTTCAATCACCGTACTCATCAGTGTACGGTGATCTTCTGAGATAGACACCCTCTCAAGCAGATCCTTCAGCTCCCCCGGCCGCACACCAGTTGGCCCGAACTATTCGGCCCTGCCGGACTCGGGGATACCCTCCGTGATGACACTTCAGGCTCGTCCGCCCTATCCGATGGTCCGGCAGATGGAGGCGTCTCGCTCTCCATCATCTCCGGACGGAATTCCCCCGAAGACGAGCTCATCTGAGAAGGACGGAGATCCGAACTACAAGGTGAAAACTTAAGTTATCCTCAGAAGCACAAATAGGGATGTCCCTTATCACAAAACTCCCTTTCTTCCACTTACGGCTCGCTGGAGGGCTGATTCTTTAGGGGAGACTGTGCGCTTGGGGCCTCTCCGGACGCAGGACCCTCTGGTGAAGATCTCTTCCCCCGCTCGGGCTTTGGCTCCTGTGTTTTCGGAGGCGGTCCTCTTCTCCCTTGGGAGGAGGGATCCTCGATCCCCTTCCTCAAAAGCCTCCTTGGTTGAGGCGGTAGTTCCTTCCGTTTCTCCCTTCGCCTTCCTCAAGGCGCAACCTCCAAGATCCTCGACCAGCACGGGATCCGGGCGCGTCTCTCGAGGGGGCCGGACATCAGATCGTTTTGCTTGCGCTTATCCACTCCTGCTTAAAGGGCAATTGGTCAAAAGCTTAATCATAGAAAGGCAAACCAACGGTATGTCCGGACTCAGAGCTACTTACTTGTGTATCCGGGCAATTGCAGATTAGGCCGGCGTCCTCGGTCAATTCTGAACACACCTCTTGTGATCCGAAGAACAATTTGTACATCTCCACGGGTGTTGTACCCACGAAGTGTTTGAGAATTCGTGGTCCCTCCGGATTAAACTCCCACAACCGGAGAGGACGGCATTTGCAGGGTAGGAGATACCTAATCAGCATGACCTGCGTCACCATGACCAGATCGATCTCCCTCGCTTGGAGGTCTCGAATCCGGCCCTGCAATAGGGGCACGTCCTTTGACGGCCCCCAGCTGAGCCCTTGGCTGACCCATGACATCAGCCGTTGTGGAGGGCCCAGGCGGAAGATGGGCGGCGGCTTCTGCCTGCTGCCCCTGGGAGCGGTTATGTCGAACCACTCCTGCTGCCACAAGCCGAGCTCCTCCTGAAAAGAGCCCTCGGGCCATGGAGCATCGCCCTTCACATAACCGCCCCACAAGACTCGCTGACGCCTCAATCATCTTCGGCTCCACGTCGAAGGTCTTAAGCCACAAGCCGAAGTGAGGGGTGACGCGGAGGAAGGCTTCGCAAACGACGATGAATGAAGAAATATGGAGGATGGACTCCGGAGCCAAGTCGTGGAATTCCAACCCATAGTAAAACATGAGCCCTCTCACAAAAGGATCCATCGGGAAGCCTAAACCCCGACGGAGGTGGGACACAAACACGACATACTCGCCGGGCTCGGGGGTGGGAATTACTTGCCCTTTGGCAGGCAACCTATGCGAGATCTCTTAGGTCAGGTACTTGGCTTCTCGCAGCTTTAGCACATCCTCTTCCGTGACGGAGGAGGGCATCCACCGGCCCTGTGGGTCGGAGCCGGACATTGTTGAAGGTCCGAAGCGCTCGAATCTGGGGCTCTGGGTGTTGGAACTCGGGGCGAGGAGAAGATTCGATTGGGGATTGAAGAAAAGAAACAAGCCTTGGTCCCATTATAAAGGGGGAGAATACCAAGAGCCGTTCCCGTGACCGTTCGGGACTCACCTTAGAGGAGGCGTGGCGACGGGCGCGGTTGGGTTACCCACGTCCGTATTGATGGGAATCCCGGAATAAGGGGAACACGATCTCTGCTTCGACAAGACGTGCCAAGGAAACCGCTTCGCTAAACGCGCTGAGGTGGTATAATAAAAAACGATTCAAGTAAAGGCTTGGTAGTGGCATGACGTCATGCCGCAGAATACGTCAGCAGATTGAACTTTTGTACAAATTATTCTCTCTATGGTGGAATGTGGAATTTATTTTGCAGAGCCGGACACTATCCTGGTGTTCACAATCTTCTATGAATTATTCGGAGGAGGAACCCGCCTTGCAATGCCGAACAATATGCGCGCCGGACTCATCGTCATTGAAGCCTGGTTCAGGGGCTACTGAGGGAGTCCTGGACTAGGGGGTGTCCGGATAGCCGGACTATCATCGTCAGCCGGACTCCAAGACTATGAAGATACAAGATTGAAGACTTCGTCCCGTGTCCGGATGGGACTTTCCTTGGCGTGGAAGGCAAGCTTGGCGATACGGATATGTAGATCTCCTACCATTGTAACCGACTCTGTGTAACCCTAGCCCTCTCCGGTGTCTATATAAACCGGAGGGTTTTAGTCCGTAGGACACACAACCATTACAACAATCATACCATAGGCTAGCTTCTAGGGTTTAGCCTCCTTGATCTCGTGGTAGATCCACTCTTGTACTACCCATATCATCAATATCAATCAAGCAGGAGTAGGGTTTTACCTCCATTGAGAGGGCCCGAACCTGGGTAAAAACATCGTGTCCCTTGTCTCCTGTTACCATCCGCCTAGACGCATAGTTTGGGACCCCCTACCCGAGATCCGCCAGTTTTGACACCAACACCCTCCGTAACGGAGGAGGCCATCCACTTGCCTCCCACTCCGGACATGGCTGGAGAAGGTTGAGGCGAGGTGTGCGGACTTGGGCGCTGGAGCTCGAGTGCGCGGAGATGGACAGGCAAAGGAGGAAGAAGGCGTAGGTAAAAAAGGGTGGATCCTTATCCCCTTATATATGGGCGGACGAAGACTATGCGTCCGCACCGGCCTGGTAAAACTCGCCTATCTCCCAAGCGCCACAATCAATGGCGCGGTTGGGTTACCCACGTCCGTATTGATGGGAATCCCGGAATAAGGGGAACACGATCTCTGCTTCGACAAGACGTGCCAAGGAAACCGCTTCGCTAAACGCGCTGAGGTGGTATAATAAAAATGATTCAAGTAAAGGCTTGGTGGTGTTGTGACGTCGCGCCACAAAATACGTCAGCAGATTGAACTTGTGTACATATTATTCTCTCTACGGTGGTATGTGGAATTTATTTTGCAGAGCCGGACACTATCCTGGTGTTCGCAATCTTCTATGATTATTCGGAGGAGGAACCCGCCTTGCAATGCCGAACAATATGCGCGCCGGACTCATCGTCATTGAAGCACTGGTTGAGGGAGCTCTTGGGAGTCCTCGACTAGGGGTGTCCGGATAGCCGGACTATCATCATCGGCCGACTCCAAGACTATGAAGATACAAGATTGAAGACTTCGTCCCGTGTCCGGATGGGACTTTCTTGGCGTGGAAGGCAAGCTTGGCAATCACGGATATGTAGATCTCCTACCATTGTAACCGACTCACGTGTAACCCTAGCCCTCTCCGGTGTCTATATAAACCGGAGGGTTTTAGTCCGTGGGACTAACAACCATTACAACAATCATACCATAGGCTAGCTTCTAGGGTTTAGCCTCCTTGATCTCGTGGTAGATCTACTCTTGTACTACCCATATCATCAATATTAATCAAGCGGGAGTAGGGTTTTACCTCCATCGAGAGGGCCTGAACTGGGTAAAAACATCGTGTCCCTTGTCTCCTCGTTACCATGCGCCTAGACGCACAGATTCGGGACCCCTACCGAGATCCGCCGGTTTTGACAATCGGTGAGGCGCATTTAGTGTTCCCAGCCATTGGATAGACATGAGTTACTGCTTGACTCCTTCCATGGGTTGAGTGAAGCTTTGGTGATCAGCATTTTGAAGACAAAGAGGCTTCTTGGCGGGCTCGGGGTATATGGCTTCAATCGACATATCAACCTCGGTAGAAAGATCGATGATTGCAGCGGAGGGCTGATAGTTGATAGCAGAGTGTAGCTTGATGAGGCGATGACCCATGGAGCATAGAATTTCAGGCCAAAAGGTCGATCGGACGCAGCCACCGCCAGATGAAGAATTCTTGTGTATTGAAGTCGATGCCATTGAGGATGTAAAAGACCAATGTCTTCATGGCTCCTTCAAGTTTTGTACTGATGAATGCCCTTTGATAGGCCATAGAGTTCGCTCGATGATGTGTCACATCCTAGCTAGTCCTTGCATTAGTGTGTGCATCATGTCTAAATTTCATTTGAATTTGAAATGGGAAGATGTAAACCCCGTAACCCTTCTCAATTCAACTAGGGTTTACTAAAATTATTTCAATGAACCTGAAATGCCCTTCAAAATGCTCATCACCTTTGCTTTGGTTGAGCCTCCGCCAAAAGTGGTGCACAATTTTCTAGGTCATCCTAAGGTTGTTGAATTAAATCATAACTATTTGAGTTTGGGCATTTAAAATTATATAAAATATTGCAAATGCCCAAATATTCCCAAACAGAAATGTTTCATGTTGGAAATATTCCAACTATGGACCAGAGTCCAGCTTTGGTGATTTTGAAGTTGTTTAAGTATTTTAAAACTCCACAAAGTTGCAGAAAAATAGAAAAGAAAACAAATAGAAAATCTTACTGGCGCCTACTAACTGCCCACCCGCTGCCCAGCCTAAGTCAGCGCCAATGAAGCTGCTTAGCTTCGGCCTCGGCCAGCAGGCAGGTGCTCGGCGGCATGAGCACGCGCATGCACGCCACGCGCCTCGCCGCTTCCCTCCTCGAGCGACCGACGCGGTTCGCTCCCCCTTTCTCCCGAACCCCTCGGACATCTCCTCTCCTCCCGGCTTCTCTCAAGGCTCCTCGCCATGGCCGACGCCACCGCCGCAGACCATCGCCAGAAGCGCTGGCCCCGCCGTCCGTGCTCCTCCTCATTGTGTCTAGGAGCTCCGCCACCCTCCTCTACCCGAGATAGCCGAGCCCCGCGATGCTCGAGTGACCCGAGTCCACCACACCGACCTCGCCCGACCCCGCCGTCGCCGGAGATCCCCTTCAACGCCGCCGTCGCAACAGTCCGTCCCCGACCACGCCGGTTGCCTCCACGAGTGCCCTGTGAGCCTAGCTACCCCCCCCCCTTCCCTTCCTCTCTCGCTCTCGAGTCGTGTAGTGACCGAACGGAGATCAACCGCACCCACCGCCGCGGAGCTCGTCGCCGACGTGCTCCCGGCCACCTCCGCCACCTCTTGGTGTCCATCGTGATTCACCACACTCCGTAGCACCTAACCAACTACTCCCGCACCTCACCGAACACCCTAGCCTAGAGTTCGCCGCCGAACTCCGGCGTCGCTTAGGGTCGTCGCTGGCGCCGATTCCGCCGCCTGACCCCAACCGACTCCACCAAGAGCTGCGGCTCGACCTCAGCCCACCTAGATGCCCTCCGCGACCCATTTGGTCGCGGAATGGCCAATCCACTTCCACCGCCACGCCGGGCTCGCTGGCGGCTAAACGCCAGTGCAGCCGACGTTGACTTTGACCACGGTGGGCCTGGTTGACTCTGATGAGTCAATGACAGGTGGGGCCCAGCCCTGTTAACTAAATAGGATTAGTTTTAATTAAATTTTAGTTAAACTAATTATGCTGACAACCTCGACCCACTAGTCAGGTTTGACCTGGACGTCTCCGTTGACCCTGACGTCACCCTGACGCATTGCTGACGCAGTGAATTAATTACTAGATTTATTCTATTATAGAAAATTCCAGAATATAGTTCAAACTTCAAAAATTCATAACTATTAATCTGTAACTCCAAATGCAAAGATCTATATATGAAAAATGATCAGAAAAATCCATTCTATCCATTGGTACAGGTTTCATGCATGATAAAACAAGTTAACCTTGCTGTTTAAGCAGAATAAGATATTACACCTTTAGGGTTATTTTAATGAGTCGGCATTTGAATCTTTGATTCAAATGAGTTCATCCCTTTTGTTTCAGCTTGCATTAGGCCAACACACATCCATATTGCCATGTCATAGCATGCATCATATTGTTGCATATTGCCATGTGTGTTTATTTTGATGTATCTTTCGTGATAGGTTCTCGCCCGAGGATAATCTCAAATATCCGTCTCAAGGGCGATCCTACCACCACTCCATCGTGCAAGCAACCCATTGATCATTCCGATACAAACCCATGTTCTCGCTTACGCTCTTGTTTATGCATTAAGACAACGCGATTCAAACTGTTGTGTGCTGCGGTAGTTGAACCCACTTCCTTTGCATGACTGTCATTGCCACAAAGAATTAGATGAAACCCACTAGTATGTGTAGGAGTTGATTGAGCCATGTTTGTGATTCCTACCATGCTATGCTTGCTATGCTTAGAGTTGTGTCAGGTCTGGCTCATCGGGATGATGAACTGGAGTGAAAGGTTATGTCGGTTCGAGAGTGAAAGTGTTGAACATGTTTTGGTAAAGGTATCGATGAGAGGCCATGTAGGAGTACATGGTGGGTTGTTTCATTGAAGCCGTCCCTAAGAACCGAGTTCTGTGTTTGTGATCCATGAAACAGTTACTACCACGCATTAGGATCCTTAATTGACCCTCTCGGCTTCTTAACCACCCTTGTTCTCAGTCTAGGAGTTGCAAGTAGTTTCTAGTGTTTGTAGCATGCTGGGGGCCGCACGCAACGCTGACCTAAGGGGTGGGTTGTGTTGCGGTAGGCACGCGGTCTTGTGTACCGAAAGTGCCCGCTTGGTATCTCGGGAACCCCGCACACATCGCTCGGGGCTGTATGGGAAACCTCGGCCGACTCCCTCGGATGGAACCCGAATAGGCGATAAACCTGGACTAGGGACTTGAGTGTTTAGGTAGGCTGTGGCCGACACCCACGCTGGGCTTCCTTGAAGGTTGCCGAGTACATGTCGTAAACGGCGGTAAGTGGTGAGAGCGTGTGAAGAAGTACACCCTGCAGGTTAATATGATCTATTCGAATAGCCGTGTCCACGGAGAAGGACTTCAGGTTACCTATATCAGTTCATAGACAAGTAAATGGATACTACTAAAAGCCTCAAGATAAGTGTGAGTATCATGGATGGCCCTCTCGTGGGTGATGAGAGAGGATCCACGATAGAGTATTGTGATGGTGATTAGTGGACTGCAAATGCATAAATGCTTTACAAGTGGTGTCACGAGGATAGCTTAGCCAAGAGTCAAAGCTGGCTTGCTACAAATAACTCCACCACCTTCTTGAGAATGTGCATGTATGATAGGATTCTGTGGTAAGACTTGCCGAGTACCCTGCACTCATGTTTGCTTAATTAATGTTTTTCAGAGGACAACACCGCCCCTCCGATGGGTTTTATGTAGACCTTGACATCGACGAGTGAACTAGCCACCTGTGTGGTGATCCACGGCTTGTGAAGGGCCACCGAGATAGAAGGGCTTCACAAGCTTTCTTTCTTTCTAGAGTCCTGTGATCAGACTAGTTTGCTTCCGCATGTGCTTGTATGTTTGTATGACTTGAGTGTTGGGTCATGTGACCCCTACCTGTATGGATATGTTATGTATGGCTCCTGAGCCTCTTAAATAAAGTACTTTGAGTTGTAGAGTTTTGTTGTGATGCCTTGTTGTATTTACTCACATCGGGCATATTATGTGTATGGTTGAAATGCTTGGTATGAGTGGGATCCGACAAACTAGTTGTTTATCCTTGGCAGCCTCTCATATGGGGAAATGTAGTCTCATGCTTCCGAGCGATAGTAGTCCGCTACAGCCCGGTTCATCTGAGTCCCGCTAGCCCAAAGACTACCGCTTGGACACTTGATCTGGCCGGCATGTGTTTCACTTCGTTCTTATGTCCGTCCTTCGGGAAATGTCACGGTGATATTCAGCGCCATTCCTAGCTCTACAGCCGGGATACCGAGTCCTCATAGCCCAAAGGTTACAGCCCAATTCATACGTTGATGACCGACATGCTCGATGTGATTCATGTATGCCTGTCCCCATAGGTTAGCGCCCTTTGGGTTCACGACTAGCCATGTCGGCCCGGTTCTTTGTCATGTGGATGCTAGCGACACTATCATATACGTGAGCCAAAAGGCTTAAACGGTCCCGGCCATGGTAAGGCGACACCATTGTGGGAATACCGCGTGGAGGCCGCAAAGTGATATGAGGTGTTACCGGCTAGGTCGATGTGACTTGGAATCGGGGTCCTGACAGCGTTTTACTCACCCCCACTCAAAAGAATCTCGTCCCGAGATTTAGGATCTGTTGTGAAAAAGGTGGGATACTCAAGTCGAAGACGATCCTCCCTTTCCCAAGTTGCTTCTTGCTCGGAATGATTTGACTATTGAACCTTTAAAAACTTGATATTCTGACGTCGAGTGGTACGCTCGGCTTGATCAAGAATACGAACGGGATATTCTCGATAGGTGAGGTTATCTTGGAGATCAAGCGCTTCATGGTCCACTCCACGGATAGGATCCGAGAAGCAACGCTCGAGTTGGGAAACGTGGAAGACATCATGGACTCGAAAGATGCGGAGGTAGTTCCAATTGGTAGGCAACTTCTCCTCGCTTGGCAAGAATGCTAAAGGGTCCAATGTAACGAGGAGCCAACTTGCCTTTTGATATCAATCGATGGGTTCCCTTCAAAGGAGTAACCCAAGGTAAGCCTTCTTCGCCAATTTCATAAGCCATAGGCTTATGCTTGCGGTCATATTGGCTCTTTTGACGAGATTGGGCTGTTTTCAATTTCTCACGAACAACGCGAACCTGCTCTTTCCGCTTCCTAAATCATATCCGGCCAAAGAGTTGTCTCTCCCGGTTTCGACCAGATTAAGAGGCGCTCGACATTTCCATCCATAAAGAACTTCGAAGGAGCTTTGCCCAAGCTAGCTTGATAACTATTGTTATAAGCTTAACTCGGCTAATGGAAGGCATTTCTCCCAATTCATGCCGAAAGAGATGATGAAGCTCAAGCATATCCTCTAGGATTTGATTGACTGCTCTACTTGACCACTTGATTGAGGATGGAATGCGGTGCTAAAGGAGAGACGAGTTCCCATAGCATTTTGGAAACTTTCCCAAAATCGAGAGGTGAAAAGACTTCCACGGTCCGAGTTAATTCCAATGGAACACCATGAAGAGACACTATTCGAGAGATGTACAAATCAGCTAGCTGGCTAGCGTTATACTCTCACGAACGGGTAGGAAGTGGGCTACTTTGGAAAGACGATCGACGACAACGAAGATAGCATTATTCCCTTTCTTGGTCCTGGGAAACCCGTAATGAAATCCATACCGATTTTATCCCATTTCCATTCAGGAATTTCCAAAGGTTGAAGGGTACCAAGAGGCCGTTGATGTTCTGCTTAACTCGATTTACGACGCCGCAATTAGCAATGTATTGAGCGATTTTCTCTTCATCCTAGTCCACCAAAACCTCGGGCGAGGTCTTGATACATTTTAGTACTACCGGATGAATGGTGAGAGGAGAGTCATGAGCTTCCTTAAGGATCAGATTGCCGAAGCTGTTATTTCTTGGGAACCACCAAGCGGTTCTCAAAGAAGACAACACTGCTCATATATGGAGAAACACTTAGCAGCTCCGCTAGCAATGTTCTCCTTGATCCGAGATATCCTCTATCATACTGCTGAGCAGCTATGATTCGATCCGTAAGGTTGGGTTTCGCCACCAGGGTGGAAAGGAATCCTTGAGGAACAATGTGAAGATTAATCTTACGAAATTCCTCGTGGAGAAATGGTTGACTTTGTTGTAACATCAGATTGTTACAATAAGATTTGCGACTTAGTGTGTCAGCCATGACATTGGCTTTGCCTGGGGTGTAAGATATTCCTAAGTCATAATCTGTAATCAACTTGACCCAACGTCTTTGCCTGAGATTCAAATCCGGTTGGGTGAAGATATATTTCAGACTTTGGTGATCAGTGTAGATTTCGCAGCGATTACCAAGAAGGTAATGTCGCCAGGTTTTGAGTGCATGAACCACTGCTGCAAGCTCTAGATCGTGTGTGGGATAGTTATCCTCATGTGGACGCAACTATCGAGAAGCGTAGGCAATCACATGACGATCTTGCATGAGTATGCAACCTAGTCCTTGTCGCGAGGCGCCGCAATAGATAATAAAGTCCTTAGAAAATCTGGTGGAACAAGTACGGAGCAGATGTCGCGCCTTTTCGTTCCTCGAAAGCTGAACTCGACTGTGGCGCCCATTCAACTTCTTATCTTTCTTGAGGAGTTCGTTAGAGGTTTAGCAACTTTAGAGAAATTCTCGACGAAGCGGGCGGCAATAGCTCGCTAAACCGAGAAAACTCGAACTTGCTTGACCGATTCAGGTGGAGTCCAGTCAAGGACGGCTTGAACTCGCTCGGGATTGACAGCAATGCCCTTACCAGAGATTACATGGCCTAGATAGGTCACTTCTAGTAACCAGAATTCACACTTAGAGAATTTGGCATAAAGGCGGTGCTCTCGAAGTTTCATCAATACTAGCCTTAGATGTTCGGCATGTTCTTCCTCATTCTTGAGTAGATGAGTATATCATCGAGGTATACCACTACTTAATTTATCCAAATACTCCATGAAGATTGAGTTCATTAACCGAGAGAAAGTGGCTGGAGCATTGGTTAAACCGAAGGACATGACGGTGTACTCAGATTGGCCATAACGAGTAACAAAGGCCGCTTTTAGGAATGTCCCGTTTTGATTTTGATTTGATGGTAGCCCAACCTCAAATCCATCTTGAAAAGATCGAGGATCCAGCGAGCTGATCATACAGATCGTTGATCCCGGGAGCGGATACTTGTTCTTGATAGTGACCAAATTAATGGTCGGTAATCCACAACCATCCGATCCATTCCATCCTTCTTCTTGACGAAGAGGACGGGCAAGCCCATGGGGATGAACTAGGACGGATGAAACCTTTTGCAAGGACTCATCGAGTTGTTTCTTAAGCTTCGGCTAGTTCTAGGGGTGCCATCTTATAAGGTCTTCTAGAGATTGGGACGGTTCCGGAACAAGATCTATCACGAACTCGACATCCCCGCCGTGGAACACCGGCAGTTCTTCCGAAAGACATCCGGAAAATCACGGACTACCGGAATATCTTCGAGGTCCGGAAGGGGTTGGCATTTAAGGAGTAAAGTCGGCGCTCGACACTCGGGTTAAAACATTAACTGTCTTGCCCGAAGGATGGGTGAGTTGAACAGTTCTAGTAGAGCAATCAATCTTAGCATAATGGGCTGACATCCAGTCCATACCCAAGATGATGTTTATGTCCGAGGACTTGAGAGCTATTAGAGAAGCAAGAAAGACTAATCTGTCGACAAGAATTTCATTCCCATGACTTATTCTAGAGGTTTGCCATCTAGAACCAGGGGTCTGAATTTCCATGGAGGTATGCATGTCACGAATGTGGTGTTGTGCAATCGAGCATAGCTCTTTAAATAAATGAATGAGATGCTCCAAAGATCAAAAGAACAGTTGCGGATGGCAATTAACAAGGAGCGCATCGAGAACGACGCTAGTCCTCATAGGTTTCCTCACCTGAAACATAGTTTACATGGCCACAGCAAAGGGCAGCTGGTTTAGCATAGAGCACCTTTCCTGCTGGCTTGCCACGGCCAATGACTTTCCAATCTGACCGGGGTTGTTTTGGGGACACTCACGGATGTAGTGGCCTGCCTCCACACTTGAAGCAGGTTATCATATTGGGGCGTGGAGCAGCATTAGCGGGCCTCCATAAGTCTTGGCGGAACATACTGTTGGTTGGGGCGAGGCGCCTCAAAGGATGGCCTCGGGTGAACCTGGGTGGCGAGCAAGATTTGAATCCAAACCCGCGCTTCGAGATCCAGAGCCGGATGAAGAACCGAGTCACGGACGTGCTTGCGTGAAGCTTCAAGTCGACCGTCCGCCAAAGACCGATAGCCTTATTGACTAACTTCGAAAAGAGGTGCACTCGTGCAGCGAAGGTCACGGCGAAGCTTGGGGCTGAGTCCCTTGCGGAACCTTGCTCGCTTCTTGGCGCCGGTAGAAACTTCTTCAGAGCATAACGTGCTAAGTTTCCAAACTCACGGTACGTAAGTATCCACGATCAGCCTACCTTGGGTGAAATTGCAGAATTCCTCCTCTTGCGATCCATGAGACCTTCCGGGATGTGATGCTCACGAAAGCGGCACCGAATTCAGCCCAAGTAGTAATTTGTCCAACCGGACGATAGCCTCATAATTCTCCCACCAAAGGCTAGCGTGGCCTTCGAGGTGATAAGCGGCAAAGTAACCTTATCAGCTTCAGCCACGCTGGCGTAACGCAACTTGTGGGTGATTTGCGAAGCCAATCATCGCGCCGAGAGGCTCAACGGAATATTTGAACTTCGTGGATACAGCTTGACGAAGTCATTGAGTGACACCAAATCATTTCTTGGCTGGCGGCGGTGTTTTGCTCAATCCGCCCAAAGAAGTTTATTGGTCTCACGCTTATTGCGCTCGCTTCCAAGATAACCTCGCCAAAGATGGCGGTTGAGGCAGATTTACATTCCTGGCTACTGCTGGCTTCTCCTTGCTCCGAGCAGCAGGATTGTTATGGTGTTGACCATCCTAGGAAACAAAACAACGGTTTAAACCAGGATGGCAGAATTTAGCAAGGAAGTGCGGAATGTAATGGATAACATGGAATGCAACGATGTTCATCCGTATGACATGGTAATATAAAAACTGCCATATATATACCAACGGTCATACACACCATTCATAGTTTAGTACAAGCCCGACGGAGTACAACTATAGTGAAAGGTGTTACATCTCATCGGAAGCATTCCAAACTCCTATACATTATTTTTCTACACTTCCGGAATGATACACACTAAGTCATATTCCACAAGTCACGCAGGACGGTGGAAATACAACTATTACAATACTAGGGATACTACTACTAACTCGCACAGCCCGTAGTAGTCCTCATAGAAGTCACCACCCAAGCCTGGAAGTGGAACATGATCATCCGGAAACAAACGATCCTGTGGAGCTTGCGGACCATAGGGACTCGGATGTGGCCGTGGTCCAACAAACGGCGGCAGACGAGGTCCACGAGGAGGAGTGATGCCTCCAACCTCACGCCACTCCATAAAGTCCGCAGACCAGCCCGCACAGGTACAAGTCCCTCATGTCCATGTATCCGCTTGCACGGCAGGTGCAAACCGAGTCGAGTAGCCCAAAGGATCAGAGTGGGCATTAAAGAGTTCCATACGCAAGGCCCAGTTTTCACGGTCCTTGTCTTCCAGCATCTCCGTAGTGGTGCGAAGAAGTGAGTCCTCATGGGATGCATCGCTGTACATACCTCAAGGTAACCATGCGCCCTGTGGAGGGATGCCGCATATAGCGGAAATCGGTGTTACCCGGCAAGGCAGTTCGCCCGAATAATAGTCATCATTGAATAGGCTGCATCTTGCACGGACATCCCAATAGTGATCCCAAGTCCATAAGAACAAAGTGGAGCAGTTCAAGAGCTCGGATAAGATGGATAAATCCTGACCGCGTACGATATTGGCTTTGATTAAAATCCTAAACTGCTCCTCGACGGTATATTCAGGATACCATCGGTAACCGGTCTCGATCATCACCCGAACCAACATTGTCGTGTGACCACACACATCAATGCAACGGTCAGACGAACCACTTGGTTCTGGGGACGGGTGGCCATCTGAAAGCACAGCCACAATGTAAAGACATTAGAATTTCTAGGAAAATCGGCAGCATAACATCTGTAAATGCTCAAAACAGATTTGAGACATTCATAATCAGATTGCAAAACCACTCAACATCATCATATCAAGGTTCGGTTCAACTGATAGCATACTAAAAAGTAGTAGAAACTGAATCGAGGATGTAACCAACAAACCTATAAGTTACTACGGATTAGTAACACGTGAACTCGATAGAGAGAAGAGAGCCTAGTCCTATACCCACGAGAATGAGAAGAGGATGACTCGGATCGAGGGCATAAGGTAAAGGAGTAAAAAGAGCCTTACGCTCCTCCCACAATCAATTCCCTACATATAACTAAAGCATTTCTAGACTCAACATCGACCAGTTTGGCTTAGCGAACCTCCAGCAGCCCCGCTCGATGCCAACGCTGTCAGACCCCGATTCCAAGTCACATCGACCTAGCCGGTAACACCTCATATCACTTTGCGGCCTCACGCACGGTATTCCCACGGTGTCGCCTTACCATGGCCCGGGACCGTTTATGCCTTTTGGCTCACGATATGATAGTGTCGCTAGCATCCACATGACAAAGAACCCGGCCGACATGGCTAGTCGTGAACCCAAAGCGGCGCTAACCTATGGGGACAGCATACATGAATCACATCGAGCATGTCGGTCATCAACGATGAACTCGGGCTGTAGCTTGGGCTAACAGGACTCCGTATCCCGGCTGTAGCAGCTAGGCAGGACTCAATATCACCACGTGACATTTCCCAAGGGACAGACATAGGAACAAGTGAAACACATGCCGCCAGTCAAGTGTCCAAGCAAGAGTGCTGGGCTAGCAGGACTCCGTGAACCGGGCTGTAGCGGACTACTATCGCCGTAAGCACGAGACTACATTTCCCCATATGAGAGGCTGCCAAGGATAAACAACTAGTTTGTCGGATCCCACTCATACCAAGCATTTCAACCATACATAATATGCCCGATATGAGTAAATACAACAAGGCATCACAACAAAACTCTACAACTCAAAGTACTTTATTTAAGAGGCCCGAGGAGCCATACATAACATATCCATACAGGTAGGGGTCACATGACCCAACACTCAAGTCATACAAACATACAAGCACATGCGGAAGCAAACTAGTCTGAGTACGACTCTAGAAAGAAAGAAAGCTTGTCGAAGCCCTTCTATCTACAAAGGGCCCTTCACAAGCCTTGGATCACCACCAGGTGGCTAGTTCACTCGTCGATGTCAAGGTCTACATAAAACCCATCGGAGGGGCAATGTTGTCCTCTAAAAACATTAATTACAAACATGAGTACGGGGTACTCAAAGAAGTCTTACCACGTAATCCTATCATACATGCACATTCTCAAGAAGGTGGTGGAGTTATTTGCAGCAACCCAGCTTTGACTCTTGGCTAAGCTATCCTACGTGACACCACTTGTAAAGCATTTGTCGCACACGAGTCCACTAATCACCATCACAATACTCTATCGTGGATCCTCTCTCGTCACCCACGAGAGGGCCATCCGCGGTACTCACACTTATCTTGAGGCTTTTAGTAGTATCCATTTACTTGTCTATGAACTGATATAGGTAACCCAGAAGTCCTTCTCCGTGGACACGGCTATTCAATATATCATATTAACCCCGCAGGGTGTACTTCTTCACACACGCTCACCACACTTACCGCGTTTACACGACATGTACTGCAACCTTCAAGCGGAAGCCCAACGTGGGTGTCGGCCACAGCCTACCTAAACACTCAAGTCCCTAGTCCGGTTTATCGCCTATTCGGGTTCCATCCGCAGGAGTCCGCCGAGGTTTCCCATACAGCCCCGAACGATGTGTGCAGGGTTCCCGGATACCAAACGGGCACTCGGTACACCGGGCCACGTGCCTACCGCAACACAACCCACCCCTAAGGTCAGCGTTGCGTGCGGCCCCCAGCATGCTACAAACACCAGAAACTACTTGCAACTCCTGGACTGAGAACAAGGGTGGTTAAGAAGCAGAGAGGGTCAATTAAGGATCCCAATGCGTGGTAGTAATTGTTTCATGGATCACAAACACAGAACTCAGTTCTTAGGGACGGCTTCAATGAAACAACCCACCATGTACTCCTACATGGCCTCTCATTTATACCTTTACCAAAACGTGTTCAACACTTTCACTCTCGAACCGACACAACCTTTCACTCCAGTTCATCATCCCGATGAGCCAGACCTGACACAACTCTAAGCATAGCAAGCATAGCATGGTAGGAATCACAAACATGGCTCAATCAACTCCTACACATACTAGTGGGTTTCATCTAGTTACTGTGGCAATGACAGGTCATGCAAAGGAAGTGGGTTCAACTACCGCAGCACACAACAGTTTGAATCGCATTGTCTTAATGCAGTAAACAAGAGCAGAAGCGAGAACATGGGTTTGTATCGGAATGATCAATGGGTTGCTTGCCTGATGGAGTGGTGGTAGGATACTGCCCTTCAGACGGATATTCGAGATTATCCTCGGAGGCAGAACCTATCAAGAAAGACACATCGAAAATAAACACACATGGCAATATGCAACAATATGATGCATGCTATGACATGGCAATATGGATGTGTGTTGGCCTAATGCAAGCTGAAACAAA